>JAJTUV010000708.1:90000-1290000 GCA_021653895.1 Mastomys natalensis
GAGTACTCAAATCCTGGAGGGTAGTTGTTCAGGGAGTGTCTTCATTTGTGTTTTATTGCTGTGAAGAGACACCATGACCAAGGCAACTCTTATAAAGGACAATATTTATTTGGGGCTGGTTTACAGGTTCAGAGGTTTAGTCCATTGTCATTATGGTGGGAAACATGGCAGTGTCCAGGCTGACTTGGGGCTTTAGAAGGAGCTGAGAGTTCTACGTCTTGATCTGCAGGCAGCAGAAGGAGACTGTATGCCTCACTGGGAGTATCTAAAGCATAGGAGAGGAGACTCCAGAGTCCACCTCCACAGTGACATACTTTCTCCAACAAGGCCACACCTACTCCAACAAGGCCACACCTCCAAATAGTGCCACTCTCTATGGCCAAATCTTCAAATCTATGGGAACCATTCCTATTTAAACCACCACAGTAAGGGTGTAAATGGAATTTTGAAAACATGGTACCTAATTGATAGACACAGGGTTAGACCTTATGACCCAGTTCTGGCCTGAGTTGTTCTGCTTCTTGATCGCTGCTGTGTAATAAGCAGATGCTTCATACTTCTACTACCGTGGAATTCATGCTGGAGATGTCTTCCTTCCATGATAGACTGTATCCCTTAAATCATAAGCCAAAATAGAAGTTTCCTCCCTTAACTTGCCTGTCTGGTGTTTGGTTGCAGCAATGAAAAAAAGTTTATCTAACACACTATGTCTATGATCTATTTTAAGTTTGTACATGGTATACACACACACACACACACACACACATACCAGCTTCATTTTTTATCCACATTTGCAGTTAAATTAATGAAAGATAGGCATTGTGTATTGCACATGTTGCCTGCATATGTATTCATATGATTACATATTCATTGTGTAAGAGCCAATATGGTAGTTAAGGGATAAAATGTATAAGACTTCATATTCTTAAATTCTGAATTGTGTCTCCTGTCGTTTCACCATGGCTAATTTAGTTGTTTTCTTTGTGCTAGTGACAATCATGAACTTCCGATAGCAAAGAAATATTTTCAGAACAATAGTATGTAATTGAAAACTTCTACTTCACAAAAAGAGGAAAATTGAGTTCAGATCCATAATTACTAGCACTAAGTCACTAGGGCCATGCATGATTCCAATTTCAGAATATTTTGAATGTTATTATAAATAATGGTCTGGATTTCACTCTGTAATAAAAAATATTTTACAAACATAACAATATGCCTGTTGCCACAAATTGGATAAATAAAGACTATAAATGTTTATCTTAATTTAGTTTTTCCATCAAATTAGTTAGGATCAGGTAATATAGTGGCACTTAAGGAAGGGCTATAAAATAGTTACCACAACTTTCAGATTTTAGATCACTGATACGGAATTGTGAACCAGTACAGATTTAGTCATAAGAATCTGCAGATGTTTGAAGATCTGACTATTCACTTCAATTTGCCCTAAAGCTGCTTCTGCTCTTAGTGAACTGCCATCTAACCCCGTGTGTGAGTGAGCTTCGGTGGAAGTAACACCATATTCCTGACACAAGTAGCTGAGTCTTAGCTACAAACCGGGGCTGAACTTCAGCCAATCACAGGTTACCTACTGATCAGACCATGTCCATATAAGGCAAATGTCTCATCACACCATTCCAAAATAAGGCAAAGCCCATGCAGCCAATCAAGCTGATTTGGTTCTGTACTGCCTTCTCCCATCTGTGAATATTGCCTGCTTACAGTGCTGGGTGGAGCCCCCAAATCTCTCCTGCTTCTGAGAACTGCCCACTTCATAAATCTTTCTTTGCTCAAGTAAATTGGGCTACATTAAATTTGCCAAAAGTTTTTCCCTTTGTATTCCAAATGCAATCTTAAATGATGTGTAAAGACATTGCTCTAACAACATAAAATTACCCAAAAGAAACAAAATTGTAAAATCCCCATGTTCTTCTGCCAGGATTGAACAAATAGATTCCAGTTAATGTTCTTTGTCCCTTCTAGCTGACTATGCCTCTGAAGCCTGGCTGGATATTGTTACTTTCACTGATTCTCACTAAACTGTGTCCTATTTCTAGGGCCTTCTGCACACCTATTATATACTGACTTTTAAAAATTAAGACAAAAATACACAACACTGCTACATCAAGTACATATAAGTGTGTGTGTGTGTGTGTGTGTGTGTGTGTGTGTGTGTGTGTTAAAAAGAAATAGATTGTTTTATTTCAAGAAGCCAGGGAAATAACAATGTTGGGTTTATTTTTCTGTTCACAGGTTTAATGGACTTTCTTACAATAAAGAGAAGATATATGTCTGCAGACATATACACATGGACACACATTGATTTCACCGTTTTAGATTTTTTGATCAATAAATTAGGTCCTGAAATATAACCACAATAAAGGATAGTTCTGTGCAGATAATGACGTAGAAATTGATGGTATAGATGATGAATTATGAATATCCAGATCTTACTAGTTAAATCTAAGCCACTACTAAGAATTAATTTGTAATTTGATCACCTATTATCTCCTTTAACTTATGAGTCAGCTGACCACATGCTGGGTCTTAGTCTATGGTTAGTCGCTGGCTAACTGATGTAGAGGCCATGAGAAGTTCTGCTTGCTCAGTGATAGACTTTCCATGCTATAAGGTGAAATTAAACCATTTCAGTCCAAATTGCTTTCGCTCATGGTGTCTTATCACAACAATAGAAAGCTTAAATAAGACAAACATTAAGAGCCTAAAGAAAACTACTTATACTATACATACCTGAAATAATGTCAGGAAAGAAAAGAAATATGTTGGAGTAAATCTAATATGGTGGTCATAGAGTAAGAATAAGTATTGATAAATTAGAACCCTGATTTGAGGAACATGGTTGGGTTTTCCAATAGAAAGAGATTCAAGAGTGATGGGAAGGAAAAGGAAGGCATTGTGGGTAAGAAGAAAATGGGAGGCTGTGCCTACTGAAGACGGAGACTGATGAACGACAGGTGAGAAGCTGCATGATGAAGGTCCCTGGCTCACACAGGAATGTTGGACTTAGGCTCAAAATAAAAGACCACTGTTCTATGGCAACTTTGGGGAAAATAGACATCTGCATATGAGAAAAATATCTTAATAGCAACAAAAACAAGGACATCTGTTGGAATTTTGAATTGCGAGAGGTGTTTAAGAACATTTCTGTGACAGAATGAGTAGATGTCATCATGATGGACATAAAAAGGATGGGGGGAATGACTTCATGATTTTGTCATTAAAGTCACAAGAAAGGTGGCTCAGGGTCTGCAATCCCAACACTTGGGAGGTAGAAAGTAGCAGGATCAGAGGTTCAAAGTCATCCTTAGCTACAGAATTTGAGGTCAGCCCACTGTACATGAGACAGCATTTCTAACAATGACACAACAGCAACAGAAGTGAGGTAGACTGTGGGGCAAGGTTGAGATTGCCCAGCCAGTAAAGTACTTGTGTAAGCATCAGGACATAACTTCACATCCCAACACCCTTGTAAAAAGCCTGGCATGCCACACATAACCTGTAATCCCAGCTCTGAGAAGCAGAGACAGGAAGAATCCTAGGGCTTGCTCACAACTGAGTTTGACCAATGAGTTTCAGGTTTAGTGAGAAACTGAACAAATCAGGTGGTGAGCCCTTGAAGACTGTCCTGGTGTCAACCTCTGGCCTCCACATGCACATACGCACACACACTCACACACTCACACACACACAGCACACACGATTCAGAACTAAAGATTAGAATTACCCTTGTTAAAATACAGATCGAAAGTCTTCAGGTCACAACTTCTGATTCAGTAAGCCTAGAGTGAGTCCAGTGCTTGCCTTTCTGGGAACATTTTGAGAGCCATTAATTAGTTATGTCCTCTAAGATAGCCAGTGATGGACGGTGGGAATGAAATTGGTGCCTGATGACATAAGAGTGGGAATGGTCCACACCTCCTGTCAAACCTGCTATAGAACCTGCTGACTTACAGAACTGAGCATCATTTTGATACATTCTGGCATTCATTTCCTCAATTAAACTGTGGATATTAGAGTCAATAAGCATAACGTCTCTGGCAGTTGCAATGAATTAGCCGAAGGTTTAGGAAACAAAGATACTCTGAAAAGAAAACGGTTGTGTAGGGGAGACTGAAAACGAGCATGTAAAGGGAGACTAAAAAACGGGAGTGCAAGGGAAGACTGGAAATAGGTATGTAAGGGGAGACTAAAAACGGGTGTGTAAGGGAAGACTGAAAATGGGTGTGCAAGGGAAGACTGAAAATGGGTGTGCAAGGGATGACTAGAGCATCAGCTCCCAAGAAAGCAAGGAAAAGAGGTGCAAAAGGGGACTACAGCCCTGAATTCAATAACAGGGAAAAAAAGAAAATAGTCCTAGGCACTTGACAATCCATTCTCGAAACCCCCTCTCGTTCTCAAGGACGAAGCAAAAGGGTGGAATCTTAAAAGGGAAAGTTAATAAGAGTACTTTGTATTTTAATTATTCTCAAGTACCCAGGTGCTTAAATGAAGAGTTTCATGTACATATAAATTACTTCTGTGCCCTAGCATATTTGTAGAAATCAAAATGAGATGTTGTTCCATTTAAAATTTAAATAATCCTCTTGAGAAAATGCCAACCAGATTGCTTCAACCAGGAGCCAATGCATAACCATCTATTTGTTATTTACGTGTTAATATCTGAGATATCTGGAGTAATTTTTTAAAATAAATGCTAAAGTCCTCTGTAATGAGATTTTATGTCCCAAAATGATGTTTAAAAAAAAAAAAAAAACCAATAATAACAAACTAAGCCATGTTGTACAAGATTGAGAGAAAAGAGTTCCCATTTTCAAACAAAATAATCACCAACGTGATCCTTCATTGTTCCAAAAGGACTCGCACACGCCTTAGCTTGCACTTTTTACCAAATGACAGGTTTGTATCCTTGAAGGCGCCTGTTTTGTTTTTTTTTTTTAATGGTGAGTCAGTGAAGAAAGTTTATATGAGACTCCAGTACACTGAAGTCGATTAAGAGTAGAAGTTGGCATTGTTCCACGGGGCTCACACTGATTGAGTCAGCCTGGGCTTGGCAAGGCAGCTACTGGCAGAAACGCACAGTCATTTCACATTCGATTGCCGTTGGAAGTTCCCTCTTACCAGTATATTTTGAAATTAAAGTGGAGTGGGGGTGGGGAGCCATGAAGTAATCTCTAATACTTAACTATATACATTGCATATGCTCCAATCCAAGAAAAATGTGGCCAAAACCAGATTATAAGTATTTTTTTTTTTAATGATCTTTGAGTTTCTTGGATCTGAGATTGTTTTTGAAAACAACGATATGATGAGTTAAGAATGAATGAATCAGAAACATACGGATTAAATTTTCCTGAAATTTGCATGAATTGTAAGGCATGCAGAAAAGGACACTCGGCAAGATGCATTTGGGATTTAACTGAACTAACAACATTGGAGACATCATCTGAAGAGCTTTGGTAGGCACAACTGTATCATGTAACTTCACTTTTATAAGCTGTACTACAATATAAAGAGCAGGATTAAAAGTTACCTAATTAAAATTTAATGAGGACATCAAATCCTGCTTGTGTAGCAACTACCAAGCTTCACAGATAAGAACCAGTGTACCAAAGGACTTAAGCTAAATGTATTTAAAAAGCACACTGTCCACCAATGCTCAGCTCCCACAGATGGGCCAGGAGGCAGGGGGAAATTATTTCCTGATCACTTTTCTCCACCAACCTAAATGAAATTAAAATAAACAAATAAACTAATAATTAAAATAACTAAAACATCATTTAAAAACACACACAGACCTGCTTATCTGTGTGCATTATTGGGTTTTGATTTATTCTGTCTTAGTTTGCAGCATGTCACCAAGATGATACCTTTGGTCAAATACTGAGTCACACAAAGGACTTGGGTTGTTTCTGGTAGCAAGTAAGATGGAGCTGGATATATACTAACTGGTATGTTAGCGGTTCAAACTCAGCTTTAGTTTACTTCATAAGCATTAATGAGGTCATTAGTCAAATGATACCTACATTAAAACAGCAGAAACTTCTGTCATGTTGCTAAATATTTTTCAACCTAAATGAAGAAATTAGTGTAACATTTTCCTCCTTTGCTTTATTCTGGGACATTCAAAATTAGCTTCCATGGGGTTTTATTATTGTTTAGGTTTGGTTTTCTCAGGAAATGGGAATGCTAAGCAAGCACACTACCTCAGAGTTCCATCCCTAGTCCTAAACTAGACTCTTGTTCATATGTATCACACTTCATATCTATATTGAGGTGGTGGCTTAGACAATCACCAAAGAAAACCATTTCCCAAGCAGTTTGCTGTCAGGTGTTCAGTTGAAAAGACGTGAAGAATGTAAATTGAATACAGCCAGAAAGTTTCCAGGGATGGGAGTCTGAACCCGAAATTTAAATTTGTAATGTGGGCACATGGAGGAATATCAGAGATGACAATTTATGCTGCATGTGCACTTGGTCCTCAGTCAATTCTCTCTCCTTTTGGATGGCAAGATGGGTTCTAACTTCAAAAGAACAGTTCCTGGGAGTATCAAGTCCATCATCAGCATTCCACATCCTGCCCAACAGGCTGGGAACTAGGGTGGCTGTAAAGAGGAAGGTGATATGAACTGGGAAGCTATTTATATCACAAACGCTGCCAGGTGTGTGCATTATTGCTTGAGCAAACCAAATTAACTGCAAGCCTAACAGTCGAGATGTTTGAAAGTCAGCCTTCTGATTTCTAACTCTGTGGATGTTAAACCATTTTATATGCAGAAAAGCAGAGCTTGGCAGGAGCAAAGAGCAGGGCCATCAGTGGACAGGGTTGCTGAGAATGTGCTAAGAGAAACCCAAGATTAAAATGCAGTGTTTTCTATAGGCCTGTCTCTAGAGAAGATATCAAAGCCACTCAGAGGGGACACAGGCCTTCATGTTTACAGAGAAGAAATCCTGAGACCTTTGTGAGTGAACAGATTTATACATTTCACCATATTATGGCACTTTCCTATGAAGCAAAAGCCAAAACCACAAGTGAACACATATGTACCTCTTCAGACACAATGATTTATTTCTCCCAGGTAATGAGTGTGTTGCTGGCTCTTGTATTTGCGTTTTTGTTGTTTGGCTCCATGATTTTTTCTTGCTTCTATACAGCATATAATTCAGTGAGGCTAAATCACCTCACTGTTACAGTTTGAATGTGAATCCTGCCCACTGGCTCATTCGTTTATTTGGTCCCAATCCGGTGGAGCTACGTTGAGGAATGTCTCAACTTGGTGTCTATTGCTATGATAAAGACTCTGACCAAAAGCAACTTAGGAGGAAAGGGTTTGCTTGGCTTACATGTCCCCATTAGAGATCATCATGAATGGAAGCCAGGATTGGAACTCAAGGGAAGAACTTGAAGGTTGGAACTGAAACAGAAGCCAGAGAGGAACTCTTCCTGGCTTGGTCTCCATAGCTTACTCAATTTGGTCTCCTATACAACTAAGCCAGGACCATCTGCCCAGGGTTGGTAATGCCCTCAGTGAGTTAGGCCTTTCTTATATCAATCTTTAATCAAGAAAATGCTTGATGAAGATATTTTCTCAATCGAGGTTCCCACCTCTCAGATGACTCCAGCTTATGTCAAGTAGGAAAAAACTAATCAACTCAGGGGGCTTGAGGAAACTTCATAAAGTGGGATCCCATAGAAGAAATTGGTCATTGAAGGACAAGTCCTTGGGTTATCTGATCTCTGTCTCTCTGTCTTTGTTTCTTTCTCTTTCTGTCTCTCCCTCTCCCTCTTTATGTATGTATGTATCTATCTATCTATCTATGTATCTATGTGTGCATATGTCTGTCTGCCTGCCTGGTTCTCCCACCCTCATCTCTTTCCTAGATGGAATAGGGTGAACGAGAAAGCTGATGGACCACCTACTTCTGCCATAATGATGTTCTTTCTGCCTGAGTGCCTAGACCCAAGCAGCCGTGTACAAACCCTCTGAAATCATGAGCCAAAGAAATCCTTCTGACTTTCAGGCTATTCTCTCAGATATTTTGGTCACAGGTGACATACAAGTAACACTCTGATACAGAAGAGCCGAGGTAAATCCAAACACATGATTTTCAGTGTGTCAGAGACTTCCGTTTTTATGATACTTGAAAGGTTTTACTCTTATACTGGCTCACATCTTTGCTTCCATGTTTAACTTTAGTAATTACGTTTCTTCCTAGAGTTCAGTTTTAAAAATAAATACAATCTTACTGTCTTTGTGAGATTTACAACACGGGCCTTGTTGGAGGGAGAAAGGTAGGGGCCCCTGGAGGAGGAAATACCCAGATTGCCTTGTAATCAAAGGGGCCGCTTTTCACAAATGATTTCATCAATTGCAAAAAACCATCAAGCTTGGGCCTCAACTTGCGGATTAACCACTCCAGAGAGTGTTCTAATCCCTCTCCCACCCCACCTTATCCACCTTTTTAGTCTTCTAACAGGGTTCCTAAGGCAGCCTGAGCATGGCCCTGTCAGCTTTGCGTGTTACTGTTGGTTGCCTGTTTGCACGTATAATCACTCACTAGATCATCAACCTTAAAAAGGCAACTGCTGTTATCTGACCCAATCTCTTCATCTGTATAACTCAAACAGATAGCAAGTACTTAGAAGATAGGGTGACCAAATAAATAAATAGTTTTAAAAGTCCAAATAAACAATGTGTAATAAATGATGTAGGTTTAGGTTTCAATCTGTACTGATGGTCTAGCAACCTTTCAAAGCATGAAGCCATGAAGAGTGGAAAGACTGGGTTGAAGTTTAACAGTAGCCTTAGCAATCGACAGCAAATATCTAGAGGAAAAAGATTTTTAAAATGCTAAATGTAGCTTTCTTTTAGAAAAAAAAAAAAAAAACAAGCTCCAACAATAGATTTATGTAGTTAATGCCGAATCTTTAACTTTTCTTCCCCTAACAACACTGAATACAGAGAAACCAGTTAAGGTTAGAATTTATTGTTTTAAGCATACCTAATAGTACAGTCATTCTAAAGTTAAGATATCCTGTTTGTGAAACCCATACATACTTTATCATTAATGCTAACATTTGGACATTTCCAATTTTTTATTGTTTTACAAAGTATGAAGAGAGAGGGCAATGACTATCTGAATGACTGTATACATAATGCAGGCCAGGCCAGGATGGTGACAGTGCCAAATGAACTGAGGTTTGGCAGGAAGCCTTCCTTCCACATGCAATCTGTCAAGTCCCCAAGGGTCCTCCTCCAAAACCTGCTTTGTATGTATTGGCTTCTCTGCTCTTTATTGCCTCCATTCTCCCACTGTACTGCTACATTAGATGTAAAACAATCTCTTGCTTGCACTTATGCCCCCCCCCCATCTAAGACCCTGGTTTCTAGATACATTGCACCCAGAGGGTGGTTTATGAATACGTCAAATCACTGGTTTAAAATTCTCATTGTAGATCTTCCCATGGGGTTGCAAGCCTCTTCAACTCCTTCAGTCCTTCCCCTAACTCCTCCATTGGGGTCCCCATACTCAGTCTGATGGCTGGCTGTGAGCATCTACATCTGTACTGGTCAGGCTCTAGCAGAGCCTCTCAGGCAATAGCCATACCAGGCTCCGGTCAGCAAGCATTTCTTGGTATCAGCAATACTGTTTGGGTTTGATGTCTGCAGATGGGATGGATCCCTAGATGAGGCAGTCTCTGGATGGTCATTCCTCCAGTCTTTGCTCCACTTTTTGTCCCTGCATTCCTTTAGACAGGAACAATTCTGTGTTAATATTTTTAAGAAGGATGGGTGGCCCCATCCCTCTACCATGGCCCATGTCTAATCTCTGGATATGGTCTCTACAGGTTCTATCTCCCCTTTATTGGGTATTTCAGCTAATGTCACCCCTGTTGGATCCTGGGAGCCTCTTGCTTTCCTGGCACCAGAGCTCCCAGGGAGTAAACCACTAACCAGAGAATACACATGGAGGAACCCATGGCTCCACCTGCTTATGTAGCAGAGGATGGCCTTATCAATAGGAGGAGAGGCTCTTGGTCCTGTTGAGGCTTCATGCTCCAGCATAGGGGAATGCTAGGGCAGTGAGGTGGAATGGGTGGGTGAATGGGTGGAGAAGCACCCTCATAGAAGCAGGGGGTTTAGGATAGGGGGTTTATGGAGGGGAAGCAGGAAAGGAGGATAATATTTGAAATGTAAATAAATAAAATAACCAATAAAAATTAAAATTAAAATCTTTATTATATTCTGAGTGGTCTTAGGGAAAAGTTTTTGTTTTGTATTTATTGTAGGAATGCCTGACTGGTCTCATCTACTTACTGACCTCATCATGATTATTCACCACTGTTTACTCTTCTCCCATAGGCCTTCCTTTTGCCACAAGTCTGGCGCCTTTTGCACCTTGTGCTTCCTCTCTGCTTGGGATACATGTTTCATTTTCCTCCTGTGTTTTAGACCTCGTTCTATCTGTCATCTAAATTACCCATGCAACAAGTTTAACATGTCACCTTATTTTATGACTCTGTGCAGGCCTTATTGCTCTTGAGTAATTTCCTTTTTTCTTGCTTATTGTAATCTTTCTCATAAGAAGGAAGCTCTCTGAATGAAGGGCTTATGTCTCTTGGGGGAGTTAGAACTCACAGTTAATGGATAGCATTTATATTTTCTTTATACAAACCTAAGGCTGATTATATCGTTAACAGGAAAATCATGTCAGAAAGATAGTAAATTCTTTAAGAAAGACAATTAATAAAATTCCTTTTGTCTATAAGATTGTTCCCCTTCCCTAATAATTGAGTGAATTGGGAAGATTATATGATTTGAAGTACTGTAAAAAGGTTCTGAAACATAATCGAAGGCTTACAAGAGTAGAAAAATCCAGGTTTAACACATGAAAACATGTAACAGGACCTAATAGGTTTGTCCATTGGTTCATGTATTTATCATTCATTGTTTATCTCTTTAGAGTTACATTCATCAGACATAGACTTCAAACCCAAAGGGCACTGCTGACCATAGTCGTGTGTGTGTGTGTGTGTGTGTGTGTGTTGCATTTTCAAAAAGAGTTGAAAAATAAACCAATAAAGCCACTCAGTCTGTCTGCTTTATAGCCTTCCAGTGTTAAACAGTGTCAATGCCTGTGAGGAACTAAACCCATGCAACACACGAATATTTTTAAGGAGAAAACCTGCATGGAATCTTGTTGGAAGAGGAAACCTGTCCTTGACCTAAAAAACACTGCTGATTTTCAAAACTTGTAGGCGAGATGGTATTCTTTTTTGTAATCACAGCACTTGGAAGACTGAGGCAGGTGGATCAAGAGTTCAAGGCTAGCTTCATCTACATAGCAAAGTTAGGACAAGTCTGGGTTACATGAGATCCTCAACGAAATAAAACTAAAACTAAGCCAGATCTAATGAAGCAAGTAAATAAAATCTCTTAAAACTAGAAAATATTAATCTAGTTACTGTGTCTACAGAAGAAATTACCCAAAACTTGATAATGATTTGATATACTGACAAGTTCTGGGTTTAGGGGTTGAGGGAGGAGTTAGTTTTCATTTAAGGCTGTTGTAGAGCTGCAGTTACATTAGGACTGGGGTGACTGGCACCCAGTGCCCACTGACAGGGTGAGTCCAACTAGTGCCTCAGTTTCTTTCCACATGAGCTTTTTCGAGTGGCTTCTCATAATGTGTGGCAGCTTCTCTTAGAGTTTAAAGATGCTGAGTGCAGAGGGGGATGTAAGACCATAAACAACTTTGAGAGTCCTGGATGATTTCTTCCATAATCTCTTGATGATGAAAGTTCAGTCTTTATTGGGTGTGAATATTAAAGGTATTCTGGATTGCTGAGGTCAGTTTCAGAAGCTAACTAGTACTAGTATAAATATTGTTAAATATCAACACTTGGACTTACAGCATAGTAGAAGAGACCTAAGGCCTTAGAGAAAAAGAGCAAGAAATATTTTTAAAACGTACAAAGTAAAGTATTACTATTAGGAAAAGAGAGAGAGCTTTGGAGAGCAGAAGGAGCATGGAAACATGACAAGAACATGCTGTACACATGCATGATGTTATACAATAACCATTTGTTTATTAGTTTAAAAATTATTTTTGAAATGAGACAAAATATTTTGTGCAGTTAATATTCACCAGTAATTTTTAAATTGTTTATTTGCTCATTTTATAAAGTATTGTATGTATATATTTTTTTATATATTGAGGCATGCCAAGGCAGGGGTTAGCCATTTTGACAGTCCTAAAGATACTTTTTAAACATATTTTTATGACTGTGTTAAGAAAAATAAATTGGTGGCTTGGGAGATGGTTCTACTTGCTGTTCTTCTAGAGAACCCGGTTTGATTCCCAGCACCCTCATGACAGCTCACAACTGTCTATAACTCCAGCTCCTGGGGATATGGTACTCTCACACAGACATACACACAATTAAAAAAAAAACACCAATGCACACAAAAATAATCCTTTTAAAAAAGAAAAAGAAAGAAAATTAAATTGATCTTAGGAATCAACAAGTAACTAACAATATATTTTTATACAAGAATGCATAATGTAGAATATTCATCAGAGAATATAAAGTTATTGTAGTCATGAAAATTCCAAATATCTTCATAGACAAGAGAATTCATTCATGCAAACATTCTTGTCATTGAAATTAAATCAGTGTTGTCCTTGCTAAAAAGCACCTGTCAAAAATACAAGTTCCATTATGTACATATAACCTGGACAAAAAAGCTATCAGTGCTGTAGCCAAGAAATCTCAGAAAGGCATGAACGTCCTGCATGGATTGCTGCCGTCAGAACTATGCCAAAAAAGACAAAGTTCTGAAATGCTTGGACCCATTTCTTGACAGTTTTCTACTGTCCCTTCCTATGTAAACTCACAGTGAGCACTGGGACTGGGTCAGTGAGCACTGGGTCAGTGAGCATTGGTTCATTGAGTACTGGGCCAGTGAGCACTGGGGCAGTGGGAACACTGTGATGGGTCAGTGAGCACTGGGGCAGTGGGAGCACTGAGTCCAAGTCAGTGAGCACTGGGGAAGTGGGAGCACTGTGATGGGTCACTGAGCACTGGGGTAGTGGGAGTACTGTGACTGGGTCAGTGAACACTGGAGCAGAGGGAGCACTGTGATGGGTCAGTGAGTACTGGGGTAGTGGGAACACTGAGACTGGGTCAATGAACACTGGGGCAGAGGAAGCACTGTGATGGATCAGTGAGCACTGGGGCAGTGGGAGGACTGAGACTGAGTCAGTGAGCACTAGAGAAGTGGAAGCACTGAGACTGGGTTTGAGCTTCACTAGTTTTAACTTAGTTTGTTTTTTATTTAAGACACGTATATGAGTACACTCCATGGACACATGTGCACCTCTGTAAAGTTGTGAGTTAGCAGCAAGCTGTGCCGCTGAATTTTGGTCTTCAGGTTCTTTGAAAATCAAATCCAGATGACTGTAAAACAAGCTGATGGCAAGAAGGAGAAAACGGTTTTGTTTTTTTTTTTTTAAAAACCAAATTTAGACCTGCTCAAAGCCCCATGAAATCTAAGTTTAGAATAAACTAAGTTTTCCAAATATTTCTGGGTTTTGCTTTGCTGGCACTGAGGGGTAATCACTCCAAAAATATATAAAATGGAGGATACAGATGGGGAAAGAGATCAGGCATCCATTACACAATAACTTCAGAGACTTCCTGAAAATAAATAATAAATAAATAAAGAGGGCAGCTAAAATAGCATAGAGATCGCTTGACTGTTAACTTCATGTGTCTATGGAAGAATCCAAAGAGGGAATCTTTTAAGGCATGAGCTACTCTAAATGGGTGAGAGAACAGGGATGTTTGGTGAGGTTCACTTGAGTTTGCATAAATTCAATATATTTGAATACCATCTGGACATAAATTAACCCATTGGATGGTTCTGCAGGTAATGACCTTTGCAGCTAAGCCTAGTGATCTGAATTCAAAGTATAAGGAAAGAATCAAACCCAGAAGCTGATTGCTGACCTCCACATCCACACTGTGGTGTGCACACATGCATACACAGAGATGGACACCCATACACACAAACATAAGTATATCAGTATAATATAGAGATAATTGTGGAGCAAATATAACAAAATAGTTACATAACTAGAAATATTCAAATGTATTTAAAAGACCATCCACTATAATTTCATGCATCATGGTACAGGCAGGTCTATATGCTCAGCATCTGCACTTCCAGCCATATGTGCTTTTGTGAAATTCAATCACAATGACGCCTGAGTCTACCAGCCTAGTTGGGTGTGGGGTGTAACTCAGGCATGTACCTGGGTCCTGTTGGCCTGTTTTGTGGTTCCCACGTGTCTACCACGGCTCAGGGAGGCAGAAGCTTGGGAATCTGACTGAGTCGATTCCATATGGCTTCAGGCGGACACTGGGCTGAAAAGCCATGGGGCATCTGCCCAAGCGTGGGAAGATCTCAGTCTGAAGTCCCTCAGGGTCAGAGCTCCTGAGTGGGGGTCTCGGGGCTGACTGGGAGGCCAGTGGTCTCTGTCCTTGAGCTCCCAGATGCCGCTGGGAGCTGCTGGGCATGGGCATACAGGCTGGACCAGCCCACAACTGAGAAGGGTGAGAGGGAGAGCTTTGGCAGTGCCCGTGGGGTAGGAGACTCTTGGTTATCGAACTCGCTTGGTGGGTCAGCTAGCTTGCTTAAGTTGGCAGTCTCCACAGTGGAATCGTAGAGAAGTCTTCTAGCAGGAGATTAAGCAACGGCTCAGTAAACAAAGGCCTTCTCCACGGTTCCACATGGCAGGGTCCCAAAGACACAAGGAAGTCCATGGTTTTAAAAGGTTTATTTTCATGGCAGAAAGTGAATGAAGCTGTACATCCCCACCCCCACCCCACCCCCGTTTCTCAGGGTGGGCCTGACTTAAAATAGGGAGGGAGGAGGGTCTTGGAAGGAATGCTTAATTGGCTACGTCCTCTGACCTTTAGGTATCTCATTAATGTGGAGATCTCTTGAGGGATCTGTAGTCATACCTTCTACCTGTGGAGGGGCTGGTAGGGGCGATGCCCTAGGTGACTGAAAGGTGCTGATCAATGGAAGTCTTTGGCCGTGTGTCAGAAGCCTGGAGTCTGGGAGTGTGGCAAAATGTATGCCATCCCTTGAAGGGTCTCCAGCCGTCTCTAGCCAGTGCTCCACCAGAAACCAAGCTATCCTTTCACAGTCCCACAGTTGGGCACTTAGTTGACTACACACAAATTCACAGAGAAAGACTTGTTTCAGCAGAGGGTATTTATGTTAGTCTGCATATATCCATGACATCCTATACAATTTGAAGCCTCCCATAAGAATCACACTTGAAATAAAGCCTGATACATTCATTAAATTAGGCTGGTTTGAACAAAGTGCTATGATATAAACTGATGTTTACATCATATCATGTTACTTCATCACAGATTAAAAATAATAATATATTACAGGAAGTGAATTTAACTGATTGAAACTAAGCCCACACAAGTTGAAGCAACTCAGATGAAGTTTCTCTGATAACACTCTACTATGCTCTCTCCTAAGTTGGTAGATGTTTGGTGCTGTGAGTCTTAACCTTTCCAATTAGAGATCTAAATTCTTAGAAGCATTTGTTCCCTGTTTCCTTTCAAATGCAAGGTCACACACTTCGTTTCGCCATGCCACAGTACTTAGGGGACATTTTTATTATGTATGAGGGACTTGGAAGAAAGTCTTAATAAGACACACTCCTGCTTGCTCAAGGTTCATGTAAATATGCATTCACATATAGTCATCCCCAGGGCTCCATCTACCCTGACATCAGTAAGATTAGTAAAATTCTTGTGTGAAAGATTTCTACAGTCAGTTATTCCAAGTTTTTAACTACATTAATCACATATCCTTAATGCTGAGTGTTTAAGGACCACTGAAAGGAAAGGAGTCTCCATCACACCATCCCCTTAACCTTACCACGAGCGCACAGATAGAACAGACACAAAACAAAACAAGAAGCTGCTACATGATACCTGGGAGGAGACAGATAACCAGAAGACACACTTCATACAAGAGTTAGTACTTACAGAGTGATAAAGACCAGAAAAATGTGTCATTGTTCATTTAGAAACATCAGAGGAGTGTGGAAATCCACACAAAGGATAAAACCTTCACTGCCCAAAGACAATCTTTTAATTTGTAGAATGCTAGTAGTTATATTGACATTAGGGTTTTGTTTGTTTGTTTGTTTTTAATACCGCTCACAACTAGTGAGATGACTCAGCAAGTGTACCTCATAGCCTGAGTTTAATCCCCAGCACACACATAATGGAAGGAGAGAAACAATTCCTGAAGGTTGTCCTAAGACTCATGCCATGGACTGCACACAGGCACACAGATACATGCACACGTGATAAATAAAGTGTAGTAAATTTTTTAAAGAATATATTTTATAATTTTCCCCTGTGACCATGCATCTATATCATGATTCTGTATGAAGAATTGCTATAAAATATTGCCTACTATGGAAGTTTGCTCTCACTTAACAAATTCTTTATGTCTGAAACTTGACCACATACATGTTTACATGTGACTGCTGCTGTTTTATTTTAAATAATTTGTGGTGTGATTTCTTTTATGTTTACAAATAAATGTTCAAATGAGATCAGTTGCTAAAAGTGGAATCGAAAGACAATGTTTGCTGAGTGTTGAGCAATGTCCTCTGGAAAGGTTCCATGGACTGAGAACCAGCTGTGTAGACAATGTGAGGTTCAAGGCTTTGGACCCGGCTCCTGCAATTTATACTTCTTGTACTTCCATGTCCAGACTTAGGATTTGGGTCAAAAGGAGAAGCCAGGCTGACCTCTGTGCAGCCACATTGTCCAATACGCGTTTCTTACACCCTTGTAAGTGGAACACAGTAATTTGGGATAAGTACTAAGCATTATAAATCAGGATAAAATCAAGCTTGCTAATTCTTAACCTGAGATTGAAGATATTTACTGACTCTTTGAAGGTTACATAATTAACTGCAGGCTAGTGACTATTCAGATAATTGCCAAGCCAGTTTTTCTCCTTGATAAAAGCAACTCCAATTTCTATATTAATTTAAAATTAATAAAAAAAATTCAGATGACTGATGCAAAAGGCTTCTACCTTCTAATCTATGATAAAAAAAAAAAAAAAAAAAAAAACTGGCATGCTTCTAACGATCTTATTCACAAATGAGCCAAAACTCTACTGTCTTCTTGGCAATTCAGGATGACTGAGGAAACAAATGGCTAAGTACCTAGTCATGCTAATTTCCTGAAGCTTCTCATACTGCCCCAACTGGCAGAAAACTCTGAGAATGTTGGGGAGACCCCCAGACAGTCCTTGTAGATTTAAATTGTTATAATACATAAGTCATTAATTATTCTATAGTCATTTTCCCACTAACTATCTTTCTGAGTTTATAAGTTTACTCTATGCCTTTCTTGTCTCTCTTTTATTCTTTTAAGAATTTCATACACCCATTTCATTTGTCTTCATCATATACACCTACCTTTTAATCCCTTCCAATTCTTCCCCTATCTCTACCACCATCACTTTTTGCAAACTTCATATGCTATTTTTTTTAATTCTGCTAAGTCCGCTAAGTGTTCCCTCGATGTCCGTGGGTATCCTCTCAAGGGCCACATCCCTGAAGAAAACCTACTCTCCCACCAGCAACAGACATCAAACCATCAGCTGAGAACAGTTCCTCAGCTAGCCAGAAGTGCATAAGCCCCTCCCCAATCTGTGCTGGGATTCTGACTGGCTTGACGCTATGCAGGTTTTTATACTGAAGCACAGCTGCTGTGAGTTCAAGTATGCAGGGGTATTGTCATGTTCTATAAATACTGTCAGAGTCCACTACATCTGACTCTTAACAATCTTTTTGCCCACCTCCTTCTACCACAGTGATCCCTGAGTTTTGAACTCTGGGAATGTGATAATTACCCCATTTAGAACTAAGCACTCCACAGTCTCCTATTTTCTAGTTCACTAGTTGAGTGTCTCTTTATTAGTCACTCACTATTGTAAAAAGCACTCCACAGTCTCTTATTTTCTAGTTCACTAGTTGAGTGTCTCTATATTAGTCACTCACTGTTGTAAAAAGAAGATTCTCTGGTGAGGATTGAGAGATTCACTAACCTATGGCTATAAAGATTTAGGGGAGAGTTCATTAGCTTTCCAGTTTAGCAGAGTAATGGTATTAGATTCTCTCCTGGCTCTGCTTAGTTTATAGTACTGGGCATGAGTTCCACCTTGTAGAGCAGGTCTGAAACCCAATCCGAGAGTGGTTATTCTCTCACACAGCATTTGTGCGGTTATCGAAACAGTGGGCCTATCTTGCCAGGGAAATCATTGCTATCGTTTACACTTTGCACTGCTTGGTAAGATTGTTGACTATTTTTCTGCCCAGTAGCAAACATGGTACCTTTCACCGCTATGAAAGCTAGCCAGTAGGGATGAAGCTTCCATATTGGTCCCAGCTTGATTTCTCCATGTCCTATGACACAAATAGGTGGTGTCTTCAGCAATAGGGTCGTATCATCAATGTCTGGAGGTTTGCTGAGAAAAATGGCAATACACTATAATATTTAGGGATTGTCCAAGGGAACACACTGACCAACAACTTAACAGGAGGTAATCCGTGTCTGGTGCTGAGATTTTTATTTGATAGCATATGGTGTCTGAGGGAGGCATAATCTCCCTAGTACAGAGTAACTCCACTTAAATCTGTGTATATGTATGTGTGTGTATGTGTGTATGTGTGTATATGTATATGTTATGTCTATAGGTATGAGTATATATACATATGTGTTTATGTGTGTATGTATGTGTGTATGTATGTATATGTATGTTTATGTGCATATGTATGTGTGTATATGTATATGTATGAATGTGTATGTATATGTATGTGTGTATGTGTATCTTTGTGCATGTAAATGTGTATACATATGTGTGTATGTGTGTTTGCATATGTGTGTGCATGTGTATATGTATGTACATATTTTAAGCAGCCCCTAGAGTAGATAGTATCCTCATGACATTAACAAAGGCCTTTAGTGTTGGTTATCCTTCTCCATAATCCCTTCTCTACCTTGTCCTCCCACCCCAACCCATTTAACCCTTCCTGTTCCATTATTCCCCTTCTCCCTTCATTCCACCAGAGTTCTATCTCCCTTGCCTTAAAACCTTTCCCCAGCTGCCCTTGCTTCTGCCTTCTATTGGTACTCCAGTTTAAAGGTGCATATCAAAAAACTTAAATATAACCTCCACCTATGAGAAAGAGTGCTCAGTGCTGTCTTTCTGGGTCTTGGCTACCTTGTTCACAAAGGAATTTCCAGCCCCACCCACTAACCTGCTTTCTTAACCTATCTGACTTCTTTAAAAATTAACTGAGAATCAGAGAAGCCTTCAGGATGGCATTGGATTAAAAAAAAAAAAAAACAACAAGGATTTTCAGTTTTGCACCTAGCTAAGCTAATCAACAAAATAAATTAGGATAACTTTTCTTCTCTGTATTTGCCATTGTCATACTATACATATATTTACTACATAGATATCCATATTGATATTTTGTCCCTCCGGTTTTGTCTTTGAGCCTTAGCCTTTAATAGGTGAGTCTTCTCTCCAAGCTTGCATTTGTATGGCATAACTTAAGCTTGCACATGTATGTTTATCTATTCAATTGTGCAGATTACAGGTAGGTACTATCATGTCCAGCTGTAAGCAACATATTAATAAGAACCACAAGACATTGGTGAAATATGGATGTGATCCCTCTAAGCATATAGGGTAGTTAAGACACCCCCCGCCCCAACAGTAGGGTCAGAGTTCAGATTTAAATTCTGGCTGCATAGCACTTACTAACCACACACTTTAGAGGTTTGTTGGACCTCCTGTGAGTCAGGACTCTCATCTGTAGAAATGAACAATGATAGTATCCATCACTGAGAACTCCTGTGAGGATTTAATAATATAGTCCAGGTTTGACATGTGATGAATCCTGAGTGGGAGCCATCCATAGTTCATATTCATCATGGTGGAGTAGAAACTCATGACAGGACCCTCTTTACTTCGTAGTCTGGAAACCACAGGTCTGTGTTGCATCTGTTTGAAAATCTCCTACTCTAACTCACTGCCGTGATTAGCAGGAAGGATTGATTTTATGTAATATTGTAAAAGTCCACCACATTTTGTATTTTTTTTTTTTTTTTTTTTTTTTGGTCTTTGAGACAGGGTTTCTCTTTATAGCCCGAGCTGTCCTGGAACTCATTCTGTAGACCAGGCTGTCCTCGAACTCAGACATCCACCTGCCAATGCCTACCAAGCACTGGGATTAAAGGTGTGTGCCACCACTGCCCGGCACATTTTGTATTTTTAAACATAACACACACACACACACACACACACACACATGTATATGTATGTGCATATGTATATATAAACATAGAAAGATTTACAGCCAGGCCTTGGGAACAAGCCTGTAATCTCAGCTATTTTGGAAGCTGAGGCAGGGGAATAACATAGTCAAGGTCTGCCTGGGCTACAAAGTAAGTTCAAGGCCAATCTAAGTAGTTTAATCAGACCCTGACAAATAAACAAACAAACAAAGAAATAAATAAATTCGAGTGTGGGTGTGCATGTCTTTAATCCCAGCAGTCTGAACATCTCTGAGTTCAAGGCCACCAGCCTGGGCTATGTAGTGAGGTCTTATCTCAAGCTGCCTCCCCAAACTCACACCTAAAATTATGGAGCTGGGCATGGTGGTACACTCCTAGTACTTGGGAGACTGAGGCAAGTGGATCTTGAGTTCAAGACAAGACCTTGTCTCCCAAAATAAATATAATAAACAGTATGAGGATAAATAATATGTATTTCAATGATAACGCAATTGCCCACCATGTATAGGGTGCTGTGTTCAAGCACCAATAATACAACACACAAAATAAAAGTCTTATATGTTGTCTTTATTTTTATTCTCTCCAGTCTTCTTTCAAAACCACTGAATTACATACAATAATAATATTAACACATTCAATTACCTTCTGAAATCTGCTTCAAGTTTCATGAAAAATCTGAAACGTGTGCCTTACTTTTAAAAGATTAGTTTTAGTCATATCTCTATTTATTAAATAAAACTCTAGGCTTCACAGTCTACTCCAGTCTTAAAACTTGGCATTGTGCAATCCTGCTTGGTCTACCTCCAAAAGTGGCTAGTTATCAAAGAGTCAGAATATCCGCAGAGCAGTCTGAGTGACCTCCAGCTCTCCCAGAATGGCAACAGGACTAACCAGCAAGGCTTTAATAGAAAAAGAATTCTTACACTGCAAGAGAACTTTTATTAGTGCATATAATACTCATCCGAAACTACTTCAATTCCTATGTAAAAAGAAGTCAACTTAAAATAAGTTGCCAACATTAAGTGCAGACATAGCCTGGTACAGGTTATAGTGATTCCATGTAGAAGAGTGCACAGAGTGGAGAGGGTGCAGGCAAAGGAAGGCACAATCATGAGAACATAGAGAGATCAGTTTGGAGGACTGGGCATGGGGCCCAGTGGGTAAGAGCACTTGCTGTGTACATATGAGGACCCACATTTATACACACACACACACACACACACATATGAGAGAGAGAGAGAGAGAGAGAGAGAGAGAGAGGAGAGAGAGAGAGAGAGAGAGAGAGAAGACAGAGACAGACAGACAGACAGACAGACAGACAGACAGAGAGGGGAGGCTGTAGATATTTTAAGACCTTAGATGTTTCAGTTTTCCAGGCGTATATCAAAGAGCTAAAGAAAAAACAAAACAAACTACACTTTGGGAAAACAATTGTTTTAGGCATCACAGCAGATGTGATTTATTTTTAGAACATTATAAGGATGATTTAGTTTATTTAATGTATGTGTGAGAGCGAAGGTTCATAATTGTCATGGTGAGCATGTGGAGGTCAGAGGGCAACTTTCGAGAGATGGTTCTATGTTGTCTCCCTGTGAGATCCATGGATCCAAGTCAGTTCATAAGGCCTGTGGGCAAAAGCCTACATGGCTAACCAATCTCTGTGACCCAGTAATGCTAATTTTTGAGATGGCTTACTAAAGTCATTGTACTTTACAATTATTATAGTACCCAATCCTAAAGCAAAGGAGGTTATTTTACGCATTTGTGATCTCCCCTTTTAAAA
This sequence comes from Mastomys natalensis, assembly GCA_021653895.1. NCBI lineage: Eukaryota > Metazoa > Chordata > Mammalia > Rodentia > Muridae > Mastomys > Mastomys natalensis. The sequence goes on from JAJTUV010000708.1 coordinate 112,233, forward strand.
AATCATATTTGAATGAGTGAGATTATAAATTTTCAATTTAGAAGAAATGACATAAAGGAAATCAGGGCAATAACTACACTTTGACATCAAACATTCTGATGAGCTAGCACCTCATCAGTGCTTGCTAAATATGTAATGTGATTGGAACATGTAAGCGAATGAAGGGTTCCAGTCCCAGTTTCTGACAGTAAAGCATTGCTGAATGCCATGTGTTCATGGAATCTTAACTTTAATTCATTCTCATAATGCCTTAGATAATTTGAAGCATCATCCTGATTTTGTCCAAAAGTAAATTTAAAAATAAATTGCATTTGCCACTCATATATTGACACCTACAGATAAAAGCAAATATGTATGTGGCATTGGATCAAACCAGTTAGTGAGATATAAATTTCCCAGTGTGTTATGTACGTCTGGGAATTGCAAAATAAAAATAGAAAATATGCTCTCTGTCTCAAGACCATGCATACATACATAAAGTGTATGTCTAAATCAACAACTCAATAAGAGTAGAAAGATGCAGGCATCATTGTGGAGAAGCTGAAAGAGAAAAGTGAGTAGATTTCTCTCAAGAAGGGGTATTATCTACACTGCACTATTTATGTGAATTCTATTCATGTCTAACCACCCAAAAGCCATGTCCCTGGACCAAGTATTTTTATTGTTCCACAAAGCTTCTTTTATTAATTTATTTCTTTAATCAGTTTACATCCTCACTGCAGGCCCTCCCTCCTCTCTTCCCATTACCACCCTTCATTTCCCTCTCCTCTTCTCCTCAGAGAAGGGAAAGCCTCCTGTGGGCATCACCCTACCCTGGACATCAAGTCCCAGCAGGACTAAGTGCATCCTCTCCCACTGAGGCCAGAAAAGACCCAGCTAGGGGAAGGGATCCAAAGGCAGGCATCAAAGTCAGAGACAGCCTCCCATTCCAGTTGTTAGGGGACCCACATAAAGACAGAACTGCACATCCGCACAAATATGTGGGTTACCTTGGTCCAGGCCCTGCATGTTCTTTGGTTGGTTGTTCTGTCTCTCTGAGCCACTATGGGCCCAAGTTAGTTTATTCTGTACATCCCTTGTGCCCCACAAAACATAAACTGAATTGTATTATTATCTTACTTTTCTCTGAGAGAAATTCCAGGACATGCCCACATGAACCACCATTTCTTTTCTTTTTTTTTAGTTATTTAAATCACATCGTAAGTTACTTATTTACACAGAGGTTATAAACACAAAAAGGCAGGATGTGGGGAAGGGAACGGCACCGGAGCATAGGTGTTCAGGGGGAGTACAGATACCTTTCAGAACAGGGGATCAGCTGGGTGTAGTGAGCCACCATTTCTAAAAATACTGGCTATTGTGGCTCTTACTGCCTTTTAAATAGGGACAAGATCTTGGTCCCAAAGAAATCTTGGTTTTGTTTGTGTTTTTTTATACTGAGGACTTTCTTAATTCCCTCTGTACCCCCTTTTATTGTCTACCAAGAGGCTCAAAACCAAAGTCATTTTCAGAATGTCACAGATTCTGACTCTTAGAATGTATCCACACCTATATGTATATTCTCTTTTCACCTCCTCTTTTTCACTATTAGAGTTCCAGGTATTCTCTATTTCCTGTATCTTACTTGAAATCCTTGCTTGTATCCTACTTTGCAGGAAAAGGTCAAATAGATTAGCTAGATAGATTTGATTGACAAATCTAAGGAACATAGGGGGAATCAGAGTTGTTGGAGGTTAATAAACAATACCTACTGGGAATGAATAGGTTATTAAATTTAATATTTCATGCAGGTGAGAAAAATACATTCATTAATAAAACTTTAATGAAGACAGTTAAAGAAAAGGAAGTAAAATAAACTCCCCACAGGCCACCAGTGAGAGACACCTGCTGCCTGTATGTTAATAGCATTCTCCCACCATTTTGTTATCATACATGATCCAGACCAGATAAGGCCTTGGCTTCCTCTATAGTCATCTTTAGGGCCCTCTGTGCTGTTTTCTATGCCAGTGCTCGATCAGGGAAGAAGGTGTCATCCTGATAGACAGACCATTCAGAATAAGGCTCCAGTCCTTCCCACAAACCACACATGAAAACCGAGCTGCAGAAAAACTGAGATCTCAACATCAACACACTAGTATGAGTTGAGCAGACTGAAGCGGGGTGTGGTGTGCTTCACTCTGTCTGTGCTGCCAATCAAGCCTGCAGTAGAAATCCTTCTACATCCAAAGCACAGTCTTTTCCTGAAAGACTCTGTGACTCCCATAGACTTGACTTTCACATATACTTGACTTTCATTTTTTATTTTTGGGGAGACATCCCTGCCTCTTTTTGATAAAAATGTATCCCAGAATCTAGCAAGCTGATTCATTGGAATGTACAAATCACTGATATATAGATTATACTGATAGTTTATGAAAAACAAACTACTCTATATTTTACCAAAGAGTGAACCACACATTGGAAGATTACATGTTTGATGGTAGACTTTCACCAATCAGCATGAAGACTGAGGGAAGTCCGGAGTGGGGTGGGAGAACATTTGACAGTACCTACAGTCGTGACTCAGAAAATGTTGCCTAGATTGAAATACTTGGAATACGGCACAAGAAGTGTTCAAGTTAGTTTTCCATTAATACTGCAAATCACTATGACACATGAGTCACAGAAGGTCAAATGAGTCACAACAGAATCTCCTGGAATATAAAAGACTGTCTCTTGATTTGCCCCACTCTTGGTTTCTGGTGCTGCTGCTGCCTCGGGTGCATGTACTTAACTTCTCTATGTCTCATTTTCAACACCACACAATATGATCAACTCAGGAAAGATAACGTGAGAAGGTATCAATCTAAACACAGAATCCTGTGCCTTTCCTAGTGTTCTCACCTCTCCCTCTCCTTCCTCACAGAGGTGGATGGATTTCAGAGTCAATGGCATATAACATCATAGACAAGTAGTTGGTCCACTAGCATATGTGAGCAACTAACTCACTCTGCTGACCAATATTACAAATGTTCAAACTCTAAAATACATACATTTCCATTTGCGCTTAATTGAACATTAATGTCAACTGTGCCCTTTGCTGAGCATTTTTATGGTACTGGTGTTGTTAGAACACAATGAACTGAATTCTACAATTACCTCCTTTAATCCAAAACATAGCTACCTAAGGAAGTACTCCATGTGAGAACAGACTCCAGTTCAAATCCTACCAAAATGCACACAATTTGGAAGACCAGCCACAATTAAGATTCAAGACCCAACTGCTGTTGTTCATAGTCACGTGATCTTCAGAGCTCTGCAGAAGGACAGACAAATTGAGGATTTTTATTGTCACATCACTTAAAGGTTACAAAATCAATATGATATGAGTCACCAAACTGGAAGTGACTCATCAACATCTCTACTGTGATGAATTTTTGTTCGGCAAACCTTCCCTCAGTATAAAAGGAACTAATTTATGATGAAGTGTTTCATAAAATAAAACCATAACATGCTAGTGTCAATAAGTATACATACTAGCAATAGCTGAGTTTTTGACATCAATGATTAAGCTTCTGAGAATTATGTAAAGTACATACTGGTGTGTGAGTATTTACATAAATACTACAAATGTATTATGACACATATGTACACAGATATGTGTGCATATATATTTGTATACAAAAGTACATATGCAAGATACAGTTAGATTCTTCATATCTAAACTACTGTTAGCAAAGACTGAGTAAAAATATTGGGAAAGCATGTAAATTCAATTCCTTCCCTTTTCTTTTGTAAGGTAAGCTGTACGCCTTCTATCTACCTTCTTGGTGAATTACCTCAATATTGTGCCGACACATTATTTTGCCTTTCCTACTGATGTTATTTCCACAGAAACCACAGATATGAGTTCTCTATGCTTGACTTTCCTTCTCCTTGACTTTGACCCAGTGCCTTACCATCCATTCAGCAAATGTCTCTGAGCTCTTGGTTTGCTGACTGTGGGCCATGCAAAGCAATAGATGACAGTCTGTGAACTGGGGCTATTTCCACTTTCTGGGGACTCAGCTTAATGCAATGAGCCTACCAGGTGAAGAGGCAAAGATGAGAGAACCCCGGTGTGGTAGGAGATAAAGAAAGAGAAGTTTTTCTCTAAAAGTGAAGTTGCAGGTCATGGCATTTTAAAGCAGGCCTCAAGGTGGTCAAGAAATAGGTCAAGGACACCAGAAGAGCATGAGATTAAAGGATGCTAATTTATGTGGTTCTAATTCATATTCTTCTGCTAGCTTAGCAAGGGGAACTAGAAAACAACCTGTGTGTTCAGGATCAGGTAGACTCTAGAGGCATTTCCCCCACCTTGCCATGGATATTTCTATCAGCTAGTATCAGCAATAGGTCCCCAGTCTTGAGTCACATGATCACACCAGGAATAAGATAAGAATCCCCAAGGTTTCTCTAGCCCAGGATGTGCATGGGCTCTGAACTGTGAGTGGTGTATGAGCCCCAGATATTCAAGCAGAACAAATGACCTGTTGATTGCTGACCTTTCCACCTCATTTGTTGGCGTTAATGTCCTAAGCTTACCTATAAGTATAATAGAGGTAATTCCTATTTATTGGAAATTTTTATTTGTGTGAGGAACAATACAGTACAAATATAATTCTTAGCCTAGTGCTCGTTCTATAGTAAGTGTTCAAAATTGCAGTAAATATTGTTCTGTGTAGGTTCTGGTTAGTCAACAAAATGATGAACTGGGTATTAGGTCTATCTTGTACCTTACTGATACAAATTGGCATAGTTATGCTCTAATTGGATTTTGAGAGAAAAGTTTTATCTTAACAGGAAGGGTGAAATGTAGGAGGAGCTAAGGTGGGAGAAATAAGGAGAGGAAGAGGAGGAGCTAGGAGATGAGAGAGAGGTGGGGGAGGGGAACATGGAGGCAGATGTTCGAGTGTCTCCGCCAGTCAAAGATAGTTGGTATATCTAGGTTGGGTATTGGGTTACACTTCTGATTGTATGGGCATCTTGTTATTGAGCATTACCAAACTTATAAAGCCTTTGATTAACATTTTAAAAAGATTTACTAATAAAAAAAATAAATAAAAAATAATAATAATAATGAAAAAGAAGCAGGAGGAGGGGAGTGGGATGGGGGTTCCTGGTTGGGGGGATGGGGAAAGGGGATCACATCTGAATGTAAATAAAATATCCAATAAAAAAAGAAGATATAAATTGCAATTTATATATATATATGTTATATATATATTGTTCTGTGTCCTTACAAATGTGGTTCACTATCCCTTGAGTTCTATCCATCATCTCCATGGCTTCTTGTGCTGTCTCCTTACCTGACTCTCATGTTTCTTGTGCTTACAACTGACCCATGAATACCTCACATTATCTAGGGTCACATACCCAATAGTAGATGCCACCTTGGCTTAGCATTCAGCTGAAATGACTTTGTTTGGTCTAAGTTTTCCCTGCTCTCCATTCTATGTTTAAACTTGACCACAGGGTTCCTGTTCACTCACATTTCTGGAATATTCTGTGCCTGGTAGAAAAGCAGATAATATAAGCATAGCAACTAGGCAGGTGTCTGAGATATATTAGGAAAGGGAAAAGAAAGACACACAAGTATAAGGACAAAAGTGCAAATCCCCACATAACTACTAGGTGAATGTGACAGCCTGTCTGTAATCCCTGTCCTCAGAGTCAGAGACCCCAGATCCCTAGAGTGAGCTGGCTACCTAGATTAGCCTAATTCGGGAACTCTGGGTTCAAGTAAAAGACCATGGCTCAGTATATAAGGTAGACAGTGGTTGGGAACACAATGGACATCAAGTTCTTAACTACAGACATGTGAACACACAAAAACACATGCACACAGACCACAATACATACATACATACATACATACATACATACATACATACATATGTAAAATATCTATGGACTAAAATATTTTGATGGATGGATGAATGGATGGATGGATGTTCTTATTGCTGGAGACTGAACCCAGAGCCTAACGATGCTAAGCAAGTGCTCTACTGCTCAGCACCACTCCATCCCTGATTTATTTTTCATGTATGGTGTTTCTGAGGCTGAAATACACTGATGTCTTCCTGAGTAAGATGGGTGGTAAGACGGCAACAGCTGTCTTTTTTAATGGACCAACACCCACTACAGTTTTTGCTTTTGATCGGAGAACAAACAAACTCTCTAAAGTTGAGAAATGATGACCAAGGGAAAGACAGTCACTTCTCTCCTTAGATGTCAATTTTTAACTTTTGGTCTTTAATCCCCTTCTTATCCAGGATTATTTTTTTTAATCAGTCCACCATCCTTAAGATCAAAATATAATTTAATCACTGTATTTAATAGCTGCATTGTCAAAAGTTCAATATCCATTGAACTCAGTTATAAATAACTTCAGGTTGTTTACAATTTATCCCAAAACAAAAAGGCATCCAGCTAAAATAATTACTTCTCATATTTTGCAGGAATATCTCCTTTACTAAAGAGAGAAGATTATGTTTTTAAGAAATATTTATTTGAATTTGATTCTTAAATGTGAAACAACCATCATTATTAGTCAGACCTCTTGATCAGAATCAGAATTCATTTTCTTTATCCCTGAATTCTGTTTAAGGCGCATTATCATTGGTCTCTGCATGCGATCCATTATCATCTCAGCCTCTCCTCATCAGGTCATGCACTATTTCATCCTTCACTTGTTTCTGGGCTTTTTCTTTTTGCATATGTGTATGTGCAAGGTGTTCATATGTGTACATGTGCAGATATGCAGCATGTGTCTCTGTGTGCAGGTATGTGTGTGTGGAAAGCACAGGTTGATGTTGCCTGTCTACTTCAATCACTATTCACTTTGAGTATTAAGCAGGGTCTTTCTTCTGAACGTAGAGCTCAAGATTCTATTGTAACTTGTTCAAGGGAGTCCTGAGCTCTTGTTTCTGCCCCTAGGGGTCTATAGGCAGACAGTATGGGCTTTGGGGCTCCGAACTCTGGTCCTCAACCTTGTCTTCAAGCACTGTATTCATTGGACCATCTCCCCAGACACACCTGCTGCCTTTGACAAATCATTTCCAAATTGTTTCTCTCTTGCTCCCAGCTATTCTAATACAGTTCAGTACATAAAATCCAAAATTTGGGAAAATATTATGAATTTCTATGAAAATAGAATGTCACTCTTATTATTTCTGAGAACTATTCCAATCTTCATGCCCAGCATCTTATGAGAATTTGTAGTCATTCTTAAATAAAATATTAAGAATTAAAACATGACTTCCAGGAAAAACTGAATAACTCTTTAGAATCACATAGACCAGTGGTTCTCAGCCTTCCTCACACTTCAGCCCTTTAATACAGTTCCTCATGTTGTGGTGACCCCCAACCATAAAATTATTTTTGTTGTTACATCATAACTGTAAACTTGCTAGTGTTATGAATTATAATGTAAATGTCTGTGTTTTCTGGTGGCCTTAAGTGACCCTTGTTTAAAGGGTCATTCAATTCCCAAAGGGGTCATAACCCACATGTTGAGAACCACTGACCTAATCCAGTGTGATGGAGTAATGAGTTTAGTATCTATATGTCTATGGTCTGCTTCGCAATGAGTATGAAAAAAAAACCCACGCCCAAGGGAGATTTTAGAATTATTTGCTAAAACCTGGAATGTTCATTTTATCATTCTCTGCACTCTCTGTACAACGGGAAACAACTTCTGAATCCTCTCCCTCATTTGTCATTGTCAAGCATTAAATATAAATCAAATTTGCAAGTTTTTTTTTTTAAATGTATGCTGGAGCAGAATAATGTCATTGTCAACACTTTTAAACATTTTATGACTTTGGAATCTTAAAAAAAAAAAAAAAGCACATTGCCAAACTAATTAAAATTGCTTATGAATATTAATGACTGAGCTGAAAACACTGCCACTAGGTGGCAAACAATCTACACATAGACTTACATGAAATAGAACATGGTAAATATGTTATACTATGCACACATTATCCTATGGAGTACAAACATCTGGTTAACCCTGTGTGTTCTGCCTACTAGTAATAACATTACCCTATAATTCTAACAGTTTAAACAGTGACAAATGACTTCTTTGAGGAGTCAAATTATCTATTTTTTTTTTTTTAAACAAAATAAGGATAGTTGGTATGTGGCTTTAGAATCTATCATTTATCAGAATGAATATCTGGGCTATGGACATTTGTAATTCAATTCAGATGAGCTATCAAAGAAAGACATCCATGTGGTTGAAAGCACAGCAATGACAAAACACTGTTCTTAGAAGAACCTGAACTCTGGGGTTGTGTGGCTTCACACCGCCTTCATACTGCCTTCACAGAGTCAGTATGGTCCCTTGTGTTAGATCATGTTGAATCTAGGAGATGGAAGCCCTGCTGGGATTTTTCTTTCCCTGTGGGCAGCAAGAGCTCACCAATCCTTCAGCTTGAAGTTTGAAATATGAAGATTCCTAGAGAAGAGACAGAGAAAGTGATGCACAGCCAACAAAATAGAATCCAAGTATTTTCTGGGGTAAGACCTCAAGGTCTCTAGTTTTCTGATAGAACATCATCAAATAAGATCTGACTACTAAAGAAGATTCCATTTTTGGATTTTATTGATTTTTCTTTTTATGGTATCTTTTGCCTATTTTTTTCACCATCTAGTGAAGAAAGAGATATCCATTTTATAGGAATTTGAAGGTTGAATGAATTAATGCACAAAGAATAGAGGCTAACAAATAACCTCATAAAAATTAGATACATTTATTAAAATAAGCAAACCTAGGTAGGGTGTGGAACATGGGGACATCCTAGCTATTTGAGAGGTGGGGGTAGGCAGGTCCCTTGAGATCAGGGCTTCAAGGCGAGTCTAGGACAGCACTACAAGCCACTGTTTTGTAAAATAAAAATAAACAGTGCTACAAGCACTGTTGATTGTCAAATAAAAGAACTTCTGGGGAAATCATCATCCCTCACTTCAAACTGTACTACAAAACAATAGTTATAAAAACTGCATGGTGTTGGTACAGAGACAGACACATTGGCCAATGGAAGAGAATTGAAGACCCAGAAATAAAGCCACACATGTACAGACACTTGATCTTTGACAAAGAAGCCAAAAATATACCATTGAAAAAAGAAAGCATCTTCAATAAATGATGCTGGTCTAACTGGCAGTTGGTATGTAGAAAAATGAAAATAGACCCATATTTGTCACCTTGCACAAAGCTCAAGTCCAAGTAGATCAATGACCTCAACATAAAACCAGATACACTGAATCTAATAGGAGAGAAAGTCAGAAAGAGCCTTGAACTCATTGACACAGGGGAAATTTCTTAAACAGGACTCCAATGGCTCAGGCTCTATGATCCGGAATTGATAAATGGGACCTCATGAAACTGGAAAGCTTCTGTAAGGCAAAGGACAAAGTAAATAGGACAAATTGACAGCCTATAGATTGGGAAAAAAATCTTCACTAACCCATATCCAATAGAAGGCTAATATCCAAAATATATAAAGAACTCAAGAAGGTAACCACCAAAAAAACAAACAACCCAATCAAACAATGGGATATAGAATTAAACAGAGAATTCACAACAGAGGAATCTCAAATGGCTGAGAAGCACTTAAAGAAATGTTCAAAGCTTTTAGTGATCAGGGAAATGCAAATTAAAACAACTGAGATTTCACCTCACACCAGATCAAAACCTGAGGTCACAGCACATGCTGGTGAGGATGTAGAAAAAGAGGAACACCTCCATTGATAGTGGGAATTTGGAAATTCCTCAGAAAAATTGGAAACAGATCTACCTGAAGATCCAGTAATACCACTCTTGGATTTATACCCAAAAGATGCCCCACCATGCCATAGGGGCACATGTTCCACTATATTCATAGTGGTCTTGTTTGTGATAGCCAGAAGCTGGAAATATCCCAGAGTCTCACAACAGAAGAATGGATACAGAAAATGTGGTTCATTTACACGATGGAATTCTACTCAGCTATTAAGAACAAGGCTAGCCGGGCGGTGGTGGCGCGCGCCTTTAATCCCAGCACTTGGGAGGCAGAGGCAGGTGGATTTCTGAGTTTGAGGCCAGCCTGGTCTACAGAGTAAGTTCCAGGACAGCCAGGGCTACACAGAGAAACCCTGTCTCGAAAAACAAACAAACAAACAAACAAAAAAAAAACAAAACAAAAAACAAAAAAAAAAAAGAACAAGGCTATCCTGAGTTTTGCAAATGGAGGAACTAGAAGGCAAATGGATGGAACTAGAAAATATCATCCTGAGTGAGGTAACTCAGATCCAAAAGGACATGCATGGTATGAACTCACTAATAAGTGGATATTAGCCAAAAAGTACAGAATACCTGGGATACAATCCACAGGACTCAAGAAGGTTAACAAGCCAGGGGCCCAAATAAGGATGCTTCAATTCCACTTGGGAGGAAGAAGAAAGCAATCCCGGGGCGGGGGGGGGGGCTGAGTGGGAAAGGGGACAGGGAGGGAAGAGAGGAACGTGATCTGGTATTGGGTGGTGGGAACAGGACTGAAGCTCTGAGAGTCAGTAGAAAGACTAAAAATAGGCAACATCGAGAAGTAGGAGGTGTGGGGGGTGACACTCCAGAATGTACCAAAGACCTGGGAGGTAAGAGACTCTCAGGACTCAAAGGGAGGGACCTTAGATGAAATGCCCTACAGTGGGGAGAGGGAACTTGTAGAGCCCACCTCCAGCAGGAAGACAGGGCATCAAATGAGGGATGGGGTTGCCATCCCACAGTCAAAAACTCTGACCCATAATTGTTCCTGTCTGAAAGAACTGCAGGGACAAAAGTGAAGAAGAGCCTGAGGAAAAGGAGGTCCAGAGACAGGCTCAACATGGGATCCAGCTCAAGGGGAGACTCCAAGTCCTGACACTATTACTGAGGCTTTGGAGCACTCACAAAAAGGGACCTATCATGACTGCCCTCTGGAAGACCCAACAAGCAGCTGAAAGAGTCAGATGCAGATATTTACACCCAGCCAATGGACAGAAGCGGCTGCCCCCTGTGATTGAGTCAGCAAAAAAGCTGGAAGAAGCTGAGGAAGAAGACAACCAGTCCCAATTAACCCTGTAGGAAGACCAGCAGTCTCAATTAACCTGGACCCCTGAGATCTCACAAACACTGGGCCACCAAACAGTTAGCTTACATCAGCTGATATGAGTCCCCCAACACATATAGAGCAGAGGACTGCTGAGTCTGAACTTAGTCAGAGAAGATGCACCTAAGCAAGAGACTGGAGGCCCCCAGGAGTGGGGAGGGAATGGGGGTTGGGGATACCCTCGAGGAGATGGTGGGGAGGAAATGTGGGATGTGGAACAGTCGGAGGGTGGACTGGGAGGGGAATGAAATCTAGATTGAAAAAAAAAAGGATTAAATAAAATTAAAAAAAAAATTCTAAATAAGAATTAGTAAAAAAAAAAAAAGTGGATTTATTGAATGACTATGGATGTTTTATTCATATTTTTATTTAATTATAGGATATCCTTTAAAATATTGACATTCCTTTTTGCAGAAGCAGTTAGAAAGTATTCTAACTCAGTGCTTCTTAAATATCATGTCCAAAGCCTGCTTTTTAAATGAGCTCCAGGACAATCAGAGCTACATAGTGATATCCTGTCTCAGTAAAACCAAAAAAGCAAAAACAAAAAGGAGACAAATAAACCTGCTTCTCACTGGTCTACGTTCCTAATGTCTTGTTTCAACATCAACCAGTAAATGAGGAACAGGTATGGGCACGGTGGATGAAATGGCATAGATGATTCTAAAACAGCAATCACAGAATGTTCAATGTTGACTTTTATCCAAAATCAAGCAAACAATGTTATATATTTAGAATTTAATTTTTGTCAGAGACCAAATTTAATAATTTATTCTGAAGGGCTTTATTTAAGCTTAAATGGTGTTTTAAATTAATTTTTAGATTATCACACAAAGCAATGTGTTTCATTATGGTACTTTAATATATATATGTACATTATTATATGCAGTACTTTAATATATATACATTATTATACTTTGTTCTTATTCATTTCTCTGCCATACTTCTTAAGGAAGGAAATGAAATCTGGGCTTAACAATTTTGCATCCCAGCTGGCAGGTAAGGATACCGTGCTCTATAACAAGGTCTGCTGTGCACAGTTAATAAGCATCTTCAATTCTATGTCATCTGGGCCTTTGTAGGGCTCATCGTATGACTTAAAGAACACCTAAACTGTTCTGTGCTCTGCTAAGACTATCTGGTTGTGCATCAGGTTTGTAAATGCTGCAGCAAGTTCCTCAACCATACTGCTACATTTCTGATTTTGTTTTAGTTAGGAATTAGCAGTGAAATGTCCTCCAGAGGCTCGTGTGTTTAGATGCTTGATTCCCATCTAGGTGTGCTGTCCTGGTAGACTTTGAAACCTTTGGAGCACGAGATGTGCCTTGTAGCTAGGTCACAAGGGGCAGGCCCCGAGACATCTATATAGCTTGGCCCTACTTCCTGTCCACTAAGATGTGAACAAGTCATGCTGCAAGCTCTGGCCACTATGGACTAAGCTATTCAAGCTCTCTTCCTTGCCATGGTAGATGGTACCCTCCAATCTGTGAGCTGAAATAAACTGATTTGCCTAACACAGTGTTTACAGACCAACCACAAACAAAGGACTGATGAGGATAAAGTGAAATCTATCTTGACAAGGATGACAGTAAGACACATTAAAGGTTGTTAATGGGTAAACAAGTCACCTGAGTTACAGATTACATTTGTTTTACCATGCAGCAGCAGCAGCAGCAGCAGCAGCAGCAGCGGGGGCAGCTGGCTAACGGAAGCCTGGAAGGCCTGGAAGCAAACATTGAAATGGTAATTCATTATATACTTTTTTCTAGTATATCTATTGGGTAATGTGCTACTACATCAAATAAATACTGTGGTCTGTTCTTCAAATATAGTGCTTTTTAGATTCCCCCAACTCTGAACTCTATGCAATTGCTCTATTGTATTGTATACCATTTGATGATAGAAACACAGACTTAAGGGGTTCTAAGTAATATATATATTTTTTTTTCAAAAGCCTTTTATTAACTGATAGTATTTTTTCCATATGGCTTAAAATTACCAAATTTTGTGACCCTAAGCTTCTAAATGTTTAAAAGCCTCCATCTATATTCTTATTAAAATTAGTATTAGTATACAGCTTGATCATATCAACATGTACAGGAGCTTTGATAACTATCATTAAACATAAAGATTTTCATGGAAATGCATCTTTTAAGGAAAGAATTGGGCTTGTGTATTACAGTGAATTTATTGCTGGAATTCAAATGTTATGGTAAAAAAGAAAGCTCAAATGCAGAGCTTGAAGGACAGCATTTAATGTGGGCCTCTCATTCAAGTCCTCCAACTCCTTAACTTTATAACGAAATAATACAGGGAGCTATATCAAAATTAGTTTTAAACAAACTATTGGTTAAGAACTTTTTTACAAAGAAGAAGAAGAAGAAGAAGAAGAAGAAGAAGAAGAGGAGAGGAGGAGGAGGAGGAGGAGGAGGAAGAAGAAGAAAAGGCAAAAAGGACATGAAATTGATGTTGAAAGGGGACCTGGGAAGAGTTGAAGCAGGGGGAGGGGTGTGACCAAATTACATAAAAAATATGTAAAATCTATTTTTTAATAATAAACATTTTCTTGAACGAAGAGCATTGCTGTATAGAGAGGCTGGCCTCAGAGTCCCATAGACCCACTTACTTTAGCATCCTGAGTGCCAAGATTAAGGTGTGTGCAACTTAACTTAAATTTAGCTTACAAAGGAAGATTGTTTAAGGCATTTTCCTAATGCCTCATTACAATTGTCCCTTCCCAGGCTCTATCCCACATGTCCTGGCCCATCCACTATATGCCCAGTTTTCCTAATGCATCCTTTCATACCAGGGTTCTCCCTTCTACTTTAATATTCCATGAATTCCAATGTCTCCCCAATCTCCTTCCTTAAAAACCTCTTCCTATTCCTGCCCATCATGTTAAAGCTTGTCTCTAACTACATCAACAGGTTGGCAGACAAAGTACATGACTTGAAACTGAAAATGGACCCCCAGACAGAGTTATTAATTTAACAGGCTGGCAAACCAAGATTCTGCACAGAGCCTTACTAACCTAAGTCAGAAGTGCATTGCTTTTGATAATGCATATTCCATGACAGGTAAGGAAGGCTTTCTTGTCAGAACAACCTAAGACAGGCTCACTCTGGTTTATACAATAAAAAGGGGGAGATGTGGAGAGCTTTTGGGGCTGCCTGGCAGGAATCTGACATTGGCCAAGGACAAGGGAATTGACTGCAGGCAGGAATCTGACATTAGGCTAAAACAAAAAAATTCAGGCAGGAATCTAAATCTTAGGCTAGAACAAAGAAGTAATTATAGGCAAGAATCTAAATCTTAAGCTAGAACAAAGAAGTAGGCTTCAGGCATGAAAATGACTTCGGGCTAGGACAGGGAAGTAGGCTCAGATATTTTAATCATCCTGAGAAGCCCTTAGAAACAGTAATCACAGGAGCGATCACAGGAATCTGTTTATTGTTGTGAGTGTTCTTTGACTATCTGGGTTTATTGTCTTGCTTGTTCCTTGACTATTTGCATCTATTGTATTGCTGATTCCTCAACCTAGAACTGACCTTAATACTTACATGTAATTTAAACAGTATAAAGGCAAAAAAAGGAGGAGGAGGGATGGGATAGGGGATTAATGGGGGGGGATGGGGAAAGGGCACAATATCTGAAATGTAAATAAATAAAATATTGAATAAAAAATGAAAAAAAACCTCCTTTCACCAACTTGTAGTCCCCTTTCTAATTTCCTGTCCTTTATCTATCAATCTTTTCTTGTCCTTTTCTCCCATGTAGACATACACACTTGACTAGGATTTGCATAAGAAAAAGAACATACTTGCAATAATGCTTTCCAGTTCCATTCATTTTCATGCAATTTCTTTATGGATGAATAAAATTCCACAGTGTAAATAAATGTATCACATTTTCATTGCCCATTCATCAGTTGATAAGCATCTAGGTTGATTCCATTTCTTTGCTATTCTGAAAAGAGTGATGAACATGGATGTACAACCATCTTTGTAATAGAATGTGTGCTCTTCTGGGTATGTACCAAGGAGTGATACAGCTGGATCATATGGCAGTTCTATGTTTTTGACATTTAGACTTCCACCACCAGTGAATAAGTGTTTCTCTTTCCTCAGATCCTTGCCATCATTTGTTATTTCTTTTCTTGATAAACGTTTTGAATGGGTTGAGAAGGAATCTCAGAATATTTCTATCTTTTTTCTTTTTTTTTTAAGTCAAGTTCTCACTGTGTAGTCCTGGCTGGCCTGGAACTCACTGTGTAGTCCTTGTTGACCCAGATCTCAAGAGATATCCCCGCTTCTACCTCCTAAGTACTGGGATTAAAAGTATGCTCCACTATGCCTAGCTTTAGAGTGGTTTAAAATTTCATTTCTCTGATGATTAGGGATGTCAAGCATGCTTTAAATAAAATGGAAGTTTTTGAAACTTGAAAACTCAACTAAGAAGTATAGAGGAATTTTAATACTGTGATGTGGCTGCTCTAGCAAGGGATCACTTCTAAAGACTTCATTCTATGTGATCCAGCTAGAATGCATACATGCCCTGGATTACAGGATGATCTGGCTGGAATACAGACATGCCTTTAGTACACATCTTTAATCTGTAATGATGAAGGTAAGGTTAGTTTGTATAAGGAAGCAGCCATGCTAGCAAATGACAAATAATTGAGGGGCCGACAAAGTGATGGATCAGAGAAAGATTTGACAGATTGAGTCAAAGATAAGATATGGCCTACTTTCATGAGAACAGCATGGGAAGAGAAAGGTTACTTAGGAGAGGAGAGAGAGGAAGGGAATGTGTGGCAGTTTTACTAGGACAATTTTACAGAGACAGGCTGCAGAGAAAACAAGCTAGACACCAGTAAAAACAGAATGAGCAGAGAATGAGAAGGAGCCAAAAGATTAGAACATATTGTCAAAGTTAGTATGAGGCCAGGCAGAGCAATTCAGTCAGAAGCTGGGAGAAGCCAGATTGAATCAATCAACCTGGAAGATTAGATTACATGGAGGATAGAAGCTTCCTGACCTAGACTTAGGAGTAGCTAGAATGAAGAAGTGTTCTGGGCTCAGCTCAAGTTTTGTATTCACACAGCTTGGGTACAGCTCTCATCTCATCACTTCTTCTGAGGAAATAAAACAACATTTACAAAGGATTTGTTAGCTGGATATTTTAACTATCCACTTACTTGATGATGTCACAGATATGACATTTCAAATATATCCCCCTTTATATTGGTGGATAAGTAGATCTGTCTTACTTTTGTAAAAGAGGAGAATATGATATGATAAATTCAACTTCCCATTTCCTTTTCTGAAGTGTGAGAGGAAATGCTACTGAAAGAGAAAAGGAAGTAGGAAACAGAAGACCTGTGTTTTCAGAGTATAAAACAATCAAAGTGGAAACTGGACATTGGCTTTGTTTTTTTTTTTTCCCCAAGGACCTCAGTTGTTTATTTTTTTTCTTTTATTGCATATAGATTTATTTCTCAAATAATATATCCTGATTATGCCAGCACATCGTTTGGTTCCTCTTTACCTCCTCTCCCATCTGGATCAGCCCCCTTTCTGTCTCTCATTAGAAACAAACAGGTTTCTAAAATAATATATAATGTAATGTAATACAATATAATATAATATATAGAACAAAGCTAACACATTAGATAGGGCAAAACAACCAAACAGAAGGAAAGGAGTCCAAGAAAAGACATAAGAAACAGATATAGATACAGAGACCCACTTGTTTGCACACCCAGGAATTCCATAAAAGCACTGAACCCGAAGCCATAATATATACATAAAGGACCTGCAGAGTAAAAGAGATGAAAAATACATATACACACACACACACACGCCACACACACACACACACACACACACTAAAAAAGTAACATAGAATTTAATACAAAACCCAACAAAACAAAAAAGGCCTGAGATAACAAGAAACCTCCAAAGATGCCATCGAATTCATTTTTGTTGGCCATCTACTCTTGGGCAAGCAGCCTACCGTTAAGAGTAGGTTTTTTCCCCAGCAAGATTCCCTTGGCAGAAACTAAAATTTCATTTGCAAGTAGTTAACAATTGGAGACAGCTTCTGGATTAGGGATGGGGGGCATGTGTCTACCTTGTTTTCATCTCTAGGACCCTATCTAGGTCAAATTCCTGCAGGCCCTGTTCATGCTACCTCAGTCTCTGTGAATTCATATGTCTTTGATCCTTTTGATTTGGAAAGAATTGTTTCCTTGCCGTCCTTCATCCCCTCTAGCTCTTAGAATCTTTCCTCCTTCTCTTCTGTTGGGTTCCCTGAGCCCTAAGGGGAAAGATTTGATGGGAACAACCCATTTAGGGCTGTATATTCCAAAGTCTCTCACTCTCTGCACTTTGCCTAGATTGGGTATTTATTCCCATCTGCCACAAAAGGGAGCTTCTCTGATGGTGGCTGAGGAAGGCACTGACCTATGAGTAAAACAGAACATTGTTGGGAGTCATTTTATTGCTAAATTCTTTTAGTAGAACGGTAGTATTTGATTTTACCCTAGCCCCCGGGCTAGTCTCAGGTTCTTAGTCACCTAAGCAGTGTTAAGTATGGGTCCTATTTCATACAGTGGACTTTTAAGTCAAATCAGACATTGGTTGGTCACTCCTACAACCACCATTTTGCCACCATTGCACTAGCATATCTTGCAAACAGGACACTATTGTAGACCACAGGGTTTGAAGCCAGATTGATGTTTATATTTCTCTTTTGGTAGTGTGCAGAGTATCTTCCTGTACTAGAGATGACTGGCACACAGGGTGAAGGCTCTGTATAGGCACCAGCTCAACTTCCTCATGTTAATTTGTTGTGTAGGTGTTGTCTTCAGTAGCTATGGATTATATGTCTATAACGTTTCTCATCTGATTTTGATTTAACTTTGGTAAGTGGTATGTGTACTGGCTGGTTGTGTGTATCAATCTGATACAAGCTGGAGTTATCATAGAGAAAGGAGCTTCCGTTGAGGAAATGCCTCCATGAGATCCAGCTGTAAGGCATTTTCTCAATTAGTGATCAAGGAGGGTGGGACCATTGTGGGTGGTACCATCCCTGGGCTGGTAGTCTTGGATTCTGTAAGAAAGCAAGCTGAGCAAGCCAAGGGAAGCAAGCCAGTAAGAAACATTCCTCCATGGCCTCTGCATCAGCTCCTGCTTCCTGACCTTCTTGAATTCCTGTTCTGACTTCCTTTGATGATGAACAGCAATATGGAAAGTGTAAGCTGAATAAACCCTTTCCTCCCCAACTTGCTTCTTGGTCGTGATGTTTGTGAAGGAATAGAAACCCTGAATAAGACAATATGCACCAAGAAATTAATTATTTCTTTTCAATTTTCCAGTTTGGTGGATACAGGTTTTTAAAAAATGTCCTTCTGATTCTCTAGATTTTTTTCAGTATCTATTATTATGTCTCCCTTGTCATCTCTAGTTTTGTTAATTTGGATAATGGCATGTGAATCTTTTAGATTTTCTCAAAAAGCCAATTCAGTTTCGTTGACTCTTTGTATCAGTTTTTGATTGGTTGGTTGGTTTTTTGGTTGGTTTGGTTTGTTTCTATTTTACTGCTTTCGGACTTCAGTTTGATTATTTCTTGCTTTCTACTTCTTTTGGTTTATGATTTCTTCTTTTTGTTCTAGAACTTTCAGGTATGCTGTTATTAATATGAGATATAACCTTTTTTAAAAACATCTAGGTACTTAGAGCTATGAACTTGCCTCTCAGAACCACCTTCATTGTGTTCCATAAGTTGGGATATGTTGTGTATTCATTTTCATTCAATTCTAGAAAGTTTTAAAATTTCATTATTAATTTCTATCTTGACCCACTTTTCACTCAGTAGAGAGTTGTTCAGTCTCTATGAGTTTGTAAAGTTTATGTTGTTGTTAATAGGATACAGGATGCTATTTCAAATTTCTTGTATCTGTTGACACTTGTTTTGTGTATGAGTGAGTGGTCAATTTTGGAGAGTTCCATGCAGTGCAGAGAAGATATATTCTTTTGTGTTTGTGTGAAATGCTCTGTAAATATCTGATAGTTTTCTTAAATACAGTTCTTTGTGGACTTAGAAACCTTGCAGCTACTCCCAAGTAAGTGAAAACTGCCCACTTTGCTTTCAGTGGGCCATCCTCTTCCGGGATGTGAAGAGGGATTTTGCTTTACAAGTTTATCACAGTTTACTTCCCAGTCAAAACACTGTCATTATTTACAAGCTGTTCTTTTGAGACATGTGGACTAGTGTGCGTTGGTTATCATGTGTACAAAGAAAGCTCTTGCTTAAATTAACAAAAATGTTTATGCTTTTACCAAAGCACAAAAACGTCTTTGTTGCTAACATTATCTTTTCAGTTTCCCAATTTGATCAAGTTAACGATGCTCTATATGCTGAAGCTATTGGATAACAACGCACCTGGTGAAGTATGGAAAAGGCCTTCCCTGGACTCCTAAGCTTGACGACTTTCTTCCAGAGCTCCCTATCCTAGTGCAGAACATTATTCTAAAAACAACAGCAACAGAAAAATCACAAATAGTGTCTCATCATTTATCTTCATCAGACTGTATATCTGTGAGGTGCTTAGTTTTCCATTTTTAGTGCATTGGTACATATATGTATTATACACATATTTATATATAGACATGTTTTGCTTCTATGCAGAGGTTGATGAGAACAATCATCCTTGATTTATCTTCCACCTCATTCAGTGAGACAAGGCCTCGAAGTCAAACTCAGGTCTTTCTGATATGGCTAGTCTTGCTAGCCAACTTGCTCTTGGGATCCCCAGATTCTGCCTTTTCCACCTGGCACTTACATAGGTTCTAGAAATCCAAATCCCAGTCCTTCTTCACCTTACGACTAAACCATCTCCTAAGTTCCCATGCTCACCTTTGAACCTTCCTATTGTAACATAATACTTAATGAAGAGAGAGCTTCAATAAAAATGGCTGTGCTAAATGACGTAGACATGATAATGTCTCTTCTGTGTGACGTGACATACAGACAAAAGACTTTTGCCCTGATGTAGTAACTCTCCACGTCATTCTAAAGTCCTGTGATGGATCCTTTTGCATCTTGTATTTTAAAATGTGAAACATGATTAGTAATCAATTGGGAAAATAATAACGGAGAATGATAAAACACTTCCCTTCAGTGGAAACAACCTGGAAGGACCTTGAAGAAGTGTGTCCTGGGGCAGAGTGTGCAAGAGACTGTGCCGGGAAAGGGCCGAACAGTGTGATTCAGGCATGATCATCTGGGTCACATGCAGTTTTAGGGATTGGATCCTAAGCACAGTAAGTAACCATCAAAGAGTATTAAGTAAAATACTGGTTATTAAAAGATCACTTTAGCAGAGACCTCTCTTTCTATTAAATACAAAGCAGGCTAATTACAACAGCTCTCCAATTGGGGGGGAGAAAAGTAATCGGAACTTCTAGGAAAATAACTTTTAAAAATCTTTAAGCATGTAAAGACCAAAAATAAACAAGAAATTTCCAGATCAAAATCAAATAGAAAGAAATAGGAGCTAGGAACAATTCAAACAACAACTGAGAAGCCTAACAGAACAGGTGAATGGGCGTCTAGTTCAGTGGGAGGTGCTCCTCAAGGGACGAAGATTTATCTCATACCTGCCACGGACAGCAGTAGAACAGCAAAAAGAAAGACAAATCTTAAAGCAGCCAGAAAAATGCAAGATGATGCATTCACTTCCCAGGGCTGTGTGGTGGTTTAATAAGAGATGTCATACACAGTCTCAGGCATTTAAGTACTTGGCCCCCCATTGATTGGGGAGGTTTAGAAAGTGTTGCCTTGTTACAGGAACACCACTGGAGACTTGCTTTGAGAGTTTAAAGTTCAAGCTCACTCTGCGTCTTGCTTCCAGTTCAAGATGTGCACTCACAGTTTGCTGCCCCAGCCTCCTTGTATGCAGCCTCTCAGGAATGCCAGTTTCCTATCTTCCTGAACCCATAAGCTAAATAAACCTCAAAGCCCATCTTACCCTTTCTTATTTCAATTGGGAGAGGGGAAAAATGTATTTCCTGTCTCTTGACACCAAGAAGTACTATACGTTTCATTTTATCCAAGTTCTGACCTTCCCAGTTTAAGCTGACGGATATGTGTAAAGAATCTGTGTCATCTTCGAGAACCTTGGGAGTGATATCCCACATAGGTCAGTGAAGCTCATACTATTGGACTTGAGTATTCTCTACCCATCATTTCTGAATATTCTAACCCTACTTCCGGTTACTGTTGAGACTTTAACTCAAGCAAAAGGAAGATGGGTTCACCCTTAGTGTTCTATCTAACACATGACTTAATTTTGGATTTTTCTATATTTTTACTTTGTTTTGTTTTGTTTTGTTTTGTTTTTTTTCCCAGTATGAACAGGCTAAGATGGTCTCAAATCACAATATGTCGACTTGTGAGCAACTGGCTTAGTTCTATTAGTTAGAGTACAGTATTACTCTAGGTGCTCTGGCCTAACTATTCTGTTCTGAAGGGATTTCTTTCCCACTACTGCATCTTCCAGATGTTGCTTGAAATCTCTTCAGCTAAATATCCAACTTACAGGTTCTGCTTCCATCCCAGCCACAGGAGACGTCAGTCACGTTTCCTGTGTGTCTGCTGTCTTCCAAAAGCACGTGCCTCCTATCCTTCTAATGTCTTCCAAAATCATCATTAACACTCCTATTTCTACTGACTGACTCTTCAAGCAGAGCAGCCTGTAATTTTTAAAATCTAGCACACTGGAATTCCTCTAGACTCCATTACAAAGGCTGAAGCCATTCTACAGCTTTAGACACGTATCTTAGAATATTCTTAAAGGATCTGCTATAGAAGAAATTTAGAACCTTGCACCAAAACTCCCAGAGTATCAACTTCCTAGAGATGCTGTAACAAGTGCCAGAAAGGGAGTGGTTTAAATGACACAAACTGGGGCTGGACTGATGGCTCAGCAGTAAGAGCACTGGCTGCTCTTCCATAAAAGGGGGATCAACTCCCAGCATCCACATGGCAGTTCACAACCATCTGAAACTACAGTCCCAAGGGATATTACACCCTCTTCTGAACTCTGTGATCTCCAAACACAAACATGGTGCACAGACATACCTGCAGTCAAGACACCCATACACATAAGTAAAATGAATAAAAAGTTTAAATGGCAGCTTTATATTTCCCGGATACTGAAGCATACAAGTGTGAAATCAAGTGATTGGCAGATTTCATCTATCTGGTTGTGTAAAGAATCTGTGTCATACATCTCCCTAGCTAACAGTGGATGCTAGAAACCTATGGTGTTCCTTGGCTTGACTATGCATCACCCACAGCTCTGCTTCCTGCTGGGCAGAATGTCAACTTCTCTTTGCCTCTGCCTATCTTCTCACTTTCTTATAAGGATAAACATTATTATTTTAGGGTACACTCTAAATGTAGGATCAGTTTTTTCCTTGAGATCTTAAACCATTAATATCTGTACAGACTCTTTCTCCAAATAGAATCACATTTGAAGATTCAGTTCTTGTTGTCAATTTTTAAAAGTATTTTTTTTTTGAGATTATAATATAAATTCATCATTTTCTTCTTGTTCTCCTCCAAACCTTCCCATATACTCTTCCCTGTTTTCTTTCATACTTCTGGTCTCTTTTTCCATTGATTGTTATATGGCTATATGGATATACATATATATTCCTGCTGTGGTTTGAATAGGAATGGCCCCCATAGACTCATGTGTTTTAATACATGGTCCATAGGGAGGGGCATTATTAGGAAGTGTGGGCCTTGTTGGAGTAGGTATAGCCTTGTTGGAGGAAGTATGTAACTGTGGGAGTATGCTTTGAGGTCTCCTATGCTTTAGCTATACCAAGTGTGGATCACAGTCTCTTTCTGCTGCCTGTGGATCAAGGCGTAGACCTCTCAGCTCCTCTAGCACCACATCTGCCTGCATGCTGCCATATTTCCCACCATGATGATAATAGACTAAATCTCTGAAACTATAAGCCAGCCCCAACTAAATGTTTCATTTATAAGAGTTGTCTTGGTCATAGTGTCTCTTCACAGCAATAGAACCCTAACTAAGACAGTCCCTATAGACTAAAATACAACCTGCTCAGTCTGTATAATGTTACTTTTATGTATAGGTGTGATTTTGCTCTTTGAGAAACATGATTCAACCTAGCCCAGGTTGGTTATTTTCAAAACAACAGCAATAGATTAATTTTTCAAAAATAATTATAGATACCTTTAAAGTTACCTGCATTTCCAATATCAAAGGAAAATAACCTCCAATGTTATCTCAGTGATAATAATGTTAAAACAGAGCTGAAATAAAATTATTTTCAAGTAATTACAGAGTAAGTTTGCTACTTCTACACATTTTACTGAAAAGGCTTCTAGGGAGTGTTACTTGGTGAAAAGGTTACAGGCTGGCATGTTGAAAAGAAGACAGTAGAAATGGCAAGTATGGGTATGAGCCAAGTCAACTCTGACAATTACAATGGAACCTTTAAAAAGCAAACTTAAACAACATCAAAAATAGGCTAACCAAGAGGGAGTATATTGAGGTCAAATGTTCTTAAAACATAGTCATTGTGTCTACGCTTTGTTGATTTCAAGTGTACAATTTAAATTTCCTGGACTAGGAAAAAACAAGAAATCCTTAAATCCGAGCCAGGAGTTTAGAATAATGAATGCATGGTTACTTAAACACAAAACAGACATGCATTCAATAATCAGCCCCAAGGAAAACACTAGCCTGCAAAAGTTAAAGAACAGAATGACATGAGGCAAGTGAAATGGTAACCCCACACACGTGACTGAGACTGCATTATATTAAATATAAATGGACTAAACCAACCAGCTAAAAGACAAAGGCAACACAGAATAAGGACTGAAACTGTGGTGTTTACAGCAAACAACTCAAATAAATGGACACAAAAAAGAGCAAAAATGAAAATATCTAAAAACAAAAATTTATACTATACATTTTTAGATAAAATTATTCCTGTAGAAAAAAGCACTAGTATATATTAAAAGGGTCCTGTAAACCAACAATAGTTTTGGTGTGTCCACACATTTGCTGGCTTCTGGGTCCATGATCATGCCATATGTGATGAAGTTAAGTCATGGGGGTTGTACTGGCAGTTTTTGTGTGTCACCTTGACACAACCTAGAGTCATCAGAGAAGAAAGAGCTTCATTTTAGAAAATGTCTCCATGAGATCTAGCTCTGAGGCATCTTCTAAATTAGTGATTAGTGGTGGAGGGCCCAGCCCATTATGAATGGCGCCATCTCTGAGCTAGTGGTCCTGGTTCTATAAGAAGGCAAGGTGAACGAGGCAGGTGAAGCAAGCCATAGGTCAGAATCTGATCATTCTCTTTTGTTCTCTCATTGCATGATAAACTTTCCCATATTTTCATGTTCTCTGTAGAGTTTATCTCTGTAGCACTTGGTGAGCATTTGCCAAATACAGATGAATGAATAATTCCTGAAGACATAAAGAGATGATGTGAAGACATGATGTGAGGGTGCCCCACTGGAGTTAATGCACTGGTAGCTTGGTCCTCAGTGGAACAGTGTGGGGGTGGTTTGGAACCTTTAAGACCAGGGGCTTTGTAGGAAATAATAAGGATGTTGCCCTTGGAAGGGATTTTATAGTTTTCTTGAGATTCTAGTTGGACTCCAAAAAGAGAGATTTCTAAATTATCAAGTTGCTGGGATAATCTCTTATACACTGTATGAAGGTTGTCTTTGTATTATTCAAGTGCTGATCTCTATACTAGCAGAGATTTGAGTACAGGCCAGACCTTATAGTTATTCTTATAAAGCACCACCTGTCTCAGTGTTTTGTAACATCTCGGTCATCTTCTGATTGGTTCAATAAAATTACTAAACGGCCTATAAGCAAACCAGGAGAGGATAGGCAGAACTTCCAGGCAGAGATAGGAACTCTGGGTAAGAGTCAGAGGCAGTAGATTCAATAGCCAGACATGGAAGAAGAGACAGGTACCTGGACTGAAGGAAAGGTAACAAGCCACATGGTGAGATGGGGCTAGGTGGTCAGACTTACTTAGAGGAGCTAGGTGAGAGTCTGCAAAGCTTTCATAATTATCAAAAAGACTCCATGACATGACTTGGGTGGCTGGCAGGTTGAGACAGTCCAATGACAAATATCAAACCTGGGTTACTCTCTGGCTTGTCTCTCCATGTGATCTCTTCCTCTGCTTCTGTCAATAACATACAATTTCAACTTTTTAGCTCACAAAATGACAGCTATATAAGCCTTTTTCCTTTGTAAAATATTTAGCTTTGGGTATTTTGTAATAGGCTTAGGCAACTAAATCAAAATGGAAATAAATTCTATTGTAGGACACTTTGTTAGTTATCATCTCCCAGATGCATTGTTTTACCTTCCTGGCATTATTTCACATCTAAGGAGGCTTACCACTTTGACCTTACCTCTGAGACCCTTCCTGATTCATTTCTGGTAGGGTTCGATCAACATGAACATTGCCAAGAACCTCAAAAACAGGAGCGTCTAGAATGTTGACTCTATTTTCTGGTCATTTTACAGTCATATTCTTGACAAGAATTTCCTTAATATAGTCCTCTCTTCTTTGCACTTCACCCAGTATGTAACCCCAGCAGAGTTAGAACAATGTTCTATCACCTGTCCCTCTTGTTGTGAGTTCCTGGGCTCTAACATCTATTTCATTTCTAACTTCTGCCAAGACAACCATGTCTAACCTCTTATCTGTGTCTATACTTACGTCTTTGATTCTTTTGCCTACACGTATGTCTGTGTGACACCCACATGCAGCACCTGTAGTGGTCACAAAGGGTGACAAATCCCCAGGACTGGAGTTAAAGATATTAGTGAGCCACCATGTGGTGATGGGAATGGAACTCTGTTCCTTTGGAAAAGCAACCAGTATTCTTACCCATTGAGCCGTGTTTCTAGCCCCATGTTTGTGTCTCTTCATCAGAACCATTTGGATTATGCTTGGATACCTTCTGCTTACCCTTCAAGATCCCCTCCACCCTTCTCCCCCATATTTTGTGACTCAGGAAGATGAGCCATGTAACCTTGCCCTATGGACTCCCCTAGCTTTCAGTGTGTGTGTGTGGAGGGGGTCAGTTAGCGTGAAATACCAGTGTGAAATCTAAAGTTGCAAGGAGGTCAGAGTATTTACCTTCCTCTCACTGCTACATGTCTCCAGCTGAGCACGTTCTCTATTAGCATCCACTGGAAATTTCATTCATATATTCAGACTGCCCTCTTACCCTCACCCATTCAGGCACTGAGGTATTGAAAGTTCCCTGCTTCTGGGCATCATTTCACCCCGTGTTATGTTTCTTATAACTTGTGCACATTTTTTTTGACATATTCTCTTTTTTTGTTTGTTTGTTTGTTTTTTGTTTTGGTTTTTGGTTCTTGGTTTTTTGGTTTTTTTTTTTACATAGTCTCTTAATTAAGCTCTCTCCAAATTATACAGTTTGATGGTTTCACAGCTACTTGCCAGGATGCTAACTGGTGAGCCAAGCGAGGCTCCACCATCACCAAGCCATGTGATGTCACTCTTCTGGAGCTATCAGTACATATAAATTGATTGATGCAAAGAACTGTGGTCATTACTTTCGTTCTTTATCTCACCAGGTGGTAGTGACTTGGCTGATCTGAGACAACCTACACTGTGGAAAACATGGAGAGGCCAGGCAAACTACTACTCACGCTTCTCCTGTAAGTTGCTTCTCCCTCAACATCTTACCATCTCCCTACATCCCCCAGCACAGCTTCCCTTCTCCCACCCTACTGTGCCGCAGAGGTAGCTTCTATAGGCCATGAGTAGCCATCTCAATTTTTTTAATTGAAAATAGATTTTCTTTCATAGAACATCTTATGATTATGGTTTTCCCTCCCCCCAATTCCTCCCAAATTATCCACATTTTCTCACCAACCCAATTCCATATGTTTTCTTTTCTCATTAGGAAACAAACAGGCTTCTAACTAAAAAGTAATGATTAATAAGTAATGATTAATAATAATAATCAGATCAGAATAGGGGGAAAACAAACAGAAAAAAGAGCTAAAGAAAAAGCACAAGAAAATATACAGACGCTGAGATACACACAGAAAACCCATTAAGTTTGCTTTTGTGTTGGCCATCTACTGCTGAGGATGGGGTTTCCTCTTAAGTGTGGTTTGTATAGCCACAGAAACTTCTTTGGAGAAAGCTAATCTTTCCTTTGCGAGTGACTGTCACTTGGAGATAGGTTCCGGTTAGGGATGGTAGGTTGTATTCACTTCCCGCTCTGAGCTGGGACTCCATCTGGCTTAGACCCCTGGAGGCCTCATGCGTCTGTCTCTGTGAGTTCCTATGTCCGTCAGTCCTGTTTGTAGGAGGCCTTGTTTCCTTGGTGACCTTCACCAGCACTGGCTCTTACAGTCTTCCTTCCTCATCTTCCACAGGGTCACCCAATCCCTGAAAGGAGAGATCTGATACAGAAATCCCAGCTAGGATCCAGTGTTCAATGTCTCTCACTCTCTGCACACTGTCTTGTTTTTCTCACAGATACTTCTTAATCTTAGTCTACTGCCACTGCATTTCACCCTCAATGAGAATGTGAGGCTCTGTAATAGTGAGAGTATGAGAGTCACGAGTAACTTTAGGTCCGGCTCTCTCCTGCCTTGGGCATGCTACCAGTCACAGTGACTGCCGAACCAGAGGATCCACACCTAGAAGGGCGAATCATAGCTACCTTTGATCCAGGAACGGCCTCTGTCTTGTGCAGTGTTTCTGAATACTGTATCTGCTCTACTGTACCGATGGGAGGATTTCCTAGGACCAGAGTGAATTTAGGGGTAAGAAGACAGCTTTCAGGTAAAATATTCTTTGAAAGTGTCACCACTTCCTGGCAGGAAACACCGATGGCGAGCCACTTCCTGTGTTCCGGGGCTGAGCAACATCCTCCACAAGGAGCAACTTAAATCACTTCAAATTGACATTTACACACAGAGCTCAAGGGCTTAATTTAGACACTGACTCCAGAATGAAAGAACATAAGCCATGGGTGGATGTTTATAATGTATAGTTTTTCCACACTTAAAAGAAGCAAGCAAGCAAGAAAGCAAGCAAGCAAGAAACAAAGAAACCAAGGTCATAGGTGCTACAGGCTCTGGTGAGGTTACAGATGGAAGTTCAAGGCTAAACAGACACCTTGTGTGGAAATGGACCCCACATGGCCTATTCTCGTTGTCTGAACTCAGACATTGTTTTGGGCCAAGTTTGGAGAAAGGTGCCTTTCTTCCAGTTATCTATAAGCACCCGGTTAAGATTTGTTTGCTTGTAAACATGCAGGAAATTCTCATGGAATGCAGTTCTCTTCGGACCCACACCGGAGCTCCAGGATTGGATTATTTTGTTGGTTTGTCTGACGAGAAGACAGGGCTGGGAAAGAACAACGTTTTGACACTATTGATGAGGACCCAAAATCACACATTTCTGTTCTGTCATACTTCACTTGTTACTTTCACAGGTACAACTGTCGTCATGTGACTGTAGGACCAAGCAACATTTCTGACTTCCCAGCCCGAAAACGAGGGAGCGGGAAGAGGGAGTCAAAGCAGGACAACTGAGTCTCTCCCAGTGATTTCCAATGGTTTCACTGGTCATATTGCATCTATGCCAGCGCTCTTTGCAAGGGATAATGGGAATTTAGCAGAATATGCTGGAAAATTTGGCTTTCAGACCCATCCAGAAAATACAATCTTATCTTTATCCTCTTCCATCTTGTGAAGAAGTTCAGTCTGTCCACAACAGCAGCATGGCTCTTAATTGCAGTTGTGTCTACAAAGGATTTGCATATGGTAGATGGAGTGGAATTGGATGCATACACAGTGATAGGTTAAATCAAGATGGCCTATCATTTTTGACTATTTCTCATTTATGTCCACTTTATTAAATTCATCTCTATTGGCATTATAAACTTACAAACTTTAAAAAGCATTAAAACGAGGGAAATGAATAATTGATGATAATTTAACGGTGCCAATGTTTGCGCTGCGAATGTGTTTATGTGACTTTTATTATTTTGCCAGAGATCATGTTCATGGTGTTTGCTGAATTTCATAGCCCAATTTTATAATTAGCATATATTAACTATGCTCCTGTTATTGCAGTTCATGTCATACATTACATATCCAGTAAAACCAATACATTCCATCTTGTAGGATTACTGATGGGATTGGTAGCCATATCAAAATGACAGCTGTCACTGGCTGAGCACTCACTGTGTGTCAGGCATACTATTAAGCATGTCAGTAGAGAATTTACTTTACTCTTTGCAGCATACATGAACAAGGTCTTGATATTATCCCTAGGAATAACAAGGAAACTGAGGCACAGACATGGCTGATAGACCTTTCTAAGCACCACACAGTTATTGTTTGCTTGTTTGTTTAAATAATAAGATGGTCAGGCATGGTGGGATGTGCCTGCAATCCCAGTACATAGTATAGTATAGCATAATATAGTAAATATAATATAGTATAATATAGTTTAGTATAGTATAATATAGTATAGTATAAATAGCATAATATATACTACAGTATACTGTAGTATAATATAGTATAGTATAATATAATGTAGTATAGTATAATATAGTATAGTATAATATAGCATAATATATAGAATAGTGTAGTATAATATAGTATGAAATAATATAGTAACTTCAAAGCCAACCTTAGATACATGATACTCTGTCTCAAAAACAAAACAAATAAAATAACAATGTCTATAGTAATAAAAAATAATTCTGTCTATATAAACTAATGCAAAAATTATCTCCCCCTCTAAAAGTGGTATTCTGCTTTAAAATCTTATTACAAAAAAAAATTGTATTTGAGGCAGGATGACTCATATTTCTGGGGATCAAAGTATGTCTATAAAATCACACATAAAGTGAATATTTGAAAACTGTGCTGTCACACTAATGAACTGTGTCTTCTTACCCATCTGGCTCTTCTATTCTAATCAAATTACTGCTTTGCTGCATAAAGAATCTTGAACAATTTTTAAAAGTTGTTTGACAGCTCGCTCCTTGTCAGCTTAATCGTGTTATTTTCTGCTGCGGTTTGTGGTACTTATTAAAATAATTATTATCCATTTTGGAGTGTTAATAACCCCAGCATTTCCCATTTGGACACAGCACTGATGCACTTGGTATAGGGAGAGCGTGATAATCTCTATCACAACCGAGTGTGAATGTGAGGCAGGTCAGCCCTGAGGGGACTCAGGGGTGTTCTAGAGCCATGAAAGGCGAGCTCCTCAGTGATAATTGAACGAGATCACCAGCAAATGATCTAACATTTCAAATGTGTTCGTACACAAGGGGCTTCGCCGAGAAGATGCCTCAAACCCCATCCAAAGTGGTGAAAGCAAGGGGATCCCACAGTATGCTTCCCCAGGTCTGAATTGAGTAAGAACAGTGAAACTAAAAACGTACTTCTTCTAAGCGTTTACTTAAGTGCTTATTTTTAATGCTTGCTCGTGCACACACACAACACACCTGTGGAGGCAGAAGACAGTGTCAGGTCCCCTTGTGCTGGAGATGCAGGTAGTTGTGAGCCACCTAATGTCAACATGGGAACAGAGCTCAGACCCCAGCCAAAGAGCAGCCCGTGCTCCGAACCTCAGCGCCATCTCTCCAACCCCTTATTTAGTTATTCTCATAGGCAATGGATTCCAGTGTTGGGTTTTTTGTTTGTTTGTTTGTTTTTGTTTTTTAAGAAGCTCATTCCCTTCCAGTCACTATCTGTCTCACTGTTTACCCCCATGTGGCTAATCTGTGCTCTCTGCTGATCCTACTGCTCCATTCCTTACATGAAAGGTGATGAGCACGGAATGAACTCTGACCTCTTGGTTTCCCCTTAGCAGTATTTCCTGGAGATGTTTCCTTATCAGAATGTCTCATGATTTCTTTTTTATTTCTTTACAGCTGCCTAATATTCCATTGTGTTCATGTACCATAATTTAATTAGCCACTCCTCTGATGATAGATACTGGTATTGTTTCTGGCCTTTTGCTTTTACAAACAGTGCAATTTTAAGTAACCTTGGTCATAAATGACTTTGATGTGTGCAAATATGTCAATGCAATGTCTTCCCTGAAGTGAGGCTGCTGGGTCAGAGAGCGAATACATTTGTGATTGTTAAAAATAACATTAAAAATGCCCTTTGTAGAGGTTTTCTCCCCTTGTCTGCCACCAGCAGTGTAGGTGACAACCCATTACCTTCTGGCCTGTGAAGCAGAATTTTGTTGGATGTTTTTATTTTTTGTGGCTCAAATCATTTAAAAGACATAAAAGAAAGAAAAGAAAAAAAGTGTGAATACAATTTTAATTAGCAGAGCTCACAGGCTCCCTGAATAATCTAAAAGAGAATTTTCTAGATGTAGTCTTTAAATTTTTAGGTGAAGTATGGCGTCTTTGCTGCAGTGTCCTCAGAGCCCACGTCACAACCTAGCTGCTGGAAGAGCAGCTGTGTTAATGAGGGCTTCTGGGATTTATGCCGTGGCGTGGCTCCTTTCATGTGAGCTATAGATGCAGGGGCAACAGTCTGTGCCCTTGAGGGGGAAACGGAGCAGCAAGGAGTGAAGCCCAGATCAGACTGAAGCCAATCATGAATCAGAACCTTGACATTAACCACATAGGCTCAGTACCCCCACCCGGTGAGAACATCAGGAATCAGTACCCCCCACAAGGTGAGAGTATCAGGACTCAGTACCCCCACAGGGTGAGAGCATTAAGACTCAGTACCCCCACACAGTGAGAGTATCAGGAGGGTGGGTAAGGAGAGAAGCAGATGCAATAGCTATTCTCAGGAAGGAGTATGGAACAAGGCACTGATATAACCAGTGAAATCTGTGCCTTGGCAACATCATAGATCAGAAATGTTAGGTTAGCCATATCAGAAGGAATGAAATGGTTATATCCTAGAGTCAACCGAGCTGCTCAAACCCACCCCTGAGATACTAAATCTCTTTAAAGTGGGTCAAACCAACATGAACATAAAAAAGAGATTTACACATACTGTATGTATGTATGTATGTGTGTGTGTGTGTGTGTGTGTATGTATGTATGTATGTATGTATGTATGTATGTGTGTGTGTGCCTATGTGGAAGTCAGAAAAACTAGTGGAGGTTCTTTCCACCTACCATATGGATCTCAGGGCTCCAACACCAGTTGTGAGCCTTGGCAGCAAGTACCTTTACCCACTGAGCCGTTTTGGCAGCCCAGTATTTATAAACATGTTTATTAAAAGTGCTGAGGAAATGCCCAGTCAGTGAAATGCTTTTTACACAGGCTCGCAGACGTGAGTTGGGATCTGAGAATGGTAGCTTGCACCTGTAACCCCAGTAGTGAAGAGAGAAAGACAAGGGCATCCCAGCGGTTCATTGGCCGGCCAGCCTAGCACAGTGAGCTCACCGGGACTCTGCTCAAAAACTAAGGTAGAAAGTAACAGAGCTCTCCGCATCCAGCTGTGTCTTAAACACACACACACACACACACACACACACACACACACACACACACACCACAGGCATATGTATACACACACTAAACACAAAAAGATATTTGCATGCACTTATATTGTGTGAGTATATGGGGGCTATAGAATAACTTTAGTTTTCATATCTGCATGCTCAATTTTCTTTCTTTCTCTTTCTCTCTTTCTCTCTCTCTCTCTCTTTCTTTCTTCCTTTCTTTCATGTGGCTCAGCCAAGCATCAGGGGTTTTTTGTCAGCTGTCTCTTCCTGAATCAGCAATCTGTATGAACATGTTTTGTACACTTATTTCCCCATATTTTAAAGTTTTATTTGAGTCAAAATAGAGGAAATCACAGGCCTTGAAGGTGGGAAGCCTTTCATGACTGTCTCTTTGGTGTATAAACACACTTTTTCAACCACTTTGTTATATGCCTCTCATAATTCCAACAGATGCAATCAATCTTGGCTCCATTTTCTATTCTATTATAATGGTTATTTTCACAAGGCACTGTCTCAGAATCTTCTTAACTGGTCTCTCAGCAATCCATTTGACACACAACGAGATTAATAATGTTCCTTAAACAGCACTTTCATTATGTAACTGCTAAAATATCTTCAGAATCATCTCTTATTTATACTCATGATTTTTAAGCTTACAGTAGAATATTGTCCCCAAAGGAAACCTTATG
Source organism: Mastomys natalensis (assembly GCA_021653895.1). Classification (NCBI taxonomy): domain Eukaryota; kingdom Metazoa; phylum Chordata; class Mammalia; order Rodentia; family Muridae; genus Mastomys; species Mastomys natalensis. Next base: position 145,654 of record JAJTUV010000708.1, read on the forward strand.
TAGAATCTCTGTATAGTACCTCAATGAAGGCAGTATTTTTTATTACTTAATTAATTTTTATTTATTTATATATGTATATATGTGTGTGTGCGTGTGTGTTATGGTGTCCATGTGAGGTCAGAATACAACTTGTGAGAGTTGGTTCTCTCCTACCATTGCAGGTTATAGGGATCAAAGCCGGGTCGTTAAGACTGGCAGCAAGTACCTTTCCCCACCGAGCTGCCTCTTCCCCTGAAGGTAGTATTTTATAAGACCTGATGGAGACAAACAATGAAAACCTCAAGGCTATTTTGATTCACACAAAAAGAGTTATCACAGATAATATTCAGTTTTCAATACAGCTCTGACTTTTATTTGAATAAAAAAATGATTTGTAAAAAATAAGTGGAAGCTGTTAATAAGTTTTTTTGTAGTGACCAAGTGGCAATCAAGAGCATCAAGGTGAGCGGAAATTTCCTCAGCACGGCTCTGATGTTTCCCAGAAGCCATACCGCTGAATGGACATACATGTAGTCTGAGTGCCTAATTCTTTTAAGACCTAACTTTGGAAAATATGTTTAAGAATAAGATTTGTTCTCGCTCAGTTCCTCCAAGTCTTCTGTTCAATGTGTGTTGTAGCTTCAGCAAAAGGAACTTACAATCAATGTCTGGAAGTCAGCCAAGGGAAACAGCAGTAGCCTATACTGTTATGGGTGTTTTTTCTAAAAGCTTTTTTCGTGAAAAAAAAGTTCACAGGTTCTTTTACAGCTTTGAAGTAGATATTCTGTATATGCATGAATGAAAAACTGAAAATAAACTAGATATTCTTTTTTTCCATCCTAAACATAGGCATGTATTATGTTTTATATGTATTATATAAAATGCATGCATTAAGTATAATATATAATGCACATATATCATATATATAATACATGTATCATGTAATATGTCAATATGGGTATAATATATAATGTATATATTATATACATGCATCATTATATGATATGTGCATAAAACCTTTTTTCCCAGAAAAATCAGTCTGAGGAGGAGACATTTCCTTTGTGCTGATTTCTGTAAATACTGTAGTGAGTTGGTTTTGTGCTCTCCCATTCCTGCTCGCTGTGACTCATACACTGGGTCCTTGAACCTATGGAAATACATCTTCCAGCAAAACTTTCAAGGCACTCATGTCAGGACAGGTGTTCTTCAGCTATCCGGCCCCTAATAATCACACCCAGAGTTAGGCTAAGAGATGGAGTGCATTGAATTGCTTCTTGAGCCAGAGTGTCATTTTGCATGGTGCATTTTTGCTACTTTGGCTGCTGTTGTCAGGTCCTGTGTTGCACACTTGCCTCTGAGCTTGAGGAATCACAAGTGGCAAGGACATTTTCATGCCATACTTATCTTTTAAAGCATTTTTACATCTTCTTCTCATGCTCCATTTCCCTCTGACCATTGTGAGACTTTCTAATTTTTTTGGTAAAATAATCCTTGTTGGACAACACTATCAAGCCAAGCACACATTCAGCAAACACACTGTAATCCCACAAGCTCAACAGTCAAGAATAGTGTGAACAGCGGTGTGGGAGGCAGCATCTGTTGGTGCAGGCAGGGCGTTCACTATGATTTTGAGAGTGACTCAATAGGGCACCAAGGGAAGAGTGTAGGTTATGAAAACATCAACCTAGAGTGTCTGCAGAGGACACCTAAAGAAACTCAATTAAAGTCTAGTACCAGCAGAAGATATAACTACATGTTAGAGCAATGGTTAGAAAACATATCCTATGAAAGGAAACACGCTATAGCAATAGTTACAATGTGGTATCAAGTGTGACCAGTCACTCAGACACAATATAAGCCCATGCGTTTGGCCATGTCCCAATAAAGCTTTTTTAAATTCAGGAAGTGGGTTATATGTGGCACACAGACTGTCTTTTTCTCACCCCTGTATTACAGTGTAAACAATTCTTGTTTATATCACCTGCTGCAGCAATAGATTACCATTATGTTACATCCACAGATGTCCTTGTTTTGTTTCTGTTGCTGTGATGAAATACTCTGACAAAAAGAAGCTTTCCAGAGAAAAGGTTTACTTTAGATCACAGTTCCAGTTTACAGTTCATTATTCCAGAGAAGTCAAAGCAGCAGAGACATGACAGCTAATCACATCACATACACAGTCAAGAGCAAGAGAAATGCATGTGTGTTTTTATCCAACTTACTTTCTTCACTTTTATATGATTCAAGGCCCAGCCTAACAAATGTTGCTGCACACAGTAGGCTGTGTCTTCCCACATGAGTTAATGTAATCAAGGCAATCCCCCACAAATATTCCCAAGGAAAACACAGGCATTAGCCTAAGGAATGGTGCTACCCACAGTGGGCTGAGTATTCCCTTAGTGTAATCAAGACATTGCCCATGTGATGACCTAATCTACATGACTCTGACTCACTTCCCAGATGATTCTAGGTCAGGTCAGTCAAGTGGCAATGAAGATTAATCATCACAAACAAACCAAGATAGCTATAAACTTTTTTCTACTTCCATTGAGGAGTCTAGATCTCTTCCACTTTGAATAGAGGTTGTTCTTTGTTATTTTCTCTCCTGTCAGAATGTTGTACATGTTCTTCTGAATCCTGTAATACTGGATTACAAAAGATTAAAACAAAACAAACAAACAAATAAAAATAACCTATAGGTTGCTCCTGAGCCTCTCAAGAATCTAATGTACCCTAAAAAACAGTGGTACCTAGGAGAATGGAGCCGATAAATAAAGCAGACTAAAGTCTCATGCAATAGCCAACTTCATTCAGAGCTTCAACCAATTCATACTCTAGGGGTTAAGCGGAGTCACATGAATGAAGTCTACAATTACAAGAGTATACAAAGAATACAATCTACATGTGGTGGACAAGAAGCATATAAACAAATAACAATATCCAGTTATAGTGAGTATCAGAAGTAAACTCACTCCTATGTGCTACATCTGGGAGCAGCACAAAAGCATAATCCAAGAACAATTCCCTATTTTTGAAGAAATTAAGGTGTCAAGACTATTGGATTTTTGGAGTTTTCTCAAGAGCACTGAGACAGCTCCTCACACAACTCCATTCTCGTACAGTATGTTCCAAATCTGATAACCCTCTGGTTGCTAATACTGAAGAAGTTGATTCCAAGGTCCTGAGGGAAGAGATGCCATATGGATAGAGGGTTGAGTGAGGAAAACATTAAGGTACTAAATATGTAAATGAGGAAGCCATCTTTCAGTGGGACTCCAGTATGAGTCTAGCTACATAACACAAACAAGCCATTCTTATAACACCCTATCTAAATTGCAATTGATCCAAATAAATGGTGTCTTTCTTATTTTAAGGCATTTTGAGGTGTTTCACCTAGTTCAAGGCTTCAGAAATTATCTACTAGAAGACAGACCATGAGAGCAGCAGCATGCTGCACACTGCACACTTACCTGCAGGTAAGGTGGTATTTGGACAGGTTGTGTGTGATTCAATGTCCTCAGAAGCAGACTTTCCAGAGATGACAGTGAGAAGCCATCACAAAAGGGGTAGAGGCCCCAGGAAGTCAGATGGGCAGAGGAACTCATCAGTAGGCTACCATGATAGGGCTCAGCAGTACTGTGAGTCAGTGATTTTAGAGAGACAGTATCAATGTAGAGACACTTTCAGCCCCAGGGTTTGAATTACACATTCCTATCACATACTGGGTGTAGTTTTTGATGTACACAAAGAAGACATTTTCTAGATAAAAATATGGCTATACTATTTTGGCTGTATATTTTTACAGTTGGACTTTCAATGAAGGCAGAGGAGAGCTGCTGGGTGGGGAGCAGAGAGGAAAGAGACCATGTATACAGGAGAATATGTGCAAGGAATAATCACATGTGCATGTGTGCAAAAATATCCTAATGAAGCCTGTTATTTTGTAACCTAACAAAAAATTCTGTTAACAAGTTAAGTAAGATAGAACACTGCACACAAAATAATTAGACATGTAAAAATTTGAGTTTAGTGTTGACAGTTTTCGAGCTAGCAGTCAAGCCACCATGAAGACATAAACAACAAAAGGGTCAGTGTGCAGGGGCCATCTCGGGTGCAGTGCTGTGACAGATGGTTTATTATGCAGTGAGAGATAAGTCCAAGAACCATCCAGCTATGATGTACTGCAGTGTTTTCAGGTGCCTGTGTTCTGTTTGCCAGCTCAAATTCCACATTTCTTCAGAAGGTAGCAGATGCCTTCAAAGTTTTGTATTCTACACGGGAATCAAGTCTGTACTTTGTGAATTGTTGCCACATAATAAAAAACAAAAAAACAAAAAAACTTGTCCTTGAGTGATATAAACAGATATCTTCATGATCCAAGAAGTCATTATCCTCTGCTGAACACATCATATTCTTGAGAATCTAATCATCTTGACAGTTTTACATACTTTGAAAAATATGACTAATATGCACTGATTAGGTAAGAGGTTCTTCATTTTTGGTTCTTTTTTGTTTGTTTGTTTGTTTGTTTGTTTTGTTGGTTGGTTGGTTGGATTTTGTTTTTTTTTTTGGGGGGGGTGTTCAATATCATTTGAAGTCCCACCTCTATGTTGAAAGTATTGTGTTATATCTAACACTAGCTGGTGTGCTAACACTATTATGGAGTATGCTTGAAACTGTTAGCTTTTTATTTGCTAATCAGATTCCTGTATATTTGATCAATGTGAATTAAATAAATAAAATCACAAGCCACTTCCTGAACTTCATGGAGTACCACTGTAAGGCACTTCAGAGCCAGCATTAGAACTAAGATGCAAGGCCTGTCCCCAGTGGTATTACAATCTAGAAAGAAAGCTAGCATGTATGTAAAAACAAACACAAGGTGATGGGAAATAAACACAAGATAGAAGAAAAGAGGGTATTTGGTAGATAGAAAACTTAGAGCTGACTTCATAAAGTAGAAAAGTCTCAGTGTCAACGTGAATTTTATGATGAGTTTTACAAGTAGCTTTTCAAAAACCAGAGACAATATCCAAGCTTCAAGTAGGTAGTATACATTTTTATTACATTCCTCTCAAATAACAAAGATTTCGGCCACTTCTTTTAGAAGTAGTGAGATACAAAATCACTTCATGTCATTTGCAATGAATGGATGAAGTCAGGCTCCTGAAAAATAAAGAATGAAGCAAGAGAGTGAATTTGCTGTTGTTGCTGTAGTTTTGGTTGGTTGGTTGGTTGGTTGGTTGGTTGGTGGTTGGTTGGTTGGTTGGGGATTTTTTGTCTTTGGGTTGTTTTGTTTTGTTTGTATTTTGAGCAGTAGAAAGCAATGAGCATGCATATTGGATAGAGTGGGGCAGCCCCACTATAGTGTCATTTGAGAACTGTCCATATGTCCATGAGAAGGATCATATAATTCTCTCTGTATCTAGAAATGGTAGAGGACATTGGGCTTTAACTTTTGTAATCATTAGCTAGAAAATAGAGATGTATAGAAAGTTGCTGATCAAGAGTTATTAGGTTTTGGAGATTTCCCTGGCAGTGGGAAGCAGAAGGTTCAGTGTATGGAAATTTTTGGTCCATCCAAGAATACTGTTGAATTTATTAGAGATTATATGACAAAGTGGTCATTATGGAGAGGGAACATTTGAGGATGGCTGTGAAAGATACTAAATAGAATTCTGAATTTGAAGGGTGAGAAATCCAGTTTGTCAAGCTAAGACAAAAGATGAGGGATAAATTAAGTTCACTTTTTACAAGGATCTTGGAAGAAAGCTGTAAGTCAGATCACTTTCTTACCTGTTGGATTTGAAAAACCCCAACTGCATCAGGCCCCTTGCTTCTGAGGAAACTCCTCCTTTACCTCTGTGTCTCTTTGTAGGTCCACTTCCTTCTCCATCTCTCTTACCTATCTTCTTATCCTTATCCAAATCTTTCTAACCTATTATATAAACATGGCCTTGCTTACAGCCCTAACTCTTACCAAATAAGTCCTCAGCTCCAACTTCTCTGGTTCATAGGTAATAGTCTCAGCTTTCTACTTCAAAAATTTCTGTAAGCAACAACTAATTGACTCTAGTGGCTTTTTTTAGATCCTAGGCTAGGTTGTGGATGGAATGGTTTTGGTAGAGGAGATCATCTATCTAAATAGCTGAGGACAGTGACAGGTAGAGATGGAGACACTCACATGACATAGAACTTGGCCTCGCCACAGAGGATGCAGTGATTTGAATAGGTTTGGATCCCATAGATTTATGTGTTCGAATGCTTGGCCCACAAGAATGACATTATTAAGAAGTGTGTCCTTATTAGAATAGGTGTGCCTTGTGGGGGAAAATGTGCCACTGTGGGGGTGGGCTTTGAAGCCTCCTAGTGCTCAACCTCTACCCAGTGCAGAAGAGACAGTCTTTCCTGCTTGCCTTCTGATCACGTGCCTCGGCACCTTCTCTAGCACCATGTCTGCCTGGACAATGCCATGCCTCCTGCCGTGATAATAATGGACTGAAACTCTGAAACTGTAAGCCAGCCCCAATTAAATGTCTCTTATAAGAGTTACCTTGGTCATGGTGTCTCTTCATATCAGTGAAAACCCAAACTAAGAAGAGGTTTGGGTTTGGGTTTGGGACAATGGTTCTTACACCCCAAAGTGTATCTTATTACTAGTGGTTCATTGTGAACCCGACAAATGGCTATATGGAGTTCAAAATTTGAATTCAAAAAACCACATCCTTGAACCTATAGTATGTCAGTAACAGTATTATCCAGACATCTCATTGGTCAAAGAAGTTAATTAAAATTATAAGAGATAAACATTTATTTCATGGATAAGTGGTTGGCCTTCTGGGCATCTTGACCTGGAAGATTTACTAATAAAATAAGAAATTCTGGTCAGAAACTGGGCAATTATTTATTCAACAATTTCTCTATTCATTATTTTACCATTTTGAACATGTTTTTCCTCACTTACCCTCCCAAAGGAAAAGACTGTAAATGGCTGTTGGATGGATTTTATTTTTAAGGCACTATTCAAAGATTAAGTTTTATCATAAGATGTTCTGAGTGTGCATGGCAATCTTGTTCTGTAGACAAAATGAACATGCTCTAAGAACATTCAAATCCAGAGCAAAAGGAATGGGCATTTTCAATGATTCTCTTCACTAGAAATATCTTTCTTAAAGAAAGTCACGTTTCTCGTTCTGTAACTATGCTCTCTGTGCTGTGTAGCGTAAGCTGGTTTCTTTTATCCCTTCTTATCTGACAGAATTGTTAGCTCTCCACCTTCTTCTTTTCTTTCTGAAGAAACCGCTGGTTTTGTTTCACTGTGGCCTGAAGAATGTTCAAGCTGTGCTTACAAAGCTAGTATCCTAAATGGGGCCAAGTGGCACACATGTGCACGTCCAGTACTAGAGGAGGTAGGGAAGGTAGGCAAGAGGATGATGAATTCAAGGGCAACCTGGGCTATGTAGTGAAACCATGTCTCTACACAAAGACAAAACATGATTGGTTAGATTTGGGTAGTGTACTATTAGAGAAAATTCAGAACAACTCTTATAGACTAAAGCCCACCACGTGTTTTATCAAACAATGGATGTGGTAACTGATAGCAAGGGCTGACCTCTGGAGCATCCATGCCTCTTTCTTGTAAGTGTTCTTTTCCCTACCTGTATTTGCACCAGCGTTACTAATCTTTTTTCCTGATACTAACTCTTCTGATAATGGGGAGGTAATATTTATCAAATGGAATTGTAAGAATAGAAAAAACTTCCATTCTATACTAATCTGATCTGTTGAGTGTGCTTAAAAACTCCATTGATAAAGTTCAGATTATTTAAGCTTTGAATGTGCAATTCATACACTTAATACAAAAGTCAAGGTATACCTAGTAATGAACTTTCACAATGACTTACTCCTTTAATCTCATCCCTTACCTACCCAAGGGTCTCACAAAGACTTTGACTGGTACCCAGTGCCTTTGGTAGGCTTCCAGAGAAGACCATTACTATGCAAATGTATGCAAATTTCTCCACATACACAGAAAAATTTTGTGCACGAATAGAAGTGATATATTTTGGAGATTACAACAGACCAGAACACAGAATTGTCTCATTCCATTCAACTCTATTGTGCTCGCTAGCCCAAGTTCTTTAATAGGCCACCTCCTTACACCATTCTCGTGTTTTGTTTCTTTTACACTAGAATGTTACAGTAGACATCTCTGTATATTTCTTTTTCCATATGTGCACATGCATTTTTAAAATTTAATCATTAGAAAGGAAAAGGATTTTCCAAAAAGCATGTGCGTTTTAAAGCACTTCAATGGCTGCCAGTTTACCTCCAGAAATGAAACACAAAGGGTTTATGGGTGCCAGTTTCCACACACCCTTGCCAATGAAAAGTATTATCAAATCTGTTGATCTTTGATAGACTTAGAATGAAACATGGTGGAATATATCTAATTTCCACCTTAACTGCCAGCTTTCTCAGAGTGATGTTGAGCATGTTTTTTAACATTTAACATTTGCCTTTCTCATTGCAGGAGTACTTTATAAACTTTCTGCAGTGCGTTAGGGGTCTTTTAAAATTATTCATAGTAAATTCTCTATATACAAAGCTATCGATATTCATGATAAACATATTGTGTGTGTGTGTGTGTGTGTGTGTGTGTGTGTGTGTACTTTAGCCAAAAAAACTTTTCACATGCAGATTTTTAAATATATTTAAATTTGGAAAAGCTTTCTCCTCTATGTTAACAAAATAAAAGCCTTTTATTTCTTCAAATTATGTCATAGTTTTATTTTAGTTTTGAATATTTGATCCATCTGGAATTTATTCTGATGTAGGCTGAGTAAAAATTTAACAAGTTTTTCGGAGACTCAGTTATTCCATAATTATTTATGGAGTGTATCACTTTTTCTCCAATGATCTAAAATTGCACTTGTATCATTTGTTAATCTTATTTGGGTGTTCCTTGTATAACTCATTCTTCTACTTTCTTTGTCTGAATTCATGTGTGCTCATACAACATAGCTTTAGATACTATGATTGGTAATCTTCTTTTATGACTGAAGAATTTCCACAGACTGTCCCTCACTATTCTTGTGTGTTTATCTATTCATGTGATGGCTACACATTTCTTCAGTTAAAAAGATTGATTTGGACTAGAGAGATTGTTCTGTGCATAGTTTGCTGTGAAGCAAAAGGACAAGAGCTTAGAGCCCTAGAAGCTATATAAAGTCCATGTGGGCATGGTGGCCACTTGGGAAATGCAGACGGGGGATCCTTGGGGCAAGCTGCATAGGTAGATTAACTAATTATCAAACCCTGGGTTCAAGCGAGAGGTTCCACCTCAATAGATAAGATGAAGAGCAAGTGAAAGGGACATCTGATATCAGTCTTTGGTCTCCACACACATGCCTGCAAGCACATGTATGTGAACATGTACATATATGAAAAAACAATTGCTTTACTATTGACATAGTGAAAAATGGCAATTAATTTAGGCACAATCAAGATAATCAGTGATTTGCTAAGTTACTTCATACTGAGTATATTTTTAAATGCATATCAGATTTTTTTAGCAACTGCCATCACAAGTAAATATTTGATATTTTTTCAACAATCTTTTTATCTGTGAACCTTAGAATTCTGTTGTTTTCCTTTTAGTTGATAATGTAGTCAAATATATTACTGGGTTTTGAAATGAAGCAATCCTGCACTTCTATTATGAACCTGTCCTAATCTAAATCAATTATTATTTAAAATATGATCAATCTTACTCGCTTGCTTTTAGACTTTTACAGACCAATTATGGTAATAAAAGTTTATTTGATGATTTCTGGTTTTATGGTAACTCTGTCAGGTTTTTATAATGTCTGTCTTGATGGTCTAGTTCTTTGAAAAGATTTTTGAAATGACCTTTATTTATTTATGTTCTAGGATAGTTTAATTGGCATTTAAGGTCCCTATTCATTAATGTTCTAGAATATATAGTTGCAAAATACCTGGCTTTTCTATAGTTTTAGGGAAGAGGGGAATAAAACAGCTTTTTATGAATTTTCTCTATATGTTGCTGCTGTGTCTTTGTTTGAGATAGTGTCTTAATCTGTGGCCCCAGCCATACAAGAACTTACTACATAAGTCAGGCCAAGGTCAACCCTAGAATCTTCCTGCATTATGTTACTAAACGGTAAGACTATATGTAAGGGCCACCATGACTGTGGGATTTGTACCATTTTTATTTGCATTTTCTACTTCTGAGATCGTTTGGTAATTATAGTTCTCTATAAATCCTAAATCTCTAAAATCCTGCATGTATCACAATGGTTTTCTGTTGGGCATTAGTCTGGTGCTGCTGTGCATTCAAATGCTAAATTCTGAACCCCAAGATCTGGTTGCTCTCAGATCTCTATTTGATTTTCCTATTACTTGTTCTATATCCTGGTGTACTTAAAATCTTTATCCTTTGAATCAGATAACTGTAATTCTTAGTAATTCGACAATTTTCTCAACAAAAAGTCATCTTTAGACATATGTGAGAGCCATCTATAATCATTTATATCTGCAGATAAGTGAATTTCAGATTTTTCTTTCTGATGCTGGGTTTCGACAAGAACCATGGAGTCAAGAATTTCCTTGAGTCCTGGAGAAGGGGCTAAAGGTGATGCCTGTGTTGGAGGTAGGGGGGATGGGAGATGGTGAGAGCTCTTATTCTCACAACCATAATATGTTCCCATGACAACCATAGAAACAAACCACATAAACATTTGTTGGAAAAGTAATAAAAGACAAGAGATTCAGCTATGCAGACTAAGAAGCATGTATCTGTTCTTCTCGGTACTAGAAATAAAGCTAAAGTGGACTGTCCTCAGAAGGAAGCTGCTAACTAGCCCACCCAGTTCCCAGTGAGGGCATTCTATTCACCCACATTCTCACCAGAAGGAACAAAGGGGAGGACCAGGCAATGCTCTTAACAGTCCAGGGATGCACTGCAACAGGGTGCTTCTACCTACATTGTGTGAGCATTGCTCTTTCTAGCAGACACACAAACATCACACCGACTTTTAACGTTCTTGTGCACACTTTTCTCTACTTACTCCTCCAGAACCTTGTTTATTAGACTTCTTTCCAGGCCTAACTTCTCCTGCCCAGCCACAGACAAATGTTGCTGATTATTAATTCAGAATGCATCTTACATTTCCTCACCTTTTTTAGGGTGTCTTTCCAGGTCTAGGACTTGATCATTTCAAGAGCTGGTTGCTGTGTTCCCATCAGCCCACTGGAGTCCAGTTGTGTTAGCTGTTGTAAACCAAACAACTTGAAAAACCTCACAGGCATGACATAGTAAAGGTTTATTTCCTATTCACATCACAGTTTAGTACACGATAAAGGTTGAGTTCCTCTTCACAGCATAGTTTAATACACAATAAAGATATGGTTTACATTCGTATCATAGCTTAATACACAATAAAGGTTTAGTTCACTTTCCTATTGCAGTCGAATGTGGGTTGTGAGTTGGGATGGCAGAATCAGCCTTTTCCTTTTAGTTCCTGAGGAATCTGGGCTCTATGCAACTGTGGTTCCATCATCTCTGAGTCTCAGAGTCTCCAGTGCACTGTCAAATGAGTCAGATATCTCCAGCCTGCAGATGAGCAAGGGCAGCAAAGAATGACAGTGTTTCAGAGCTGAAGGCAGCACACATGCACGTACATCTCACACACACACTTCCAGTGGAAACAGTGGCTGTGCCTAACTGTAAGAGACATTGGGAAATGCAGTACAATTTTGTGCCAAGCACAAAGGAAACTTTTAGTGGGCACATTGCATACATGGTCACAACCATTCTCTCTGCCTGCCTACCTGCCTGCCTACCTGCCTGCCCTGCACACAGTAACTGGATTTGTGCTCAGTCATTGAACATTTACTGAATACCATGATGTGTCAGCCACTGTGCTATGCTCCATGGGCCTAAACAAGTGTATATTATCTTGCCTATGTATTCTTTAAAACTATATGTGTATATGTGTGTGTGGTGATGGTTTAAATAGGTGTGGTCTCCATTGTAGGTTTAGATTTTTCAAAACCTAGCTTAATAAAGGTTCTCAAATGCTTTGACCCCTACTTATAGCCCACTGTCCAAAGTTGGGAGACAAAGATGACAAATAGGACAAAAGGATGTGAACCTGTTTAGAAGTAGTTCTTTGGGATAATTCCAATTCTCCATTTGTCAGGATACCAGCAGTCCAGTTCAATAGTGTCAGGAAACAAAAAAATGAATCAGCAGCAGGGCACGATCCAGCAGAAACAGCCAGACCTCCACTGAATATGCAAGAGCAAACCAGCAGGGACACCAGGAGAAGTTCTCTGCCATGCCTCTCTCAATGAACCAAAGATACAAGACCAATGAAGCCTTGCAAGACTAGCTCTGTACGCACCCCATCACTGTCCATTGAGACCTACTTACATTCTCTCGACATTCCGAGTTCTCTCATGGGTTTTGTTTCAGCAAAACATCACATGAGTCTGCATCACTGGGCTCAACAAAAAATTTCCACTTCACCCCATAGGCTCATATGTTTGGATGTGTGTCCGTATAAGCAGTACTATCAGGAGCTAGAGGTGTGACATTGTTGGAGAAAGTGTGTCACTATGGAGTCAGGCTTTGAGGTCTGACTAAACCTCTGAAATTGTAAGCAAGCTCCAATTAAATGTTTTCCTTTATAAGACTTGCCTTGGTCACGGTGTCTCTTCACAGCAATAGAAACCCTAAGACAGTATACACATACAAAACATATTTTTCTACAGAAATAAGTCCTGTACTGGTTTGGTTTTTATTGTTGTGAAAAACACCATGACTGAAAGCAGTTTGGAGGGGAGAGGATTCCTGTCATTTTACAGCTGACAGTCTACCATGAAGGGAAGTCAAGGTAGAAACATGGAGGGAGGAACTAAAGCAGAGACCATAGAACACTACTTACTGGCTTGCTCTACATGGCTTGCTTGACTTACATTCTTATACATCCCAGAATCATCTGCCTAGAGACTGTACCTCCCATCGTGTGCTGGGCCCTCTTACACCAATCATTAATCAAGAAAGTGTCCCCACAGACTTGCCTACATGACAACATAATGCAAGCATTTTTCCAGTTGAGATTCCCTCTTCCCAGTTTACTCCCACTGTACACACACACACACACACACACACAGAGCCCTGTACAGTATAGACCCAAATCAAGAAAATAGAATCTAACTGTGAGAAAATGAATGTACATTTTGATTCTTCGAAAAGACAAAGAGAATTCATGCAAACTGTTCAATGAAAAAGAGATGAGTAGCTGTGAATACTGGAAATTTCCAACTATCGCTGTACATCCTGCAGACATTTAGGTGATGGGATATTAGAAACAATCCTTGCCAGTAGACTCAACAAATTACGTGAATTGAACCAATCAGTCAGAGAAAACAAAAACCTTTCCCCCCAAATGACATGGTGTGAAGTAGTTTGTTTAAAAAAACTATTAGGAAATAATGGCAGCAAGCAACCTTAGTGAGTATAGTGTAATAATGCTACCTGAATAGTTGAATAGTCTTCCATCTGTTGGAAACTTATTTATTATCAGAAAAGGGCCTTGATAGTTTCACTGACATCTAAATGTTTTGGGGGAGGGAATGCTGGCTCTCACGACTCACGGACAAACTGAAAAAAAAGGAAACGCTTTTCAAGAAAAGCATTGACTAAAAAAAGTGATGCATGATGTCATAAGCATGCAAGGCCAGCATGTAGCATGTGGAGAAAGGCATCTAGTGAGCTGTAGGCAAGCCTGGGCTACACTATGGCCTTGTCTTGAAAATCAAAAATTAAAGAGAAGACAGAAGGACATTAAAAGCAGAATGAAGGGAAGATTATGAAGAAGAGAGGAAGAAAGTACAGATTAATATTCCTAGGTACATAGATACCATGTTCTTTAACAAATGCTATAATTCAAGTAAATTCTCCATTATGTATAAAAAGTGAGACTGTGACCAAGTTAATTCCAGTAGCAAAAGAAATGAGACAAGAAAAATCAAATAAAGCCACTGAGCAAACCAAGACCATGAAGTAAAATGACATAAATAAATCCAAATGCAAATAATTATAAATGGACTACAAATGCAAATGAACATAAATGCACTTGAAGTTTAAAAGACCAGACAATCAGAGTAGATTCCAAAATAACAATTGTCACCGTGTAGTGTTTACTGTTTATAACAAAGCAGAAAGGTTGAAAGAACTGGAACAAAATTCACCATGCAGATAAAAGTGACAGAGCGGGTATGACAGATATTAAGGCAAAAGGCACTGGAGGAATTTATAACAAGGAACCTCTGACAATTCTTAAGATTCTGTGCACGTGATGATATGCATCCAGAGCATATAAGGCAAAAACTGAAAAAGTTTCCACAGAGAAATCAAAAAAGTACTGGATAATTGCTTCATTTTCTTTTTAAAAATATTGATGCTAGTAATGAATCTATGAATCTGTTGGTTTTAAATTGTTTTAGGGAACTCATAGATAAGCCCTATTTAATATAGCTATGGTCACGAGCCTGAATCCCCCTCTGAGAAGGACCTGGGAGAGTGCTGTCTTGGTAAGAGAACCCTTCCCTTGGGTCTTGGTCTGGTTGCCATGAGACTTCTCTTCTTTGGCCACTAGATTGCCCTGAAATTATCTGAAACCTTGAGCCTTCGAAGCAAGCAGTGGAGCAAACATCATTAAAACACGTCAAGGAGCAACAGAGTCAAGAAATGAAGTGTGTGAAAGTTGTCTCATTATTATAATTTTTAACATTTTTCTTTATGTTTTCATTTGGGGATTTTATGTTTTGTCATTTAAAGCATGTCCTTACACAGCCGGATCTAGCCTCAAACTCCCTATACATGACTGGGAATGTCTTTGAACTCCTGATCTGCTGCTCCCACTTCCCAAGTGCTAAGATTGTGGATGTGAACTATCACATCTGGCTCACTTTTAATCTTTTTATTATTCTTTCCTTTATCTGTTTTGCTGCTGTGAGTTTCGTTTGACAGTAAAATGCATCTGTGATAGAAGCTCCAAGACAGGCAGATGGGCACATTGGTAAAACCCATCCTCTTGCTTCTTTCCCCCAAACCCCAGGTCTAAACTATAGACCAAGCCAGGTTACCAAAGAGACAGTCCTCAGATCATCAATCTTCACTTTGCTCATCCATACCAGGTTTTAGAGTACCATGTTCTTTTTAATCTCCTGCAAAATACCTATTGCATGGGTAATCTGCAGTTTCTCAAACTGGCAGCTTATATGGATGGGTACTGGTCGTTTGCTATCCCAGAAAGTGTAACACCTTTCTATGTGTACTTTTGCGTGCTTGCCAAGTGAATCTTAAGAATGGATTCTTTAAAGTGAGTAAGGTTCTATTCCCACAAGCCATTGCTGATGGACAGAGGAAACAGGGTTTGACACAGAGGAAACGCCTGTGGGTTGGAAGCAGGCAACTGGCAACTTAAACCCAATCTTTACACTATTGGTGTCATGTGAGTCTGAGTAACTTACTTCACTTGATCTTGCTCTAGTGAGAAGGATGAAGGAAGAAGAGAAGGTGTAGATGGAAGAAAGAAGGAAGACAGGAAGAGGAGTAGAAAGAAAGGTTAGAAAGTTACAAGGCCTTTATACAGGTTCCCCAACAACTGGAGTGGGGCTGTCCCTGTTGTCTGCCTGTGGATCCTGTTCCCCTAACTGGGTTTCCTTGTCTGGCCTCAGTGGGAGAGGATGTACCTAGTCCTGCGGTGACTTGAGGTGCCATGGTGGATTGGTAGCCAGAGGGTACTTCCCACTTCTCCAGGAGAAGAGCAGATGTTGTGGAGGGAGCGCCTGTGTGAGGAAGTAGTTTAGGAGACTCTAAGGCCTTCCCAGTGTTTTTGTGAATCCTTGTTTTACTTCTTGTTGAGTCTTCCCCCTCCAGGAAGCTCACCTATGTATGCTACCTTTATTCTATCCTACATCAGCTTTGATATCACCTGACCATGATGTCTACAACAGACTCATATAATCAGCATAAAAACTGAGACACTGCATGAAGGGAAAGCACCATAGGTCGGGGGCAGTTCAAAGACCTCCAAGTCTCTGGTCACATTGTTACCAGCTTTAGAATCTCCACCCACCCCCACCTCTCTCCTCCTCCAGCTCCCCCCTCCCACTCCATCCCTTCTGCTCCTGCTCTGTCTTAGGCTTTGTTTTGGTTTTGTGTGCAGTGCTTGGGATGGAAATTCATGGCTCAAAAAAAAGAAAAATGTGCAGGAAGGCTTGAGATGTGTAGCTCAGAGGTAGAGTTCTTATCTTCTACATGAAGGGCTCTGGTTTTGCTACTCTAGCACCAGGGAGGCAAGGAAAACAACATGAATGAGTTATTTTAATGGGGCACAGGCATTTTATTCTGATGTACATGACTAATTCACTACATTTGTAAGGAAAAGTTCTCCAGATGCTCAGACCCAAAAGTTGTTAAAAGAGTGGTGCCCCCTCACCTGGCAATGGCGGCACATTCCTTTAACCCCAGCACTCATCAGGCAGAGTTGGGCAGATCTCTGTGAGTTCGAGGCCAGCCTGGTCTGCAAAGTGAGTTTCAGGACAGCCAGGGCTACACAGTGAAACCCTGTCTCAAAAACAAACAAACAAACAAAGAACCCTGGCCATAATGAACCACTGAAATCTGTATTTTTAGTATTCTAACAGGTGAAAAGTAATTTCTCACCATCATTTTAATAAGTCAGGATTCAGTATCTTTTAAACTACTGTAGAATATTAACATATTATATATATATATATATATATATATTATATAATATATATTTATTATTATATATTATATATATATATTATAAATTATAGGTAACATAATTAATGTACAAATAATAGATATTATATACACTAATATACTTTTTTTAAAAGTTATTTATTCACTTTACATCCCAATATCAGCCCCCCTCTCCTCCCAGTTTCCCCTCTCGTAGATTCTCTCACATTCTTCCCTTCTCAACCCTACACATACTATACCTCCGACATTAACATACTTTTAAACACATTGTATATATAATGTGCTTGCAAACAAAATAGCAAGTTAGATAAGTGTACATCATTTAGATAGACAGGTATGTTATCAATCATATGAAAAAACAGCGTATACCTTCCCTTAATGTGGTGATATTCGACGAGAGTGTCCTCCATTGGTTTATGCATCTGAACACTTGGCCCCAGTAGTAGTGCTGTTTGAGGAAGTTAGTGAATGATTAGGTGTCACAGACTTGCTGGAAGAGGAACGTCACTGGGGGAGGGTTTGATAATGTATAGCCTTGCCTCACTTCCTCTTTCTCACCCCTCCCTCCACCTCTCTATCTCCTTCTTGTGTGGGTAAGAATGTAACCAGCCAGCTTCCTGCTCCACCCACCAAGCCTACCAGCCACCATGACTTCCTTGCCATTGTGGACACAATCGCTGGAGAACTGTAAGCCAGAAGAAAACCTCTTCTTCCCTGACCTGCCTTTAGTCATGGTTTTCTCATCACAGTAACAGAAAGATAATTGATATCTAGCTAAATGTCTCTATTTTGTCATAGAAATATTTGCTATTGTGAATTAGTTATACTCTCTGGGTATTTATTTGTATCTTATAAAACATATGTACTCTCAAATTATATATATATATATATATATATATATATATATATATGCTGGCTATATATATATATATGGATGATATTGTGTATAAATATTTAATTTGCTTGTTTTAGTACCTTCCATAGTATATTAAATATATAATTCATATATTAAATATATATAATTTTTAAAATATATTAAATATTATATATATATGTATATATACATTAATACATATACATATACATATACATATAATATAGTATATATATATATATAGTTTCCGTGCAATGTGCTCTTTATTCTTAATATTATTTTCTGAGAACTCCCTCATACTATTTACATAACTTGTAGTAACTTCATTGCTTAGTAGTTTATTGAATGAATTTATCACCATGTATAGATCCACCACTGATATCCACTTAGGCTATTCCTACCTTTCCTCCTTTGGACAATGTGATTCTGAACACTCTTGGAGATGACTCAGCAGCAGGAGTTGGTAACTGCCATCCCCCAGGAGTGGATGCAGGGGTAGACAGTTTGGGTTCTTTGACTTCTGCACATGCATGCTGCCATCTTGATTCAACAGGAATCGCCCTGGTTTGCAGTCTCATAAGCAAGGAGGAAGCATAATTCTTAGTTCATGTCCCTTCCAAAACATAAGGTTGGATCAGTGTTTGCCATTAGGATAAATTCAAAACAGAATTTTGTTGTGGTTTTAATTTGCATTTTTCTGGTTTTTAAATATGAATAAGTATATTTTGTGTGTGTGTTGTGTGTGTGTGTGTGTGTGTGTGTTGCTCAGCAGCCGAGGATTTGCCTGGACACTTAGACTCTGAATTTAATCCTCATTTTCAGAAGGAATGGAACACAGAACAGTCAATATATCTTAGACGTAAAAAACAACTTGTATTTTTTTATGTAAATTGCTCAATTATGATTTTAGCTTTGTTTTTTTTATTTGGAGGGGAATTAATGACTTGATAGTTCATATGTTATTTTTACCACAGTCCCAGATTTTCATGTTTTTTTCTGCTTATTCATAGTAATTATAGAAATAAATATTTAGATTGACTTATGTGTTTCTATATGTTTACATAAACATCATTTAAATGTGACCACATATAGGAATCTCAGGTGTCTGACTGTTTTGTTGCTCTCGGCACTTTCCTGGTTCTCGTTGATACTCCCCTACATACGAAACTTCTCTGTCTCTCTGCAGAAGTCCTCCATGTTAAAGACTCCATGTTTCCACTGTATTCTAATAATTTTATACAGACATGCACATTTATATGCATGCTGGATATTTTGCCGTCTTTTAACTTTTAAGCCAGGGATGATACTAATAGAATTATTTTCTTTTTAAATTTTCATTTAACAATAACTTACGAGAATACTTCCAAATCAAATTGTATAGTTCCAGTTAATTAGTTAGTTCTTCCAGTGATACTTAAAATTTTGTTGCACTAGAAACATTTTGCTAAGCAAAAGCCTGTTATAGAAGCTTAAAGAGAAACAGCAAAGGAAAATTATATGAAATTAAAAAAAAAAACCCTAAGAACTCTAAGGTAATATTATGAGGTTCATGGCAACAACAACAACCAATAACCCTTTCTCGGTGGAAATTTAACTGTTGTTAGTCACCTTTACAACACAGGTGTTAGTGATAACAAAGACAATGAATGAATGGGCACAGACGCTGGGACGATGGTTCAGTTTGTATAGTGAGTTTGAATCCCCCAATATCCATGCCGAAAGAAAGAAAGAAAGAAAGAAAGAAAGAAAGAAAGGAGGGAGGGAGGGAGGGAGGGAGGGAGGGAGGGAGGGAGGGAGGGAGGGAGGGAGGGGAGGGAGGGAGGGAGGGAGGGAGGGAGGGAGGGAGGGAGGGAGGGAGGGAGGGAGGAGGAGGGAAAGAAAGAGAAAAGAGAGAGAAGAAAGAAAGAAAGAAAGAAAGAAAGAAAGAAAGAAAAAGAAAAGGAAGGAAAGAAAGAAAGAAGAAAAAAACAGACTGGGCACATTTTGTACACACCTGCCATCCCAGCTCCGATGGATCTCTGAGGCTCCCCTAGCCAGGAAGTCTAGAAGAATCAGCAAACTCTACATTTAGTGAGACTTCATATTCCAAAAAATAAATGAGAATGATTAAGGAAGAATCCCGAGTTGACCTCTGGCCTCCACATGCATACCCAGACACTCATTCAAACACACCCACACACATCTATCTACACATTGGGGCAGGGGGGGTGGGGGTAGAAGAGAGTGGCAGAGAAAGAGATGCACTCCTAGACCCAAGTGACAGAAAGTACATTGTACTCCTTGGTCCAGTAGCAGATCTCCAGGTGGACTTTGAATTAATAATTAATTCTCTGGACTCTGGTTATCTCTTCTGTGAAATGGAGGCCAGAACACAGCGTGCATTCCTGCGCAGATCAAACAGTTCTTAATCAACTGAAGACTAATCCAAAGTTTGCCAAAGCTTAACATTCACCAGCTGACATGGCGCCACCATGTGGCAGTAGCATGAACGGTTTCGAACGCATTTGTCCCTTCCCCCTTTAAGACTTGATTTCCATTTAAGAAGTTAACATAATTTCAAAGTAAATAAAGTGACGCTTCACTGATCTATTTACTCTTCACCATTTTAAATTTGCATAAAATTTGAGGAATCACTTTACAGACAGGAAAGTTTTAAAATCTAACATTGGTTATCATGCATGTGACATAACAGGAAAATTATAATTACGAGAATTGCAGTGTAAATGTCTATTTTAAACAAAAAGGTACAGCAGATTTATAAGCAATATGGTTAGAAAACTTTTCAAAATGTCTTAAGTCCTCAAAATTGGGGTTGGGCAGGCGGGAGGTGGGAGCAGATTGGATTAAAGGTTCACAGCATACAGGAGAGAAATAGCAACTGTTGCTGGCAGTATTACTGCCTATTGTTCAGATGATACAGGACCTAACATGAGCTGGAAAGCACGCTATATCTGACTCAGTAATGAGATAGTGAACAGAACCAAATTATAATGCCAGTTTTATTATTGTAGCATTTATGTTCCTCTTGTGACTTATTGAATGGAACTGCAGGACTGGAGAGATGGCTAAGTGGTTAAAAGTGCTTGCTTCTCTTTCAAAGAACCTAGGTTCAATTCCCAGCATTCACACGGTAGTGGCTCACAACTGTTCTGACCTCTGAGGCACCAGGCACACACATGGTAAACATATATACCCAACGAGCAAAACCCTCATACTCATAAAATAAATAAATCTATTTTTTTAATTAAAAAAATAACTGTGTCAACTCTTTCTGATTTTAGATGTTTCATTTTTCTTTTAAATTAGAGTCTCAATTTAAATAGCTTTATAGTCACAAAAATAAATTCAAAGAAGAAAGTCTCCATTTACCTTATAACCAAACTTACATGTTAGCATCTAAGATTCCTGAAGCCTAATTATGACAACTAAAAAGCAAATACTGGGTTCTTTATGGGCAATTAAGGTGCATCTCTTATTCAGTTCCCTGGCTTTTCCTACTATTTCCTTCCCATGATCCCTCTCAAGACAACATCTCAGTTCCAGTGTCTTACCCTCCTCATGCCTATTTCTCGGGCTTTCCTCGTGGTTGAAGACTCCGGCGTTTCTGCAGCGAACTGCTGCAGTATTTGGCTGACTGCACATCGGTTTGGTTTGTCTGATGTCAGTCTGATTTCTAAAATGAGCAAGTCGTACCACAGGGGATCACGCTGGCCATCTAAACAAGATGCTCTCTGCTAGGCTTCTTGAAAAGTACTTTTTCTTCCCTTGCACATGCGCATTGGGAAGAGTCAAGCGCAAAGCCCACACTGAAGTATAGGAAGACAGCCGGTTAGCCCTGGGTGAGGACAGTGCGTTAAAACTGAGGTGTTTTTAAAGGAGCCAGCCTCATCCTCCCCCACCCCACCCCTTCCATTGACTTATATGTTTAGTTATTTATATCAGGAGGATAATGGGTGTTTTATTTTTATATTTTGGATAACCCAATATAACATTTTTTATCTCGATTCTCATTGTTCCAGTTCTGGCACTGAGAGTTCCTTCAGGTTCCTTCTGCGGCTCTGAAATGTTTCCATTATTCTGTATGCATTTGGGTCCTACTGCTCAAGCCTTGTAACTAGCCGTTCTCATGTTGAAACCCCCTTTCTTTTTATTGGAGAATGGTCTATAAACTAAGATCTAGCCCCTAGATATAGATGTATATTTATTTAACTATTTTATATAAACACATATTTTCCTTTTCAGACCTTGATCATCTTAAAATTGAGATTTTAAGGACTAGTCCAGTCCAGTTAGTACAATGTTCTTTGCTCTTACTAACTGTTGTTTTGATTATCGTTACTGTTAGCACGTCTGTGCCTCTGTGGGTAACATGTTTCCCTTCCAAACACGAGTAGTCATAGGTCTTATAAATAGGCAGCCTCAGTGGACAGTACCAACTTAGACAAGGACAAGTGAATCATAGGCAGAGTCATAGTGACCTGTCCCCTGAACCTTCACCCAGCCGATACCCTGTTCTGAAAGATATCTGTACTCCCCCTGAACATCTATGCTCCGGTGTCATCCCCTTCCCCACATCCTGCCTTTTTGTGTTTATAACCCCTGTGTGAATAAGTAAATCATGATTTGATTTAAAAAAAAAAAAAAAAAGATTTATTAAGGACCAAAAAAAAAAAGAGAGAGAGAGAGAGAGATATTAAGGACCAAAAAAAAAAAAGCATCCTAGAGGAAAAAAACCCTATAAATTATTTTTGCGCCTTTCCCTACAACATTCCTTTTCACTAAATCAGCGGCCAATAGATTTCCCATTAAGTGACTACAGAGCCTGTGTGCACATGCACACAGGTGTTTCCCTTTAGGTTTCTTACCGGAGCACCAATGTAGCAAAATTACCGGATTGCATTTCACTTGAAAGCAGCATCCACGTGGCCCGTCCCTCTTTGCATTTCCAGGAGTTGCCATGATCCAGGGGTTTCCTGAAAGCTAGCTGGATGAATTGAGAGCTCCCAGAAATACGGTGGAGCAGACCTCTGGAATTCAAACGTGTCTTAACATGTCTCTCCTTAGCTCCTGGTGTTCTCTGCACATTTCAGGGAAGGATTTGGTACTAATAATGGAAAGAATAGAGATTACTGTTGTGTTATTTTTCTCTTTGTAATATTCTCTTATCATGAGTCATGGTAATCTAATCATAATTTTAAGCTTCTTTTCCAATAGTATAATAAGGCCCAAGCACTCCTTTTAGGGAAGCTTGTGATGGAAACAGCATTTCTGTCTATCTTGTTGAATAAGATATTCTTCTATTGGACAGCATGGAATTCAGTTAGAAGAAAATATTTTCATGAAAATAAGGCTCCAGTGATTCACTATGCCATTCTACGACCTCTCATCAGATCTTCTGAACTCCAGGGCTGAAACAAAATACCTCAGAAGGAAAATTACTCACTTGCCTTTGAGTCTTTCCGTGGAAAATGCATGCATTTTTATATTCTATCTTCCTTCCCATCTTCCAGCTCCCTATTTAAAAGAAGATTCTCTAGTGTGATCTATTTTAATTTTACTCTAGATTCAGTGCATTTTTTTTATATATATATATAAAAGGAAATCCATTTACGGTCACCAAGCAGCCTGCAAGGAAGTATTTTTGAAGCAATACTCACGGCTTCACTACAGACGCCTCCGTCCTCCATCCACTTACACACTTGTCTGTCAATCAAATCTCTGTGCCCATAGCTATCTGGAAACACAGAGTGAGAAGAGAAACCTGCACCTTCACCAATTAAAAACTGCAACAGCAACATATAATAGCAGAGTGGTCCTGGCTGAGCAACGGAGAGCACCATACCTGGAAAGGGCTTGATGCCTGGTTATGCGAAAGGCTATGTATCCCAGCCTGTAAGCCCACGGCTGCACTTCAGAACACAGCAGACAGAATGACTGAGAACTGAGATTTATCCAACACTGCCCCTGGACACAAGCTTGGTTGTTTTTGTTTTGTTTTTTTTTTTTGTGGGGTTTTGTTCTTGTTTGTTTTTGAGACAAGATCTCACTACACTATGATAAAACTCACAGAGATCTGCCTGCCTCTGCCTCCTGAGTTCTGAGCTTATAAATGTATGCCACTGCACAAGACACATTTTTCCTTTTTAAGTAACCGTATTCCTCAAAGATCTACCCAAGTCTGGATACAGACATAAGGTCTTTGGGAGTCCTTAATTCACGGTTCATCCCCCTCCACAATGCATCCCAAGTGGAGCACAGACACCAATTTTATGTCATTTACCACCAACCCTTTGACTCTCATTTCCAACCCACAGATGAGAAAACAAACAGAAAACTTAAATAATGTAGCTAAAGCAGGTAGACCCAAATGTCCACTGCTGGAGTCCCCTCCACTGTATGCTACATGCTCAATTTTAATGAGATGAGAAGAGAGCAATGGAAGAGGCTGTTTTTCCACAGGGCTCCATAAAAACCAATCAAGTAGAAACAGGAAAGAGCCAACAGTGACCGAGGGTCAGCAAGAGGGAACCTCATCCAGTTTCTTGAGAGCAGTGAAGTTGGAAGCCCTGAGATTAGTCAACTCAAAAGAGACACCCCTTGCCTTTGGGATATTAGTGGGCCCAAGTCAAACTTCGGTGACCACAGAAGCTAAGACAAGATAGAGGAGAGGAGCTGAGAATATTCAGATGTGTGTGGAGAGGATCAAGAAGAGCATTGGTGGCATACGCCTTTAATTCTAGCACTCAGGAGCCAGAGGCAGGCAGAGCTGTGAGTTCAAGGCCAGCCTGGTCTACAGAGTAAGTCCTGGACAGCCAGGGTTATACAGTGGTAGCTTGTCTTAACACAACAACAAGAAGAAAATAAAAAAGAAAAAAAGAAAAGAGAAAGAGAAAAAGGTGTGACTCCCATTCTGCACATTCCTCATGGAAACAGCTCAAGCAAGTGCATGCGGACATGCAGCTTAGGTGAGTTTGATATAGGGGACATTTTGTAAAACAACTGTTGGTTTGTTGTGGATTTGTTATCCCTGAACTTTTCTCCACTCCCAGGAACACACAATTTATGTTTCTCATTTCACCTAGTATATTTTGTGTGTTTGTATATGTATATTACTTTATAAACCGAAACAACACATTTTCTCATAATTTTATGGAATGTCTTCCCTCTGAAAAACTAATAGTCATGTCCCTCAAAATCATCACTGAGAAAGGTTTTACAATACTAACAAGGCAAGAGAGAATTGTCAATCATTTCATTGGGAATTATTGTGTCCTTCACACTGAGAACAGGGACCATCACTTATGTGGAGCTAATGATCTGTTTCTTGGGTTTTAACTTAAGGAACAGAGAGAAATTTATTCGACTCATTCTAGTTGGAAGTTATTTCTCAGAGATGAAGACATTTTAGTTGGAATGATTGGTGGTCTTGTCTGAAATTAACAAATATGATAAACATAAAATTGGGGCAAGTGTGTTTCTGCAACAGACTTTAGCCCAGTTCTGCTGTGACCTCTGAACTCTAAGTTTCCATGTTCCATCAGCTGAGGTAAACAGGTATGTGTTTTCCCAAGGGTGGAGTAAACTCATTTATCTCCCCCTTACCTTCTAAAAGAATTCCCCAGGATAAGGATTTATCCAAACAGCTCATCAAAATGTCCTTGTCTGGGAAAAAACATTGTGCCAAAATGACTATTGCAGTCTAGGAAGTCAAAACAGCTGCATCCTGGCAGCTTCTCAAAAGGGTGGTTTCAAAATGACTGTCAAAACAGCCTCATCAAAGTGTCATGAGCCAGAACCCCATGGGAAATAATTTTTCCACAACTCTAGGCATGATGGGATCAGGATCTGTTAGTAGATTCTCAGCACAAAGTCCTTTGGGCCTTCAACATATCTGCATCAAGATGATTTTGCCACTTCTGTCAGAAAAAAGATGGAGAGAAGAGGAGAAAGCTTTCTATTGAAGCATAGAGAGATGGAGACCATGGAGAAGGGGCTAAGGGAAGATGGGTGTTGTAGACAGAAAGACAAGATGAGCAAAGACACAAGAACAAGATCCTGAGTCAGATGATGGCCGTAACCAACAGGCACTTCTGAGCCTCGCCAGTCACCATTGTTTAGAACCTGCTAGACACACCACCACATTGTCCTCATCTTTGAAGAGGATATAGCTGATATTCAGCTGACTCAAACTTTCTTCCTCTCAACAAAGAAAACAAATAAATGCATTCCTAATTCAATTTCAAGACTAGTTTGATTTTAGAATTACATGGCATTGAGAATGAGACCCAAAGGCTTAGACATGTCAGGCAAACATTCTATCTCTGAGCCTTCCCCCAGTCTCTAGTTTATAAGTTACTTTACTCTGCATTAGAATATTTTTCTACTTATTTTTAATAATTTGAATCTAAATTAAATACAGATAAACTGCTTGGTTTGTTTTAAAACATGCAATTATATTAAACATCCAAATACACAAGAAAATGCTGACCAACTATTAAGACTTTGCTTGATATGCAATAACTTTCTGAAAAGAAAATACCAGTAATTACTCAATTTTCATAATAATACTTTGTGCTCTACAGAATTGGAAAGGGTTCTGAATCATCTGAAAAACTGAATGTCAATATTCTTAAAGAGAAAAAAAAACAAATTTTACATGAGGATTAAGCACAGATTATTTTTCTGTAACATTACTATTAACCTGGCTGTTGTCATGGTAACAAGACATCTAGGAGCATATAAAGCAGATAATGTTTAATATTTAAATCATAACTCATAAATAAAAACTTATTTGTAGTCGTTTGAAACTTACACATTAATCCTGCTGAGGTGCAGAAACCTCCTTAGGAATAAATCACATTTTTAAAATTTATATGTTAACTTTCATGGCTAATTTCTGATCACAAAATCTTTCTTTTAAAAATTTGAAATATATATCAAAAGAAAAGTTATCAAAACTCCGAGATGAGCTGGGTGTTCTGGTGCATGAGTTGAGTTTGTAACACTCAAGAGGCAGAGGCAGGTGCATCTCTATAAATTCAAGACCAGTTCTGGCTACATAGAGCCTATGGCACAAACTCTGTGTTGATTTAAATATTTTTGCATGTTGTTTATTTGCAATTTCTTAAAACAAAGTTTACATCAGAATGCAGTTTTACATGATTCTTTGACATGTCACTCTTTTACATTTTGTGTCCCATGGGAGGTCTGTAATGATCTCAGAAATATGTCATTCCTTCTACGCAAGTCAGCTTTGTCCATCTTTGCCAAAGTAAGTCTCATGCATACACTTGTCAAATCACACTCCATCCGCTCAAAAACTAATGACCAGAGTGATGTCAAATGTCTTAATGTCATTTCATCAGAACTCTACTAATATTGTTATTTCAATATGCATCTGAAATTGATTGAGGATATTTTAGACACGTTCTTGTGAAAACAGGTTTATGTCACTAAACACCAACTCATAGCTCTTCGAGGAACACAATCCTAAGCAACTAATTTCTGAAAGGAAGCATAGTAGGTAGAGGAAAATTGCCTTGTATTTGAGAACATATATGTAATTTTCTAAGAATACAGCTTGAAATTTTAGATGTTCACTCTTTTGGCAAACAAGAGAAGAAAAGAATCCATTTTCAAAGGTAGACAAGCAATATACACATGTATTCTTATAGTGAGAAAAGTTCAGCAATACAGATCAATGGGTAGAAAAGTTAATATTCTGATGGTATAACTTCTGAGTTGTCATATTTATCTAGGATCATGGTTCTGTGGATTCAGCAAGCCAAGTCAATGAAGAAGTGTTTATTCGTTATTGATCTAAGCTTGTTTAAAATACATATACAGAATATAAACATAAAATCACCCTTCAGCCACCTACCCTAAACTAACTTGCCTCTCCAAAATTACAATTAACAATTTGCCATGCCTCCTTCTTAATTGTTTTCTGTGTGTTTACATATGAAAGTATGTAACTTGGAATTTTTTTAAATAATTGGGACTGAAAGTATAGAGATTAGACAGAACTCTGATTTTTTTTTAAGTGTATAGATGTATGTTACAGATAGCCCCACATCACTACAGACAGACCTAGCAAGTTTTGCATAGAACTCTGTATTCAGACATACTGTAATTTAGCTATCTCTTTATTAGTGGATATATAAGGTTTTCCTTTTATTTCAAAATTAAAAATAAGATGATAGGTTTGGGTGTAGGTCAGAGACAGATACTGCAATGCCTATCTTACAGGAAGCGCTGGATTTTGTTTGTGGTGGTTTTAATAGACTGTCAACTGCACAGGATCTAGAAGCACCTCTGGACCTGTCTCTAAGGGATTATCTACTCAGGTTCATTGGAGAGGGAACCTTCCTTCAACAACACCTCATGCCTCCTTTGTCTATACCAGGGCTCCCACCCAATCCACTACACCTTCCAACTGTGAGACAGAATAAGCCCTTTCTTTCCTAAATTGCTTTTGCTGGGTACTCTGTCATAGCAACACAACAAGGCACTAATACACAGTCCAAAAAGAAAGTAGATTAACATGAATATGCTTCTGTATATTTCTTCATGTTCCTATATGAATGTTTCTTCTCAAAAAGTAATACCAACAATACAGAAAGATCCTCCAAAAAAATCTGGAATTACTTGATTCCTGCCAGTAGCTTAAAAGAATGCTGATTTTCACTGAATTTTGTGACTATTTGACATCTGCAATTCATTTTTGCATTAGCCAACTCAGAGTTGTACAAGGCAATCTCGTCCTCTCGCTGTATAATCTGTTTCCTGTTTACCTGGGAGAACTGGGGTCTCCGGACATGCTTGCTAGCCATGGTTCACTCTCCTTTGGATGTGTTCTTTTTCATCTCTTGCTTTTATGCTATTAAAAAAAAAATAGAAACAATCTACTAATCTGTCATATATTTTACAAATCTTAATAATTCCAATTTTAATTTTGCTTATGTTATTTTTTAACCATGAATTATGATTTTTTTTTTAAACAGTCTATGTCGTTAGTCACTCCCTTTACAGTTTTGAGATGTCATGTAAGGTTTAGGAGGGTTTTGCTAAACACTAACAACAGTAAAGAAATATTTTTACTTTTATTTTATTTTACCATACCTCTAGGGCACCTTTCTTGCTCTTTGTCAAAAGACTGGGAGCATGTGGGTGTTCGAACTTTTGACCGTAACTTTTTCCTAATTTGTAAACACATTGATGTATTCCTGAAAAGTATAACCTTTAAAGCAAATCTAATAGTGATTGTCCATGTCTACTTAAGTTGGGAGAGACTTTCTTCCAAGTGACCTGCCCATTGTTAGGACACCATCCTATGAAGGGAGTTGACGATTCCCACTGATGCTCATTGTTCTGTTTCCAGGTCTCACTTTCTGCTTGTGCCTTTCTGTTTTTATGGCCCCGTGGCTCTGCTTTCACTGCTACAATTTATATTATGTTTGCATTTGGGGCTGTCTTTCACTTCCCTGGTGGCGTAAAACACACGCTTCTCTTTTAGATAAACAACATCTCTTCCAACACAGTTCCACAGGGCATCTTCTTTTGATGTGTCTCCAACTTCCCTCCAATCTTCTTTAAGAAACAAATCCTACAGAAAGATTAGAAGACTCGTCTGAAAAAAACAGCTGGGTCTGGTGACTTTCTAAGACTGATTTTTTTTTTCCATACTAACGTTCAGTTTTTTTCTATGGTTTTTGGACTGTTCTGATCTTATACTTCCTCATCACCGCAACAGAAGTCTTTACCAGTCATCTAGATTTTCTAATCTATTTATATTAAAACAGCCTTTTAAAAAAAATTCATTACTTATGTTGATGATGTCAAAGATTGGCTGACTGGAAAGGGTCTTCTCCGGAATTGTCTAGATTTTCCTCTCAATCCAGGCCCTTTCAAAATCCCAAATTTTCACAGTGGAATTGGCAGGGGGTCCTGACCACAAAGCTTCTATCTCTACAGGATGTCGGAAGAGCTGGCGACCTCCCTTGTCTTGCAAAACTCAGGAGAGGTTTCCTTTGTGGTGGGTCCTAAGCATGCTTTCAGACTCCGCCCTCTTGCTGTTCTCTGTATCAGTGCTGGACTGAAGTTGCAGTGTCTTTGATAAACTTTTCCAAGGCAGGAAGTTCTCAGAGGAGGCACTGGTGTCTTGGGATAGATTATTCACCCCTTATCCTGGGACACACTGCTAATCCCTGCTACTCATAATAAATGGAAGGAGACCGGGAACTGAGATGCCCAACCGGCCCAGCTATTTCAAGAATGTGTGGACTGTGAACCTAGATAATCACTGAAATTCCTTTAACACTGCAGTCTTCCCTCATCCCTGTTTTAGCTCCCGGTTTGGTCTGACCTTGTTTCTGCATCAAGCCCACTCTGCTTTATTTCATTTTTCGATCTAGAAACTTTCGGTTTTGTATCATTGATACAGATTTATTCTTAAGAAACCAATAAGCAAGCTATGTTTGTCATTTCCTTAAGAGATCAGATGCGAGGAGGGCGGGAATGTATACAGCTTACTTTTCTCACCACTTTTTATCTCTAGCTCTCTCTCTCCCCCCTCCTCCATTTATATAGTCCTATCAAGTAAATGACATGAATAATCCCAACAAATAAATAACACAAAAAACAAGGACAGAATTAGGTGTCCCTTTGTGATATCATTTTGCTGTGTGTTTTCTCTATTGCTCCAGTTTTATACCTGTGTGACTATTGTGTAAGTCAGGTGGAAAACAAGGCCCCTGCCCCCACTGCCTCAAACCCAGTAACCATTCCGTAAACATTTTCTAAATAGATAAACAAATGATCCTTGAATCACCAACCAGAAAACACACAGATCAGTAGCACCATCTCTGAAAGGATTGGTCCCTGTGGATTCAGCAGAGCTTGGACCTCCTCCTGAGAACTCCCTCTCTCAACACTTCCAGGCTATTTGCCTTATTCATGGCTTTCCTGTAGTCACTGCTTGGACAGAAACAAGTTGACAGGAAGTACAACATTAGTTGGCAAGGGCAGAAATGGTCACAACCTAAAATAAACATCACTTCCTACAAGAACACCCTAGAGTCTGAGCTCACCCTGCTGCTGCTGTTGTACTTTAATGGAGTGACAAACCAGAGCGTGTGTTGCCTCTCTGATTATACTGTAAACTTGATTGACACTTCTGGCTTTTATTATCTTTGCAATAGAAAACATGGCAATTTATTTATAATTTATAATTATAATGTATAATGCCTATACACAGGTGGGAATGGATGTGACAAGGTACACAGGCTTACTCACTTTCCTCAAAATTTAACATCTGGTTCAAGAGAACTGTCTGTTGGCAAGCCCCTGGCTTCCTAGAATAAGATTGTTTATTCCCAGAGAAAGGCCTTTTTCTGTTTTGTTCCAGCAACATAATAACCATGAGTCCTTGAACCTAATAGGTAAATTGTGGTGTGCATAGAGAACATCCCAAAATACAACTTAAGCCTTTTGTTCACCATGTCTTAGCAAACATGATGTTTTTCTTGCAGCTGATTTTGTGTTTTTGTCTTGTGTTGACAACAGGCTGGGCTTATCCTAAACATTAGTTTCCTTACATATTTAATAAACTACACAAATTTGCAACTTGGAAGTTTGCTTTAAACCTATTTTTATAGATTAAAACAACATTGATCAGTCCCACAAAAAGTGTTTACTGAAACATTTCATATGATTTAGATACAGCCCTGTGGAGATTTTTCAGAAAAAAATTTTTTTTTTTGGAATTGTCTTCGCAACAAAATTTTATTCAAATATTCATCCATTTTCTCTTACTACTATAAGGAATCTAAAATGTTTTCAGGTTATAGATTCTCTGAAAATTTAATCTGCCCATCTTAGGTTAAGTCAATAGTAATCAATAAAATCTTAAAAAATAATTTGAAGATTCGTGTTAGTAGTTTTCACTTAGAATGCTTATATCTTAACCCGCTTAAGACTCAATCTCCTTACCCAAGAAACAATATGATAGAAACTGGGACAGACTCCCAGTATCTCAGGGTTGGTGCTTGTTGGAGGTAGCATGTGACAGTCTCAAAGCACCTATGCTTAGTAATTCTTTGACGACCTTTTAGTTCATTGCTTGAGCACGGCTTTTTAAATTTGTTTTCTCATCAATAAACATAAGAAAAATTTTTTTCTTAACTTTTCTAAGTCAGTTTTTGTCGGGCCCATCTACCAAGCCATCTAAAATCTATTCTTTATCATTTGGAATAGCCGTTTTTTCTACATAGTCCAGGGGATGTGTGCAGCCTTTGCACCTTACATCAGCATCCTTCTGACTGGTAATTTGTCAACTTGGATGAGCTATGCGGTTCAGTTCTGTAACCAGTCACAAGTCTAAATGTTTCCGTGAAGGTATATATTTTTTAATTAGATTTTTTTCCATTTTTATTGCTGCAAATGTTGTTGTGCATAATACTGGATTTTATATTCACAATTTCCTTGAAGTATATCATATACTCAAAGCATACTCAATAGCCCTCATCTCTTTCTTTGGTCCTCTCTCCCTCTAGTCTTCTCTGGTTCCCTCATTTAGTACCCTTCTAATTGCATGCCATACACTTACATGATTTTATGTGTCCATAAACAATTCTAAGATCTGTACACAATAAAAGAAACATGTAATACCTGTCTTTCAGTGCCTGAGTAACTTTTGTTTAAAACAATAGCTTCCAGTTATGCATATTCCAATGAAAGATGAGGAAAATGACAAAAATTGCATGCTTTCTTTTGCATGTAGAATCTATAATTAAATTTATACCTATGGAAATATGTGTGTACACATACATGCATATGTAGGACAAGAAAGTAGACAGAGAAGTATTGAAAGGGAAGAAGGCATCTTTCATGATGGGAACAAAGGGTAATAGGAAGGGTTCTATATGTGATAAATATTTGTTTTTAAATATTTATTTATTTATTATTATATGTATGGGTGTTATGCCTGCATGCATGTTTATGTACCATATACATGCCTGCTGCCCGTGGAGACCCGAGAAAGCATCACATCCCTTGGAACTGGAGTTACAATGGTTATAAGCTACGGTGTGAGTGCTGGGAATGGAACCTGGGTCCTTCTCGGGGAAGAGCATCAGGAACTCTTTACCACGGGAGCCGAGGTGGAGCTCCTCTCTAGCCCCTCCCCACTGTGTGGTTGGTGTTTAAGACTGTGGACTTTGTACAAGGACAGTTACCCACATGATGAGAGAAAGCCTTACCCAATTAGCTCAAACCTTAAGAACAAAGGTGAGACTTCCTAAAAAGAGAGCAATTGTCCGTCAAGATAAGCCCTGTTTAATAAATGTCTCTTTAAGATAGCCACTGATCCTCGGCTGAATACAAATCTGGACTACTCTGCTGCTTTGGACTACTTAGTCACTTTAAGGCTTGCTTTTGTCCACAGAATAGCAACTTACTGTTCACCAGTCAGAAATTCTACAACGTCCTGACACCACATGGTGTTAAGAGTACTGCTACTCTGTGTCATGTCGGGAGCCGCTCCGCCATTAGAAGATGGCGCCGGTTTCCTACTTCCTGGTTCTTCTCGAGAGTTGACGCATGAGCAGTTGTCCACAGAGTGATGCAAGCTGCTTTCGTCTGATTGGTTCTTGCTAAAGCACCAATAGGAGACGTACACGCCTCACCAAACCCTATATAAGTGACGAGCTCTCCGAGCTCGTGGTCCTTCTCCATCTTGGAACAGAGCTGAACAATAAAGAGTGCTGTCGGAAGAATCCTGTGTTGCCGCGTCTGCTTATTCGGCGAAGCTGGGCGCGACAAAGTGGTGCCGGAAACCCGGGAACGGCCGAACCCGGGCGAAGGAACGACTCGAAGGACCCCGGACTGCTCGTCTGGACGGGATTCAGAACCGGCAGCGTGAGGAGCCTAGGCGCTTTTCTGCAAGGTACGATTGGTTTTGTGTGGGTCATTCTGATTATATTGCTCGCTTTCATTTTCGGCTTGTTTTGCTGCTTTTGTCTGAATTGTGGGAAGCGTGACAAGATCTGTACGTACCCTTTCTGTAACATCGAATAGCCGGCTGTAAGTCTCAGGTAGATAACTGAGCAGGCATTCCCGCTCCTGTAGATAAAGGAAGTATGGGAAACCAACAACTGAAGCCTATGTCTGAAGTGGTGCGGGCGCTGCTTCGAGGGAGACATTTAAAGGTTCCAGAAAAGGTTATCATAAGTTTCTTGAAGGAGGTAGATAGGATCGCTCCTTGGTTTATTACATCTGGGTCCTTGACTATGGGGTCTTGGACAAAATTAGGAAGGGATCTGGCAAATGAGAAAGAGAAAGGGAAGCTGCGGCCAGGTACTTGGCCATTATTCAAACTGATTAAATCCTGCATTTCAGACGAGAGATGTGAGAAAGAAGTTAAAGAGGGGCAGAGACTTTTAGATGACCACCAAGACAGTCTATCAGAAGCAGAAAAGAAAAAGAGTTTAGAAGGGAAAGAGAGATCTCAGAAGAAGACGGTAAAAAATAGGGTTAGTAAAACAAGGCAGAGTTTGAGGCCAGTTAGAGAAGAAAAAGAAGAGAAACCGCCAAAAATATATCCAAGTTTGGCGCGATTTCGAGAACCCAGGGCCGAGTTATCCTCAGAAGGGGAGACGTCCTCTGACGATGATGACTCGATGTTGGGAGATCTAGACCCCGAAGAGCAGGCAGAATTAGAGGAGGAAGCCGCAAAATATGAGGCGGAGCGGTATAGACCAGATCCTCCATGTGCTCCGGGGTACCGCCCTTCACCCCCCCCCCTTGAGGGAAGGGCGGAAACAGCCAGGTCGGAGAGGAAGCCAACTTGGCTACCAACATCCACTTCCTATATATCAGAGAAAGAGAGGAAAAAAATCTCGAGAGCATTTCCTGTGTGGGAGGAAAATGGTGCGAGACAATATCAAGCATTAGACTTAAAGTCTCTTAAAGCTGTGGTAGAAGCAGTACAGACTTACGGAGTTAGCGCAGCTTATAGAAAGAATGTCAGCCACTGCGATGACTCCCGAGGCAGCTAAAGTATTAGATATGGTAGAAGAGTCTTTGAAGAATGCTATGCTTGTTCGCTTTGATTTAAATGCTCCCTACCAGTTATGTATTATTCCCTCCCCACAACAGCCTACTGCTGTGTTGTGGCAAAATGGTCCATTGCTTTGGATACATCCCCACACTTCTCCAGGAAAAGTGTTGAGCCATTACCCTTCTACAGTTGGAGACCTGGCCCTAAGAGGTATCCAACAAGCTATAACTCATTTTGGTGTTCCCCCAGATTCTCTTATTGTTCCATATACAGCACATCAGGTACAAGTGCTGTGTTCTACTATTGATGTTTGGGCCATTTTAAGATGCTCATAAGATCAAATTTAATTTATCTCGTGCTCAAGCTCGAGATATTGTTCTTAAATGCACAGATTGTGCAGATTTTAGACCTTCTGTGTCCTTGGGAGTTAATCCTCGAGGACTTCTACCACTACACATCTGGCAAATGGATGTTACTCATTTTCCATCATTTGGAAAGTTAAAATATGTTCATGTATCAGTAGATACTTGTTCTGGCATCATTCATGCCACGCCTCTCTCAGGAGAAAAGGTGGCCAATGTGATCACCCACTGCCTAGAAGCATGGGCAGCTTGGGGAAAACCCCAACAGTTAAAGACAGATAATGGGCCAGCCTATACGTCCAAGACTTTTCAACAATTTTGTCTGCGTATGGGTGTGCGCCATATCACTGGACTGCCATATAATCCACAAGCACAAGGAATTGTGGAGCGTGCCAATGGCACCCTCAAAGTGATGTTACAAAAACAGAAAGGGGGGATAGGCCCTGGCAAAGGACCTAAGATCTCCACCTCCCTGGCCTTATTTACCTTAAATTTTTTAAATTTGGATTCTGCTGGCAAATCCGCAGCAGACAGACATGCCTCTCCTAGTTCTTTGCGAGAGGAGGTTAGATGGAAAGATGTCATTAATAATATATGGAAAGGCCCGGATCCCGTTCTTATAAGATCCAGGGGAGCTATTTGTGTTTTCCCGCAGGATCAAGACAATCCGATTTGGGTCCCGGCACGACTGACCCGGCTGGTAAAACAAGATGGGAAGCCCCCTGAGCCTGATCCTGTGGCTGCTGAGTCTGACGCTGTTATGTGCGACCACACACCCACCACCACAACCGCAGCTGAGATGGGGAATTATGACAACGTTCCCGAGACCTATGCCGATCATGCATAACGCGCAAGTGTTTCCCAGATTCTTCACCACCAATAATACCTTGGGTTTACCATATTTACCTATGGACACAAATTTGGCCAAAGTCCCTACCAATGACACTTGGAAGATTAACGGCAGTCTTTGTTTTACTGCTACTGAGACTGTTAATAAGACCCTCGATTATCCTTGTATTCCCTTGGGAAACTATTCCTATGCACATTTAGAAAAGGAAAGTAAGGAAAAAAACATTATTAGAGCCAATGCTACCGTCCTTTTTGGATGGTGGCCCTATTTAAATTCTTCTGAGAAAAGAACCGAAGGACATTCGTGGCAACATCAACCACAATATGCTCCCTTTTGTGTCGGGAGCCAACCTGACTCTACCAGCATTTTCCCATGGACAGGGTGCCAAAGCCGAAGAGCTCACACGCTCCCAAAAGGACATTTCACCATCTCACCCCTTGAGGGATATGGGAATTTTACTACGATGGATCCTTTTCGTCATGACATCAATCCCTTTGATACTTGGCTATTATGTGGCATCAATGGCAGTTGTTCAGATATCACTCCCCTGTCGATGATACTGGGTGGAGCTGTGGGCCAGGCTACTATAACAGACGATATTGCCTCAGATGATTTGAAAGGTGCTCTCTATAATGATCTAAAAACGGTGAAACCCACCCCGTCTGTTTATGGCCCCCTTTTGTATGGGTAGTTTGTAATTCTACTGATTGTTTTTATACCTTGTGTTGGAATGCCTCTAGCTTTGAGACTGCCACTGTTGCTCGCATGCCCCGTTTTGTTCCCATTCCTGTGCAGAGTGATAGTTCATTAACCTTGTTTAGACAAAAACGCGATTTTGGTATCACGGCTGCTATCGTGGCCATCATAGCTACCTCTGCAGTTGCCGCCTCCTTGACTGTTTCCTCATTGGCCCTGTCAGGACAAGTGGCCACTGTTAATACCTTAAATAATTTATCATCTTCCCTTACTCAAGCTATCGATACACAAGCCTCCTTAAATACCCAATTGAAAGGTGGCTTAATGATAGTTAATCAACGCATAGATCTGGTTCAAGAACAGGTAGATATATTGTGGCAATTGGCTCAGTTGGGGTGTGAAATGAAATACTCTGGCTTGTGTGTTACTTCTGTCCAGTATGAGAATTTTACTAAGGCAGCCAACCTCTCTAAGGAACTTTCTCATTTATTACAATATAATTGGTCAACAGAATTCGATGATACCATGAAAAGGTTACGATTGGCTATTATTCAAATTAATTCCACCCGTCTAGATATATCCTTCACTCAAGGATTTTCCACCTGGATAACCTCAGCCTTCTCCTATTTTAAGGAGTGGGTAGGAGTAGGATTATTTGGTATACTATTGGCTGGTGGACTAGTGCTCTCTCTTTGGATGCTTAGCAAACTGAAAAGACAACAGCGACATGACAAAGTGGTCATCGCGCAGGCATTACTTGCGGTAGAACAGGGAGCATCCCCCCAAGCTTGGCTTAATATGCTCAGACATTGAGACTCTGCTCTGACCAGACATCTCTGAGGGCTCAGGTTCCCATTGCACCAGAGTGCGGTCGAGCGGATCTGTACATCTCCCAGGGCTCGTGTTCCCATTGCACGGGATTAAGGTGTACAGAGTCTCGCCCACACGATCACTTCGAACGCCGGAAGTTGAGGAAGCTTTTGGCTGATCAGTGACGTAGTGGTGCATCCGTTTGACATTTTATTATAAAGTAAAGGGGGGGATGTCGGGAGCCGCTCCGCCATTAGAAGATGGCGCCGGTTTCCTACTTCCTGGTTCTTCTCGAGAGTTGACGCATGAGCAGTTGTCCACAGAGTGATGCAAGCTGCTTTCGTCTGATTGGTTCTTGCTAAAGCACCAATAGGAGACGTACACGCCTCACCAAACCCTATATAAGTGACGAGCTCTCCGAGCTCGTGGTCCTTCTCCATCTTGGAACAGAGCTGAACAATAAAGAGTGCTGTCGGAAGAATCCTGTGTTGCCGCGTCTGCTTATTCGGCGAAGCTGGGCGCGACAGTGTCACACTGAGTTTCACTGTTGTAAAACTTTCTCAGACTCTGGAAATCCAGCACTGCTTAGTAGAACGTCAAACACCCAGGACCACCATCCTCTTTGAGCACTAGACCCCCAGAACCGACCCTTTCCATTCCTCTCTCTCTCTCTCTCTCTCTCTCTCTCTCTCTGTCTCTCTGTCTCTCTCTGTCTCTCTCTCTGTCTCTCTCTCTGTCTCTCTCTCTCTCTCTCTCTCTCTCTCTCCTCTCTCTCTCTCTCTCCCTCCGGTTTCCTTCAAGACAAGATTTCTTTGTGTAGCCATGGTTGTTCTGGAACTTACTCTGTAGACCAGGCTGGCCTCGAACTCACGGACATCCACCTGCCTCTGCCTCCTGAGTGCTGGGATTAAAGGCATATGCCACCACCAAATGTGGCTCTTTGGTCTCCATTCTACTTCTTGGGCAAACCTACTTCCTCCCAAAGATCTGGGTGAGAGACACACTGAAGAGGACTTTCAAATGACATACACAAAGCAAAGCATCTATTTCTTTGTGCTGCAAACTGACACTACAGACGCTTTACATCATGTATTTGGAAATTGCCCTTTTCATTTCTTTGATTATCCTACATTATTGAGAAGTGATAAGGACTAAACTTAGTAAAATGCCCTGATTTGTATATGAAAATCCAAGACACAGGGAAATTAAGTGGCTCTTCAGATTTCCGAAACTCTTACTTAAGATGTTCTGTAGTAGCAGCACTTCCTTCCCTCATCCTTTACCCTTCGTGTGCATGGATTCTTGGAGCCTCTGGTGTTGAAACGGCACGATTACTTATAGGAAATGGAAGATTGGAATACAGTTCTCAAGAGGATTTCAGGATCCATGGGCCGTAGCTTCCTCCAAATGATTTATCCACAGCTTTTAAAGGAAGAGGGTCCCTTCTTAAAACACACAACTTCATCGAAGCTTGAATTTCCATTGAATATTCCCCACAATCCATGGTTAGAAAATTCTAGATTGCTTAACTATGCCCTCCCCCTTTTGAGGAGCAGTCTCTGTCTTTTGTTCTTGTTCCAAGTTTAGCGACTCAGCAGAGGGTGCTGCCTGATGGGGCTGCAGGCTGTGGCAGTGCACTGCAGACTTTTCCTATCGATCTCACAGGCTCATTATGTAATCTTATATCTTGTGCTGATACAGGAGCAAAAAAAAAAAAAAAAAAAGGCTGACTTGTGACTTTTCCCCTGTTACACTAAGTTGTCTAAACATTCTCAGACATTCAACAGTACAGGAGTAGCCAGCCATTTGGCCTTTCAGCCAAGAAGGCTGTGGCTGGTGATTGCCTGAGAAAATATCTGCTTTTGATCAAAATAAAATTCAATCTGTAAACCAATAAAGTTCATGGCTTATACCAAGCCTCGGCTCCTGTACTCATAATAAAACTGCCAGCTTTGTGCATCACCAGCGCTCTCTCTCTCTCTCTCCTCTCTCTCTCTCTCTCCTCAATTCTTTAGTAATTCTCACTCCAGCTCTCATGATTTGTCTACTTTTATTGCAAATGGCTTCTATATTTTGAGGGTTTTCTTTAGTGATCTTACTACAGGGTTTATAATATAATATTCTTGAACCTTATTTTCATGTCTCACAGAGAAGTATATATGTAGTGTGTAGATAGGCCACAGAACAGAGCATTATTTTCAGTCAAAATATATCCCTCTGGCCAAGCACCAATAAACACATTTGACAAGCACGGAAACCTCAAGATTTCTCCAAAATCTATTCCAGTCGGATTAGCCTCTGGGACCAATGCCTTGGAGCCAGTCCTC
The DNA here is from genome assembly GCA_021653895.1 of Mastomys natalensis. Lineage (NCBI taxonomy): Eukaryota > Metazoa > Chordata > Mammalia > Rodentia > Muridae > Mastomys > Mastomys natalensis. The sequence continues at coordinate 185,433 of JAJTUV010000708.1, forward strand.
ACAATTAATGTAAGCAGGCTTTTGTGAACTCTAAGATTTGACTGACTACAATCCGTTTGTCAACTACATGTAAATTAACTGTTTTTTCTATATACCTCAATTTCCTTGCCTGTTAATTGAAGATAAAAGGGGAAAAGCTTCATTACAGAATTACTAATAGTTTTGGTAAATCGATGTGTATTCCTACAGAATGGCACTGGGCACTTGTCCTGTAAATACTGAATTGGGTATTTAACCAGGATTTTTAAAGATCTTGCTTTCCTGAAACCTAAACTGAAGTTTATAAGTCAAAAAAAAAAAAGTACAGTTGTTTCGTGGTCTCCACAAGGGATGGGTTCTGCACCGAGTTCAATGCAAATGCTAGGTGACTTTTGCTGTATCATGTTGCTAAGGGAATAGCAATGAGGAAAAGTCTAGACAGGCCACACAGGCTAATTTCCTTCCACATTTTTAAAAACCCAAGCTTGGCGAATGTCCCAGAGGCAGAACCTATAGATAGAGAAGACTGTGTTTCATATTTGTTTCCAAGATGGATACTGACAAAGAGCAAAGGCTATCCCCTTAACTTCCTGGGTTAAAGCAATGCACTTGTTCTGGAAGATAATGCCCTTTTCCTTGGGACTGGAGTGTGTGAGAGCCACTGGAAGCAAGTGGTATTTATTATTGTTGGTGGTGAGACTGTGATTTGGTTTCCAGAAAAGTTTTGCTGTATAGCCCAGACTGTCCTTGAATTTTCCCCAGCTTCCTAGGTGCTAGGATTGTAGGTGTGTGCCATTGGCAAGAGGTCTTTGAGATGATCATAGCCTTGAGTATTTGCCAGACCATCTGAATTCCTGTTTTCATATGGTTTAGAAAGACAAAGAAGAGTCGATAAAAGTAACAGCCTGGGAGGAAGAGGCAAGAGTCTTACTTCTAGATTCCATTTATCTTTGTAAAAATGAAAATCTTCCAAATTTAATTTTTATATCTAAAGGTTGCAGGTGTATTAGGAAATAAACTATTTTAGAAATAATTCTGTTGAAGAACTAATTCATAACACATAATTTTAAGTCCTGGATACAGGAAGAATTTAATATAGAAACAAAGCAATTTATGTAGTGATGTAAAGCAAAGTTGAGTATCTGATATTGGAACAAGAAAATCATGGGGAACATTTCAAAGAAGGAGATGGTTGATTAGAAAGTGAACAGCTTTCAAAAGAAGTACAAATAGCCTAGAAATATATGAAAAATGTTCACCATCAGGAGAGTGAAAATCAAACATCCATTCAGATCTAACCTCACCCCAATGAAAACAGAATCATCAAGTAAACAATGACACATTCTGGAGAGGAGGTGGGGAGAGGGAAATTCTCGAACTTTCATATGTGCATATATCATTACATACAACACACATGTTCATATGTGCATATGTCATTACATACAATACACATATGTCAATATGTTCATATATCATTACACATAATACACATATGTCTATATGTGCATATATCATTACACACAATAAACATATGTTCATATGTGTATATATTATTACATGCAATACACACATATGTATAGAAGTGTCATAATAAAACCCATTATCTTTGCAGTGAATATATGGTAATGACTTCTTTAACTTCTATGAATAAGAACTTGAGCAATTGTAAGTAACACAATACTATCAACACCATGATAGGGAAATGTGTATGCTGTACAAATAATTCTTAAGAGCCAATTAAAAATGGTGAAAACATTACTATTAAAATAAAATAAAGAACCCACAAGAGTGAATCATATTGAGAAACTGGATTTTGGGAAAGAAACTACTATAAAATAATTGTAGGCTGGTAACATGGTTCAACAGGTGAAGGCACTTGCTGACCATGGCAATCTTAGATCAATCCTTGGAACCAACACACAGTTAGAAGGAGAGAACCAACTTCTCAAAATAAATAAATATTCGAATAAATGATCAGAAGAAAACAAATGGGAACCCTAATCATTGATATATCATAATAAAAAGAAATATTTATTTTTAAGAATCCAAATCTGATATTTTTACCAGTTGCCAAAATTGTCACATTCAAATAATGGTGTTTGTGAATACGTTTGAAAGAATCCTTTAAAAAGTAGGGTGATTTTTGTTTACAGTGTTTAGTGTCAAATGCAGGGCCATAAACATGGCATGCAAGCATCCTACCGTTGACCTACATCCCCAGTGCTAAAGACACCTTCTGAGACATTTGTAGATGAAATGACACAATATCTAGGATTCGTTTCAAAATTTGTTTCACAGGAGTGAGATGGATGGATGCAGGGTGTAAGTGAAGAAACGCTGTCCATGAATATGAATATTTGGTTAATATTTGAAATTGCAATATGGAAAAGACATAGAGCATATTACTTCGTGGGGAAGAGAATTCATGACTCAAAGCAGAGACACATGACTGGGAATGTTCTACACTCATTGTGGGTGGAAAGATGATCTCTTGTGTGGTAAAAGAGAGCAATGTGGTTCGGGAGGACTCCACGGGGACATCTCTGCTGCTGGCTTTTATGAGCTCGGTAAAGTATACAATTGTGACTGCTTGTTCTAACATACGTGATATAATTTTGTGCACCTTTGTTGCTGACTTAAATTTTAAAACATTGTCTGGAATATTTTGAAGAATCAAAATAAGTTATCCTTAATAAAACAGAAAATGAACCTAACTCTTAGTTATCAGGAGGAAATATTCACTCTCATTTTTACCAGAAGAAATATAAATTCAGACATAATAGTATGTTAGGGTTTTGTTTTTTTTTTCTCTAACAAACTGCAAAGTATTAAAGCACTGTACTGATCACTGTGGCTAACGTGGTGAATTAGACACTTCCACACACTGCAGGAAGGAAAACAGTATTTCAAACTATCCAGAAGGCAATGTGGTATACAAATTAAGATAAAGTAATAGCACTCCTAGATATTTATTCTATAGCAGTAACCAGAGAGAAACAGGAGATTTTTATTATTAAAGAACATTCTTACAATTCTGTTTTACAGGAAAATTGGAAATTTCCAAGTCTAAAAATAAGAATCTAGTTAAATATATGATGGTATTATTCAAGAAACAAAATTCTATATAAGAATAGAGAACCACTTTTCTACTGGCATGCAAAATGTGCTCCACAGAGAAAATGTTTATGAAGCAAAATGAAGAATGTATCCACCACAACCTGGTTTCTATAAACAACAGGCAGTCCGAATGTGAGGTGGGGGCAGAGAAGGGCTTCTCAATTTGAGATATGTCAGTTCTGAGATACCAGCAAGTTCGGGCAGCCCTAAGAACTTGCAGGTGGCCTTCCCGGCTTCTTTCTTCTTCCTTGGGAGAATGAAAGAATGGACTTTCCTGTAAATATAAGTCACTATAAGCTTTAGGGGCTATAGAAAACAAACTTAAAACAGCACTTCCAGCTAAGGTTATATAATCCTGAGCCCTGCTCAGCTGCCAGGGTCGTGGGGACAGTCTTGGGAGACAGAGACGTTATCAAAGATATCTATGTTCTAAGCTCTTTCCCTGACAACGAAGCACACCTTTTTTGGTGTACATTGACAGAAGTGGGCAAGGAGCTTTCCTACTAACTTTCCCACTAATTGTCTGTCTGACAGCACGCATACAGACCAAGACTTGGAGGCTCTGGTGTAGCAGGAGTATTCTTGAGCCTCATAAGATTCCAGGCACTGAAGATCCTATCCTGGGCTTGGGTCTTACCTTGTGGGAAATGCCGGACATAAGCATGACACTTTTTAAAAGCCTCCAAATACGCTGAGAGGAGGGCAAGACTTTCAGGGGCCTGATGCCCTGTGTTTTCATAAAACAGCAGAAGGCCAGTGATATTGTTAAAGTGACTTTACACCTTACAGTTAACTCTAGACTGAAAAGGTGTGTGTGTGTGTGTGTGTGTGTGTATGTGTGTGTGTGATATGTAGGTGATATATATATATATTTTTTTTTCATTCTCCAGAATGGAATAATGAAAGAAAAGAAACCCATTGGTATGAGCTCATTCCCCCACTTCTCTGAGTGAATTGTGATGGTATCAATCTAATATTAACAATTCTGCCACTGAGATCTAGATATGATAAAGCATTAAAGGCAGGGGTACAATTCAGTGATAGAGTTACTATTTATTGTACAAGATGCTCTGGGTTTGATATCCAGTTCCAGAGAGAGGGAGTGGGGAGGGAAATTTTACTCTAAAAAAGAAGAAAGTACTTTTGACTCAATTTTTCACTGGCCTGTGTGTATGTGTCTGTGTGTTGTGTGTGTGTCTGTGTGTGTGTCTGTGTGTGTGTGTCTGTGTGTGTGTGTGTGTACATATATATGAATGACTGGGAAGATAGTGAGGTACTTGATGTCTAATCCTGAGGACCCAAGCTTCAATACCCAGAACACATGATAAAAACTAGATGCTAAGGCACAACTATGATCCTAGATCTGGGAGTCAGAGACAGACAAATTCCTATAGCTCTTTGGCCAGACAGCCTAACTGAACTAGAAAACTCCAGGTTCAACAAGAAGCTCTGGGGCTGGAGAGATGGCTCACCGGTTAAAAGCACTGACTGATCTTCCAGAGGTCCTGAGTTCAATTCCCAGCAACTGCATGGTGGCTCACAACCATCTGTAATGTCATCTGATGCCCTCTTCTAGTGTGTCTGAAGACAGAGACAGCATACTCATATACATTAATTAATTAATTAATTAATTAAAAAGAGACTGTCTCAAAAATAAGGAATCAGATATTAACCTCATGGCTCTCTATATGTATACACACACACACATACACACAAGCATGCACATACATGAGCACAAGTAAGTACACACACACATGCATACAATAAGGTATCTCCATTGAACACAACATTTTATATAACTTTATAGGTTCATGGTTAAGTACCTTTATGTGGAATATTAGTATATAATAAATAACTGCTGCTGAACAGGTTGTTGTTTATACAATTCTATTTACCCCTTGATGAGATTCACAAAAATAGTCACGGAGACCAGTGCTTTAAGTACATTCATATATGAGACTCAACAACTAAAAATAGCTATAGAATTGAGATACAATGAGAGACTCTACTTATCCTGGGTTTCTGTTTGTATTAATCTTTTCAGACCCTTAGAAGGATGGAGGAGGTTCTACTTTCTTTTTGCTGTTATTATATTAAATTTGTTTCTATATCTTAAGATGGAAACAGTGGCATTTGGGGCTAGAGTCCTGATTCAGCAACAAAGGGTGAGGACCCAGCACTCACACTGGACACGTGAGAAGGGGAGAGGATAACACGTACTAGTGAGAAGACTTGACAAAAGCAATCCTAAAGGATATTAATGACATACATGTATATGTCATCATAACAATCCGCATAAGATACATGAATGTATTCTCAGTCTTTGTCCAGAAGAGTACCATATTTAAAACTTTTCTTGAGTTGAAATTTTGTTTCAAACTGTATTTGTTTTATATTATGTATATGAATATTTTGCTTGTGTGCATAATGTGCATCACAAATGGGTCTGGTGCCCACGAAAGCCAGGAAGGAGGTTCAGATCCCCTGTAACTGGAGTTATAGATGGTGGTGAGCCACCATGTGGGTGTTGGGAATCATATCCAGGTTCTCTGGAAGAGCTCTTAACCACTGAGCCATCTGTAGAGCCCCCAAAATTGAGGGTTTTAACTTTTAAAATACCTAATGGTTATGGAAGAAAAGTTCTTTGACTATCACTTGGTTATCATTTCCATTTTTTGCATGTATATAAGTGGACATACGTGCTTGTGTGTGAGGAGGCTCAAAGTTGATATTGAGTGTCTTCCTCAATTGCTCTCTACTTCACTTCTGTTGGATAGAGCTCACCCAGTTTCATCAACTTCAGCTAGCCTGCTTGCTTCAGGGGTCTCTGCTTCCCAAGTGCCAGTACTACAGTGCCATACCTTCCCTGCATGAACTCAAGTTCTGGGATCTGTTCCTCTTACTCTGTTTTGGTTTTTTGAGACAGGGTCTCACTGAGTAGCCCTAGCTGGCCTGGAATTTCTATGTAGACCAGGCTGGCCTACAACTCATAGAGATCTGCCTGCCTCTGCCTCTTGAGTGCTGAGATTAAAGACCCCGTGCCACTATGTCAGGCTTGCTTCTGAAGTTCCCAATTCTGACCCTCACACTTGAATGGCAACAAACACTTTATCCACTAAACCATCTCTCTAGCCAGCCCACCCTCGTCGACATGAATTATTATATACTAATATAAAAGCCACAGTTTGACAAATAGTTTTGTGCTTAAGTAAGTTCCATCTTTCATATTTTAAAGATAGCGTTAACAACATCTTGATCAAACACATCTAACATCCATGTTATACACATGGATTTTCGTCCTCTATTTATGCAATATCTATATTTAAAGTTTTGAATCATTTACTTTTCTCAAACAAACCTTTGTGTAACATTCTTTTGATATACTGTTACTCCATGTATTAAAAATGTATTTAGAAATTTTGTAGCTGTGTGAATTAGTGAATTTTCTTAGACTACACTTCTACCTATTGCTCTATCTCAATTGGATGTTGATACTAAGGATGGATTGGTTTCATAAAATTAACTGGAGATATTCTCTTTGTTCCTTCTATGAATCTGCTTAGTTAAAATTAATTTTATTTGTTCTCTCAGTGTTAACACTAAAGTCAGTGTGATCCTGATGCTCCTGATGTTTTTAATTTATTCATCTTTCCAAATGTATGAAAGGTTTGTATTTATTATTGATCAGATGCCATAGGTGGCTTGGTCAGAAAAAGTAGAAGGTATTAACCTTTAGAAGCTTAGTATAATAGTTTCTAGTTCCCATCAGAGTCTGAGATGTTCGCAGCTTGTTTATATGCCATCTCAAATGTGTATCTTCCAAGTTTTTACATGCAACCTCGTCAAAATAGCATTCATGGCCTAGAATCTCAGGCTCATGCTCTCAGTCCAGCATCGGGGAGATTCTAGGTCCATGCAGAAGAAACAACGAGGAGTTAAAAGAGCTCTGCCACAGTGTGAGACCTTGCCAGGAAATAATCTCGTTTCTCTACATTATCAAATTCATTACCACAGAATTGTACACAATGGTCTTTTACAATCAGTTTAATTTTAGCTGTATTCCTGTTTCTGATTTTATCTTCTCCGTCATTTTTAATTTTGTGTAATTCATATTATGTTTCTTCCCTAATATGTATTGTCTAACAGTTATCCACTAGTCTTAGCAGTAAAAACAACAAGAACAACAACAACAACAACAACAACCTTTTGTTTTTCTTCATTATTCCGAGAACGATCAGCAACATTCTGAGTAATGAATACTTAATGTAATGAACAGAGTCCTGCACGTGGAGTTGTAGACTTCTCGTCTGCAATCCATTTTCTTGTTCTTAACTTGCAGATTCAGTGGTTTCTAAATTATTTTTCATCACGTTTTTTAGTTTTAATAAAAGCTTCTAGGGCCATAAAGTCTTTTCAGAATATGTTCCATTGGGTTTGAATATTAATGGTTCACTATTTTCTTTCAGGATTGTTTTTTAGCCTGTGGTTTTGATTTCCTCTTTGATTTAGGGTTTTTTGTTTTTTATTTTTTTTAAGTGCACATTTTCATTTCCAAGAACTTAATTTTTTGATGATTATATCCTTTTTATCTCTATATTGAATTATTATTAGAAAATGGGGACCTTGATGTCTCTACTCTTTTAGAATTTATTTTTTTTTTTTCTTTGCAGCCAAGAACGTGATTGATTTTTCTGAGTATTTCATAGGTCTAAGCAGCCAGTCTATGTTCTCTGATGCAAGGCAATGTTTTGTATAGCTTGTTGACTATGTTATTAAAATAATCTACATCCTTACTTACAATTTATCTGCCTCATCTATTAAAATCAAGGACGGATGTATTAAATTTTCCCACTATGTCTCTTTAAAGATTGAACAGTATTCTGAAATCTTTTCATATTTTTTATGTCTCTGTTCTTCTGTGTATAAAATCTGATACGTGAATTATTAGAGACCTTCCTACGTCTATGAGAATGGTACAACTAGCTGTTAAATAATGTGTCTTGGTTTGTTTTAATACTTTTACCTCATTGCTTATTGATATTCAACAGCTGTGTATTATTTTGCTTGTATATCCTACTCTGTTTTGGTTATAAACTCCATTTCCAATATTTCTTCACTACTTCATATCAGATAAGTGTTATTTTCAAATAAGTTTGGAGTACTCTGTGCTAAATTTCTTGAGATATGTTCAGCTTTATTCACTATGTCATGTATTTTCTTTAGACTTCATCCTTCTGCTGCTACTATTTTCTCTCCTCATTAGTTCTGTACATGTCAAATTTTTCTTCATTACCTTTTCAAATGTGGTAATGTGGAATTTCTTCTCTATTTTATATTCTCCTAACGGTTAAATCAATAGTTAAATGTGTGGTGATCTATTATAATTTCAGAGTCCAACAGAAATTCTATTGATTCCTCATACATGTTATTGGGTTTTTTCCTCTCTCTCTCTCTCTCTCTCCTCTCCCCTCCCTCTCTCTCTCTCTTCTTGAGAAATGTACAAATTGTTTTTCTTTTTTGTTTTCATGGATAGACTCTGCTCGTCCTCTCTTATGGGTTTTCTTGTTAAGTTTCAAGAATCTCAACATAAGGTGATTATACCCAAATGAAACTATTGGAATACAGAAAGAGAAAAGGAACTGGAGTTAGGGATAGGGAAGGAAGAGGAGGAGAGGGAGGAGAAGAGAGGAAAGAAGGGGTGAGCTTTAATTAAACACCGCAACACCCTAGGCAGTAAGTATCTGTGGATAGTCACAGACCTTGCTTTGTTTGGCTCCTATCGGGGGCTTAACAATGTTGCACACTTACTGACATTTTTTTCTACTTTCTTGATGTGGGAAGGGAAATCAGTCTTTTGTTATGTTACGGCAAGAAGTAAACATATGTGTCTTTCTCTAAATAACCTTTTCTAAAACATGGGGTGTGCTGTTAATCTATGTACATGAGTTTATTACTACTAGGGGTATTTTTTTCCTTGTAATTTATTTTTTATACTTTTCCATTCTAGCAAGAGTTTGCACTTGTAGAGTTTGTTCCTTGCTGGCTCCTGGACCAATCCAGCTCTCTTCTTTTTTACTATATTAATTCCACCTACTGCACTTTGTTCTGTGATGCGACATGGCTTCCCAGTAGAGTTTCTGCACCACTAACTGGCCTCTCAATAGTAAACATAGCCTTAGGAACATTGTTGACCTGATCATGGCTTCAGGTTCCATCAGCAATCCATGCAGGTCAGGCTGTGGGATTCAGCAGTAATAGCAAAGCATTAAATTGTGTGAGGCAGAGCAGAAATTTTCTATCAGAAGAAAGCAGCACTCAGCCCCTTCTGATGCATGAAGACTAAAGAGAGGCACTGGGTGACTGTCATTTGGAGGAATTAACCTCTTTCTGAAATCCCACTATGTAAAACAATACAAGTTTAAATCCTAGACATCAGACTATCCCAAGATTCCTCAAATTGAGTGGGGTGTTCTCGTTTTGCTTCTGAAGTCTTCATGGTTAATAACCCTTCACGTATTCAAAAGCTATTGCAAGTCTGCTTTGTGTCATGCACTACTATTTTAGTGACTAGGAAAATGCTAATAAACAACGTTTTTAACTCTTTTAGCATTTACAGTCTCACAGGCAAGGTAGAAAAGAAGCAAATGAATGAATATTTAGAAAGGCAGTAAGCCACAGGAGGCAAACACAGCAAGGAAAGGGGGTGAGTATATGGGCCTATAGTACTACTTCATTGGGTGTGGCTATGCAAAGCTTCATTAAGCAGTATTCTCTTAAAGAGCTATCAGGGTACAGGAATTGTAGGAGGAGCTAAGGTGAGAGGAGTAAGGAGAAGAAGAGGAGGAGTCAGGAGGAGAGGAGGAATGAGGAGGAGAGATGGAGAAGGAAGAGGAAGAGCTAGGGAGAAGAAGGAGAGAGGGGGGAACATGGAAGCAGATGTTCACGTGTCTGTAGCAGTCAAAGGTAGTTGGTATATCTAATTTGGGTATTGGGTTACACTTCTGATTATATGGGCATCTTGTTACTGATCATTACCAAATATATAAGCTTTTGGATAATTTAAGCATTAGAGCCTCATTTTCCTATGGGGCCCCCGTGGATGGCGGGATGGTCTGGGCAATGCCCAGCCTTGTGGAAACAGCATGGAAGATTGGCAGAGCCATCTCCCATGCTGATGTCTCATGAGTGGCAGGGCTGGTGTTTCTGCCTGGCCGTTTCTAGCTGTGGCGCTCACGGAACATGGTGGCTGAGCTAGGCAGAGCTGCCGCAGCTTAGATAGTCAGTTTTACCAGTGGCCAGTTTTATTTATTTGCCTCAACAAGGAATGATATAAATAGAAAAAAAAAAAAAACTTTCAGCAAATTGTATGACCCTGTAGTGGGAACTGTGGTAACCAGCAGGGCCAAAGCAGATATAATGTAAGGCATGCTCAACGCCAGTGCACTCCAAGTTGACTGTGCAGTCCTATGCAGTCTGACTTAACTATCTGAAATAGGTAACTGGCCCTCAGCACAGATAATGTTATGTTAAAGACACCATTCTGACCCCAGTGCCTGCCAAAACAGGAACAAGGAGCTAATCCATCAAAAAGACCTGATCCATTGTTCCAGGATCCAGGAAAGTTCCTAAATCCTGTAACCTTGCTTTTTGGCTTCTGTATTTTTGCTTCTTGTCAACTCTTCTTCCTAATGGAAATGTGTCAACCAGAGTGTGGTTTTTATGTATGAAAGACAAAGAATGGTCAGTCTTAGGGCTGGGTGATTGGAGCAAGCTCTCCATGCAACTGCTGACCAGCAATACAGACTTTCTATTTGGCTTTAAGATATTGGTTGATTGATGAACTTACCTTACAACAGGAAGACCCCAATCATGAACATTTTTTTACCCATTCCCCAGTAATTTTACACAGAGTTGGAGTTTAGATGCTCAGGTGTAAAGTATTGTGGGAAGACATAACTTTATGGTAGGAATGAAGTAAGAAAACACTGGTGGGTTCTCAGGAAAGAATAAATAAATGATATCAACAGGATGGCTTAGTGAATAAAAGCTGTCACAAGCAGCAAGTGAGTTTGTACTTCCAGTGCACATATAGGAGTGACAGGAGAGAGCTAGCTCTGCAAGGTGGCCTTTGAACCCCATTTGTTATATGACATACATAACTCCCACACCCAAACCTACACACTGAATACAAATTAAAAACTTAGTACACGTTATTTGATAAGGAACAGGAAGCAGAAAGCCCAGAAAAGAATTAAAGCATCAGAATTTTGTTTTAAGAAAAGCACTCAGAAGAATCTTCTTGGGTCATGTGACAAAAATTATTTTAGCAGCAAAAAAGTAGAAGCAACATAAAAATGTGTGCCCCCTAATGAATGGGTATACAATGTGATCTGATACAAAAAATTATATTATTTATTCTAAAAAGGAAGAAATTTTGATACATGGTACAACTTGAATGAGGAGTAAGTTAAATCAGTGTTTCTCCATCTGTGGGTCATGGTCCCTAAAGACCATTGGAAAACACAGATATGTGCATTACACTTTATAATAGTAGCAAAATTGTGGTTATGAAGAGGCAACAGAAATAATTTTATAGTTGAGAGTCATCACAACATGACGAACTATACTAAAGGGTCACAGCATTAGGAAGGTTGAGAACCACTGCGCTAAATGAAACAAAAAGAACAGGATAAACATGATTTCACATACATGTGATTCCTAGAATAGTTAAAGCCCTAGAGACAGAGAGAGAGGGGTAGTTTTAGACTGGAAACAGGAGAGATGAGACATGAAGTGCTTGTTGCTAGCATACTCAGGCCCAGAAAGACAAACAGAGGGGGTGGGAGGGAGGTCAAAGATACAAATGATAATAAATAGATGTGAAGGAAAAGAAGCCCTTACACCAAAGGACAGTGGTGGGAATGAAAACTCATGAAGTCATGTGGAAAATCAGTCTAAAGTTGCCTCAGAAAAAACAAACAAAAAACCAAAAACAGCCTTTTGCCTAGGGCAGACACTTAGCTGGTCTGCTTCTGTGGAAACACCTGATCCTCAGACATCCTAGAGGACCTACTGCATCCAGAGCAGAGGGAGCTTAGGATCACAGGAACACAGAGACATCTGGAATCTGAGGAGTTCTGACACAAGCAAGATAACTGGAAAGACAGACTCCAGTCACACACAGTGAGCACAGGTAACACTAGAGTCAACCAAATGGCAAAAAGCAAGCTCAAGAACACAAACAACAGAAACCAAAGTTACCTGACATCATCAGAACCCAATTCTCCCACCATAGCAAGCCCTGGATACCCCATCACACAGGAAAAACAGGATTCAGAATTAAAATCACTTCTCATGATGATGATAGAGGATTTTAAGAAGGACATAAGTAACTCCCTTAAAGAAATACAGGAGAACACAGGTAAACAGGTAGAAGCCCTTAAAGAGGAAACACAAAAATCCTTTAAAGAATTGAAAGAGAACACAGGTAAACAGGTAGAAGCCCTTAAAGAAGAAACACAAAAATCTCTTAAAGAATTACAAGAAAACACAACCAAACAGGTGAAGGAATTGAGCAAAACCATCCAGGATCTAAAAATGAAAATAGAAACAATAAAGAAGTCTCAAAGGGAGACTACTCTGGAGATAGAAAACCTAGGAAAGAGATCAGGAGTCAAAGACGCAAGCATCACCAACAGAATACAAGAGATAGAAGAGAGAATCTCATGCGAAAGAAGATACCATGGAAAACATTGTCACAACTGTCAAAGAAAATGCAAAATGCAAAAAGCTCCTAACCCAGAACATCCAGGAAATCCAAGACACAATGAGAAGACCAAAGCTAAGGATAATAGGTATAGATGAGAGTGAAGATTCCCAATCTAAAGGGCCAGTAAACATCTTCAACAAAATTATAGAGGAAAATTTCCCCAACCTAAAGAACGAGATGCCCATAAACATACAAGAAGCCTACAGAACACCAAACAGACTAGACCAGAAAAGAAATACCTCCCGTCACATAATAATCAAAACACCAAATGTACAAAACAAAGAAAAAATACTAAAAGCAGTAAGGGAAAAAGGTCAAGTAACATATAAAGGCAGACCTATAAGAATTACACCAGACTTTTCACCAGAGACTATAAAAGCCAGAAGATCCTGGTCTGATATCATACAGACCCTAAGGGAACACAAATGCCAGCCCAGACTGCTATACCCAACAAAACTCTCAATCACTATAGATGAGAGAAACCAAGATATTCCATGACAAAATCAGATTTAAACACTATCTTCCCACAAACCCAGCACTTCAAAGGATAATTGATGGAAAACACCAACACAAGGAAGGAAACTACAACCTAGAAAAAGCATGGAAGTAATATTCCAACAACCCCAAAAAAAGTTAGCTACACAAACATAATTCCACCATAAAAATAATAGGAAACAACAATCATTTTTCCTTAATATCTCTTAACATCAATGGACTCAATTCTCCAATAAAAAGACATAGACTATCGGACTGGATATATAAACAGAACCCAGAATTTTGCTGCATACAAGAAACGCACCTCAGTGACAAAGACAGACATTACTTCAGAGTAAAAGGCTGGAAAACAATTTTCCAAGCAAATGGTCCCAAGAAACAAGCTGGAGTAGCCATTCTAATATCAAATAAAATCGACTTTCAACCAAAAGTAATCAAAAAAGATAAGGAAGGACACTTCATACTCGTCAAAGGAAAAATCTACCAAGATGAACTCTCAATTCTGAACATCCATGCTCCAAATGCAAGGGCACCCACATACATAAAAGAAACTTTACTAAAGCTCAAAGCACACATTGCACCTCACACAATAATAGTGGGGGATTTTAACACCCCGCTCTCTCCAATGGACAGATCGTGCAAACAAAAACTAAACAAAGACACATTGAAATTAACAGAAGCTATGAACCAAATGGATTTAACAGATATCTATAGAACATTTCATCCTAAAGCTAAAGAATTCACTTTTTTCTCAGCACCTCATGGTACCTTCTCAAAATAGACCATATAATTGGTCACAAAACAGTCCTCAACACATACAAAAAGATTGAAATAATCCCTTGCATCCTATCAGATCACCACGGACTAAGGCTGGTCTTTAATAATGACAAAACCAAGGGAAAACCCACATGCATGTGGAAACTGAACAATGCTCTACTCAGTGATGACTTTGTCAAGGAAGAAATAAAGAAAGAAATTAAAGACTTCCTAGAATTTAACAAAAATGAGGAAACATCATACCAGGACTTGTGGGACTCCATGAAAGCAGTGCTAAGAGGAAAACTCATAGCTCTAAGTGCCTACAAAAAGAAATTGGAGAGAGCACACATTAACAACTTGACAGCACAGCTGAAAGCTCTAGAACAAAAAGAAGCAAATACACCCAAGAGGTGTAGGCGTCAGGAAATAATCAAACTCAGGGCTGAAATCAACCGAGTAGAAACAGAAAGAACTATACAAAATATCAACAAAACCAGGAGTTGGTTGTTTGAGAAAATCAACAAGATAGATAAACCCTTAGCGAGATTAACCAGAGGGCACAGAGACAGTATCCAAATTAATAAAATCAGATCTGAAAAGGGAGACATAACAACAGAAACTGAGGAAATTCAAAAAATCATCAGATTCTACTACAAAGGCCTATACTCAACAAAACTGGAAAATCTGGATGAAATGGACAATTTTCTAGACAGATATCAGGTACCAAAGTTAAATGGGGAGCAAATAAACCATCTAAACAGTCCCATAACGACTAAAGAAGTAGCAGCAGTCATTAAAAGTCTCCCCACCAAAAAAGCCCAGGACCAGATGGTTTTAGTGTAGAATTCTATCAGACCTTCAAGGAAGACCTAATACCAATTCTCTTCAAACTATTCCACAAAATAGAAATAGAAGGAACACTACCCAATTCGTTCTATGAAGCTACAATCACACTCATACCTAAACCTCACAAAGACCCAACAAAGAAAGAGAACTTCAGACCAATCTCTCTTATGAATATCGGTGCAAAAATACTCAATAAATTTCTAGCAAACCGAATCCAAGAACACATCAAAACAATCATCCATCATGATATGATCAAGTGGGCTTTATCCCAGGAATGCAGGGATGGTTCAATATTTGGAAATCCATCAATGTAATCCACTATATAAACAAACTCAAAGAAAAAAACCACATGATCATCTCACTAGATGCTGAGAAAGCATTTGACAAAATTCAACATCCCTTCATGGTAAAAGTCTTGGAAAGATCAGGAATTCAAGGTCCATACCTAAACATAGTAAAAGCAATATACAGCAAACCAGTAGCCAACATCAAACTAAATGGAGAGAAACTTGAAGCAATCCCACTAAGATCAGGGACTAGACAAAGCTGCCCACTCTCTCCCTACCTATTCAGTATAGTACTGGAAGTCCTAGCCAGAGCAATTAGACAACAAAAAGAAGTCAAAGGAATACAGATAGGAAATGAAGAAGTCAAAATATCACTATTCACAGATGATATGATAGTATACTTACGTGACCCCAGAACTTCCACCAGAGAACTCCTAAACTTGATAAACAACTTCAGCAAGGTGGCAGGTTGTAAAATCAACTCAAACAAATCAGTAGCCTTCCTCTACATGAAAGATAAACAGGCTGAAAAAGAAATTAGGCCAATGACACCCTTCACAATAGTCACAAATAATATAAAATACCTCGGTGTGAATCTAACCAAGCTAGTGAAAGATCTGTATGACAAGAACTTCAAGTCTCTGAAGAAAGAAATTGAAGAAGATCTCAGGAAATGGAAAGATCTCCCATGCTCATGGATAGGCAGGATTAATATAGTAAAAATGGCCATCTTGCCAAAAGCAATCTACAGATTCAATGCAATCCCCATTAAAATACCAATTCAATTCTACATAGTGATAGAAAGAGCAACTTGCAAATTCATTTGGAATAACAAAAAACCCAGGATAGCGAAAACCATTCTCAACAATAGAAGAACTTCTGGAGGAATCGCCATCCCTGACCTCAAGTTGTACTACAGAGCAATAGTGATAAAAACTGCCTGGTATTGGTACAGAGACAAGCAGGAAGATCAGTGGAATAGAGTTGAAGACCCAAAAATGAACCCATACACCTATGGTCATTTGATCTTTGACAAAGGAGCTAAAACCATCCAGTGGAACAAGGACAGCATTTTCAACAAATGGTAACTGGAGAACAACATGCAGAAGAATGCAAATTGATCCATTCTCATCTCCTTGTACAAAGGTCAAGTCCAAGTGGATAAAGGACCTTCACATAAAACCAGACACACTGAAACTAATAGAAGAAAAGGAGGGGAAGGCCCTCGAATACCTAGGCACAGGGGAAAAGTTCCTGAACAGAACACCAATGGCTTATGCTCTAAGATCAAGAATTGACAAATGGGACTTCATAAAATTGCAAAGTTTCTGTAAGGCAATGAACACTGTCAATAGGACAAGATGGCAACCAACAGATTGGGAAAAGATCTTTACCAATCCCCATCCGATAGAGGACTAATATCCAATATATACAAAGAACTCAAGAAATTAGACTCTAGACAACCAAATAACCCTATTAAAAAATGGGGTATGGAGCTAAACAAAGAATTCTCAACTGAGGAAATGGGAATGGCTGAGAAGCACCTAAAGAGATGTTCAGCATCCTTAGTCATCAGGGAAATGCAAATCAAAACAACCCTGAGATTCCACCTCACACCAGTCAGAATGGCTAAGATCAAAAACTCAGGTGATAGTAGATGCTGGCGAGGATGTAGAGAAAGAGGAACAGTCCTCCATTGTTGGTGGGATTGCAAGATGGTGCAACCACTATGGAAAACAGTCTGGCGGTTCCTCAAAAAATTGGACATATCACTACCTGAGGACCCAGCTATACCACTCCTGGGCATATACCCAGAAGATGCTCTAACATATAACAAGTACATATGCTCCACTATGTTCATAGCAGCTTTATTTATAATAACCAGAAACTGGAAAAAAACCCAGATGCCCTTCAACAGAGGAATGGATACAAAAAATGTGGTACATTTACACAATGGAATATTAAAACAATGCTATTAAAAACAATGAATTTGATAAATTCTTATGTAAATGAATGGAACTAGAAAATATCATCCTGAGTGAAGTAACCCAATCAGAAAAGAACATACATGGTATTCACTCACTGATTATTGGATTTTAGCCCAGAAGCTTGAAATACCCAAGATTCAACTCACAGACCACATAAAGCTCATGAAGAATGACGACCAAGTGGGGGGAGCTTCAGTCCTTCTTAGAAGGAGTAACAAAATACTCAAGGGAGCAAATATGGAGACAAAGTACAGGACAGAAACTGAAGGAGGGGCCATTTACAGACCATTCCACCTGGGTATCCATCCCATTTGCAGTCACCAAAGGTAGACGTTGAGGTGGATGTCAGGAAGTACATGCTGACAGGAGCCTGATATAGCTATCTCCTTAGAGGTCTGCAAGAGTCTGACATATTCAGAGGCAGATGCTCACAGCTAACCATTAAACTGGTCATGGGGTTCCCAATAGAGAAGATAGAGTGAAGACTGAAGGAGTTGAGAGGATTCGAGACACCATGAGGAAAGCAACAATCCCAACCAACCAGAGCCCCCAGGATCTAAACCATCAGCCTGGGAGTGCTTAGGGAGGGACCCATGGCTCCAGCTATATATGCAAGGGAGCTATATATAAGTGGGAGAAGAGATCCTTGGTCCCATGAAGGCTGGACATCGTGGGAGGTGGTATTCGAGGGTGGGGAGGTGAGGTACGGGGGAGGGTGGGTGGGGGTACACCAACGTGGAGGCAGGAGGAGGGGGAAGGGATAGTGAGTTTCTGGGAGGGGGGGAATGGGGTAAGGAGAGAACATCTGAAATGTAAATAAAATTTCCAAAAAAAAAGAATGAACACTCCTAATCCCAAGTTACAGGAAAAGGTCATACAGAAAGGATGTTTATGAAAAATCAAACACCACATACCTGTTACTATGTCAACATAAAAGCTTTCTTGTTTAAAAAAAAAAAAAAGAAACAAAATAAAACTCAAAAAACCTACAAATAGAACCATCATGTAAACTGGCCATTAAGGAGTCTGCATTTTACTATGGAGACACTTGGATGTACATGTTCACTGCTGCTCTATTCACAACAGCTAAGAAATGGAACCAGCATAGATTCCAAAAGGTAATAAATGGATAATAAAAACCTCCATGAGCAGGATATGAGTAGCAGAGCTTGGAACTATGAAAGCTAGATTCTAGCTAGAACTATGGGAGCAAGATTCTACGTCGACACCAGTTTGTTTTCTCCATGTCCTGTGCCCACACTGTGTGCTGTCTTCAGCAATAGGGCCTTCTCATCAAGTCCTAGTGGTCTACCAAAACAGTAGTTATACTTTTACTGTTTTGGGAGACTCTGTGTCCAAACTGTGAATCCTGTGAGTTACAGTAACTACAGGCATGATGAGATATGCCCATAGATGTAATCGTGGTGTGAATGTTACAAGGAGTAGCCAATTGCTTTCTCATCGGCTTTAAGGCCTGCTCCATAAAAAATAAAAAATAAAAAATAAAAAAAATATATGGCCTGTACTATAAATCTGACCAGGAACTGGTCTGGGGAGCTCATAGGTCCTATAGGGGAACCTTGTATTGTTATTTTGCTACACTGATATAGCATCAAACTGTCGCCTAAATCTTGACCTCTGTAACCATGGATTAAAACAGCTCTCAGCCCTATCAGAGATTCTCTGTGAAAGAGACAGAGTGATACACAAATTCACAATTTTTCTAAGTACAAAGAACAAATGTCTGTGAAGTGCTTGGTCCCAAAAGAGATATCTTGATCATCCTTCACTCACTCCCAAACCCCACCCCAAGGCTCTGGGAAAATCTTGAAAGAAGGAGCAGTAAGATTATAAGATCCAGAGGCTGGGGAGGACTGCTGCAATATAGCGTCTTCTGGACATTACAAGACTATTATATTCACGAATTCACAGTAGCTATAGTTGCCCATACAAGATCAATCAAGTAAGATTCCAAGGACTGGAAGGAGCTGGTGAGCCTTCTCCTCCAAACTACAGAGTTGTTACTGGTTGCTGAACAGGGAGAATCAGGTTTCTCCAGAGGTAACTCCTGTAGCTGGCTTCACAAGCATCCACATTTCGGTAGCACTAATTTTGGTCTCAGTGGGGTATTTCAAAATACAGAGAGGAGAAGGAGAAGAAAGAGAAGGACATTAAGTTAGAAGGCAGTTAGAAAAAGATCTAAGAGAGATCTTTGTAGAGAAGTATCAGAATAAATATGATCAAAAAGCATTACATACATATATGAAATTATAAATGAATAAATAATAAAATACATGAATATAAAAAGGACAGAAATAAAGGCATCTATAAATAATACTTTTTAAAAATCCTAGGCTCAATGTAATAGCACATGCCTTTGATCCTAACACTTGAGAAACAGAGACAGACAGATCTCCCTATGAAATTAAAGCCAGCCTGGTCTACATAGAAAGTTCCAGACTAGCCAGTTCCAGTGAGAGCATAAATAAACAAATAAATAAATAAATAAATAAATCCTGTTAACATAAATTCTCCGTATATTCAACAGAATATTAGTATTTTGTTTTTTAAAGTGATTGAACGATGTCGTGCAATTTAAAATATCATTTAAAACTATGCAATTTAAAGCTATCATTGTCTGATTATACATATTTTTATGTTTAATACCTAAATTTAGTATTACCTAAATTTAGTGAATACCTAAACTTTAGAGAAATATAAGAGAAAAGTAATCATCTCATTAAAAAACAAAACAGCCCAATATTTTTTCTAGCTTAACAAATTAATCAAGATTTCTCTTGACTATATGAGTAAGAAGAAAATGTATTAGCACACACAAACATAAAACATGATTAAATCTTGCTTAACTGGAACATTTTAAATGAACCACTTTGCTGAATTGAATTTTCAGGTTGAACAGCAACCTCCTTCCTGTTCCAATGTTTACCATTAAGTAATGCCTTTAAATTCTGAGCTGCCTTAAATTATTTTTGGAATTAAGACAATATGTAAAATCAAATTAATTTATAAATTGTATCTTCTGCCTAAGTATGAATTATGGGAAACCTAGTATGTAATAATTATAGGAAATGTCAGGTGGCCCTTAAACTTGGGGCTGCAATACACTCCTCTGGGCATGAAGAATCCTACACGACATAGGGTAGTGAGCCACCCTGATGGAGGAAGACTTTGTTCCTGAGCAGCCAGGACTCATCAAGAGCTTATCTCCAACCAGATCTTGCTTTGTGCCTGTGTGTGTGAAAACCTGGTTTGGAAAAGGGAGCTGGGTCCCACTTTCTTAGGTGACCTGGGTCCCACCTTTGCTGCATAACAGGTGATAGCCAACAAGCAAAACTAAGGACAATTTTCTTACTCTCCTAGTGCTTACGTTCTGGTAGGAGATTAGCAGATAAATCCTTACTATATTTAATTGACCAGAAGCTACATGTCTTTTAGTTTCAGGTCTCTGGAAGGGGAATGGGTCTCATGCCATCTATCCAAGTAACAACCACTAGAATTGTTTTCCTGTGGGAACCTAGTCATAGATATTTAGAATCACAAACACAAATTCTGTGTGCATTGTTGATACCCGTAAGTCCAGTTTAAGTACCCTTTAAAATGCCCTTAATATGTGATTCTTCTCTGGCTGAAAGAGGAAAGTGGTTATGTAGACTAGACAGGCTCAAAAATAGAACAAAGCTGCATACATTTCATATTAGAAATGAAAGGATGGAGTCCATGGAGAAGGACCACAATTTCATACTTATTGTTTTATAGGCTGGGGAAGGAAGATAACCACAAGTAAATGGTGCTGTGTTATGTTTTTTGTTACTGAAATCGTGTGTGGAAAATGCATTGATATTGACATCTGAAACTAAATCAGAAAATTAAGCTCTAAACGTGACAGGGGTTTTTTTTTTGGGGGGGGGCGTTGATTTTTTTTTTTTTTTTTTTTTTTTAGGAGAGGGTTTCTTGTGTAGCTCAGGCTGTCCTGGAACTCACAGAGATATACCTCTTTCTGCCTCCTGAGTCCTGAGATTAAAGGCGTGCATCACCACCACCAGGCTAAATGTTTTACTTATAACTAAATGCATTTGTATTGTCTCATTTTCCTTCCTATGCATATCAAGGATACAGGGTTTGTAGTTTTGTTGTTGTTTTGGTTTTTTCTTTTAACTAAGAGAGTACTTTCAATGAAAATAACATTTCTAAGTGATGAGAGATGTCAATTTTATTTGTCAGAGTTTTATCTCTTGGAGGTTGTATAAAATAACAGCACATGTTTCAAGTGTTAAAATCTCAGAGTTGATCAAACTCAATAGCTGGCGCCAGCCAGTACTAAGTTCCATAAAAGAAAGAACACCAGCAGGTAAAAGGAGAGAGGGACTAGGTGGGCTGTGCAATGCGCTAGGTAGTGTCCAAAGAAATGCTCTTGAGTTGAAAGAGGAAAGAAGTAAGCATGCTGCCTTAGAGGGAAGAAGTTCAGAATTTGTGTTTGTGATTCTAAATATCTATGACTAAGTCCCCACAGGAAAACAATTCTAGTGGTTGTTACTTGGATAGATGGCATGAGACTTGTTCCCCTTCCAGAGACCTGAAACTAAAAGACATGTAGCTTCTGGTCAATTAAATATAGTAAGGATTTATCTGCTAATCTCCTATCAGAAAGTAAGTACTAGGAGAGTAAGAAGTTCTCTACCCAGGGGAAATTTAAAAGCAAAGGTTCTCCCCAGACAACATGGGCAGAATGAAGAATAGGAAGAGCTTCCAGGAGCTGGAGTCAGATGAGACTGGGAGTGCCAGTGGTTGGCTCCTTGAGACATTGCAAGACCTTGGATTTTACATTTAGTGTGATGAAAAGTCATTGTGACTTTAAAAAATGTAAACCGTGTGTGTGTGTGTGTGTGTGTGTGTGTGTGTGTGTATGTGTGTATGCACAAGGAGCACATGCATGCCATTGCCCATGAAGACCAGATAAGCCAGTGGATCCTCTAGAACTGAGTTACAAGCAGTTATGAGCTGTTCTGAGTGTGGGGGTAGGAATCAAACCAGATTATCTGCCAAAGCAGTAATGTTCTTAACTGTTGAGCCACCTCTCTAGTCCAATGTTTTGTTTTGTTTTAAATATTGAATACTCCATAAAGAATAATGTAGATGGCAATTTAGGATGCTATTGCAATAATCCGTAACACTTAGTATTAGTATTAAAGTATTAGTACTGGTGCAGTTGATAAGATTGTTAATGCATCTTTGAAGGTAGAAGTCATAGGGATTAGTGGTAAAAGAGATATGAGTTTTGCCTCTAGGGTTAAGCGGTGACACCTTTTACCAAAGTAGACAAGAGTCTGTGAGAATCATTCTGTGAAGCATGTTGGAAAAGTGATTAAAAATTTAGGCATCTAAAAGGAAAAGTAAATATGAGTCCTATATAAAACTCTGATGACAGGATGGGCTTGGGCTAAAGACGTTTCTTCAGATGGCAACAAAGTGTAGATAGAACCTAAATTCATCAGACAGAACAAGATCATATAAGAGCAGACAAAGGAGACATAAAAGAGGGAAGAAGTCAGTGAACTGAGGAGAATTCAGGAGAATTTGGGTGCCAAGAAAAGCAAATGTTTCAAGACGATGTTAATTCTGCCACCTTGCTGAGAAATCAATTAAGATGAGATCTGAAAGCCAACTATTGACTTGAGCGTTGAGCGGTGTAAGTAAGCACCACTGATGTCGTTGACAGGAGCCATCTCAGTGGGCTAGCTGCAGATTAGTGAGAATATGAAAGTACAGATGAGGCCAAGGAGAGAGATAGCATAAATAACCATTAGAGCAGAAGACAAACAGGCTATCCAGAAGGGAGTGGGAGGCCAAGAAGCTTTTCCTTTCTTCATTTTAGAATGTGTTGTGGTTGATGATACAGAAGACATATATAAAAAAAAAGAAAAGAAAAGAGAAATTGAAAAGAGCCAAGTATGGTGGCAGATACCTGTGATCCAGTACTCAGGAGCTAAAGACAATGTCAAGAGTTCAAAGGTGATATGGTATTTGTAGCAAGTTTGACGCAAGTCTCGGGTACATAAGATCCCTTCTCAAACAACAACACCACCAATAAGCTAAAAAGAGATGGTATTCCATGTGCATGTTGAAAACGTATATAGGAACCTTAGAAAGTACGTAAATATAGTCTAGATTCTACATACTATTGGAAGACAGTTCTCTCTATGATTTTGCACATTTTCAAGTGGAGATACAGACTTCTTTTATTTCCAACTAACTTGTCATGGATGTTGTCATGATTGACAGCCTGGGAAGATGAACACCTTGTCTCCTTGGTGGAACAAAAGGGAAGCCTGGTCCAAGTCCCTCCCCTCTGGAGGGCAAGGATTCATCTGGACTCATCTACGTATTACATGAAGGCAGGGACTGATAGAACATACTGGTACAGCCGGGCAGTGTGGGCACACGACTTTAATCCCAGCACTTGGGAGGCAGAGGCAGGTGGATTTCTGAGTTCGAGGCCAGCCTGGTCTACAGAGTGAGTTCAGGACAGCCCGGGCTATACAGAGAAACCTGTCTCAAAAAAAGAAAACAAAAGAACATACTGGTACATTTTCTTGTGTGTTGACGAAGAACAGTCTCTGTTTTTTACCCAGGATTCATGCATCTTCTATCAGCATTCGTGAAACTGTAGTACTCTGATAAGTTACTGTACAAAAATGGAAAGATCTTAGACCACTTATCCATTGATAGTGCTGTCACTACTATTCATGGATACACATAGTGTGGTGGTTTGTATATGCTTGGCCCAGGGAAAGGCACTATTAGGAGGTGTGGCCTTGTAAGAGAACATTGTGGGCATGGGCTTTAAGACCCTCCCCCTAGCTGCCTGGAAGCCAGTCTTCTCCTAGTTGCCTTTGGTACAAGAGGTAAAACTCTCAGCTCCTCCTGCCTGGATGCTGTCATGCTCCCACTTTGATAATAATGAACTGAACCTCTGAACCTGTAAGCCAGCCCCAATTAAATGTTGTCCTTATAAGAGTTGCCTTGGTCATGGTATCTGTTCACAGCAGTAAAACCCTAACTAAAACACACAGGAACATTTATTTTTAACATGAATATGAAGTGTAAATATTCTGTAGAGTTATTAATTTTTTAGCCACTTTAAGCAACTGTAGTATAAAGGGAAAGGAAGTAAAGTATCTGACTGAACTACAAGTTGGGCTTTACTCATAGGGAGAATACTGAAGACAGATCCTTGTGGGCCAGAGGATCTATTGAAACAGCTTCATTGGTGTGTGATAAGGAAGAGCAGAAGAGTGGTTTTACAGTAAGATATTTAATATTGAAATTTCAAAAGTGGTGACATCATGAGTTCTGTAGGTCTCTGTACAGATGCTAATATCAGCCAGAATGAAGACCAGTGCCAGAGTGGACAGGAAACAGTAGGGGTGAGATAAAATATCCTTCATATTTGAGGAGAGCTGCAGATGGCCAATGTTATCTGACACAGTTGCTGCCTCCTCATCCAACATGTGCCTCATAGAAATCAGAAAGGCACACTGGCCAGGGAACCATGTAGGCAATCTTCACTCTTCTCTCCTCCAATTCTAATCCCCTCAGTCGTACCCTCAGCTCTGTGGCAGTCTCCTATTCCTCTCTATCCCCATTACTAGTAGATCACTCAGATCAGATCTTTTACGGTCATCCTCCAACACCCATTCTTTTGGTCTCAGCTGTTAACACTCCCCAGAAAGCCTCTGGCCCCAATGCCCACAGAATAAATTAGGCAATCTTCACTCTCTCTTCTCCAATTGCAATCTCACAGTCTCATTCTCAACCTCTCTGGCCTCCCCTTTCCTTCTGCCTGCATTCCCAGGGTTCCATGCAGATTCTGGTGGCACACTGCTTTCATCTCTCCTTTATACTCTCTCAGATCCTAACTCTCCAGGCATATCCCCATTCCCAAGTGTCAGCTCACAATACCCAGAAATGCATTTTCCCTGGAACTGCCTAGTAGCAACCCCTGGCAAGGTCTTAGAAGCACACACACACATATAGCTTCTAAGAACCAGAGAGGGCATCAGAAACCAAAGAATGAAACACCCACCCAACAAAGGTGCTGACCAGATATCAGTACCTACAAGTATAATCAGCTCAAACCCAGATGCATAGATGCCATCATAAAAACACAATAATGCCGGGCGGTGGTGGTGCACGCCTTTAATCCCAGCACTTGGGAGGCAGAGGCAGGTGGATTTCTGAGTTCGAGGCCAACCTGGTCTACAGAGTGAGTTCCAGGACAGCCCGGGCTACACAGAGAAACCCTGTCTCGAAAAACCAAAATAAATAAATAAATAAATAAATAAATAAATAAATAAATAAATAAAAACACGATAACAGTCAGAACAATTTGTTTTGACTACATCCCAGCAACCCTAACACAGTGAACCTCGATAATAGTCACATAGCGAAAACACAAGTCAAGAACTTCAAAATAGCATTTATGAATATGGAAGAGGTCCTTAAAGATGTAATGAATAAATCTATTAATGAAAAAAATAGATAAACAATGGAATGAAATGAAGAGACCTGTTCAAGATATGAAAATGGAAATAGAACCAAAAGAAAATCTAAATTGAAGAAAAGGTGAAAATGAAAAATTTAGGAACTACAAAATCTAAGAGGCCACAGATGCCAGCCCAGACAATTATACCCAGCAAAACTTTCAACCAAAATAGACAGAGAAGGAAAGACACTTCATGATAAAACCAAATTTAAGCTGTAGCTATCTACAAATCCAGCCCTACGAAAGGTGCTAGTCGGATAAATTCATGGTAAAGAAGTTAGCCACACCCAAGAAAACACAGGGAATAAATAATCTCAAATCATCAAATCAAAATAGAGAAAAACAAAACCAAACACCATAAAAAACAAAATAATGAAAAATCTACAAACACTGCTCATTGATTATTATCAACATTAATGGTCTCAATTAGTCAATGAAAAGACATAGACTGACAGGATGGATTCAAAATCACGATCCGTCCCTCTGCTGCATCCAAGAACTGCATCTTAAGATCAAGGATATTGGCCGGGCGGCAGTGGCGCATGCCTTTAATCCCAGCACTTGGGAGGCAGAGGCAGGCGGATTTCTGAGTTCAAAGCCAGCCTGGTCTACAGAGTGAGTTCCAGGACAGGCAGGGCTACACAGAGAAACCCTGTCTCGAAAAACCAAAAAAAAAAAAAAAAAAAAATCAAGGATATTACCTTAGGATAAAAGGATGGAAAAAGATATTCCAGCCAATGGAAATAAGAAGCAAGCTGGTGTAGCTATTTTAATATCTGACAAAATGGACTTCAAACCAAAACTAATCAGAAAAGATAAGGAAGGACACTATAGACTCAAAGTAAAAATCCAACAAGAAAATACTGCATTTCATAACATCTATGCACAAAACACAAAGGTACCAAGGTTCATAAAAGTAACACTATTACAGTCTAAATCACATATCAACCCTCATACAGTTCATATAGTGACAGTGGATGACTTCAATAATCCATGCTCACCAACAGACAGGCTTTCAAGACAAAAACTAAAGAGAAATGCTGAGTAAGGGACATCAAAAACAAAATGGATCTAACAGGTACATACAGAACATTTTGCCTAAGCATAAAAAAAATACCTCCTCAGAAGCTCATGAAACTTTCCAAAACTGACCATATGGTAGATACAAAGCAAGTCTCAACAGATAGAAAGAAAATTGAAATAACATCCTATGTCCTATCTGACCATCACAGATCAAAGCTGGATATCAACAACCATAGAAACAACAGAAAGCTGACAAACACATGGAAACTCAACAACTCACCATTAAATCAAAAATGGCTCAAGACAGAAACTAAGAAAGATATTAAAGATTATTAGAATTGAATGAAAATGAATATGTAACATATGCAAGTTGATAAGACACAACAAAGGCAAGTTCATAGCACTAAGTGCCTACATAAAAATATCTGAGTGATCTCATATTAGTAACTTAACATCACATGTGAAAACTCTAAAAAAAAAAAAAAAGGATAAATCACACCCAAAAGAAGTAGACATACAAAACAAACAAACAATAAAACAACAAAACAGACAAAAATCCTTAGAATTTAAAACAATAAATAGAAACAAACAGAATTTAAAAACCAATACTAAGAATCAATGAAACAAAGAGTTAGTCCTTTGAGAAAGTGATTGGCAAACCCTCAGCCAAATTAACTAAAAGATAGAGACAGAATATCCAAATTTAAAAATTAGAGACAAAAGGGGAACATAACAATAGATATAGAGGAAACACATAGAATTATAAGGATATATTTTAAAAACATGTACTCCACCAAATCTGACAAAAGAGATCTTTTTCTCAATATAAACCACCTACCAAAGTCAAATTAAGATCAGATAAGCAATTTTAAGAGACTTATAACCACCAGTAAAATAGAAAGAAGTAGTAGTTCAAAGTCTTCCAACAAAAACAAAAACAAAAACCCCAGGGCCAAAGGATTTAGCACAGAACTGTACCAGATTTTCAAAGAAGAATTAACACCAATACTCCTCAAATTATTCCTCAAAACAGAAAAAGAAGGAACACAAAAATAGAAAAAAAGGCCACAGTTACCCTGACAACTAAACAATTTAAAGATTAAACAAAGAGAACTGCAGACCAATTTCCTTATGAACATAGAAGCAAAATTTTAATAAGATACTTGCAAACCAAATCCAATAACACATCAAAAAGAACATCTACCATGATCAAGTAAGCTTTACTCCAGAGATTAAGGGATGGTTCAATGTACATAAATCTGCAAATGTCATCTACTATATGAACAGAATGAAAGGCAAAAGTCACATAATCATAAATGCAGAAAAGGCCCTTGACAAAATCTAGTATCTTTTCATGATAAAAGCCTAGAGAGATGAGGGATACAAGGGACATACCTCATATATATCAAATACCATAATTGGGAAATGTACAACAAGCTCACAACTAATATCAAACTAAATGGAGCTAAATGCGAAACATTTTCACTAAACTCGGGAGTAAGACAAAGTTGTCCTCTCTCCATACCTACTAGACATAGTATTTGCAATTTTAACTAAAGCAATAAGACAAGTGAAGGAGATCAGAGGGATACAAATAGTAAGGGGAAAAGTCAAAGTATATTTAATTGTACATGATATGATTATAAGCAACCCAAAAAATTCCCAGGAAATTCCAAAATGTGATTTAAAAACAAAAAACCAAAACCAAAAACAAACAAACAAACAAAAAAACAAATACATTTTAGTATAGTTTTATAGTACCAGGATACAAAATTAAGAAAACATGGAAACAATATCTTTTTCAATAGTCTCAAAAAAAAAACCTTTAGGCAACTCTAATCAAGCAAATGAAAGACTTACATGACAAAACTTTAAGCCATTGAAGAAAACTGAAGAAAAATACTAGAAATTGGAACAACTTCCCATGTTCATGGATCAGTTGGGGTTAATATAGCAAAAACTGGCTGTCCTACCAAACGCAATCCATGGAGTCAATGCAGTCCTAGGAACAATTCCAACATGACTCTTCACAGAAATTGAAAGGATGATTTTCAGCTTGATGTGGAAGCACACAAAAACACAGAAGAGCTCAAACAATATTTTATAATAAAAAAAACTTCTGTAGCAATCACCATTATAGACCTATACAGAGCTAAACTAACTAATAATAATAGTAATAATAATAATAATAATAATAATACAGCTAGATAATAGCACAAAAAGAAACACATTGATCAATGAAATAGAACTGAAAACCCAGAAATAATTCTATACAACTATGGACACCTGATTTTCAATAAAGAAGCCATAAATACATACTGGATACAAAGAGAACATCTTCAATAAATGGTACTAAGTAAACTGTTTGCATGTAGAAGTCAAATAGATCCATACTTATCACCCTGCACAAAACTGAACTCCAAGTGAATGAAAGATTTCAACATTAAACCACGTACACTGAACCTGATAGAAGAGAAAGCAGGGAACAACCTTGAACTCATTGGCACAGGAGAAGACTTTCTGAATAGAACACATTTAGCACAGGCACTACGATCAACAATTAGCAAATGGCACCTCATCAACCTGAAAAGTTTCTGTATGTCAAAAACACCATCATTTGGACCATTCACAGGCTACAGAATAGGAACAGGTTTTGTTTGTTTGTTTGTTTGTTTTGTTTGTTTGTTTTTACCAACTACACATCCAGTAGATGACTAATATCCAAAATAAAATTTAAAAACTCAATTTAAAA
Organism: Mastomys natalensis; assembly: GCA_021653895.1. Classification (NCBI taxonomy): domain Eukaryota; kingdom Metazoa; phylum Chordata; class Mammalia; order Rodentia; family Muridae; genus Mastomys; species Mastomys natalensis. Next base: position 215,011 of record JAJTUV010000708.1, read on the forward strand.
ATGGGATATGTATATAAACAGAGAATTAAAAAAGGAAACACAATTGCCAAGAAGTAATTAAATAAATGTTCAACGTCTTTAGTCATCTGGAAAATGCAAATCAAAACTACATTAGGATTCATCATATACCAGTCAACATGGCCAAGATCAATAAAACAAATGACAGCTTATGTGGGTGAGGATGTGGAGTAAGGAGAACGCTCCTCCATGGCTGGTGGGAGTGCAAACATGTACAGCCACTATAAAAATCAGTTCCCCAGGAGTCTGCAAATCAATCTACATCAAGAACCAGTTATACCACTCTTGGGCATATACCCAAAAGATGCTTCATCCTACTTCAGACACACTTCTCAGCTGTGTTCATTGCCACTCTATTCATCAATAGCCAGAAATTCAAAAGAGCCTAGTTGCCTGCCAGTGGATGAATGGATAAACAAACTGTGGTATACTTACACTATTTATTCAGCCATCAAAAAATGAGATCATTAAATTCACAGGTAAATGGTTGAAGGTGGAAAAATAAAAATCATTCTGAGTGAGGTAAACCTGATCCAGAAAGAAAAATATTGTATATATTCACTTACATGTGGATGTTATCTGTTAAATCATTAATAATCTAGCTGCAATCCATATAACCACAAAGACTAGGTAAAGAGTAAGGGACTAGGGGGAAGGGATTGAACTTGGAAGGGAAAAATAATAGTGTGTCTTAGTTAGGGTTTCATTGCTGTGAAGAGACACCATTACATCTCTTATAAAAGCAAACATTTAATTGGGGCAGGCTTACAGTTTCAGGCTTTTAGTCCATTATCATCATGGTGGGAAGCATGGCAGCATACAGGCAGACATGGTGCTGTAAAAGGAGCTGAGAGTCCTCCATCTTGAGCCACAGGCAACCAAGAGATACTGGCATTCTCAGCTAGGAGAAGGGTCTCAAAGCCTATCACCGCAGTGGCATACTTCCTCCAACAAGGCCACACCTACTCCAGCAAGGCCACATATCCTAATAGTGCCACTCCCTGGGATAAGCATATTCAAATACATGAATCTATGGGGGCGGGAGGGGGGGATCAAACCTATTCAAACCACTACAGATAGTTATGGATGGGTAGCATGTGGGGGAGGGGGGGGAGGGAATGGAGTGAGAAGATCAAACAGGCAGGGGGACAAGCCAGGAAGTGGAAGGTGAGGGAAGGAATATGGGGAGAGACAGCTAAAACTAGGGCCATTTGAGGTGTAATATGGAAAGCTAATTTTTTATATATTACATGAAAGTCATCAAAATGAAATCACCAGATAGCAGAAAGACAAGCCCCAACTGGACATCTCTCACCACCAAATGAAGCTTTCGGTACCAGAAATAGCCTATATATAAAATCAAATTGTTGGCTAAAGGATTTCCATGAGAACTCTAAAACAACCCAGGCTATTACCAAAGGTATTGGTTGCTCTCCACAAACTGATAGTAAGGCCCTAAAGACAAAACCTACAAAATTCATTGAACGTTTAAAATTTGAGCCGATGACTTCTCAGACTCTTCATCCTAGACTGACCCTGGAAATTACTCAGGATATCAAAAGAGAAAGGTAAACACAGCCTAGCTACAAACCCTTCAACCTGCAGTGGTGACCTGCCTGAAAGACATGCTGGTGCAATGGTGGCACAAAGTTTATGGAATAACCAACCAATAACTGACTTGATTTAAAGTTCCTTCCATGAGTGGGAACCCATAACTGACACTGCTTGTGTGACAAAAACCTGAGACTAGATAGGCCATGGAACCAGGGAAAACCCAAATACTATTGTTCTACTAAAGGAATATAGCAATAAAATAATTTTTAACTATGTTCTGGCTATATACAAAGATTAGTGCCTTGCTTAGCTGTCACCAGAGACCCTTCCTCTTGTAGCAGATAGGACCAAATATGCACAGTGAAAGGTTTTGGAATAGTCTGTCCTAAATTAAATATCTGCATCAAATCCCTCCCCTTGGGGCTCAGGGAGCTCTACAGAAGAGGAGGCAGAAAGAGTAAGAGCCAGAAGTATGGAGGACACCAAGGAAAGAAGACTTTCTAAACACAGCAGGACTAGTGGACATATGAGCTCATAGAGACTATGGCAGAATGCAGAGAGCCTGCATAGTTCTGTACCAGATAGAGTCCCAGCACTGAGAGAAGTAGACACAAGTCCCCATCCCTAATCCAGAAGCTGTGTTCAATTGACAACTGCTTGCAAATGAAAAATGTGTTTTTCTCCAACAGAGTCTTACGGCATGTACAAAGCATTCGTAAGGGAAGGCCACATGCCCAACCGTAGATGGCCGACACAAAACAATCAATGGCATCTTTGGAGTTTTGTTGTCTCACAATGTGTCCTAGCATTCTGTTGTTATAAGGAGACAATATGACCTCTTAGAATAGAAAGCATTTAATTGAGACTTGCTTATAGTGTCAGAGGTTTAGTCCATTATCCACATTTTTACCTTATAGGTCCTTTGCATATATATTATGGCCTCCATTTTTGTATTTTCATGGGATTTTTGCACATGTGAACATGTATGTCTCTGTGTCTCTATGTGTTTCTTATGCTTTTCTTTGACATCTTTTCTGCTGTTTATTTGCTTGATTTTATCTTATTCTATTTTGTTTTATCTTATTTTAATTCATTGGGTGTCTTTGGTTTTCTAAGGAAGAAAGGGTTGTAGATCCAGATGAGAGGGAAGTGGGGAGTAACTTTTGAGGAGTTAGGGTATAGAAAATCGTAATCAGAATATATTGTATGGAAAAAGTCTATCTTTGATAAAATAAAAATGAATAAATTAGAAAATCACCCCCTTTCAGAAGCAACCTTTCCCACACGAGGCTTAGATAATGATTCATATCTCTGTGCAGTCTGGAAAGGGGTAGCCTTGGGTGTGCTCAGAGTTGCCATTCATCTTTCCTTGTACAGGTCTCATGTGCTCACCATTGTGTGACAGCCCTGAGTAGGGTGACAAGACTCTCCAAGATACAGGCTTATTGTGCTTATGTTTATTATTTTGTTACTAGTTCACAATGGTAATTTTTGCTACTGTAATGAATTGTAATGTAAATATATGATATGCAGGGTATCTGTTATATAATCCCCAAAGGAGTCGAGACCCAGAGGTTGAGAACGACTGGTCTAGGGAGACTGCAAATCATTTTCCTCAGCTGCTCCCATATGGTAGATTTGTAGCAAATTCTGCTGGTGTGACCTCATGATGAGCCCTAGGCTCCAGGCAACCATGCCAGGCCCATTCCACCCATCTGTGGAGTTCTGCCACACACATGTCCACTCCACAAAACAACTCCCTGAGTCCCTGATATTTCTGCATCCTTTAGAGTTTCCTTCTTACTGCCTATCTCTCATGATTCTAATCCTTCATTAGAATAATTCTATGTAGGAGAACACACGGACATTCAGGCATATGAGCATGGTCACACACACTCCGTACATGTGGTGTTTGGAGAAGATCATGTGTTGATCTTCACATACTACTCTGCTTGAAACAAGGTCTGTGTTGTTTTTGTATTGCTAACACTGGACTAGCTGGCTCATAATCTTATGGGGATTCTCCTGTCTGCCTCTTCTTTGTGTAGGAAAGCTTTCACACGGGTTATAGGGACTCAAAGTCTATACATGGCAAGCACTTTAGTCCACTGAGCCATCTCCTCAGTCCTAGAATTAACAGTTTTTTCATGTTGACTTTTCCTTATTCAAATAACTATATAGTTTCCATATCTTATTTCAATTCAGACTTACATAACTGTATCTATCTCCCAATTGATTATACTAACTCCTCTTTCAAACCAGACATGTGTGAGAAAACAATGTCTTACATTAGAAGGTACTTGATATTTGCCCAGCTAATGGGGTTGAAATTACATATCCTCAACTCTTTAAAATGCTTTCTAGTTTTCACTAGGTTCCCATTATCCTAGTGTCTATACCATTTTTTGGTTTAGCAACCAGATATTTGGCTCCTCTGGATGTCAAGTGATTGTTACCTGGATAGTCCCTTGAAGCAGCAAGCTTCTTCCTTCATAAATGAAAAGTTCTGGCCCAAATCTGATTCCATGTGACAATCCTTGGCTAACTACAGCCTCCACTTAACAAAACCCATTCAACTACTTTTAGCCTTTTCTCCTACATCTTTTAAAATGCAAACTCTCTTTACATATGTCTATGACTATCGTGTGTGCTAATGTGTATCTCTATGAAATCACACATACATAGTTTATTAATATTTTTAGAACCACTTAAGAGAAAGAGGAATATGCCATGCCCCTTTTCACATAGACATTTTAGTATGCAGAGCTTCTGAATCAGAACAATACCTCATAACAGTGCAGTCAGTTTATTTACAAATGACAGGAAATTTAACAGTAATGTTATGTCGTACAAACCAGCATTTAAATTCTCCTATTTCCCCTAGTCCAAAATCTCATAAGAACAGAATTACATTTAATTATGTCACTTTCATATCCTTTAATTCAGAGGACTTTCTCAGCCTCCACATTCTGTGACTTTGAAGCCTTTTGATAATATGGGGCGGTTGTTTTCTTGAGTATGTGCAATGTTTCCTTATGACCAGATGTAAGTTTTGCATTTTTTGCAGAATGTCACACAAATGATACTGTGTGCTTTGCGGACTTTGTATCATAAGGGATGAGAATGTCATTTTGTGTTGGGATTGATGGTGTTGACTTTAAACTCTTACATAATGGAGTGTCTGCCTATTTATCTCTGGAAAGTCATCATTCCTTTCTTTTGAATTAATGAGGCATATGTGGAGAAATACGGTAGTATGTACTTATTATCCTGATCCTCTCCTTTCTCAATAGCATCTTTACCTCTCCCTTCCCTAAAATGAGAACTCTGACTCTCCAAAAAAGAATTAATGTAATGTATTTGCTCACTGGCTCTTTCCTTCAACACAAGCAATACATTATCAGAAGTATCACCTTACTGCCCCTTGTGGCAAACCACTAGTTAGCAAAGTTTAAGACTTCATAATTCTTTCTTCTCTACTCTCCATCCTACTGAAAGCACAGAGCATTGCATCTAAAGTTTATTAAGTTATGCTTTTTGTGTTATTATTTTGTTTTGATGCATATTTAAATTTGCTTTCTTTTCCTCCTACAAATAGTATTATATCATATAAATCACTTCTAACTTCACACTTTTTGGTTAATTCTATTTCATAGAAATCTTGTGAGGTTCATATAGAGCTCATCATTTTTTTTAGAGCATCACAATTTTCCATTGCCATTGTGTGGATGTGTACCAGTGTGTTCAACGCATTTCCTATGTGAGGGTGCATACCTCATTTCAATATTTTGAAAATAAGACAATGCTGTAATACATATTGTATGTATCAATTTTTAATTTTAAGCTATATCTTCAGGATTAATTCCTAAAATGTTATTTTTCATTAAAATACAAATGTAGAAGTAGTTTTTAAAGTTGTGCTGAGGCTTCTATTACAAAGTTAGCACTATATTGAATTCTAATGAGCAGTGGATATGAATACCTTAGGCCAACATTTTAGGCAAAATTTTCCCCATACTGAGAAATCTAGTCTATAGAATAATGGGAAAGAAAGAAGAAAGGAAGGAAGGAAGGGAGGGAGGGAGGGAGGGAGGGAGGGAGGGAGGGAGGAAGGAAAATGGAGAGAATAGACTGGAAGATGTTTTGTGTGGTGATTTCTAACCATTATGTCCTACTGTATATGATGAGAAAGAAGTAGAACACCACAGAATATCAGAAACAGATCAGTGTATTTATTGAGACATAAACATGGCATTACAAACCTGGGTGGAAAGCATGCATTTTTTAGCAACTGTTGGTAGGTAAATGGTTCATCATTTCTCTAGGGAATAGATGGAATCTCTGATAACAACTGTAGAACAGGAAGTTCAGATCAATTCCTGATGGAAAGAACTGAAGAGCTTAGGCAAAACTGAGAAGTACCTTCTTTAAAATACAGCCTTGGACCAGAAGTGGTAGTACATGTCTTTATTTCCAGCACTCAGAAGGTAGGATGGGGGAGGGACTCATGGTGATCTACCCATGGCTCAGATGTTATTAATAATTGGTGGCTACTGGAGGAGAGAGTCAGTTCTCTTCAGGAATACAGTCCCTGAGATATTACTCAAAAGGACAGTTGGCAAAATGAAATATAGGTAAATAATGAACTTAAAATTCCAGACCTGTAAAAGTATACACACATTAAAGGAAAGTCATGCCATACCAAGGAATAAAGGATGGCAGAAATAATAATCATGTCAGCAAATATAAAAGGATTTAAATTTTTTAACCTTTAAAATAATAAACTAGTTAATGAACTTTAAAATAATAATAAAATAATAAACAAAAATAAGAATAGATTATGATGTTTCTAAAATAGGCAAAATCTAACTGTATTGAAATAGAGAAATGTTCTTAGATTAAGGGGATGACATTTAGTATTTGAAGGGAAACAAAAAAATAAAGGTTTATGTGATTATCTATAGAAAAATAAAGCAGTGATAAATTAATATCGTATGTAAAGAAGCATATGGAAATGAAAAACACAGAAAAGTCAAAGAACAAGGGAAACAAAAAAAAACCTATGTGTTTATAGAGTTACTCTAATCTATGTTGTTGCTTTAAATGTAAAGAGACTAAGGACTTCATTTAGAAAGCAGAATCTGTCAGACACAAGAAAATAAGACTATCTATAAAGGAACACACTACACATAACCAGGGAAGATGTACCATGTAACATCTAGCTATAACAAAGCTGGAGTAACAATGGTACCACCAGATAAAGGTCAGATGACAAACAGTATTAATGAAGATAAAGGACAGCTCATAATAAGAACAGGAGCACACTGACAAAAATATATACACCTAGCATTCAAGACGCTAAAGTAGGAGAGTCATAAATTCAAGGCCACAAAGTAAAATTCTTTTAAAAAAATCAAAATGAAAAGAATAAACAAATATCAATTGTGTATGTAAGGCTGGAAATCTGTGGAGCTCAATCTTATTGGGTGAACAAAAACAGTAAAAATGGACTCTGATGCTCTTGACTTAAAACTAAAAAAAAAAAAAAAAAATCAAGAGTTCAAGGGCAGCCTTAGCTACAGTGGGTGAAATTTGATAATTAGATAAAATGAACAAATTCCATGAAAGATACAAAGTACCAAATCTCACTCAAGAATATCGAGAATAAACAGACTCGTTATCAACAGACTAGACTCGTGCTACTTGGCATTGATAGAGTGCTTTATCAATCCAGTGCAGAACAACATTCTTTTCCAGAGTGCACAGAACATTTACCACATTCCCAGCCCTAGATGAAACCACTGGGTTTAAATAGACTGAAAACATACATACCATTCTCACTTTCCTTATTAGCTAGTGGATTTGCTCTCCGCTTTTTCAGTTGCCCTCAGCCAACCATGGTCTAAAGATATCAAATGAAAAGTGTCAGGAGTAAGCAGTTCATAAATTTTTAAATCACATACTGTTCTGAACGCTGTGGTAAAACATCCCCCTACCCTGCTCCATTCATCCTGAATATGAAGCATCAACGTGTCCACACCATATATGCTATGTATTTGTTGGTCACTTGGTGTTTCTCTCTTCTTCCAGATCAACTGTCATGGTACCACAATTCTTGTGTTCAAGCAATCCTCATTTTATTTAATAAGGGTTCAAAAGTACAGGAATATCAAGGCTCGCCATTCAGATATGCCCAGGAGTCTAGAAGTGTTACTTCTCAGTGAAAAGGTAAGGGCTCTCAACTTGCAAAGAGGGAGAAATACATTGTATGCAAAAGTTGCTGAGACCTATGGTAAATTTATCTTCATAGGCAACTATGAAGAAAAGGGGAAATTTTTTCAGTTTTGCCAGAGTTCAAGGCCACAGAGCTTGATAAGCATTTAAGACAAAGCAGTGTAGCACTGTCTGTGGAGTCATACAGCTACCTGCCAGGGACCCTCCATGGAATTAAAGAAGATGACCTGGAACCCCAGCACTTGGTAAATGAAATCAGGAAGATCAAAAGTTCGAAACCTCTTTACCACCATAGTAAAAATTTGGTAATTAGATAAGATGAAGAAATGCTATGAAAGATATAAGATACATAAATAGAGAAGCCAGTCATGGTGGTGCATGCCTTTAATCCCAGTAGAGAGCCAGGCATGGAGGTGCACGCCCTTATTCTCAGCACCAGGGAAGCAGGGGAAGGTGGGTCTCTGTGGGTCTGAAGCCAGTCCTGGCTATGTAGTGAGACACTGTCTCAAATAAGTTAGTAAGTAATTAGTAAATAAGTAGTTAGTATGTAATTAGGTAAATAATCAGTATGCAAGTAAGTAGTTAGTAAGTGCATAGTTAGTAAGAAGTAAGTAGGTAGTAAGTCAGTAAGTAATTAGGTAGGTTGGTAAAAAGTTAGTAAGTAGCCAGCAAGTATGTTAGTATGTAGTAAATAAATAAGTTAGTAAGTAGTTAGTAAATAAGTAATGTCAGTAAGTGAAGTGGGAGATATTTAAATCTCCAACCCAATATGACCGGTCAATGAAAACACAGTTCAGTAATTATGAATATATTCTGTAAGCCTAGATTGGCAGATACCCCTACACTACTCATTGCCTAGCTATGAGACCCTTATAACTTGAGGATTTTCCAGACCCTATGTCTGTCCTTCTACCTCCTGCTTCCCAGTCGTCCTCTCCTTCATCCTCCATCATCTTTTCCCCAGTCGTCCTCTCTCTTCTCTCCCCAGTAGTCACCACCATCTTCCTCCTCCATTGTCTTCTTCCAGTTGTCCTCCCCCCTGCTCTCTTCCCACCAACCTTTGTATCTCCATCTCCCCTTCCTCTGCCCAATCACTGGCTCCAGCCTTTATTTTACAAATTAAGATGGGCAGAAGCTTTACCTGTGTAATGACTCACACTTCCTCTGCAGTCCTTCACAGGAAAGGGGAATTAGTATCAAATACAAGGCCAGGGCTATCCACAACACTTCCCGTTTCTGTCCAATTAAAAGACTCTTTTCTCCCAGATATAAATTGAACACAACTATATTACCATATTGTAATTGTTAAAGTACAATATAAAACCTAACACCCAGTCCATCATTATTGTTAACTAAATAGAACCTCTGTTATCTTTCCTAACTAATAGACTTAATTCTAAACCTGGCCTTTTTCCTGGCTTTAGAATGAATGTCAGCTGAAAATCATCCTCTCAAATCTGTTCTCTCAATGTAAATAGCTTGGCTATGAGACTGTAAGTCTTCAACCCCTTCAGAAATCCAGAATGACTAAATAACCAAAATTATGGTAAGCACAAACATAGCTTCTAAAACTTAGTCAATATATAGAGACTACTGAACACCTGGCAGTTCCTATACTTCAAACATTGGAGCATCTGATCTTCAGCCTTCTGGCCCAGGATTATCTGACAAACCTGTAATGCAGAAATATTAAGGGCTGATTACTCTGTCTTGGCAGATATAATCAGTTGACTATTCCAAAAATGTGTCTTTTTCTGGACAGTAATTTGTTTGTAGATGAAAAGAGGCAGTTCTTGCTTAGTGGTTGTCTCACTACAACTGGAGTAACTCCAAAGATGCTCAATTTCTTCTTAGAATCCAAGACAGAAAGCTGTCAGGAGCAGACAGATCTCTAATCAAAATGAACATTTATACAAGAATGTTTGTAACGTCAATTCTATGGACTTCTGACGTTTTTGAAAATCAACTATTGGCTGGACAGTGGTGGAGCACGCCTTTAATCCCACCACTTTGGAGGCAGAGGCAGGTGGATTTCTGAGTTCAAGGCCAGCCTGGTCTACAGAGTGAGTTCCAGGACAGCCAGGGCTACACAGAGAAACTCTGTCTTGAAAAGCCAAAAGAAAGAAAAGAAAGAAAGAAAGAAAGAAGAAGGAAGGAGGAAGGAAGGAAGGAAGGAAGGAAGGAAGGAAGGAAGGAAGGAAAGAAAGAAAGAAAGAAAGAAAAAGAAAAAGAAAGAAAGAAAGAAAGAAAGAAAGAAAGAAAGAAAGAGAGAGAGAAAACCAACTATCTATGTAAAGCAACCTGGACTGTTGTCCATTAACTTCTCTCAGCTATTTCTAATTAACATCTAGAAAACACCTTAACAGTAAACTCAGAGCCATGAATTTCCTATAGGCCCTTAACTTACAGGCTAACCATCTCAAATCAGTTAACAAAATTAAAGAAGGATTGGGTCTAAGCCTTATATTCCTAAATGTGTTATATAGGCACGATGCCCATGAGAGTAACAATATTAAAGCACAGGGAACTGGGGTGCTGACTCTTCATTAACTTCTTCAAGCTGATTACAGGTAATGAGATATTAGAAGAGGGTTGGGGGAAGGATAAATTGATAAGCCTCTGATGTCCCTGTCTTCATTGCATCCAGCTGAAATTCCAGGACATCAGAGGTTCAAGCAGGTCTGCTCAGCTTGCTTGATGAGTAGATAAACCAAGGCTGTGTATTCTGCAATATACAATTCTCAAAACAAATTTTATTATCAAGATAATTTTTGTTTGAATTCTGGAATCTAGTCTTCTGGTGGCCTGCCTCTGTCATGTCTAATCCATATAATTCTGGAAGGTAGAAATATCTTAATCGACTCTTCTGAAAACAGACAGACAAAATGTTTTTCCCTAAACAGAATATCCTTGAGCCAGTAACCAGAAAAACCTTTATCTTGACCTCTTTCCCAGAGGAACAATATAACCACAAAACTGAAAATAATACCCGTCTTCCTTCCCTATTTTGCCAAGCAGGAAATGAACCGAGAATTCCCATGGGGCCCACATTAGACAGAACTCAAGTCTTCTGTGAGGCAATATAACTTTAATCATCTGAATACACCTAATTTACACTATCTTTCTGCTTGGTCCTCTGCCTAGAACAATTTTTTATTTATACCATCTATCTGTTTGGCTCTGTACTCCAGAGCAGCTTCCACTTGTACACTATACTCTTTACTCTAGAGCCAGTGACAATTTTCCCTAAGTCAATTCTTGTCAAACCATTCATCACATAAAGCTCAAAAGACATTCATTGTGTTTCTCACCTTCAAGTATCAAAAGGTTATATATCTCCTTTTTAAATCAAAGAATTATCTGGCCAGAGCCCTCAGTTCGCTGCTTCTGCCTGAAAACTACCTCGAAGGCAGCCATGTTCCAGGATCACCTGTTTCCCCCTCCAGTTTTCACAGGGCACCAATCAAGCTCAGCTACAGGTCGAGTGCTGCTCCCGACTCTAGCTAGCCACAGCTTTCCATTTGGAGGTTAGGGGAGAAAGCCTCTCCGCCACTCTGTAGGTCCCCCAGACCCACTCTGCTCTCTATGGGGGATTTATCTCAGGTTAGTTGAGTTCTAATCAATATGTTGGGCCCAATTGTAGTGGGAGATATTTAAATCTCCAACCCAAATGTGACCGGTCAATGAAAACACAACTCAGTAATTATGAATATATTCTGTAAGCCTAGATTGGGCAGATACCTCTACGCTAAGTAAGTAAATAGGTTAGTAAGTAGCAAGCATGTATGTTAGTAACTAAGTAGTAAGTATGTTAGTAAGTAGTATGTTAGTAAGTAGTAAGTATGCCAGTAATTAGTAAGTAAGTAAGTTAGTAAGTTAGTAAGTTAGTAAGTACGGAGACTTGGGGGAGAGTTTAGTGTTTAAGCCATTGCTACAAAAGGAACAAGTGTGAGAACTGGAGCTTAAAGCCCAGAACCCATGCAAATAGCAAAGAGAGACACAGTCATTTGCCTGTGATTCCAGCACTGGGAATAAAAGAGACAAGAGGGGATCCCCAAAAGTAAGTTCACTAGTTAGTCTCACTAGCTAGACTCAGGGAACCTGGATCTAACTGAGAGACCCTTACTCAAACGATAAGATGAAGAGAGATCAGGGAAGACATTCAACACCAACCTATGGCCTACACAAACACACACACACACACACACACACATGCATGTACAATTATGAATGCACACAGGGACACTAAGAGATACAAATATACATGCATGCCATACATATATATAAAAAAAATAATGAAAAGATAGGTACTTTAAACAGAACTGCATGTGTGAACAAATTGAATGGGTAATTTCAAAATTCCACAAAAGTACCCTGGTTTCAGTAGCTGGGACTACTTGTAACTACTGCAAAATAACTTAACAGATTTAAATGGCTGAATGAACTATTAACAGATATATGGCAAAGTCCAGTTACTTGTAAATCAAATCATGAAAAAGTAACCTGTATGCAACTATAAATCACAGGGAAGTGAACATGTATTTGAAATGAGCAAAAGCTTAAAAACAACAAACACAGCTTCCGTGATGCCGCCAGAACAATAGTAAGACTGCCTTTAAATAATCATGCTGGTTAAAAAAAAAAAAAAAAAGCCAATTAGCAGGAAGAGATGAGCAAAGATACAAGCAGATCTCAATTAAATAAAAATGGTGTCAAACTACCAGGTAAATTAGCCAACTAACAGCTAGATCTGTGAATGAAATTTGTAAACTACTATCTAAGCTGAATAAGAAGAAATTCCACAAAAGATTAGATTACTAAAAATATAAATACCAGAAATAAAACAAGAAATCACTATAAAATCAACAGGTTATAAAGAACCATAAAGTACTACTATGGTCAACTTTATTTTTAATTTGATAATTAGACATAATGAACAGCTTCCATAGAAGAGGCCAAAGTAACAAATCACTTCAGAGCAAATAGAAATTCTAAGTAGCACTGTATGTCTTAACATGCTGAATGTGTGGTTTAAATTTTTCTACAAAGTAATTCTGACTTAAACAGCTTCCCTGGAAAACTCTACCCAGCTACAATAAGAATGACGACATGGTTCTAGACAAACTCAGAGGCAAGAGAAGGGAGGGACACATCAAATTCATATTATAAGGACAGTGTTCTCCCAATACAAAAACAAAAATATTATCAGAAAAGGAGAGTACACATAAAAAATCTTCAATGAAATACTAGAAAATAAGAAAGTGATATTTATTAATAATATATCATGATAAATAGAGCTTCTATCAGGTGTGTAAGGCTGGCTGAAGTTCTGAACACTTACCAAAATAGGATCTGCTGAGGTGGCCGAGTGCAAAGGCACTTGATTCAAAGTTTGACAACTAGAGTTGGATTTGTGTGTCCCACATGGAAGGAGAACACTCTCACAAACTGTCCACTGACCTGCACAGGTACACTGGGGCAAGTGTTTGAGCCCTTAAGCAAATAACAAAGTAGAATAAATTAGTCAAAATCAACTCATCAGGTTAATAGAAAAAGCAAAAAAACCCTGCCCTGTATTCATCTCCGTAGGCACAAAAACATTCAACAACATTCAAAACACTTCACAAACCTAACAAATTAGAAATAAGTGGGAACCTTTTTAAACCTATAAAGGGTTTCTGTAAAAATTATGAGACCATATCGCAGATCATGCTGAAAGTCTGTCTCTTTTTCTCTAAGATTAAAGATAAGGCAAGAATATATTTTTTGTAATTGTTTTTCAATTCAATTAAACAGCTATTATTCTCCAGTAATGCAACTAGACAATAAAAATGCATACAACTTAGAACGATGAAACAGTTTGAATATGTAAGTGATATAATTATTCAGGCCAAAATGGCAAAGAAACCATAATTCAAAACAAAATACTAGGATACTATATTTTAATAATAAGAGTATGACAGGATACTATACCGATATAAAAAAAATCAATAAAATATATATCAGTAAGAATGTTGGAGAGTACAGTTTAAGAAATATTATTTAGAGTTGGTGTGGCAGTGTGTGCTTTTAATCCTAGCACATAGGAGGTGGAGGCAGGAAACCAGGTGGAGTTGAAAACCAGTGACATCCCTGTCCTCCTATCTTAGTTAGGTTTTACTGATGTGAACAGACACCATGACCAATTCAAGTCTTATAAAGGACAACATTTAATTGGGGCTAGCTTATAGGTTCAGGGTTCAGTCCATTATCGTCAAGGCAGGAGCATGGTGGCATCCAGGCAGGCATGGTGTAGGCAGAGCTGACAGATCTATATCTTCATCTGAAGGCCGCTAGCACAATACTGACTTCCAGGCAGCTAGAACGAGGGTCATAGGACAACCCACAGTGACACACCTACTTCTACAAACCACACCTACTAATAGTACCACTCCTTGGGCTGAGCATAAATAAACCATAACATTCCACTCCCTGGTCCCAATGGGCTTGTTCAAGGGGGCCATACCCAAATATAACATAATGCAAAATACATTTAGTCCATCTTCAAAAGTTCTCATAGTCTATAGCAGTCTCAACAATATTAAAAGTCTAAAATTCAAAGTCTTTTCTGAGATTCAACAATCACTTAACTGTAATCCCCAAAACAAGACAGGAAACCAGCTGGATAAAACTCCAAACTCTGCATCTCCATGTTTGATGTCAAAGAGGTCTTCAGATCTCCAACTCCTTTTTCATCTTTGTTGACTGCAACAAAATTCTTTCTCCTGGGCTGGTTCCACTCCCTATTAGCAGCTTTCCTCAGCAGGTATCTCAGAGCACAGGCATCTTGAAGATCTTGGGGTCTCCAAGGCAACTTCAATGTTACAGCTTCTTGTTCCAGTGTCTGGGATTCACACATGATCAGGGCTCCTCCAAAGGACTGGCATCACTTCTCTAGCTCTGCCCCTCTGTAGCACTCTAAGCTCAGGTTGATCTTCTCCATTGCCACTGCTGTTCTTGGTGATCATCCCATGGTACTAGCATCTCCAATACACTGGGATCTTCTGCTGCAATGGCTTCATAGCTCTCTTCATGGTGCCTCTACTCCTTTGCATGACTCCTTCAGTTCTGGGCTATCAACTGCAACTAAGTCTGCACCTTCACCAATGGGCTTCCATGGCCTCTCACAGTCCCAAGCCTAAGCTGTTCTTCATGATGCCTTCATGTCTTCAAAACCAGTACCACCTCAGTGACTCTTACACATTACCAAGTACAGCTACCGCAAGAGGTACAAACTTGACTATCTCTAGAACATAGCTTCTTTGTGCTTTCAGAAAAACACTTCCAGATGATTTCACCTCAGTGATGCTGGTCTCTTCTAAATCACAGCTAGTTTCTTATCTCCAGCTAACCAGCATCAAGTGTCCCAGTAGTCTCCTTCTCCTCTTTACTATAAAGCCAGAGTCACATTGGCCAAAGCTGCAGAGTTCTACTACTTGCAGGAGTTAGAACCTGGCCCCCTTGTTCTATTACATTATCGCTAGCTTCCTCTTTTCCAACTCTTTCACTGTCCCAACTTGGCTGTCCTGGATCTTTCTCTGTAGATTGACTTGAACTCAGAGATCTGCAGACCTGTCTCCTGGGATTAAAGGTATGTACCACCAGGCCTGGATTTAAGCTTTCCTTCACCTAGAACTCGCTGTCTCACTCTGGCCTTGAACTCAGAGATCTGCTTGGCTTTATCTCCTGGATCTTGCCCCAAGGTCACTACTCCATTAATTCAATTTAATATCCTTGAACCATGGATTCAGCTCCATTTCACTTCCTGGTGCCCTTTTAATACTCAAACTATATATTTTATATTTTTCCTTTCTCAGCTTGCTACACTTGTTTAACATGCTCTTCATGAGACTTAACCAGAGAGCAAAGTCTATGATGGGCATTTCTGAGTCTTCCTTTGTCAATGCAACTAATCTAAATCTGTTCACCTTAGGCTCAGGCAGACTCTTCACACAAGGGCAAAAAAAGCAGCTATCTTCTTCACCAAAATACAACCAAAACAGTCTCTAAGCCACATCCTGAAGTTCTTCTCCTCTAAAACTTCTTGGGTCAGGTTTGCACAATTCAATAACTCTCAGTAACAAAGTCTTCCATATACCTACTAGGATAGCCCATTAAGCCCCGTTTAAAGCATTCCACTGCTTTCCAAATCCAAAGTCCCCAAATCTACATTCTTCCAAACAAAGGCATGGTCAGACCTATCACAGCAATACCCTACTCCTGCTACCAACTTCTGTCTTAGTTAGGGTTTTGTTGCTGTGAACAGACATTATGACCAAGGCAACTCTTATAAAGACAACATTTAACTGGGGCTGGTTTGTAGGTTCAGAAGTTTAGTCCATTATTGTCAAGGGGGAAGCATGGCAGCATCCAGGCAGACATGGGGCTGGAGGAGCTGAGAGTTCCACCTCTTGTCCTGAAGGCAACTAGGAGAAGACTGGCTTCCAGGTAACTAGAATCAGGGTCTTAAAGACCACTCCCACAGTGACAGACTTCCTGCCATAAGGCCACACCTACCCAAACAAGGTCATACCTCCAAATAGTGCCACTCCCTGGGCTGAGCATAACAAACCATAACACCTCCCCACAGAAAAAGATTGAGAATATAGGTCAATATTAAAATACTGCCCTGCAAATACAAGTTACTGAGTTCAAATAGCAATACTGTAGATAGATAGATGATATCTAGAAAGATAGATTGGCTAGAGAGATGGCTCAGTGGTTAAGACCACTGACTGCTCTTCCAGAAGTTCTGAGTAAAATTCCCAGCAACCACATAGAGGCACACAACCACCTATAATGGGATCCAATGCCCTTTTCTGGTGTGCCTGAGGACAGTGACAGTATACTTACATATATAAAATAAGTAAATAATAAACCTTAAATTAAAAAAAAAGAAAATAAATAAATATAGATAGATATTTAGATAGATAGATAGATAATGATAGATTTGATAGATTAGATAGACAGATACATAGACACATATATGATAGATGATAGTAGATAGCTAAATAGATACATAAAATATTATAATAGTAGAAATATTAAAATGTATCCAACAAAACATTGCAGAAATTATATGTACTAAAGAAGTAAATGAAAAATATCTAAATATTTGGAAAGAATATCGTGTCAATAAACTGAAAGACCAAAACTTACTTATCTTGGTATCAATCTGTAAGCTTAGTTCCAGAAATAGCTCAGGAGTTTCTGAAAAAAGAATATGGTGAGCTCATTCTAAAATTAAATTAAAAGGTTTGGCATGTTGATTGATGAGTAGGACACTCCATAGCATGCGCTCCACCCTGGGAAATTTGATCCCCATACCCAAAATCAATAAACAAAGCAAAATTCAGATAGCAATACAAAGATATCAAATGACCAAAATGATTTTGAAAAGGAAAATCAGCAAGGTTTTATTTCATGGTTCTATGTTTTAGTAACTACATTACTTGATGTGAGAGGAACTGGTTGAAAAGTAACTGAGTGGGTTGATGAAATACGAGAGAATGTGTAGAAGAAAATCTAGCATGTGTAATCAGTAGATTTTCAAACAAATTCCCAGGGTGGCTTAGTGGAGAAGAAAACCTTTTCAAGAAACAATGTGGAGAGAAGGCATGCCCACATCAAACCAAAAATAAGGTTTCATCTCTACTTTACTTTTATACAGAAATTAACTTAAAATAGATCATGGGAGAGCCCCATCTATAACAGTACTAAAGGAGCACACATGTTCATCTTCAAGATCCTGAGACAGTCAAAAATTACATTCAATAACCGAAAGCACAAAACTGAATGACTTAGACTTCACTGATGTCAACAGTTTTCCTCATCTCCCTATTGATAACAACAATAATAAGGTGAAAAAAAATATTAAAATAAACCAATCTGTGAGCTCTGAAGAGTAAATGAAAAGTGAGCAAATCAGAAAAAAATCAGACTTGGAGAGTGACTAGGCTAGGGGAAGGAAGCTCACTAGTAACTGTTGTGGCTGTGCTTATTTTGTAGACCTTCCCAAAGTTAGACATGACCATAATATTCATAGTGCATAGCATTTTGCACTGTGAATCCAGATACTGATTGCTGTGCCCAGAGATCTGGTGGCATCATCATATTTGGAGCATCTCCTGTCTCGATGTACAGAAATTCTTTTCTATCACCTTTGATTGGATAATAAAGAGATGATTCAGCCTATAGCTGGGCAGAAGAGAATAGGGTGGGACTTTTGATCCTAGTCAGGAGGTCCCAAGCACAAGTCGAGAGGAGGAAAAGAGAGAGAAGAAGTCTAGAAGAGATGGACCAGGAAGAGAAAGAGCAAGGGGATTTGCCACCCAGACTAGGAAGAAGTCAGGTGTATGAAACTGAGGACAGGTAACTCATGTGGCAGACTGTTTGGCAGAAAAGCCCAAACAGTTACAGATAAAATAGTATGAGGACCAGATTCCCCCAGAAAAGCCCTGGTTTCAATCTCAATAAATAGATGGTAGCTGAGTATCTACTTACTTTTCTGTTGCCCTTACAAAATACCATGAACAAGGCAATTTATTAAAGAAAGCATTTAATTTGTGGGCTGTCTTAGAGTTTTACTGCTGTGAACAGACACCATGACCAAGGCACCTCTTATAAGGACAACATTTAATTGGTACTGGCATACAGATTCAGAGGTTCAGTCCATTATCATCAAGGCAGGAGCATGACAGCTTCCAGGTAGGCATGGCACAGGAGGAGCAGAGAGTTCAACATCTTGATCCAAAGGCAAACAGGAGAAAACTGGCTTCCAGGCAGCTAGGATGAGGGTCTTAAAGCCCATAGTGATAAACTTCCTGCAACAAGACCACACCTACTCCAACAAGGCCACACCTCCTAATGGTGCCACTTCCTGGGCCAAGCATATTCAAACCACCACAGGGGCTCATTGTTCCAGAGTTTTGGAGTGGACTCCAAAAAATTTCCTGGACTCAGGAAATATGGTTGTGGTCAGGCAAGCATGGCACTGGAGCAGTAGTTGAGAGTTTACACATCCTGACCTACAAGCAAAGGCAGAAAGAATGAGACGGGTAGGGGGATGGGGAAAGGCTTTTGAAATCTCAAATCCTGCTGCCAGTGACACACTTCCTCTGACAAGGTCACATCTTCTAATGCTTCCCAAACAGTTCCTCCAACTGGAGACCACACTTTCAAATATAGAGAGCTCATAGTAGCCATTCTCTTTCAAGTCATCTTGGTCAGGCAGGAAGAGAATAAAGAGGAGCCATGCAAAGGAGAGAGCTGAGGAAGCAGTCCCCAGAGTCATGCATTTATGGCATAGACACAAAGTTGCAAAGCAAAAGCCCAATGAAATTAATTGAAACACCACTTAATGACAGGAGGTAGGCTTTAGCATCTGACATCACCAAGGTTAAACTCCTACTAAAATGGAATGTCAGTATTCTCAAGATGATAACAGAATCCCAAATCTATACAATCTGAAAGTCATGATGTCCAGGATACAAATCCAAACTACTTATAAAAATTAGTAGAGGAGTATATAATCCATTTTCAAGAGAAATGACAATTAGCAGATGCTGACCCTAGGATTATCATAATGATGGTTATGAGATGAGATATTCACCAAGGGTTTTGTAACTCACAGACATGAAGAAGTTCATGTGGAGATAACTGAAAGGAAGAGGTTCTCATTATACAAATAGATCACACGTTAAAAGGACATAAAATATTAGAATTAAAGCATATGAGAGCTAGAGGTATAAGTTGACAGTATAGTATGCAGTTAGCATTTTTGAAGCCTTAGGTTCAATTACTGAAACCCTAAAACATGTAAAAACAAAAACATAAGCAAAATATCTCACTAGATTGATCAAAATCAGAGCACAGGTGGTAGAATAAAGAGTGGACTTTGATTTAGGTAAAAAGTAAGAGAAAAATAGATTTTAAAGACTAAGGAGGAGAAAAAGAAGGAGAGGAGAAAAAGAAGAGGAGGAGACAAAGGAGAAAGGGGCTGAGGTGGTTCAGTAGATATAAGCACTTGCCATGTGTGGCCCTTGCAGGAGAATGGGCCCCATAGGCTCATATGTTTGAATACTTGGCCCTAGTTTTTGGAACTGTTTGGGAAGGGTTAGGAGGTATGGCCTTGTTGGAGGAGTTTTTCCCTGGGAGGTGGACATTGAGGTTTCAGAAGTCTAGACATTAGCAATTAGATCTCTCTTATTCTTTCTGTGCTACCTGTTTGTAGATCAGAGTGTAAGCTCTCAGCCACTGCTCCAGTACCATATCTGTCTGCTTGCTGCCGTGCTCCCTGATATGATGCTCATGGACTCTAACTCTCTGAAATTGTAAGGCCCTAGTAAACTCTTTCTTGTATAAGTTGTCTTGGTCATAACGACTTGTCACAGCAATTGAGAGGTAACTAAGACACTAGGTAAACATGAAAACCTGAATTAGAATTCCCAGAATTTTCACATGAATGGACAGAGAGACAGGAAAATCCATGCAAATTCATGGAACAGCTATCCTGGTATACACAATGGAAACATAACAACGAGGTCTTCTCTCAAACAGCATACAGTAGAGGACTGACATCTGAAGTGTCCCTGACCTCCATGTGCACACTGCTACCAACACACATGAATGTGCACACACATAATTTTAAAAAAAATGGGATAGGAGACGGATCACTGGATGAAGTGTTTGCATAGGACCTTCAAGTCTCTAGCCCCCAGGGGCATGGTAGCACCATCTGTAATGCAGTGCTAGGGAATGGAGACATGCAGCTATTCTAATTGAAATGGTCAACAAGAGATTCTTTCTAACAATAACAAAATAATAATAATGTGAAGAAGTCAGCAAGGAAGAAGGAAGACATCCTAATGTCAAATCTGGTGTGCACACATACCACTACACCTTACACATGTTATCAAGATAATCTATGACATAAATAAATAAATAAACAAACAAACAAACAAATAAAGGCTCCTGGAGACCTGTGGGGAAATATTGAAGATCTAGTGTACATGTACATGTAATTAGAATCTGAGAAGTTTATGAAAGATGGAGTTTAAAATACTTAAAGCAAATAATGATCAAAAGTGTTTTGAATTTTAGAAAGGACATAAATTAACAAATTCAAGAGACTCATAGAATCCAAGCAAGATAAATTTAAAGAAAAAGTATGTCCAGACATACGATAATCTATGTGATAAAAGGCCATTTTGTCCCATCAGATATGGCCATTAAAATGACACATCCACGCGGAACAGCAATGATTTACACAGCTGCAGACCTGTCATTAAGAGAGACTGGAGCCGGATGACGTAGACCAACGTCTTTAAAGTGATAAATGGAAAAATTAATATCAGCCAAGTTCATATGACCGACCGAACACTCAGTATTTAAAATAGGGTAGACTTTCAAATAAATAAAGTGTAAAAGAATTCACTGCCATTAGTCCTGAACTATAAAACATGGTCAGAAAGAAGAACTGTAGACCAAAATATGAGATGTTATGGGGACATTTGAATTTAAGAATCAAATAGCAAACAACAAAAATAATAAAGAGCAAAATAAAAAGTTTGTTTTTCTTCTTGGGTATCATGGAATATTTTTTAGTTCTTTTAAAAACATTTTTTATTCTATTTATTAATTTACTCATTTATTTGTCTGTGTGTATGTGTGTGTGTGTGTGTGCTTGTGCCTGTGTGCATTCAGTTCACTGCAGGGATTGCTTCTCTCCTTCATCGCATGGGTGCCAGGGATGGAACCCAAGGCATCCATTTGTCTTGGCAAGTGCCTTTATCCACTGAACCATCTCAGCAGCCTTGTTTAGGTCTTTATTTGTTTATTTATGCCAGGGACCAACCTAAACTCTTGCACATACTAAGCACTCTATAACTAAACTACATTGCCAGATTCTAAAATTCACAACACTCCCAACCCCCGCATGCTAGAACTCTCAGTGTTTTAATGTACATACAACTTTTTAAGCCAAAAGTTATGGGACAATTATGTGTTGTTTTTGGTGTATGTACTGACAGCACATACAATATCTGCAATATAAAAAGTAGCATAGGACATATCCTACATTGATGAAAGTTTCTATGTTTTATATCAAACAGTTTTTATAACTAGGATATGGCCGGGGAGTGGTGGCGCATTCCTTTAATCCCAGCACTTGGGAGGCAGAGACAGGCAGATTTCTGAGTTCGAGGCCAGCCTGGTCTACAGAGTGAGTTCCAGGACAGCCAGGGCTACACAGAGAAACCCTGTCTCAAAAAACCAAAAAACAAAAAATAAAATAAAAAACAAAAAACAAAACAAACCTTGGATATGAAGTGTCCCGTATCTCAGGCTTCGTCCGCAGCTGGCAGTGCTATTATCCAGATGAAGTGGGTCACTGTGGTTTGTCGTTAGGGGTTGTCCCAAGTCCCCTTCCGTCTTTCCCTCTCTTTGCCTTTTTTCCTTCAGCCTCATGCTCCTGACTCCATGATACTCTGCCTCACTAGGGGTTCAGGATCAATAAATCTGAAAACTATAGTCTGGAACTCGGAAAACAGGAGCCAAAATAAAACATTCCTCCTTTTTTGTCCATATCTTTTGTCAGTGAACTTGTCACAGATGAAAAGTCAGACACAGTAGGCAACACACTATCACTTTTATGTAGTAAAAATAAATAATTATTTAATTAAGGACTTCATATGTAGTAGTCCTTAAATATGTAATATCCCTAAAGCAATCATTTAAAATATAAAAAGAAGTATATCTTAATATACTGCATTAAGGCTTGATGGTATATGCATGAAATCCTTCTACTCAAAAGGCTAAGGCAAGCCTGGGCTACATAATGGGGCCACATCTCAAGTCGGGGAGAGGGAGTAATCTTAAAACCAATAGACTTGTTAAATAAAATTGAAAGAAATGTTGAAATAATCCAAAAGTAGATAAGAAAGGGAAATCGGGAACAAAAGAATGGGAGAGAAGACAAATAATAAACTGGCTGAATAAACCCAACCATGTGAAACATGATTAAGTGAAGCATAATCACCTCAATCAATAACCATTCATATATGCCTGTAGGGGATCCATTTTCAGTATAAAACACAATCAGATTGAAAGTATGCAGAAGGGGAAAATATGCTATTCAAATAATAACAAAACATAGGTAGCCTTCATGGTGCCAGAGGTGCTATGTCCCACTGTGGGACAGACTTCTAGGGTCTTAGCCAGTGTTGGATGGAGCATTCTAAAATACTGACCTCCTAGGCAAGGTGTGCTAGACAAGGGACTGAGGTGCATATAAAAGCAGACCTGGCCTCCAGGTTCTCCCAGCATTCCTCAGTTCCTACCTTCCCTAGAGGTTCTTTCCCCAGAGGCTCTTCCCTATATAATCTAGACATCTCTAGACCTCACTCTCTCTTTTCTCTCTCTCTCTCTCTCTCTCTCTCTCTCTCTCTCTCACTCTCTTCTCCCTCTCTTCTCCCTCTCTTCTCTGTCTCTGCATGTGCCCTTTGTCACCCCCCACGGTGACATCCCTGGCACCCTCCTTGGGACCAGTGAACTTACTTGCTGAAAGCAGCTTCCCAATAAACCTGCCTTTAATATTTTCTAATCTGGCTTGAATTGGCTCATTTTACCGGAGGAGAAATAAGCTATCAAGAAGTCCTAACATTTCAGGAGGTCATAGGTTCTATGGGAGGAACTTGTTTCTATTGGTTTGCTGAAAGGATATTTTTATTAAGCTGCCTTCTAAGTGTTTATGTTTACATTATATACTAATACACACGAGTGCGGCTCTCAGCCTTCATCTGAGACGTTTCCTTCTGCAGTGGGCAGCAGTCAACAAGTCAAAACCAGTGAGGAGCACTTAATCCACAATTGGTCCAAGTGCTGACCATTGAGTACTCGATTCTAAATGGGCATTTATTATCCCCACTAAACACCCAGGCATGTCAAGGCAAAGCAGAGCAGAGTGAATGGGAAAGCTGGAAGACAGAGGAGAGTGCCAGTGACATGCTGTCTTCTAGATGTAACATGGATGCTGCACACAGTCAGCAGCTATAGACACGGACAGCATCAAGCATCACTTCAGTGAGCAGCATTGATTGGACTCAATGGGGTATGAATACAGATTTGGGGAGAATGTAGATGTAGGGGGAGGGAAGAGCTTACAGGGGGGTTAGGGGGAGTTGGAATAGATATGATCAAGACACAGTGTAACAAATAATATTTTGTAAAGCAAAGAATAGCTAAAAGAATGCTGTAATAGTCATGGTTGTATTGCTGTGAAGAGATACCATGACCAAGGCAACTCTTATAAGGACAACATTTAAGGCTTACAGGATCACAGGTTCAGTTCATTATCATCAAGGTAGGAGTATGGCAGTGTCCAGGCAGGCATGGTGCAGGAGGAGCTGAGAGTTTTACACCTTCATCTGAAGGCTGCTTGGAGAAGACTGGCTTCCGGGCAACTAGGATGAGGGTCGTAAAGCTCATGACCACAGTGACACACTTCCTCCAACAAGGCCACACCTACTCCAACAAGGCCATACCTCCATATAATGCCACTCCCTGGGCCAATCATAATCAAACCACCACAAATGTTGAAATGGTTCTACTAATTTGAGATAACCTTTAAGGAAAAATTTACTATCAACAACTAAGAAGGGCATTTTATAATGGCATAGGGGGTAATTAGTTAGAAATTAAATAATCGTATATGCCCATAATAACAGAGCTTTAAAATACACCATCACAAAAAAACATGGTGTGGACACTTTAGCAATAAAAATGTTCAGATGGAAGATAAGCATATGAAATGCTTGCAATCATCAGTCATTGGGAAATGCAAACTAATCTATAACAATACCGCCATTCACTCACTAGCAGCTAAAGTGATGGCGGCTGATCAGACAAAGCCTTAAAATGATGTGGCAATTAGAATGTGCATGCAAAATGGTATGGCCACAATAAAGAGTAATTTTATATTTTCTTACAAGATTATATATGCAGCTACTGTATAATCAAACAATTTCACTCCTAGATATTTGACAATAAGAAATAAAATCAAATACCTCCACGAGTGCTACATGTGAATGATCATAGATGTTTTATTTTAAGTCCCCAAAATCTCAAGCTGAATCAAAGGGTTGAGAACATGTGAGTGGGTGAGACAATTAAGGTATATTTATTAAACATAGAACTCTTGAGCAATATGGAGCAAATGGCTGAAATTTGGACCATATATAAGTCTCAAAAACATTATGCCAAATAAATTTAGCAAGTCAGACACAAAAAAATGTATTTGCCATATGATCACATTTATGTGGAATTTTACTATAGGTAAAAATAATTTAAATTGACTGAAACCCGTTTGTGATTGCCTGGAGCTGGGAAGTAAGACAAAATGGAATTTTCTGTATGATGAAAATGTTGTATTTCCTGTTTGGCATGTATGTACATTTGTCAAAACTCATTAAATTATAGACGAGATGAGCGCATTTATTTTATGTAAATCATCTTCTATAAAGTTGATTCAACCGTGGAAAATTAGATCAGAGTTTGGTTCTTATGAACCTTCCTTGTCACTTTTTTGTTTTTAGAAAAAAAGAAGCAGGCATAATTCCTTTTTCCTCCTCCCTTGCCCACCCTAAATTACTTGGAACTCATTGTATATGATGCAGAAAATACGGCTTTCCTCCTGCCGTTCTGAAATGACAGCCTTCGTTAGGACTCCATGTTTGAGTTTCAAATTCATCTCTGGTTCATTTCTTATAAAGTGTTGAACACATTCCTTGATCATTCAGCGATTCCTGTTTCTTGCAGGTGAAATGATTAGCGTCCTTATCTTCCTTGACTGCTCGGATCAAATGTCCCCACCTGTGAAATACCTGTACAAAGGGAAAGCTGGAAGGCACGTTTTGTCCCTTTTTTAGAAGAATGGCAGGCCCTAATATTTTGGCATAGCTGAATTCCAAATGGCTCAGCAACTTTCTAGCAGGATTGCTGCTTCTTGTACAATACATAAAAGAAAATAGGTGAACTACGGTTATTTTAAAGAGGACTTCAATGTATATTTTAATTTTACTCACTGCAAAATCTGTAGTTCATATTCAATAATACTAATGGAACACTCACTAAACAACAGGAATCTGGGTAGGCTATGGGGACCCTATTGCAGAGTTCATACTCAGTGCATGAATAAAATGTGTGTGTGTGTGTGTGTGTGTGTGTGGATGAGAGAGAGAGAGAGAGAGAGAGAGAGAGAGAGAGAGAACACATTTACATAAACCTATTTACAATATAGCATCTTGTAAGATACCGGGGTCCTGTTGCTTTAACTAGAGTGATGTTCATTAGATATGTAAATTAGCATTCTCTTACCTATAAAACATGAGATCGGAACTATCATTCTTACCAACTCTAAGACCTTGTGTTCTTTTCTCTTTTCTCTCTCTCTTCTTTTTTTCTTTGTTTAGACAGGATCTCACCAGGCAATTCTGGCTGTCTTGAAATTTGTTATGTAAATTAGGATGGTCTCAAACTCATAGAGATCTGTCTATCTCTGCCTCCTTAGTGCTGGGAACAAAGATATGTTCCATATCACCTGACTATCTAAGACCTTATGTTCTAATTTGTTTAAAGTCCTTTTCTAATTTTCAAGGTCATTCATTATATATATTATTTCTACCTCTGAGTTTAGTTGTCCGTTATTCTGTGTGTAGTGTCTGTGTGAGAGTGTGTTTGTGTGTGGGGGGGTGAGGGGGTACATGGGTGTGTGTGTGTGTGTGTGTGTGAGGATGTGTGGCAGTGGGGGAGGGGGATGAGGGGATGGAGGGGGTGAATGCAGTCACACACCTACTGTGAACATGTGAGACAGTCAGAAAACAACCTCTGGATTAAGTCCTCTGCATTCACCTTTGGTGGATGATCTTTTTGGTCTCTTTGTTTTTTTTCTGCCAGGCTAGGTAGCCTACCAGCTCCTGGGCATTCCCTGTCCCTGTCTCCAATCTCTCTGTAGTAAAGCTGGGATTATAGCTGCCTGTGCTCTGGGTCTAGCTTTTCAATCACAGGTCCTTGTTTTCCTTCTGAGCCATCTCCTTAGGCCAGTGGCACATTATTAAACAGTTAAAAATCGACAGGTGAACAACAGTTTGAATTGTGAATGATTATCTCAAACAAAGATGTATGATTCTTTCATCATCGTCTTAAATACTGAGTGCACTGTGTAGGCAACTGTGCTAGATAGATTATGGCTTCAAAGCGACTGTATTGTTTTCTACACAGGGAGAAGGCAAATAATTCAATTTACTGTTTAAATTTGAAGTGACTGGGGGAACCCCAATGGGACTGGGTTATATTGATAAATGAAAAATCTAATAGGTACTATTTAGAACAGTGAGCTTGAATCTAATCAGTCTGAAAGGGTGGGACAAAAGAGATCATGGGCCTAGGTTTTTAGGGATTTAAGATTTGGAAGTTAGTCACAAGAAGGGGAGCAAAAAAACAGAACTAAGATGAGATATGAGCAGAGAATGAAACCCAGGAGTGTAGCGCACCACAAACAGAAAACAGTCAACTCCATGGAATTAAACAAGGAGCCACAGAATCTAAAAAGGCCGAAGCTATTGGTGTACTTGGCGATGCATTGAGAGTTCATAGAAGCAGAGGTAAGACTGGAACAGCTGCAGAAGTAGTAAAGCACAAAGAAATGGAAAGCATGGGACCAGGACTGTATCAGCAAGTAAAGATAGATGTCTGCCGCCAAGCCCGAGGACCTGAGTTCCACGCCTAGGATCCATACTGTGAGAGAGAACCATCTTCCAAAAGCTTGTCCCTGACCCCTACGCATGCGCACACACATTGTAGCGCACCTCTGTCCCAACACATATAGAAACACATGTAATTTTAAAATGAAAAAAAATGCAGGAGTTTGGACAATAGAACAGAAAACTTTAAGGCGATGGGGGAGATATAGGTGTGACTGGTTTAGTTTGTTGCTTTGACGGAGATTTTTATTTTTAAGCTGGCTGATACTGGTGTTGAAGAGAGAGCTCTCTAAGGGTGGACAACGAAGCTATTCGAAGAATGGGAGGAATGGACTTTGATGCTAGCAGGAGCCTGGACATAGTAAAGGACTTACTGTGTGGGTCGGCTGGCAGAGGAGGGTGAAGGGAGCACGGCTGAGTTTGGGAACACCAGCTCAAAACCAGCAGTAAATCTAACTTGTGTTCACTTTAAGTAAGGCCCAACAAGGTAGTCAGTGGCATGACAGAAAATATTACCCACGTCATAGATTTACTATGTGGGTTCTTACGTTAATGTTTGTAAGAGTACTTAGAAAATAAGCCCAAAACAGTAGCACATTCCTAGAATCCCCAGCCTCGGGATGCTGAGTTAAAAGGATCTTAGTTCAAAATCATTCCGAACTATACAGCAAGATCTTGTCTAGCACATGTCATATGCGGTGTAAAATGCCATCATATCAGTATGGCTCGATAAATAAGGTCTTGTGGGATGCTACTTGATCAGGAGTCAGATGAAAATTTAAAAATCAAAACCTTTTAAACCTCAAAAGAGATACCAGTAAACTATGAAAACATTCCCATTAAACTGCTAAGGATATCCCAGTATGCTATCCCAGTACTGGTAATGGTGAGGTAAGTCAGGCCCCTTGCTCACACTGCTGAGAGCTTCAGTGTGTGTATCCCCTGTGAACAACCACCCTTGGGCTGGTTAGCAACACCCACCGAGTCCATCCCTAGTTTCTTGATTGGTGAACTCTGACCTTCTCCGGACTTTTGCTAATTCCCAGGTTTACAGTAGAATAACCCCAGGCTCCATTTTGCTTATTGTCTTTTTGTCTCTTTCTCTACAGTTCAGTTCCTTCACAAGTCTCTGGTAGAAAATCCTTCCAGAAGAAGGGAGGCAGAGCCTCACATCTTCCTCTCCTACCTCCCCCACCTACCGCCACACTGCCTCTGGGCACATAAGATCCTTCCCTATTTGCAAGGCATTCTGGCTCCTCAAAATAGCTAATTCCACAGTTGCAGACAAAATCCTTAGAGACACCCTGGAGAGTACTCTAAGACCACCTGCTTCTAGAAATGTCAGGAAAAAAAATGCTTGAAAATTTTCATGTCCAGAACTTATTTAAAGGAATAAATATTCATTTCAGTATTATAATCATGAAAACATTGTAAATTTAAATAATCTTCAAAGGGATAATAACTCACATGTATTATCTCGCAGGTGATTTACAACAATAAAAATCATACCTAGTTGATTTTATATATAATGCTTTAGGGTTACTATTACTATGATGAAACACTGTGACCAAAGTAAGTTGAGAAGGAAAGGGTTTGTTTGGCTTACACACCTACATCACTGTTCATCATTGAAGGAAGTCAGGACGGGAACTCAAACAGGGCAGGAATATGGAGGCGGGAGCTGGTGCAGAATCCATGGAGGGTGCTGCTGCTTACTGGCTTCTTACATATTTCATGCCTGGAAACACTGTGACTGATTTTCTAGTACCAAAGGTCTATATAAGTCATGCTATCATAAAAATCGCTTTGCCAGTGCTGACTATTGCGAGTTAGGCTATTATGGACATTGCTTTGTCTATACTGCCCATTATGATAACCACAGTCACCTTGGCTTTGGTGATTCAGTTCTGCCGCCTAGTTCCTGTTACTTCAATTAAGGCCATTGCATTTAATTTATCCAGCTGAGCAGCAGTTTGTCCAACCATAAGGTCTGGCACATGGAGACACAAAATATCTCTTAAACTGTGTCAATGACCCTTTCACCATTTTGCATCTTATAGGATTAGTAAAGGGCATGTCTTCTGGGCCTTTTCATTGTAGAGGATTAGGTGTTACATCTACTCTAGCATTGCATTTTCCTGAGCCTTAAAATCCTTTCATTCTCTTTAGTAGACCATCTTTTGACAAATGCTTCAGCCAAACAAACTTTTAACACATTTTAAGTGTGTAAGCTTCCATATTAAATCTAGAACCTCTAGTCCATGCACCCATATCAATAAACTTAGCCTTATCCAATTTTATGTTCCTTCTACCATTATTCCATACCCATAAAATCCATTCCCACACATATTACCCAGACTTCTGCTTGAATGAATTTGCAAACTCATTAAGCTCTTTAGAAGTGTAGTACATTTCCTCAAGGACTACATTTTCTATCTCCCTTCTAAGAACCTGCTCTGCCTTAAGTCTTGCTATAGGTCTAGAGGCAACTATTGATGGGCCAAAGGATATCAGTATTGTCTTGCTTGGCATCTCCTTCTGAGAAAATCACTGTTGATTTAGGAGACAATGAAAGATTAATTTCCTCAGTCAAAAGTGGAAAAGGCAATATTTCAATGAGTTGGGTCAGGAACAGATCTGCTGATGGTAGAGACATTACTTCCACCAGTGAGCTAATCCACTGGGAATCTGAGGGTTCAAAGTTCTCCACTTCAATACAGACTTCCCACACATCTCCATCCAAGTTGTAGGATCCCATTCTTTGCCAACTAATGCTCTCACTTTATTGGCCAACATCTTCTGAGGCTTGGACTTGAATATTTGCTGTGATTCTGCCAACATTATAATGTGGGCTTCGATATGATTCTTTGGCTACTTGAGCTCTGTGGCTGCTAGAGACAAGATTCCCTTCCAGGGCACACTTAGGAACCTTTGCATTGTTTTTATGCATCTAAAGCTGGTCAGTTTTCTTGCTGAGTTTATTGTTGTCCTTCACCGTATTCTGAGATGCTCTAAGTGGGTTAATTTTATCACAGAGCTCATTCTTTTACTTTGTCAGTTCACCCAATGATGCTAGGAGCAACCAACCACCATCTCCTGTTTCCTTATTGTCTCAGAAAGTGTCAAAAGTGTTGTATACAGTCACCAAATCCATTGCCTGTCACAGTTGGGAATCAGGATAATCACATGCGTCTGTCTCCTTACGTTTGTAAAATAGTTCATGCCATGGCTTTCAGTACTCTCTAAGCTCAACTTTATACTTTTGTTGCTCTAGAACCACTTCTGCAACCAACATCTGTAATTGTCAGAGGTCTTCAGAGCAGAGGTTCTCGACTTGTGGGTCGTGACCCCTTTCGGTCACATATCAGATATCCTGCATGTCAGATATTTACCATACCAATCGTAACAGTAGCAAAATCACAATTATAAAGTAGCAACGACAATAATTTTATGGTTGGGGTCACCACAACAAGAGGAACTATATTAAAGGGTCAAGGTTGAGAACCACTGCTGTAGAGGAACAGAACTTATAGATATATATATATAGTGTGTGTGTGTGTGTGTGTGTTTATATATACATACATGTACATGTGCATATATATATATATATATTTGGCTTGCAGATTGTGGTCCACTTAGTCCAATAATGGCTGTTTATCAACAGAAGGAATCCAGTAGTTGTTCAGTCCTTGAGGCTGGATGTCTCAGCTGTTCTTCAGTATACTCAAAAATCTGAAAGAAGTAGGCTCTAATGCCAGTATAGGAATTGACTTTCCAATGAGAGCTAGATCAAGCAGGCACAGAAAAGAGCAAGCTTCTTTCTTGTATGTCTTTTATATAAGAAGAAGATGTGGCCCAGACTAAATGTAGATCAACTCATCTCAAAAAATATGAATCAAAGGTGTATCTTTCATACCTCATAAGATCCAAATTAAAAGTGGGTCCTATCTCACTTCAAATTGTCAAATAATTTAATTTAAAAAAAAATTCCTCACCATGTGACTTGGGTGTTAGCTAATTTTATATGTAGTCAAGTTGACAACCAGGAATCACCATCACAGTGTGTGTGTGTGTGTGTGTGTGTGTGTGGTGTGTGTGTGTGTAATTGCTATTTGCAATCATAATTAAAAAAAAATTAAGAAGGAAGAGGTCACATATTTAGGGGGAACATGGGAAGAATTGGAAGGGAAAGGAAAGGAAATGATGTAAATTCAGTACTTATGTATGTGATTTTCAAAGGAAATAATTCTTTTTAAAATGCAGTTTTAAAACACTTAAAATGGGCAGTTTATATACTTTAAGAAAAAAAATCTATATATGTATATACACACACAGAGGCTGATGAACAGAACTCAAGAGGAAAGCACTTGCCTAGCATGTGTAATACCCTAGATTGAATCCTGAGCATTGTCAAAATAACTAAATAAATGAATATCATACCAAGGTTTAAACAATAATAATAATAAACGAAATCCTAAAGAAAAGAATGAGCTTTAATCTCACTTCTCTCCATAAAGAGAAGGAATTAGAAATTATAAAACACAGAGCAGTGTTACAAAGAGAACATGAGAGGCTGTATTTCTCTCCCTCCTTACCACCTTCTTCTCCACATGCACAATTGCTTATTATACTTCCTAATTTAAAAAGCATAAATCTGCATAAACTCATAGCTATCTTTAATTTTACACAAAAAGAAACGTTTACACTTGCAAGAAAGAAATTTACATTGCTTTATATTTCTACTCATTTAGGGTCTGTTTTAGGGTCCTTTCAATATTAATATAGTATTATATATGTATACAGGCAGTGTCTAATATGGAATATGTATTATATGTAATATCCAACATGTCCATATGCCCAGTTTATTTAACTAGTCCCCTATCTTTGGAAACTCTGCTTACTATATTTTGTTCCAAACCATTGCTCCAATTTAC
Source organism: Mastomys natalensis (assembly GCA_021653895.1). NCBI lineage: Eukaryota > Metazoa > Chordata > Mammalia > Rodentia > Muridae > Mastomys > Mastomys natalensis. Next base: position 247,547 of record JAJTUV010000708.1, read on the forward strand.
ACTTCAGCCTACAATCCTTCCACATTCTCATCAATGTTGAACACTATCCAAAGTCATAATGTAAACTTAAAAAGAAATAAAGCTTGATATAAAAATATAAACAAAGGAATTCAACTACCAACTAATGAAAACCTTCTATGTACACTTAAAAAAAAAAAAAATCTCAGCACAGTTCTATACTATGTGAGTTAGCTTACTATAATGATCTTCTGTCTTCAACGTAGTAACGTAGACCAGAATATAAAGGTGTGAGCAACTATAAGTGAAGGGAGACGAAGTGAGTGTTCCAAGATATTTCCAAGATCACACGGTGAACCACGAGATTGTGTTATTTACTGAAAAAACAAACAAACAAACAAAAACTATTTCTAGTGGTGTCTCTCAGCCCTTCGTACACACCTTTAATCCCAAACAATGAAGATAAAGTTAGTTTGTAGAAGGAAGCACCGTGTTTGAAAGTAATGTCCAATTGAGTGGCAAAGTGACAAATTAGTAAAAGATTTGACAATAGGGTATTGGCAACTCTCACAAGAACAGAGAGAAAAAAAGGCTACTTAAGAGAGAGCCGTCCAAAGGAGAAGAGAGGAGGCAGTTTTACAGAGACAGGTTGAAGAGAGAACAAGCTAGACATAGGTGAAGACAAGAACAAGCCAGAGAATGAGAAGGAGCCAGAAGATTAGAACAGATTGCCAAAGTTAGTATCAGGCCAAGCAAAGTAATTCAGTCAAAGGCTGAAAGAGAAGCCAAATTGAAGCACTCAGCTTGCAGAGGAGTTTGAGCCAGAACAACTGAGTTGAACCAGCCAGCCAGAGTTCAGAAAGAACAAGAAAGGATGAATTTATTCACCAGTAAGCCTCAGAGAACACTCTAGGCCTAGACAAGCTTGTACAGAGGCTAGAAGCTTGCAGGACTAAGCCTAGGTTAGCAGACTGAAGCAGTAAGCCTCAGAGACAACAATTATACCCGGAGAATAAAAGTTACTTCAATAAGTAGAGGTGGAGTCTAATGCCACTGGGGAGGTTAAGACAGGAGAACCACCATCAGTTCAGACCAACTGAGGGTACCTTACAAGAGCCTGTCTAAAGAACAGGTAGAGAAAAGAATTAGAAAAATAATGTCTGTACTAAAAGGGGTCGTGAAGAGCAGAGAACAGAATAAGAAAATATATATTAGGCTAGAAGCAAGAAAGCCTTCAGAGTACAGACTATTTTACTTGGTGTTTTGGAATTATAACAGCTACCATTTGTAGCTGTTTAGCATATCCTAAGTTGCTGTTTAGCATATCCTACACATGGGGCTGGTAGACTTCAAGTCCTTTCTCTAATTTAATCTCCATAACAATCGGAGGTAGCCTCATTTCCAGGGCAGTTTATAGAAGACCAAACCAGTATGAGATAGATTGCTTAACACTGCAGTTCTCCCGCACAGCCCTTCCAATAGCTGAATTAATTATTCATTCCTGAAATGTTCCTAGGTAGTAAGCATTCCTACAGCACCCTTTCAGGTGATACAATTAAGGCATACAGGGCTTACTTCTTTGCTCAACGTCACCCAACTGGAGGCTGACCGAATGAGAACGCAGACCCAGGGCATTCAGCTCACAGCCCAGCAAGCCGGTAGTGCGTTGGTCGACCGGCTACTAGAGGGAACCGGATGCAGAGAAGAGAGCCACAGAAGCCTAGGTGCTGTGAGAGGTGTGCTGAAGGAGCAGGGACAGAGCTCTGGAGAAAAGACCAGAGGGATGAGAACAGAATACAGTGAATGGAAATGAGACACAGTGCTACAGAGGTAGATGGCTAATTGAACGCCTCAATCACAGTCTGTGTACCCTTCCCCTCCCCAAAGCATTTCGCTCTTCTCAGTCTCCCAGCCAAGCCTTTATTCCTTTCCTTTTGATTATTTTAGGGCGTTTTCTGGATACTTCTGCTAGGGGCAGGATCATTCCAGTGTAATGTGGACCTGAGAAAGCTTGATGCTAACCCATTTTGAACTCCACAAAGTACTTCTCCATTCCTCAATAATGGACCAATCAATTGACACTAAGATGATGGTGATCAATCGCAATGCCAGAGAGGAGCACCTACCTCTAAGTTTTTTCCCACGTAAACGAAGAGAGAAACACAATTGATATTTCCCAGCTACCCTGCCATTTCCTTCTCCATCATCGCCACAGCTGATTGTTCCCTCATGCAATTCTCTGCCGTTGACCTGAGATTGTGCCGTCGCTTATTCGTGCCCTGACTGATTTTCTTGTCCTTCTCTAGTGTGCCTTTCCATTCCGCTTGAACAGTATCTCGTCCTTTGATGCTCTTAGATGATCATGGACCCAGGGGTTTACTCACCATCTTCTAAATCTCCACCCAGCACTCCCCACCCCCACTCCAACCCCCACCCCCAGCCCCCAGCTCATTTGCTTCTAGATCAATTTCAAATGTTCTTAGAAGCTTTCAGATGTCAGTCTGCAAAAGTAAGAGGACATTGTCCTTTTCCTTTATGCTGTTTCCATTTAGGAGGACATTGCTAAACTTATTCTTATGGCTCTAGGCTGTAACTTGCTTCTGAGAAGGTCGGGTGGGAAATTTTCACTTAAGCCAGATCTAGCCTGTGCCAGCGGTTCCTAATTTTAGTACACATTTCATTATGCTAGGGTTCTTTAGAAAATACTGATCTCTAGCCCCTACTCACCCCAGGCATGATATGGTATTGGTATGGGATTAGCATGTAGAACACTGGGACATTAAATTTACTTTAATTTTAATCGAGTTTTCAAGATAGAGCCTTGCTGGGTAACCCAGGAGGATCTTGATCAGGTAATTTTTGTTTGGTTTGGTTTTGAGACAGGGTTTCTCTTTTTAGCACCCTTGGCTATCCTGCAATTTGCATTATAAAACAGGCTGGCCTAGAACTCATAGCGATTGGATGCCTCTACCTCCCAAAGGCTGGGATTAAAGGCGTGTGCCACCACCTCCTGGCTTGACCAGTATGCTTCATCACGCCCAGGCTGACTTTGACTTTTTTTTTTTTTTTTTAATTTATTTTATGTATATGAGTACGTCCTCTTTCAGACACACCAGAAGAGGGCGTCGGATCCCATTACAGATGGTTATGAGCCATCTTGTGGTTGCTGGGAATTGAACTCAGGACCTCTGAAAGAGCATTCAGTGCTCTTAACTGCTGAGCCATCTCTCCAGCCCCTGACTGACTTTTTCAAGAACTATGATGTAGCAGGAATTCCAGTGTGTAGCAAATGCGACAAGTAGAGGAACTCTATTCTACATTGTTGCTATCCATGAAAATCAGTTTTTATACAGAATTCTAGATCCTTCCTTAGACTTCAACCAGTTGTTTCTTGGAAGTATCCTTTTCCTAAGTCACTAGGCAAAAAGAGCTCCAGCTTGAGGTGGGCCTTCCTGGCTGGGCCACCACTGCCTGGCTTCCTGTTCTTTGACCAGCGCTTGCAGCTTCTTCCCCTGGCCTCTAGAGGCCAGTCCACAGCTTCTCTGCACACCCATGTTTATAAGGCTTTGGATTATTTTTCGGCTCAATATCAACAGAGCCAAAACAGAATGCACCCCTGGAAGGTTTTATTCCCTCACTCTTGAAGGTGAACACCAGCCTTGTCCATGTAGACCCCAGAGAGGAGTTACTCCTCCTGACTCCTCTAGACCTCACAACCATGCTGTTAGCAAATTGCTAGCCTTAAACTCCACCCTGCTGACCTTGTCTGCTCTGTGGACTGCAGTGGTAGGTCGGACTTCTCCAAGCTTAGCATTTCTAGTAAGCCAACTGATCTTCCACTGCGAAGATGTGTTTTCTCAAATCTGTTACTGTTGCCCGTAAACTTTCTAAGATGCAAATGTAATCTAGTTGCTACTTGTCCTTAAGTCCTTGAAAGGCAGCATTTTGCCTTTAGGATAAGTAATGAAATGTCTTAGCCCTTCCTGAGTTTTGCTTCTAGGCTTATCTCTGGCCAGTTTCTCAGGACGGTGAGTCCTCCCGGGACCTGGTTTTAAAAGAATGAAGTCAAATCCCCTTGAGCTAAAGTTTAATGAGCCCAGGATGGTTCTGTTATCTCACCAGGTTGAGAAACACAGCCCTCAGACATGCACACAGCACTTTAGAGAACCTTCTGGTGTGCCAGATAGTTACACTGCTCTGACTTTGTAGCCCTGGTGGCCTGAGCCTGGCTGCTAGCCTTACTTTTCAGCTTGTTAGGTCCCCTTCTGGAGTAAGATTTCAGCTCTTCCAGTGCCTAGCTTTTGTGCTCTCTCTTTCTATTCATGAGTAGAAAAAACAAAACCTCTTAGGTATCATCCCTCTTCTAGATCTACTGATTTCCCTACCCCCACCCCCCATCTTTCTTTTTTTTTTTTTTTTGTATCTTTTTTTTTTTTTTTTTGGTTTTTCGAGACAGGGTTTCTCTGTGTAGTCCTGGTTGTCCTGGAACTCACTCTGTAGACCAGTCTGGCCGCGAACTCAGAAATCCGCCTGCCTCTGCCTCCCAAGTGCTGGGATTAAAGGCGTGCGCCACCACCGCCCCGCCACCCCCCATCTTTCTTTCCTCTGGAATTTGAATTCTTTGCTGGGAGCCACAGTGTCTTTTTATCTTTTGTTTTTGTTTCATTTTTGTGTTATTTTGAGACAGAGTCTCAAGTAGCCCAGGTTGGCCTCAAACCCTCCACATACTCTAGGCTGTCCTTGAACTCCCGATCCTCCTGCTTTACCTCCCAAGTGCTGGGATTACAGGCATGTGTTATAACACCCATCTTTCCTTTCCTCAGGATCCTCATATCCCAATATATTGATTATTAGAATAAACGTTTGTTAATTGATTTACTACTGGAAAGCAAAAATGGAGGAGTCCATTATTAAGTAAGCAATGAAACAGGCAACTAGGCAGAATAAATAATATAGACAACGACAGGAATTTGAATTTAAGGCTTGAGGTTCTGTACCAATTATTTGAAATGCAAGTAGATATACAGAAAACATAAGCGCACGATCAGTCAGTTTAAATAGAAACAATAGACACTGATGTATGCAAATTGAAACAAAAAAGAAATTTATTGAGGTTGTCAGTTAGGCCCAGAATTACTAGGAACATCAAAATGCCAGGTGTTGAAAACAGGCAGGAACACAGCTAGAATCTCAACCTTAGCTAAACAAAGGAGGCCCTAACTCAGTGCTCCTCAGCCTTCCTAATGCTGTGACCCTTTGACATGTTGTGATGAACCCCAACCATAAAATCACTTCGTTCCTACTTCAGAACTATAATTTTGCTACTGTTAAGAATTGTAATGTGGGACTAGAAAGATGGCTCAGTGGTTAAGAGCACTGACTGCTCTTCCAGAGGTCCTGAGTTCAATTCCCAGCAACTACATGATGGCTCACAACCATCTGTAATGGGATCTGATGCACTCTTCTCTTGTGTGTCTGAAGACAGCTACAGTGTACTCGTATAAATAATAATAAATAAATAATATTTTTCAAAAAAGATTTGTTATGTAAATATCTGATATGGAGGATATTCAATATGCAACCCCTAATGGGTCGTGAATCACAGGTTGAGAAGCACTGTTCTAACTCATCTGGCCGTCTCCTCCACCACGGAACAGGAGTGCTGCCAAAGACATTGCAGATGCCACAAGAGTGGGGGTTCCACTCACACTCTTGCTTTGTCTCCCTCATCCTTTCCAAGTCAAATCAGACTGGCTCAGGTGGGCCTGTTGAGGTCTGACTATAGATGAATCTGCAATGCACCATTCTGGGCTTCTAAGTACTCTCCTGCATCCACAGAGCCAAGAATCAGCTTTCAGTGAATTTTATAAACAAAGGCAAACTGTGAGTGGTGGGGCACCATTAAAAATCATCTCTTATATTGTACAGTATTATATATAACATTATTAAAATAATGAAACTAACTAAAGTCTTGGAACCAAAACAGGAAATCAGAATAAATATATCATTTCTAGGTGATCACAAAGTCAATTATAAACAAACTTTAGAGTTCTGTTGCTTCCTGAGGAGAATGTCAATATTCAGTACATACTATGACATCAGGGGCAAAGAAAAATGGTGGCAGCCGGGCGGTGGTGGCGCACGCCTTTAATCCCAGCACTTGGGAGGCAGAGGCAGGTGGATTTCTGAGTTCGAGGACAGCCTGGTCTACAGAGTGAGTTCCAGGACAGCTAGGGCTACACAGAGAAACCCTGTCTCGAAAAAAAACAAACAAAAAAAAAAAAAGAAAAAAAGGTGGCACAGGAGTGTGAAAGTATTTTTAACTGATGTAATTGTTGTCTCCAAGGCTTACTGCCCAGTCTGCTAACCTAGACCTAGTTCTGGAAGCTTCTAGTGTTCATACAATCTAATCTAGGCCTAGAATGTTTTCAGCCTGTGAGACTAACTGCTGAATAAAGCTCACACCTTCCTAGTTCTTTCTCCTCTCTGACTGGCTGATTCAACTCAGCCATTCTGGTTCAAACTCCATGCTGATTGATTCAATCTGGCTTCTCTCTCAGCTTCTGCTAAATTGCTCTGCTTGGCCTCATACTAACTTTGACAATATATTCTAATCTTCTGGCTCCTTCTCATTCTCTGGCTCATTCTGTCTTCACCTGTGTCTGTCGTGTTCTCTTTGCAGCCTGTCTCTGTACAACTGTCGCAGTAAAACTGTTGCCTTTCTTTCTCTGTGCTACTCTCTCTTAAATCACCTCTCTTTCCTCTCTGTTCTAATGGGAGTTGGGCAAATCCTATTCTGTTAAATCTTTCCCCAGATTCATCACATTGTCTGCCATTCAGTTAGACATCACTTTCAAACTTGGTGTTTCCTTCTGCAAACTAATTTTACCTTCATTGTTTGGGATTAAAGGTGTGTACTAAGGGCTTGTCTGTATTCCAGCCAGGTCATACTGTAATCCAGGGCTTGTCTGCATTCCAGCCAAGTAGCCACTGTTACCGTATTAAAATCCTTCTACACAGTTGTCCTTGGGACTTTTGTAGTATATCTGGAGAATGGAAAAAAGAGGGGACAGGCTTCCAACTTCCGGTTTGGACTACAGCACCAACAATTTGCCATCACTGCAGAAACAGTATTGAAGCAAAAAGCATTGTGAAAATAAATGCAGGTTCTAAGTACTGGCTGATGTTCCAAGAAGAGTCGGGGATACGCAGTTCACATGAAATGCCTCTTCTCTGTTCTTGATTTAAAGAGAAATATTTCTCTTAAGAAGAAAAAATAATATATAATTAAGATTTTCAGGCAATATTAGAAGTGCAAAGATAAAAAAGACAAAATGCCACCTGACCACAAAGTAAATGCTAGCAATCAACATCGTCCTAATCATGTTTATCCATGTGGGCAGAGAACACAGCAGCAAGGTGCTCCCTCAAGCAGAGGCTCTGTATGAGACAGAAGCATAGAGAGAGGAGCTTTTTCATGATCTCATTTCTTTTTCTTTTTTCATTTTTTTGTTTTTGTTTTTCGAGACAGGGTTTCTCTTTAGACCAGGCTGGCCTCGAACTCAGAAATCCACCTGCCTCTCTGCTTCCCAAGTGCTGGGATTAAAGGCGTGCACCACCACTGCCCGGATCTCATTTCTTAAAGTAATTTTAAATGCATATAATAGGATAAAAAATAAAGGCCTAGTTGAGTTTCATGGTTTTTCACATTGTTTTCTTACAAACACAACAGACAAACAAACAATTTCTTTAAGTTTAAAAGCTTATTAAGGGGATAGGGAAAGAAATAACCAGCAGTAAGTGTATTGAAGGTATATGGAAACTCAGTGTTTTATAAGCTTCGTGTGTGTGTGTGTGTGTGTGTGTGTGTGTGTGTGTGTGTATCTGTCTTTGTGTGTTTGGGGATGGGGGTGGGGAAAGAGAGCATTTAATTGGAGTTTCATTACACAGAGGATTTTGTTCCTCTCAAAAGTCAGAGATTGAAAAAGAAAGAAAGAGAGAGAGGGAGGGAGGAAAGGAGGGAGGGAAGGAGGGAGGGAGGGAGGGAGGGAGGGAGGGAGGGAGGGAGGGAGGAAGACAGAGAGTATAGATAGATCTGGATAGGTAGATATATAGATGGAGATAGATAGATAGATAGATAGATAGATAGATAGATAGATAGATAGATGAGAAATGGATGGATGAGTTATTGGTCAGACACAGATAGACAGACAGACATGGGGCCAGATGTAAGATTCTCCCTATCAGAGAATCTGATCAGAGGTGTCCTGGAGGCTACTGTTATTGTTCTTAATTGCCCACAGAACTTGATGGTAAGACTCCGTTTTGAAGACACCATAAACTTTTGTCATGGGACATGACAAATCAAGTTGCTATTGCAGAAGAAGCTTCCTCCCTGTACCCTGTACTGCTGACCAGTTCTCACAGAACTAGACAGTGCTCTATAGGCTTCTAGGGAGCAAAGAAGATTCATCAACAGTTTTACCCAGCCATTAACCCTGTGTTATGAGGGTAGCAAGTACTTCCTGATTATATTTAAAGCCAGACACAAAGTAGAAAACACATACCTGGTATTATAAATCTGGCCAAGAATACATGGTTGGGGAGTTTATAGGCTCTAAGGATGAACTATTGTCCTAAATGGACATGATATCGAACTGTCATCTGAATTTGTACCTCTAGACTCAAATTAATGCAGCTCTAAGACCTCATTAGGGAACTTTCTTTGTACAGTGAACAGTATCTAGTGCAAAAACACACAAGTAGGCCAAGTGCAGAGAATAAATGTTAATGGTATGTTTTGCCACAAATGGGACGTCTATAATGCTCACTACCACCATCATATGGCTCAGGGACCATCATGGAAATGAGCATAGAAGAGCTGAGGGTAGGGAGGATTGGAGTGAAATAGTGTTTTCTGAACATGAAGGAACTGCTACACTCATGGACTCACAACAGCTCTGGTAGCCTGGCCAAGATCAAGCCAGTCAACATTCTAGCATAAACAGAGAAGAGGTATGTGAGTCTCCACCCTTAGCTATCAAACTAGAAACAGATGATGCCTTCTGGGTCAGTTTTCTTCAAAGGTGTGGCTCTTGGTAGGTAAACCATACTTAGTGGATGGCCCCATTTTCAGAAGCACATTGACAACACAGACTTAATTTGATGATCATTAAAAGAAAGAAGTCACAAAGTTGGGGTGAACAGAAACATGGGGGTGGACCTCAGAAGAGTTAAAAGGAGGAGTAGGAAGTGCATATCATCAAAATATACAGTCTGAAAGTCTCAGGAAATAATTAAACCTTTTTAACTTTATTAAAATGAAAGGTCAATATATTTTTAAACTTTCAGCTAAATGGTTTAGCTTTAGGCAGCGTCTACTTGTTCACAGAGACAATGATGTCAGCACCTTGCTCTTTATTGCTCACCTCTCTCAGCCGTGCATGTGATGACTCTGGGTTTATGTTTATATTGTCAGCACTTGCTGTGGTAATTTGTCCTGTTTGCTTGTACTCTACAGAGAACTAGATAAGGACTCAGCACCCCGTTGTTCTACCACCACTTCTACAAGTTTCATTTTTGTTGTTGGCATTTTCCCGCGGTACTAGGGATTGAACTCAAGGCCTTGCATGTGACTACAACTGTATCCCCAAGTCCTTTTCAGTTTTTAAAAATGTAATTCATATCTGAATCCACTGAATGTTGGCTGCAAATTTCCCTTTCTTTGTAAGAACTCAGTATGTTTCATTTCCAGGGGTCACTCTTGTTTGAGTATGTTTTTCTCATGCCTGTGGGAAAAAAAAATTGTGGTTCTACTTCTAAAGTTAAGAATTCTTTTCATATTTTATCATCATCTCTGGCATTGGGCTGTAGAGAAAAGTGAGACGCCAACCTTTTTCTCTTGGAGGTGGTTGCTTTTCTGCCTAGATGTTGAACTAACATGTTTTTATATTCCTAAGGCCAGTACATAGATCAAAGGTGTCCTGGTGTTGAACATTTCATATCTAATTTTTACTGCAATTTGATGTTTGATTATTGTCCTCATGATTGTGGTAGGTCTGAGTAACTGTGTTGTGGCAATTTTGAAAAGCTAGATAGTATGAATGGTCATTTAAAATTGCCAGATGGTTTTTCTCATTCTTATCTTGGCTTCTGGGTCTATTGCCTCTGGTTTTTAGTCTGATTCCAGTCAACCCACAGTCCAGTAACTACTCTTAGACACCTCGGAGTGTTCCCATGCATTCAAATGTCTCTGTGAAGCTGGCGATGTACAGAAGTGACATCAGCAGAAATTATTTGTCCCTCAAGGAGAAATGTGCTCAGTGGAGATTTATAGAGTGATATGCATAAAGCAAGCAAGGTTGACCAGTTGTACTACCACCAAAATTAGTTTTCTACTGGTTGTTTTCCTGATTTGTTTTACTGACAGATGAATGATAAAGTCAGAAGAGAACTTCATTTCTAAAATTGGTAAATGAAGCAGTTTTGAGCCTTTGGATTCCAAATACTTATTGTAGTGAATAAAGGAGAGTTTGGTCCTCTAATTCAGATACAATGAATGTAATCTGGGTGAAGCCATGCGATGACTCCAAGATGATATTGCACCTTAGGAAAGACATAGGATGGTCAGTCAGTGGTGAAATACATGGTGACGTTATCTTAAAAGCAATGCAGACTACAAGGGTCTTGAAGTCATTGTTTCTAAAGCCTCAAACCTTTGTATGAGTGGATGCTAGTATAAAAAGGCAGAGTGATCAGCAATTCTAGAGGACCATGGTGGTACGGCACTATAGAACAGTTCATGGGTGACTCATGGGAATGTGACTATCTGGTAGGTTTGGTTAAGAAGTCTCTTTTCTCAGCCCTGAACCACACAACTAAGAATGTATATGAGATGGTCCCAGGTTTTGGTCTAGTGTTGTACAATGAGTGGTGGATGCCTTCCTTTGGATCTCATTTCTTAACGTTAAAGTTGAAAGTTCACGAAGTTTACTTTTGTTTTGAATAACTGTCTCATTCATGATGAAATGAAAAATAGTACGCTTTTTTTGAAGCAAGCTGAGTACCCAAGTTTGCCAGTACTACTCACAACTTCGAGAGCAGATCTGCTCCTGTTCTCTGAGTCCCCTTTAATTTCTGTACAGCCAAGATGCCTTTAATTGCAAGTAGTTCTTCTTCTACAAACATTCACATGCACCTACCAAGGGAGTTAGCCTTGGAATGAGCTGCCCTGAGTAAGAGAAACAGATAATCTGTTGTGGATCCTCTTTGGGCTCAGATGGCATTCACTGTGGTATTAGGAAGTTAACTTACTTATGTGATGTGAAGATCATGTATGTAGGCAAAAGTTAATGCACAGGCACTTTTTTTTGGTAGGGGGATAGAACTGGTATGGTGTTTGTTAGCACACAGGCCCCTTTGTGGGGGAGGGAGGGGGACAGAGCTGGTATAGTGTTTGCCTACATACAAATGCCTCAACCTCCTCAAGAATTTTTTCCTCAAATACTTGCCTATTCTCAAAAGATGAAAAAATGTCCCATAATCACTGAGATAGCTGTCTTTTTTTTTTTTTTTTTTAGTAAAATGAAATCTACTGTAATCATGCCCAACACACGTTTCTTTATACAAGTATATATGGGTCAATTGTATTCCCCCATACCCTGTTCCTCCTGGTTTTTATTCTCTTGGTCTTCACTCCTCTAGTTTTTCATCCTCTTTGTTCCCCTAGGCAATTTCATTTCTACTTTCATTTAATATACACACACAATTTTATGTGATTTATAAAACCTAGAAACCACAAATGAAAGAAAGTCTATAATATTTGGCTTTCTGAGACTGAGTTTGTTTAATGTAATTATGTCTCATTGCCTCCGTTTTCCTGTCAATGGCATAACTTCACTCTTCTTCATGGAGGAAAAAAAGTTCCACTGTGTCTATGTACCACATTTTTCTTACCCAGTCTTCTGTGGCTAGACACCTTTGTCGGTTTATAACTTAACAGCTGTAGACGCTGTTGAAGCAAAAGTTGATGTGCAAGTGTCTCTAATAGTATGTTGGTGTGTAGCCCTTTGGGTAAATACCCAGGAGTGGTATAGCTGGGTCATGAAGTAAAACTACTTCTAGGTTTTGAGAAACCTTCCTAATGCTTTCTGTAAAGGCTGGAGTAGCTTGCATCCCTCACCAACCGTCTACAAAGGTTCCCTTTGTCCACACCAAGGCCGGTGTTTATCATTTTTCATTTCCTTAATAACTGACACTCTGACTCGGGTAAGATATTTAATGACATCACTAGCTCATGAGGCGAACAGGAGCAGGTACCCTCTGCGGACATACATGGGTCCTCCAGGTCACCAACGTCCCTACCAGGTCCAATTCCATAGGCAGAGGCCAGCTGTCAAGTCCCACTTTTTATCCCACTTGAAATTTTGTTTACTTATGTATGGTAGAGTCAAGAGGAACATGACATATTTCCTACAATTACTTCTATTACAAATGGATGTATATAAGACACACAGAGGACTGCAGGAGTTTTTGTTTGTTTGTTTTCTTGGCCAGTTTTACACGTTGGTATTGCCTGCTGGAGGTTCATGAGAATCTTAGTTTATGGCTGGTTGCTCTAGATGATAAAGGCACAAGGCAAATCAGTTAGTCAAGGTGAGCACACAGGTAACCATGTCTGCTAGATGCCTGCTCACACTCCACCCCTAAACTTTTTTCATTGTAGTTCGTATTTGAGCCCAGCCAATGACTCTAGGCTACCTAGGCTTGAGAGCTATGGGTCAAGAATTGTCTTAATATTGTCCCAGAAAATCACTTTGAAACTTTGTAGCTATGCTTAGTGCTCTTCACGTATAAAGAACTCTGTCATCCTATTTCCATGTGTCCAGTTTTTTGGTTTCTTATGCTTTTAAAAATCATGTTAAAATTAATTTTAGAATGCCTAGTACATTCTCTTGGATCAAATTTAAAAGTAAAATAGTGTGTAGTGAGATCTATTCCTCTGACCCCCTGACCCCAATTATCCAATGTTGTTCATTGGTGACAAATAACATTACTAGTTTCTATTCTAGCACTCAGAAACTTTTTTATTCGAGTGTGTCTTAATTCACAAGCTATGGATGCCTGGTGGAGGGGGTTTCCTTACAATGTTCTGAGTTAGTTCATGAATCAAAACTACTTTCATAATAATATAAAATATCACTGGTCATTTTCACTCATGTTTTCTCCAGTGACACAAAGGTGGTGGTGGGAAATCCTTGAAGTGATCAAGAGAGTTAGTTAAGTTTCAGATTTCTCCCTGCCACATACCCATAGATTGACATGTTCCGATTTCACTGCAGAATGTCCTCAACAAAACAGGAAACAGTAATGATTTCACTGCATTTTCACCTGGGTGTCTGTCTTCTGGGCATTCTGTCTGGTGCGACAGGAAGTACACAAACAGAACAACGGAGCAATTCCTCTGTAAACTGTCTTAGTATTGTATTCCAAAGAACGACATTTGTGTGACTTGTAACAAGCTGAGAACGCAGCTAATGAACCATCCACAAGGCACCATTTCTACTCAAAAGAATGACAGTTAATCTGTGGTTACTCCAATGACTGAGAAATATTTTTTAAATGAACAAAATAAACCTGTTCCTTAAAAAAATATATACTGAAATACCTATTATAATATTTAAGCTTTTAAGTAAAAATTAAAATTTTGTAAAATGTGTAGCCACTATGAACTCAGTTTTTTAATGTCTAACTTTTTTTATTATTATTCTTAAATAAGTGGAGATAAAATAAATGGATTCTTCATATTGAGAGAGATTTGTGCTAACACTATGAAGGGCTACATAACTGAGCAGAGAAATATTTTTAGATGAGTAGTGCAAGTTCTTAACACACCACCATACTTTAAAAAGCTCTACAAAGCATAACACAAACAGTAGATTTTAAGGATCCAAACAACTGGGTCAAAAGCAAGAGAGAAGGAAGAGAACTTTGATGTGGTTTCAGAAGCCACACTGCAATTAATCTTTAAGCAGTGGTCACAATAATGAACATCTTTGATTAGCTGAAAAGATATTTGGAATTCTTCTCTATTTTGCACCAGCCTAGCTCTCTTCATGCACTTCAACCAGAACAGTGTGGCAAAATAGAACAAATCACAAAGCTTTTCTCTGATAGACAAGTATGCTGTGCACATTTTAAAGTCCACCTTGGTCATTTGTGTTTCTTGACAACTATCTGCTGATTTTGTTTGCCCATTGGCTGATGGACAGATTGCTTCTTCTGTTTAATTTTGCTGGGTGGTTTTGTTTGTTTGTTTGTTTGTTTGTTTTTCTGAATTTTAGATGTTTACCCTGGTCTGATGCAGAGTCACACAACTTCTCCAGTTCTATAGGCTGCCTGGCCACTTTGCTGGCACCCTCTATCTCTGTCACAATGCGGCTTTCTTACCATTTCACCAACTTCTTCCTCTGTCTGACTTTCTTCTCTAAGTCCCAGATTGGGTTCATTTGCTTGATAGTGTTCTCTCTCAAACCGTGATCATTTCTACTAGGGAACTTCAAATTTTCACCAGCTGGCGCATTTCAGCGTCTTTGCACTCAGTCATGGAGGGATTTTAGCATATGGAGGCCTCGTGGTTTTTCATGAATCTGGGCTATGGTTTGTATGTCTGTTGGTCTGGCCATCCTTCTGGTTTTACTTGAGTGGCTTTGTACTAAGCACAGCACTCTTGAGATGTTCACCTTCACTCCTTGTCCGGTGTCACTTGTCTTTGACTTGATACTCCCCCACTGTTTTCTCACTAACTTCATAAGTTTCTAAAGCTTTCCTTCTTTATGTCTTTGGTGTAGAGTCCATGTGTTTTTATACTGACTGTTAATGATGACCACCTCATATAGAGGCATGTTCTTAAGCAGAGTGAGCCAAGCTTTAATTTCTAATTTAGCAAGTAATATGAAAGATGACTCATGCCACATTTTTTTGGCAGTGATCCTGTCATCAAAAAATAAATAAATTTGAAAACTCTTTGTCTTAAACCTATTGCCTTCCAACTGTCTATATCTATATATCTGCAATGTATTCTCCTTTGAAAATACAAATACTCTGTACATGCTTTCAGCTGCTCCTTGCTTTGTGACCAATACATCTTCAGAACTGTGCCATGTCTCAGAGGTTCACCATTCTTCTAATGGATAAACTTTATTTTCCCTGTAAAAAGTTACCATTTATGTGTGTGTATATATATATATATATATATATATATATATATATATATATATGGCTTAAAGGTATATGTGTTTGTGTTATATGTATGTGAGTGTATGTTTGTGTATATGTGTGTGTGTTTGTTTGTGTGCATGTGTGTGTGTATGTGTGTATATATGTGTGTGTGTGTGTGTGTGTGTGTGTGTGTGTGTGCGCGCGCGGCGCGCACGTGTGATTGAGTGGTACTGAACTTAGGGCCTAATGAATTCTATATATGTACTCTACCACTGAGCCATATCCTTGGTCCAAAAAATTAGTTTTTCTTATAGGCAATACTATACTGAATAACTTTACATCCATGTCATCTGTAAAGTTCATAGGACAAAGGTATAGATGTTAGTAAAAAACTAAGTGCATTTGTAGTTTGTTATATATGTTGCAAAGATTAAGTCCTTGCTTTTTCTTTTTTTATAGAAAATTGAGAAATATATTATAGCCTTATAAAAATAGTCCACATCAATATCATAGGCAAGATCTGATGAGCACAATGGAATTGACTGTTAAGTATGTTTACATGTATGCAATTTGCATATTTTGAAGAAAAAATGAAGGTAAAAATAAAATTAAGTCATAAATTCTGTTATTTGCACTGTATGTTGACAACCCTGTATCATAAGTGTGTTCTGGGAAAAGTCTTAAATTTTGGGTCATTAGTCTGGCTTGTAATCGAAGCCACTTTGCTCAAGGTTTTATTTTTTTTATATTTATTTATTTATTTATTTATTTGTTTGTTTATTTTTGGTTTTTTTTTTTTTTTTTTCAATATATAAGTCCTTTATTGTCCTCAAAAAGCCCAAATTGTACTTGTGATCAGGATCTTGTTTCTGGAGCTAGGAATCTGAGGCCTCACTCATCAGCCTGCTGCACGGTTCCCTTCTCAGACACATAGATGCCATCCAAAAACTTTCTGATATCTTTGTTTTTAACTGTTGTAGCTGAATCAGAGCCGCTGAGTTTGAAACAAGCTCAATATCATTTCCCTCAAGGATTAGTTCATCCTTCTGGGCTTGGGAGACAGAACACGCCACACCTGTCCTCATCCGAACCCTGCGGATGTATTTTTCACCCAAGAAATTTCGGATTTCGACCAAAGACCCATTCTCCTGAATAACGACGTTGATGGCGAAGTGAGCGTACACAGGCCTCATCTTATAACGGAAGCCCAGTGTAACACCCTTGATCATGTTCTGAACATGACTGCAGATGGTTCTGACAGTGGCCAGTTCCTTTCTGTTACCCCACCATTTGTCAACTCGGAGCCTTTTCTTCTTCTTTCCAAGAAGACTCAGCTCTACATTGATGTGATTGAAGTCCCTCGGCAGAGTTCCCCTGGGGCCCTTCACAATGACTGTGCGCCCCTTCAGAGTGATAGCGACATTTTCTGGAATGTCGACCGTCTGATTGCTGAGAATGGTCTTCATTCTCGCAGTAGATGGGGCAAAGCTATTTTTGGTTTTTTGAGACAGGGTTTCTCTGTATATCCCTGGCTGTCCTGGAACTCATTCTGTAGACCAGGCTGGCCTTGAACTTAGAAATCTACCTGTCTCTCCCTCCCAAGTGCTGGGATTAAAGGCGTGCGTCACCACTGCCCGGCTGCTCAAGGTTTAAAGCTAGTAGCTCTGGTTATACCAAAGAATGTGAGGTCCCAGCGTACTAAAATTCCAGGACCACAGTGGCCATCGGAAGAGATGACACTTATCACGCCAGAAGGTTGTAGAGCTGGTGAGGGTGGATTCCAGGCCACGTATGTCAGAGAAGCAAGGGAAATGCTTGAGTTCCTGTTGGATGTTGAAGCAAAGTGACCACTCTGGTTTCATTCTGGTTTCAGCTCTACTTAAATGTCTTGTCTGGAAAACCGTCTTTGTCTTTTGATTCCCACAGACCTTCTTCGGTATTCTGTAGCTGTCGTTTTTGTGATGATAACATGTTGCTTTCTAATGAGAAAGGTATGTGCCTTATTTAATGCTTTACTCTTGGAAGCTAATCTAGTACCTGACATATAGAGGGTTTTCATAAATATGTGCTGAATTATTGAATAAATAAAAGGACAGTTTAAGCTAGGGTATGGGTTCTGTATATCTGACAATATTATTTGAAACTATCATATCTCTTGCAGCTACTTTAACAGTATTACAATCATATTTTCTTTACTGCATACATAAAAATTTAACAATTAATAAATCATATGTCTGGCACAGATCTACTTATTAGAGTTGAAAGAGTGTAAACTGCTGTTTTCTATTCTAATTTGTTTTGTCCTTTGATGACTTTTGTGTCATTTGCCTTACTGGCCACCAGTAACATCTTTGCCCAAGAGAAAGAACCAAGTCCACAGGAAGCAACAGGAGACATCACCTAAGAAAGCAAGCAGTCAATAAATTGGTATACCATTCAGATTGTACCCCAGTGAAAACATACTTTTGAGTTAGACAGTATTCATTTGTTATAGGATACTTAAACTTTATTTTATTCCCCTTAAACCAGTAGTTCGCAGCCTTCCAAACACTGATGAGACCCTTTAATACAGTTCCTCATGTTGTGGTGACACTCAACCATAAAAATTATTATTATTATTTTTATTTTTATTTTTTTTTTATTTTTTTTTTTTTTTTTTTTTTTTTGGTTTTTTCGAGACAGGGTTTCTCTGTGTAGCTCAGCTGTCCTGGAACTCACTCTGTAGACCAGGCTGGCCTCGAACTTAGAAATCCTCCTGCCTCTGCCTCCCAAGTGCTGGGATTAAAGGCGTGCACCACCACCGCCCAGCCATAAAATTATTTTTGTTGCGACTTCATAACATCTTCAGTTTGCTACTGTTATGAGTCACAATATAAATATCTTTGTTTTCTGATGATCTTAAGTGACCCCTGTGAAAAGGTCATTCAATACCCTAAGGGGTCATGGTCCACACGATGAAAACTGCTGTCTTAAACTACCCAAGAAAACAGGATCTGAAGTAATTCATTACAATATTTTAATTAAGAAAACTTACTATGTGTTCAGTTGTAAAGAGAAATTTCAAAGTGAGGAGAAATTCCCTCCAGAAAGAGGTCCAGGAAGCCACTTTGCTGATCATTCTCTAAGGCCAAATCCTCTTACTTTTCTTCAATTTCTTTCTCATTTTAACAAAAATTCACTTCACTACTTTCTGTGTTCCCCTTCTCTCTCTTCCAATGTGTCTGTTTTCTGATACAAAGTGAGTTTCTTAAGCTTGTTCTTGGGCTGTGCCATGCTTTTTGACATGATGATTCACATATGTTGACTCTTGACATATTTGTTGAATGATTTGATATCTCTCATGGAGTCTTGGGAGTAAAAAAAAACACACTGTGTTGCAAAATAACTCCAGATAGGGTTGAGTAGTAAGAGAGAGGGGGGGGGAGGGAGGGAAAGAGAGAAAGAGAGAGATCTTCTAGACCTCTGAGCAGACAGCTCCAGGGACAGCCAGAAGGGAAAAGGGGACTTCGGTATTATAATTGGCAGGAATGGAGTTTTTCCAGTTACCAGGTGGGCTTAGAACAGGAATTGTAGACCTTAGGGGAAAGCTTGCCTCTGTGAAATCCTCAGCAGGGACAGTAGTCTAGCTGTGCCCAGACCTCTGGCGACATAAACAGTGAGATAACAATGTGCTGCTGTAAACACGTGCCTGCACACCTGCTCAGACAGCAATCAGAACAAAAAACCATTGCGTCACAGTTTTAGTTTATAAGCAACGGTAGAGAAAAGCAGAATTTATCGGTAGAGAAAAGCAGAATTTATCAGACCAAGACTTGATAGACCACACCGCTGAAGGGAATCCTGAATGTTGGAATTCTAAAGTCAAAAGCAAGCAAACGGCATCCAAGAGTTTGGTTTGTGTATGTTGAAGCAATCTACCTGTATCTCTGCCCTGGTTGGTCACTGAGTCTAGGAATCAGATTCTTCCAACAATCTAGTCAACCTCATTTTATTTACCCCAAAATTCTTTGTGGAGAATCCTGAGAATGAACAGGCCCCAGGACTATCTGAAATGAGAAGTATCACTCTCTAAAAGGAAAATGTCACACTGTTAACGAAACAAAACAAATCAAAAACAAACAAACAACAACAACAACAAAGCCAAGACATTTATCATTAGCATATGAAAAGAGCCTATCCTGTCCCCTCTCTGGCCTGATGGCAGAGCTTGACAGAAGAAATGTAAAGATCTAGGCAGAGATCTGGACACATAGCAATCTTCCCTAAATCAGAACCATAACCATTAGCAACCAGGGGCCTATGCCTCATCTAGGTGGTAAGACAGAAACTCTTTTCCTAAAGTTAGAAAGAAGAGTCCCAGCTTGTTGGGGTAAAAAAAAAAAAATAATTACTTCCCAACACTCAAATTCACAGGCTTAAGTCACTGTTGACACATAGGTGTGTATAATTAACAGTATCAGAGATTAGGAAGCTACAGATTCCCAAATGGCATTATGTACTTAAGCCTGTGCCTCCATGTTTAAAGTCTGGCTTTGGATGTGAAATTTGGATTACTCATGATATTTGGCCTATTCATATCTGGCCCTATCTACTAAGCTCATAATTCTCAGGAATCCCCAGTGCAGAGTGATCTGGTTGTGGTGGGCTTTGTTCTGTTTGTGGTGTTGGGGGCGTCTAACCGAGACTCTCACATATGCTAAGCTGGCATTCTCCCCTGGCAGCATCCCCGGCCCTAGATCTTTTCTGAGGTAAGGCTTTTCTGTGATCGATTTGTTGTTGTTGTTGTTGGAGAGTGCCTTTCCTGGGTACACCCTTTCAGAGGAAGGTGTCATTTCTGGCCCTGAGTATCACTGATGGCTAGAGTTAACTTCCACTCCATTCTGTTCAACTCTGCAAGTATTTATTGAGCTCCCATTATGTGCAATGAACTGTATTAAGTGCTCTGATAGATTAAAAAATGAATAGATAAGACAGAGTTCCTGACCTTAGGGTATTTCATTGTCCTAAAATGTTACATAGAGCAGATACTCCTCAGAGTAGGGTATGGCAAGTGCTAAAATACACAGAAGAGAGGGACTCTTGTATCTCAAGTGCTGCTAATGTTAGTCTTGTCTAAGCACAGGTATTCCCAGGACTGTGAACCTGTTTTTGTTTCTGGATTCCTGATGCCTGGCACAGTCCTTGGTTCTTAATCTCTACAATTAAAACTTAGTTTAAAAACTGTTTTAACTGTGATAAAACTCCACATAAATATTTCCATTTTAACCACCTTAAAGCACAGTCTAATGATAGGAAGGGTATTCACTTTGCTCTGGATTTGATTTGCTTTGTTGAAATTTTTGTTCTTACAAGTGGAAAATCTTACCTATTAAATAATATCTCCCTCCTCATAGCTCCTGACAACTGCCTTTCTGTTCTTTGCCTCTTGGAATTTATAATTCTAGTACTTCATTTGAGTGGCGTCAAACTCTCTTTATCCTTTTCTGATTGGCTTATTTCACTTAGCCTGATATCTTAAAGGATTGTTCACATTGTAGCATTTTCCCAAATCTCCTTTGGCTTTAAGGATAGGTTATTTTACATGTATATGTATGTGAATGTACACACACACACACATGTTCTTTCTCTCTCTCTTTGTGTATGTGTTGAGTGGGGCTATGTGTGTATCTCCCCTATGTCCCTCTCACACACACAACCTTCTGTTAATAGGTAAACCCAGGGCTTTATGCAAAAGGCACAGATGCTCTACTGCTGTGCTTCACTGCCATCCTAGGAAGTAGACATTTTGATAGGCTAACATAGAGCAGAGAGAAGGCATCTGAAGCTTAGAGAATAAAGACAAAGATAGCAATGGAATGTGACAGTGCACTGGCTTACTTGGTGTAGACAAGGTTCTGTGGTATTCTGGCTTTCAACTGAAGGGTCTGAAGGACATGGAGTACCATAAAAAGATGACAGATTTCTTCTCAAGTTTGGAGGACTCATTTAAGGATTGAGGCAGGGAGATGAGTAACATTACTGAGGAGTAGAGTTGTAACCAAAATGTAGCTATAAATATAAGGTCATAATTCTGGCAGGAGACAAAGTAGGGCAGTGACAGAGGAAATAGTAAAAGGGGGAGGAAGGGTGGGGAGACACTATAGAGGAACAATAAATGGGGTTTGTTGACCAACTGGATGTGGGAGACAGGAAGAGGAAGTCATTGTTAAATCTATGCCTGAGAGCTCAGTTCCACTGTAAACAGGAATGAAGAATGCAGACAGAAAAAATAAGCAAGAACTACAGTTACCATGTGATGAGTTCATATATATTATTACCTCATGTAAGCTGATAGTATCCCAGGAAAGCAGGGATTATTGTAAATGGGAGGAAACTCAGTTTACATAGATTGTTATGACCTAGTACCTAGTTAGGAGCTAAAATGTAGACTACAACCTAGGTCTGACTCCAAAGTTCAAACATTGGTTTTTTTTGTTTGTTTTGTTTGTTTGTTTTTTTTTTTTTGTCAAACAAACTATTTCACTGTTTTCAAACACATAGATGACCCATAGGAATTTATCTCAAGAAATTGGGAATGTAATACTAAAAGCTCAGTAGAGTAATCATGACGTCAGAATCCAGTCCACAAAGATAAACTTGGATGTCTTTAAGGAGGCACAAGGGCTCACTTAGTGATTTACAATGTCTGTAGTGATTTAAATGACATGACCCCCATAGGCTCATAGAGAGCAGTACTGTTAGGAAGTATGGCCTTGTTGTAATATGTATGGCCTTGTAGGAGGAAGTGTATCAATGGGGGTGGGCTTTGTGGGTTCTGAAAAAGCTAGACCCACTCTTTCTTCCTGTTGTCTTCAAATTGGCATGTAAAACTCTCAGCTACTTCTGCTACTCTCCAACATCATGTCTGCCTAAGTGATACCATGCTTCCCACCATGAAATAATGGACTGAACCTCTGAACAGTAAACCTGCCCTAATTAATTAATTTATAAGAGCTCCTGTGGTCATGGTGTCTCTTCACAGCAATAGAAACCCTAAGGCATGCCAGAGACAGGTGTCTTGCTATGAAAGGCTGGACCATGTTTTTGTTTGGAGAAATTTGGACATTGAGCTCTTGGGTTAGAAAAGCAGCTAAAGTTTTAAGCAGAATTTAATGGGCCATACTAGTATAAGCACTGAAGCCACTGGCGCTGAGGTTGATGTGAACTGTTGGGGCCTGGCTCAACATGTTTCAGAGAAGAAGATTAGTATGTGGCCTGGAGACCATTCTTGTGAGAGTATACTGAAGAACATGATTGTTTTTTGCCCTTGTTTCAGCCCAAACCATCTGCCTGAGGCTAAATTGAAAAACTTGGATTAACAGCTTTAGGAGAGGACATTTAAAAACAACTTACTATTGACTGTGTTGTATGGCTGTTAGTGGCCAGTTTTATGCAGATTTATAATGAACTGGGGCAGCTGAGAAAGGAAAACAGTTGGAAGAGAAAAGGAGCACCAGGAAATATAAACAGAGTAAAGAAAAGTTTGATGCTAAAGTGACCAGGGAGTAGAACGACCCCAAGAGAAAGAAGTATGTTGCAATCAAAAAGCTAAAATGAGTCCGAGATCCGAAGAGCATTTTGATATTAGCCATGGAGATGTAGAGCTGGGAGTTTGAGCAGCTGGTTTTGGTCTTGTTTTGGTTCACTAAGCTCTCTTTCCTCCCTTTTGGAACAGTAGTGTATATTCTGTGCCTTTGTGTTATGATCTGCTTTTCAATTTTGATTTTACTGGGGATTACAGTTAAGAGATTGCATGAGTCTCAGGAGAGACTGAATTTTGGACTTTTAAACAGGGTTCAGAGTGATAGACTATGGGGACTTTTGAAGTTGGACTGAATACATTTATGTGTTATGATATGGCTGCAAGCCTATGGGGGCCAGGAAATGGAATGTGATGGTTTGAATAAAATGGCCCCCATAGGCTCATAGACAGTAGTACTATTAGGAGGTGTGGCCTTGTTGGAGTAGTGTGGTCTTTTTGGAGGAAGTATGTCACTGGGGCAGGCAGATGCTCAAGCCAGGCCTACCTTCATTCTCTCTTTCTGCTGCCTACAGATCCACGTGTAGAACTCTCAACTCCTTCTCCAGCACCTGACTGCATGTCTATCTGCATGCTGCCATGCTTCTTGCTAAGATAATAATGGATTAAAGCTCCAAACTGTAAGGCAACCCCAATTAAATGATTTTCCTTTATAAGAAAACATACATGGTCACGGTGTCTTTTCATGACAATAGAAACCCTAATTAAGGTAATGTCTCAGTTACTTTTCTTATTGTGACAAAAATGCCCAGAAGAGGCCACCTAAAGAAGAGAGGGGTCAGCAAAGTAGTTCAGGGAGTAAATCATCAGGCTAAGTCTGATGATTGAAGCTCAATCCTTGGAACCTGAATAAAAGGTAAGAAAACTGACTCCTCTGACTCTCTCCAACTCGCATATATACACACACACAATGGTACACATCCCCATCATATACACCCACAATAATAAACAAATAAATATATTTAAAAATATTTTTTAAAGGAAAGATCAGTTTACTTTGGCTCACAGTTCGAGAGAACACAGTCCATCCTGGCAGAAATGTCATGGTGGCAGGAAGATGAAGTAGCCAGTCACATTGAATCTACAACCAGGAGGCCGAGGACAGGGAATCGTGGCAAATAGCCTCTATGTCTCCATTGGATACAGTCCAGGACACTAGCTCATGCAATGGTGTTACCCACCTTTAAAGTGGGTCTCCCTACCTTGATTAACCCGGTCTACCAATTTTCTCAGGGAAGTACCTAGAGATTTGTTTCTAAAGTGAATCTAGAATTTGTCAGGTTGTCAATCAGTATGAATTACTGCAGAGTAATTAGAATGGGCCCAGAACTTGGTTTCAGAAGCATATTAGTTCAGAGTTCTTCTTAGAAACAACAAGGAGGAGGGATAGATGATATATGGAGGATTGACGGATGGGTAAATCAATAGACAGGGGAGGTTTATTACAAAATGAACCCAAGTAGGGCAGTGGTGGCACATGCCTTTAATCCCAGCACTTGGGAGGCAGAGGCAGGTGGATTTCTGAGTTTGAGGCCAGCCTGGTCTACAGAGTGAGTTGCCCTGTCTCAAAAAACCAACAACCAAAAAAAAAAAAAAAAAAAACCCCAAATGACTATGAAGAAGCAAAGGATACTGCTATGTGTCTTGGTACAAGAATAAGCTGTCACTACAGGGAGGGCAGTGGTGGAATGCAGCCTTTGGAGGGTGTGGAATGGAGGTGGGTTTGGAGTACAAAGATAAAAAATCTTGGAATTCTATTGTGTAAGAACAAAAGAAGACTCATGCATCCCATCCCCAGGAGAGAGTTACAGGAAATCTTTCTGTTCTATCTGGGCTCCCAGAGAGCTGATGGTACTTTGCAATGTTGCACTAGGGTTGCCTGGCCTAGATAATCTGTGGGTCTTCCAACTCATGATGCCTCTTCTCTGAAAATATCCTCACAGACATACTCAGAAATAATTATTTACAACTCCTTGGGCCGGGTGGTGGTGGCACACACCTTTAATCCCAGCACTTGGGAGGCAGAGGCAGGCGGATTTCTGAGTTCGAGGCCAGCCTGGTCTACACAGTGAGTCCAGGACAGCCAGGGGTACACAGAGAAACCCTGTCTCAAAAAAAACAAAACAAAACAACAACTCCTTGGGAGAATCTCTCAGTCCAGTCAGAATGCTAATTTAAATACCAAACTCACATTCTCACCCGATGAGAAGGAGCTGGGCCTACGGAACAAGAGAGTACTGGAACGGCAAAGTGTCAGGTAAGCTGCATGAAAAGACAGGTATAAAAGGGATTAGTCGGCACTGCCAAGTGTTTCCAAAATCTTCAGTAGGAAGTAGCCTGTGGGAGTAGTCTTAACGTGTAGGATGCTGCTGGAGACTTTCCACAGAGGAAAGCACACACAGAAACGTCCATGGTTTTAAACATGACTAAGAAACGAAATAAACTAAATGTGAAATACTTGCTCAAGAAGGCTGGAGATGGGTAGGGAGATGGCTCCGTGGTAAAGGTGTCTGCTGTGCAAGCTTAGAGATCTGAATTCAATCCCCCGAACCCACATAAAGGTGGATTAAGAAAGCCAACTCAGCAAAGTGGTTCTCTGACCCACATGGACACACCCATGTAACAAACAAATGGATAGCTTGATAGATGATAGGAAGATAGATAGATAGATAGATAGATAGATAGATAGATAGATAGATAGATAAACAGATAGATGTTTGGGGGAGAGGAGGGATGGCTCAGTTCTTCAGAGCAGTTGTTATTCCTGCAGAGAGCAAGTACCTTCATGACATAGCTTACAGCCACCTGTGCCTCCAGCTCCAGGAGATCTGATGTACTCTTCTGACTTCTGATGGCATCAGTCATGCATATGGTACACGTATATATACA
Source organism: Mastomys natalensis (assembly GCA_021653895.1). Classification (NCBI taxonomy): domain Eukaryota; kingdom Metazoa; phylum Chordata; class Mammalia; order Rodentia; family Muridae; genus Mastomys; species Mastomys natalensis. The sequence goes on from JAJTUV010000708.1 coordinate 273,192, forward strand.
TGCATGCAAAACATTTATACAAATAGATTAATTAAATCTAGAATAAATGTAAAAAAAAAAGATGTTGGAAGCAAAGAAAAGGGAGAGATTATGATTCAGAGTTTGAAGGGATGTAGAAAAGAGGAAAGGTTTTTCTTCCTATTTAAAACTTGAAGGAAGAAAAATGGCTTTTGGCTGTGATGAATGTTTGAGTGAATAACAGTCCGGAAAATTTGAGAGGCAGATGAAAATTCATTGTTAGAGAATGGGTGATTAGTGAGAGTTTTTACTGCTGTGATAAAACACTATCCAAAAACAACTTGGGAAGGAAAGGGTTTATTTCAGCTTACAATTCTCAGGTCACACCCTATCACTGAGAGAAGCCAAGGCAGGAACCTGGAGGCAAGAGCTGATTCAAGGCCCTCCCATATCAATCATCCATAAAAAAAAAAAAAAAAAAAAAAAGTACCACAGTCTTACCTACAGGCCAATCTGGTGTGTGTGTGGTGGTGGTGGGGGTGGGGAGGACTCTTTAATTTGAGGTTCTCTCTTCTAAAAAGATGTTTGTGTCAAGTTGCCATAAGCTAGTCAGCAGGGAGGGTATGATTAAGAGCACACTTACAGGCATAGCATAGGAAAGACAGAGCATTTAGAATTTAGAAAGAGCCAGGCAGTGGTGGCAGATGCCTTTAATCCCAGCACTTGGGAGGCAGAGGCAGGTGGATTTCTGAGTTCGAGGCCAGCCTGGTCTACAGAGTGAGTTCCAGGACAGCCAGGACTATACAGAGAAACCCTATCTTGAAAAACCAAAAAAACAAAACAAAACAAAGCAAAACATAGAATTTAGAAAGAACTATTAAAGATATTTGGTGAGAGAGAGAAGGACCACCTAGTGAAGTGGGAGGGTCCTCAGATGAAGGCTGATTTGTAGCCTTAAACCCTCACCTAAAGGGCCAAACTTGTAGGTCTTCCAGCTTTACTAGAAGCTTCTCTCATTAATAAAGTTTCAGTCCATAATGACAGTGACCAAAAGGCAGTGTGTGCTTATTCTTTTAGAGCAGTGGGTGTTCATCTCTTCCTGAAACTCCAGAGTTGTTTATGATTGGGCTTGGGAATTTCAATACAGTGTTTTAACACACACACACACACACACACACACACACACAAAGAGATAGATAGAGAGAGAGGGGGGGTAGAGAGAGAGAGAGAACTTGATTTACTATATTTATGTGACAAAGTCAACATTTTCAAATAGCAGATATAGAAATTAAAGACAGGAAGCATGCCTCAGTTATCTTCCTACAAAGGATAATCTGGGAATGTTTTAAACAAATATTTAGTTAAAACCTGAACAGGGCTGGAGAGTGTAAAAGTATAATATAAGTGCTAAATAAAGATAATATATGCTGAACAGCAGGCTCCTTTGAAATAAAGCCTATGATCCCATAAGGTGCTTTGTTTACGTGCTTTTAGGAACTTTCAGGATGCTCTTGCCCATGAAGACTCATGATACCTATGGCCTGGTGACCTGTGAGAAAGGAAGGGGCGAGAGGGTGATATAATAATATGTATCATAGTATTTCTTTTAACAACTTAAGCAGTGTTTATTGAACATTCATTATGAGTTACTGAGACTTTTATTTGGCTCACAGTTCCAGAGGTTTCACTCCTGGATGATAGGCACAGCACAGAAACAAACAGACATCTGACAAGACTTCAGCCAGTACTTCTCAAACAAAGATACACAGTCAAGAGATTTTTAAAAAGCAAATATTCAACACTACTAACCATTTGAGAGAGAAAATTAATATGGAAGCAAGTTGCCACTGCACTCATATTAGGAAAACCATTATCAAATAATAGAAGGGCAGTGTGGACCAGAATATGGAGCATATCCCCCCTGGACACCACGGGAATGTCACTAGTAAAGTCATACAAAAACAGCACAGAGGTGTAAAATGCAAACAAACACAAACAAACAAAACAACCAACCCTGCAACTATAACTACTCATGATCTATCCATGCTACAAGCTACATCTCAGTACATACCCAGAATTTGAAGGCAGTGTGTGAAGGAGACTATTGCACTCGCTCCGTGTTTATTGTCGCACTATTCATAATAGTTGACTAGTAGAATCAACTAGTATCTCTCTACCAAAAAATAGGTAAAGAAAATACGACTTTGGGTAGTAAAATGCTAGTCAGTCTTAAAAACTGGGAACTTGTTTCATTTGAGAAAATATAATGACCCAGAAGTTAAAGCAACTTGACACAGAAAGATAAGTATCAAAATGCTCTTTGAACAAAGACCTGACACAAAAGCAGAGTTGAACCTTTATTATCGGCAGGAGTACTACAGAATGTGGAGTTGGGGGTTGGGGGTACAATGGATACAATGTTTCAGTTAGACAGCTGAGACGTTAATAAGTGTCTAAGGTGATGGGTACTTTAATTTTTTTTTTTTTTTTTTTTTGGTTTTTTCGAGACAGGGTTTCTCTGTGTAGTCCGGGCTGTCCTGGAACTCGCTCGTAGACCAGGCTGGCCTCGAACTCAGAAATCCGCCTGCCTCTGCCTCCCAAGTGCTGGATTAAAGGCGTGCGCCACCACCGCCCGGCCGGGGTACTTTAATTAAACTCAATCACCCCAAGTTGATAAACATATTAGAATAACTTTGTAGCTTGTTGTGTTAGACAGTTTTTCATTTGTAACAAAAACACCTGAGAGAAACACTAGGGTAGTAGGTGGAGCACTCACAGTTTCTGAGGGTTCAGCTTTTTTTTTTTTTCCCCCTGAGGGCTAGCTTTATTGCTTTGAGCTTGAGATGAGACAGAATACGATGGTGGCAGAGGAAGCTGCTCCCTTCAATGTAGCCAGGACACAACGAAACAGAGGGAGGAAGAGCCAGGTACAAGTTAAACCTTTTAAAGGCATACTAACCCACCGATGTCAGTGAAGACTGCATCCCACAGTGTCTTTCATTTCCCCATTGTCCACTCAACTATGAATCCATAAACGGATTAGACCATTGATCAGGCCAAACAGAAGCATACTGAGATTCAGTCACTTCTGCAATCCCTTCCGCTATATGTTACTCTGGAGACCAAATCTTCTACATACATCTCGTATTTGAAGCACAATATCCATATATATATTATATAATTATTATGCATATAATTATATATATATATAATTTTCTAATATCTGGTAAATACCCTAAATTGGGCAAGTACCTAACATTTATTTACTACAACTAAATATTGAGGATTTTATCTTGCATTTATCTGTAAAATTTTTATAATTCCCTCTTGGGCTAGGTATTATCAACCATTTCATTTTATAATTGTAGAAAGGGGAGCAAAGGAGGCAAGGTAACTGCTCCCAACTGCTTGTTTGAGACAGGATTCTGCTGCATTGCCTCTTCTATGACCTCAGACTTGTGCTTTTCTTACCTGCACTTCCTAAGTGCCTCAGGATTACAGATCTATGCCATAGTGGTTAGTATCTTATCTTTCTCTGACAGTGAATGATCTCCCATTGTAATGGCTACCAGCTACCTTCATCTTTGGTAGCTCTTGCTCATATGGGTAAGTGTTACAGGAGATTGACAGGGTGAGAAGTCTCTGGTGACTCTTAGGCTACCCTCTCCATTCAGTTCTCAGACGAAATACTGACTCCTGATCCAACCTCCTGTGGCCAGGAAGCCAGGGCAAAAACCAAGACAATTTTAGATTGAATTGCTAAAGAAATAATTGGGGACTACTGCCACTGAAATGTTCTGAAGTCTGGTTTGTTCTCCTTAATATTGCTTAGTTCTAAGGCTTTGGCATTTAGGCTTCCTTTTAAAACATTTTTTTCTATTTTATTTATTTATTTATTCTTTTTACTTTTACCAGCGCCCAGGATTGGATGGATCTTTTGTGTGGCAGGTGAGAGCTCGACAACTAAGTTACTTGATTTTAGTTTTCTTAGCTTTCAGACAGTCTTATATGTAGCCCAGATGGGTTTTGATTGATCTCTTGATCCTCATGCCTCGGTGTGACTCAAGTGCTGGGACATTTAGAATGTTCTCAGAATTTCAATTCTATGTCACTATCACAAGCTCCATGCCAGTAACACACGTTGGATGTGTCACAAGAATGAGAATATGGACTGGAATTAAAGTGCTTGGACAAACCTTTCATGGTTGTGTGGAATTCATCTTCTTAAGCTGTGGATGGCAGCCCTACATTGGGTTATATAGCTAGATACAGAGATCATGTACGCAAAACAATTGGTAACAGCAAAGGGCTCTTGATTATGCAACAACCAAGGATTAATTCAAAGTAAAGCATGTAGTGCATCTAAGCCACTTCTGGCAGCATTCTCCTGGGATGTAGCTCAACTTCACTAAAGCCTTGGTTCTAGGCATACAGCATGAGCACATTGTACTGAGCATGTGGCTACACTGTGAAATGCCAGCAAATGTCATACAAAACACTGAGGCTTAGGCTTGAGACTGTTGTATGTTGTGGCCTACACTGTTTGGATTGTACTTACAAAACGTTTTCCTCTTAAATAAGCATAGTGGTATGATTATAACAAACAAAGATCTCCAATATTTTGCTACCATCCGTTAGCACGTATCAACCTAGTATCTCTTCTGATTGTATCTTGTCAGAATGATTTTAAAAGTTACTATTTGCATTGTTGACTTGAGTTCCAACTCAATAAATAAAAGATATAGCCAAATAAATTTTGGCTTGGAGTTAGGACAACATTTTCAAAAATGTCTGAAATTGCCCTAAACATATGTCTGCCATGTATGTATTTATATGAAGTGGCATTTTCAACATTGATGACTATAATATATAAACACCAATCAACCCTGAAAAATCATAAAGTTGCTCTACAGCCTGAAATATTAAATATTCAGATGAAATTTAATTCTTGGTGGAACAGTAAAGAAGGACATTTGTCTCATTAGTATGCAAATCTGCTTTCATCTTTATAAATGGTATGGTTATAATACCAAAGAATTGTTCTAAAACAAAGTTCTTTATGATTTTCTATAAATCAATGTTTCATTTGTATATCTATCTTATATACTCATAGACACAAGGTCTTGTAAAAGAATTTTTTGGAGCAAAATTTGTTTGCAAGTGGGAAAAGTTCAAGAAGTCCTAATTTAGAATTCTGAGAGAAACATCAAACTGAGCTCTTATAAATATCAGTAGATAGAATTGAAGTGAAACTGACATTGACATCCTTGGGGTAATATGGAGTACACAATTATGTAGGCAGAACAAAAACAACAAAAAAAACCCCAAAACAACAAAAACCCAACGCATACACAAGAAACAAAACAAAACAAACTCATAGAATCACTCAATACATACTTAAAAGTAAGACTTTTTTTTTTAAGAATTTATTTTTTTATTTATATGAGTGCGCTATCTTCAGACACACCAGAAGAGAAAATCGGATGGCATTACAGATGGTTGTGAGCTACCATGTGGTTGCCAGGAATTGAACTCAGGACCTCTGGAAGAGCAGTCGGTGCTCTTAACCAATGAGCCATTTCTCCAGCCCCCAAAGTAAGACTTTTTAAAAAAAATTTGTTCACGTAAACAATTTTTCTAGAAATACTCACTTTACCCCAAGACTGGTGGCCAATTACACATATTTCAACATGAGGCCTTGGATTAGTAAAAGCAGTTTGTGGTTATAAAACTGATCCAATCTAGTCCAGCCGTGGGGAAATGGAATCCATGACCTTATCTCATTAGTGAAGGCTTAAGCCTAGGGAAGGATCTCTCCATTGATACTGTTCTGGTACCTGGAAGGTGGGTGATTCCTCACTCCTGATTTAAATCACTTTCTGGGTTCTATCTCCTTTGTACAAAATGTAATGTGTTCCTGTTACATAGGGAAGGGCAGTGGGATGCCTTACAGAGCTCAGAAATAGTCTGTCTTATTGTCAAACTAAGGAGAGAACGGAAGCCCCAAAGTGTGAATGGGCCTGCTCAGGGTTTTCTGGGGCTGTGGCACAAGCAGGAGAGAACACACACTTATTGGACTTCACTCTTGGGCATCTTTAAACTTGGGGGACGGGGGACTGGTTCATGGAGGAGGTCATTTACCACAGGCCTGTGTCCTAAAAGGCAGGACATGCTTAGTGTTAGGGAGCCGGAGTAAACGGTTCCAACTTGGAAGTTCACGGAGAGAGGCAATTACAGTATGCAAACTCAGATGCTTTGAAGGACCTTCACTTGGGAGCTCTTGAGTAGCCTCAAAATATCTTTGAAGAATGAGTGCTGCAGTTTGTTTAAAATATCTTCCACATAAATGTTACTTTGACTTAAATACCTAGGAGTGTATATTTGAAGAGTTGGTACATTTGATATAAAAATATGAAGAAAAATAAGGAACTGATGTAATCCCCTTGTTTGGGATGTCAGGGAACCATAGGCCTATCTGAAGAATGTGTTGGGTATTTACATGTTGTAGAATGAGGCAGTATGGAAGACACGAGAGAGAGAGGATGTTAAGTGATGCTGGCCAGAATCATAAAGCATTCGCCAGCTAAAGGTAGGTAGAAGGTTGAAGGCAGGTAAAGAGGTTTCTATTAGCATGTTATTCCTCTGAGGAACAAGGAGTTCAATGTACTGATGACAGTACCAATTTATATGAAGAATATTGATATCTAGAGTCTAACAGCATTTCTGTCTGTGATGGTGGCATTTAAGGAAAAAATTAAATTATTTTTATTTTATTTTACCTTTTGGTGAGGGGAGCAGATTTAAAAGTCCTTATTCTTACAGGTCTTCAGGATCTTTAGTATCTCCATCTTGGGTCACATTTTAGCAACACCTTGAGGTGAAGCTTTCATAGTGAATTCTCAAGCAGAGACACAATGTCTGTATTGTATCAAACCTTAAACCACTGCTATTTCTGATAGCCAACCTTCGCCCAGGGCAGTTTCTATGCAAGGCATGCTCTCTAAACCCTTGGCTTTTTTATTTTTTATTTTATTTATTTATTTATTTATTTATTATTTTTTTTTTTTTTAGGTTTTTCGAGACAGGGTTTCTCTGTGTAGTCCTGACTGTCCTGGAACTCACTCTGTAGACCAGGCTGGCCTCAAACTCAGAAATCCGCCTGCCTCTGCCTCCCAAAATCCCTCTGCTGGGATTAAAGGTGTGTGCCACCACTACCCGGCTGCTTTTTTTTTTAAAGAAAGATTTATTTATTTTATATATGTAAGTACACTGTCAATGTCTTCAGTCATTTGCATCAGACCCCATTACAGATGGTTGTGAGCCACCATATGGTTGCTGGGAATTGAACTCAGGACCTCTACAATAGCAGTCAGTGCTCTTAAAGGCTGAGCCATCTCTCTAGCCCAACCGTTGGCTTTAATAGGCCTTCTCTGATTGGTTGTCCTTCATAGACTCTTCTAGGATAATGGGCTAGCAGACATGGATGTAGGTCCTTATTGCTACCAGGACTCCTCAATTATTCTCCCTACCATGGTATTTACTACTTAACATAGTTACACATAATGTTACTTTTGTATCATTTCAAGTACCTTGCAGGAGGTGCTGGGTGGGCATGGTAGCAAATCCTTGCTATCCAGCACTTAGGAAGCTGAGGTGTTAGGCCTGTTGTGAATCTCAGGCCAACCTGGGTTGCAGTATAAGATCCTATACCAAAACCCAAACGCAAACAACCCAAAGACTATAATTAAAAAAACAAACAAACAAAAAGACTATTGAATTAATGTCTATGAAAACACAAACACACAATAGAAATATCAACTAAAATTTCTAGTGAATGACTGCAAGATGGATTTTAGAAAGAAGAATTTGAAATTAATTTTGATTTTCTTAGGGCAGGGTCTTAGGTTAAGACAAAACTCGTGGTCTCTCTTTCTTTCTCTTGTAGCCTGCCTTTGGACATTTTACATTTTGTTATTCAAGAGTTGGGAAGAAAAGGCCAATGAATTTATTATGGCACAACCTTGAAGCAGGTTGAACGTGAAATCAGTCCTCAGGTGGTCTGAGCTTATCAAAAGCTCTCACTAACTGGACCTTCTCTGCTGTGCACCCCTAAACTGCTTGCTGCCCAACCCACGAAGCTTTTTTATGAGCTCCTTTAAACTCTGCAGTGTGAGTTAGCACCTGTGTTCTGAAGCACCTGCCAAGCTATGTGCCTCGATTTGGGGTTTGAGAGCTGGCCTCTACAGTAACGGAAGCAATAGATGGTCTGCTTCTCTGTGGCAATTTCACGGACGTGAAGAAAGAATTTTAAGAGTCTATTTTTTGAAAATAGTCCAAGGAACATTCCTTAAGTGAAAAAAATTTAATCAAGAATAATCTTACATTTTAGAGGAAGGCTTTTTAATATGGAATTTCCATCTGTGGCATATATTAAATACTAGGCCTCAGGCAACAATAGCAGAGAAAGGCTCCTGTACCTTTTATTAGAAGCAAAACAAACAGTACAGGCTGGGGTGGACCCTTCCTCTACTTCCCCAACGCTTTCCCTTTCTGAGAAGTGCAGGGCTCGCCTTACTATTTCCTTTCATAGCAAACTCTCCTGTTGGCATTAACATATTTATCACAAGTTTAATTACTTTGAATTATCTTGTCTGCCCACACCCCTGAACCGGGTAGAGAAGGGGAACCATAAACTCCCCCAAAGTCAGCTTGCAGTCCGTAAGCAGAAAACTGCCAATATCAAAATACAATAATGGCTTGATCCAAATTTGATGAGCTGACAAAGGCAGGGTTTGCTATTTAGGCAGCTCAGCCATCTTGACTGAGTACATTAAGCCTGCGGTCCCCTCTTATTGCCTAGGCACTTTACCAGGGATTTCTAAGTTAGGTAGAACTCCCAGCATCCCTTACAACAGAGGCCTAACCCGCTGAAGCTGTCAATACAAATCTCATTTAGGATGCGGAAAGAACGCGCAAGTTTCAGACTTTATTATGCATTCTTCCAGTCCCGAAAAGGGCAAATGAAACTCTGTACAACCGTAGAACTTTATTTCCTATTTTATTCTTGACCTGTGGCATGGATCTAGCCCCTTGATAGCAGTGGTGTGAGACCAGGGCCCACTCTTTAATGGCTGAATGCACACGTTTAAGCAGCACATGGTGGATTCGCTGCTCTGCAAATTGCCGTAGAAAAAAAGTAAAGTGCAAAAGCAGACAAAGAAATCTATAACCTTCTCGGTCTTTCACATTTGTTCGGGCCGTTCTTTGAAGAAGCAGCTCGGAGCAGCGACAAGGATCGCGGAGAGATGCACCTGAAGCAGTTGTGTGCGGGCGGCCGCCTCGGCCGAGCCGCTCAATCGCAGCTTTCCAGCGGCGAAGGCGCAGCAGCAGTCAGAGGGAAGGCAGTGCGAGCCTCCCCGGCAGCGGCGGCGGCGGCGGCGGCACCGGCACCAGCGCAGTTTCTCCCCTCTCCCCAGCCCTGACTCTACGCGCACATGCGCACTGCGCCCGCAGCCCTGGACCATTTGTCAGGACTACTCGTGAGACGGAGAAAAAAAAAAGAGAGAAAATTTGGGGGTAAGGAGCGCTCGATCGGATCTAATCTCTAATTAATCCGCAGATCGGCCTGCGCCAGAGCCATTCATTGATTTTTTTCAGGGTGAGGATGAAAGTTCTGAGACCGAGAGAGGGAAGGAAGCGCACCCTCGTCTTGGGAAAGAGATCAGGGGAGGGGAAGGAGAGAAGGGGTTTTTCCCCCACTCCTCTGCGCCTCTGGAAAGAGGAGAAAACTTAATCCCGGGGAAAAAAGTGGGCAAGTGACTCGGAAGCGGCTGGAGGGGAGTCTGTGGGCATCTCACTCTGAAGTAGTGAGTGCGAGTGCGAAAGAGGAACAAAAGAGCGAGAAAAGAGAAAGGAAAAAAATGGGGGGAGAGAGACTTGTATTTTTTCCTCCTTTGCGCGCACACGGGGAAGGGTGTGGGGGGCCGTGCGGAAGGGAGCGGCCGAGGCGGCCGCGTCGGGCCGTCGCCGGCGCGCAGGCGGCGGGATGCGTGTGGGCCCCCTCCCCCGCGCCCCCCCTCCGAGCTTGTCACTTTGGTCGCTTTTTTGACACCGGGCGCGGGGTGGCGGCGGCGGTGGGGGGAAGCGCGGCACCGCGGGGCTGCGTGTCCGGGGCGGCGCTGGGGGGAAACGCGGCGGAGCCGCAGCCTCCCCGGGGCGCCGAGCGCTGGTCGGCCTGAGCCTAAGGGGGGAGGGGGCGGCTTCGGGAGGGGACCGCGGGCACGATCGGTGCGGCGGCGGGAGGACGCGAGCCCCGGCGCGCCGCCCCTGCGGCCCCCTCCGCCCGTGTGGCCTTTGTGCCGGGCGCGCACCGGGTGAGCGAGCGGGCGGGCGAGCGCGAGAAGTCCAAGTACGGGAGACCGAGGCAGTGGGAAAAGAGGCCGGGCCACTTTGCTAACCCGCTTGGCTGCGGAGAAGGGACTGGTTGAATGTGGCAGAGGCGCGTCTGGCTGGCGCGGCCGTGTGTGTGTGTGTGTCTGTGTGTCGGTGAGTGTGTGTGTGTGTGTCGGTGAGTGTGTGTCGGTGTGTGAGCGCGCGCCGAGAGGCCTCCCTCCGCGACTCGCACCGCGCACACGCACCCGCACACGCACGCACACCCGAGCCGCGGCGGGGCCGGCGGCCGAGAGTTTGCGTGTGTGCTCTCCCCGCTCGCCACCTCCCCCGCTCGCCGCCGCCGACTGTGGGAGAATTTCCTAGAGATCGCCTCCAATTTCCGCCATTTTGGGAAAGTTGCACGGAAAAAAAAAAGAAGAAGAAAGAAATAAAGCCTCCGCTGGATTTTTTTTTTTTTTTTTTTCCTGCTGGAGGCAGGAAAGTGCTTTTAGGGAACGCGACGGCGCGGGCTCGACACTGCTGTCCCCGCGGGAAGAAGGGCGCGGGGCCGGCCCGGGCACCCGCGCCGTCGCGGCGATCTTTTCCGCGCAGCGCCGCCGGTGCGGGCGCGGGCGTGCGAGCGAGGCGAGGCGAGGCGGCGGCGGGCTGCGGCGGGGGCCCGGAGCCTGCAACTTGTTTACCGCTGCCCCGGGTGGCCGAGGCCGGCGGTCCAGGTCCGCCTCGCCACGCGTGCGTGCGCCGATCTGCGCTCATGGGCTACTGTCTGGTCCACGCTCGCGTCCTGGGCCCGGCGGGGCCGGCCTCAAGCCGCGGCGGCGGGCGGGGGAAGTAGAGGCCGGCGGGGGTGGGGATCGGGAAGCGCAGGAGCGGAGGCATCCGCCGCGCGCCCCGCCAGCCAGCCGCGGGCCGGAGGAGGAGGCAAACTTGAGAGCGGCGGGGCCAGGGTCGCGCTGGCGGAGGGAAAACTTTAATCGCCTCCTCGGAAAACAGAAAAAGAAAAAAATAGAAAAACCTAAAGGAAAAAATCCAAAAGATAAAAAAAGAGCATGTGTGTGGGGGTTTCTAGGACCCGAACCCCACGATCCGATCTGATCCGATCACGGCCCACCACGGGGCCGTGAGAGAAAGTTGACCAGTGGGGCGGCTTTCTCCGCGCCCGGCTCCGCGCCCCGCCAGGGTGTCTGTCTGTCCGTCCGCGCTCCGACACAACTGGGGTGGGAGATCCAGCACTGCCGGGTCGCGTGGGTCAGGGCTCTTGCCCCACCCTTCCACGGGGACACGAAGGTAAAAGTCGCTTTGGTTTTCCTTCTCTGTCCTCCTGCAGCCACCGCCCAGCTTTCTTTTCCTCCCCTTCCCCCGGCTGATTTTTTGGAGGGGGGGTTGTTTTTTTTTTTTTTTAGGGGGGACCCAAAAAACGGAGTCTCTTTCCTTATGCAACTTCCTCGGGCGCTGTTTGCAGGGCCCTCCCCCCCCCCCCCCGCCTTCTGCATCCCTTGGCCCGCTCCTTTGCCACCTCGGGGCTACCGCCAAAAACATGCATTTAAGATCATCCAAAGTGCCTAGAACAAAAATAGATGTTAAAAAATTGTTCTAAGTTAAGGGAAACTGAGAGGAGAAATAAGAAACCGGTTTGAGTGTGTGTGTTGAGGAGGGGGGGGGAGGTGCGTCGCCTGGGATGAGTGCGTTGAATTTTCATTTCAGTTTTCGTAGATGGTTGATTATGAAGTCGTTATTGGTGTGGGGGACCCGGAAGCTCTGTACTGGCTACCTCGGTCGCGTGGATTTTTGCGTAAGTTTTTTTTTTTTTTTTTTTAGGAAAACACTGACTCGAGTAGAGAGCCTTTCTCCGGAAAGTTTCAAGTGCAGCAAAATAGCGAGCCTGCAAAACTGGCCAAGGGGGGACCTCTAGTGGTTAAACGCATCTTAAGTTCGAGAGGCAGACACCAAAGTTTGGCCTTTACTTGTAGCTACGTAGTCCGTTTAGACGTGGAAGTGATTAGATGACCTGAGTTAGCAGCCAGATGTGAGAAAGGATGCTGGTCCGAAGTAGAAGTTTTGTAAATCAGAGAACAATGACGTCCGAGCTTTCAGGCCCTGTGATTTCCACCCCTTTTTGCTTACATTAAAAAATCAAAGCCTTTTATTCTGAGATTTGAGATTGGCACTCCTTAGATAAGAAAATTTGTCTTAATGTTTACCATCATCTGTACCTTTCCCCGTTTCGTTCTTTCCTTCCTAACGAGTCATAGCAGATAACTTAACTCGGAATGTTAAGGAGAAATCAAAATGAAATGTGTGCTTAAAACTTTGCAAAAACTGAAATAAAAAACCTTTTTAAATTTGCTTTTTATATGAACTGATCATTTTGTATGTATCACTGATGCATATAATTTCAGGCTAACAAGTTATTCAATAATTTACATGTAAACTTACATATTATATATATACTCAAAATACACAGTATCTTCTCATTGAAACAATGTGATTTTGATTCACTGAATAAAAAGGTTATTTCAGTATACTTTGTATAATTTATGATTTACCACACTTTATATATACACATGAGCTACATATTTCCCAGTGTGTATTCTGTAAAGAATCTTGAATTTTAAAGATAAACATCGGAAGAATTAAGATTGTGTCAAATCATCCTTGTAATTGTCACATAGTGAAAGAGACAGGGCCCATCCAGATAGCTCAGGCTGGTGTTGAATTTGTATTTTCCTGCCTCAGTGTTCCTAGTGCTTGGTAACAGTCTTCTTATTTACAATGAGAATTTTTATTGTGTGAGTTTAGAATACGGGAATGATGTGAGTGATTAAAATTAATTTCACCTCACGTGGAACTAGTTAATTTTATTTTAATACACAGCGGTGTGGTGTGGAGTGATGGATGTTGAGTTTGAATTGTATATTTTGGATGTGAAGACTTTCTGAGAGTGCTTTGATTTTTTTTTTCCCCCGTTTTCCTCTAATAAAATCAATGCTAGAAGGCCACCAGTTTTTCACCATTGCCTCGAGGTAAGAGTCACTTGTTGCTACGCATGGCTTTATATACTAGAAATGCTGGACACTTGATTTCCAGTGCAGTCGGAAATTAGAGTGTCTGACAGGGTTAGTAAAAGGGAAAACAACAACAAAACCTTAGTTTGTGGGAACTGCTTTGAATATTTGAACACGTAGACAGCAACTGTGCTTGAAAAGGTGAATGAAGCATTAGGCAAAAAGGAGAGTGTCTGTGTGGCCTTTGTGGGTGCACAGGGAGGCCAGAGACCAGTTTGAGTTGTTACAGTTACAAGCTTTTCTGCAGTACACGCTGCCACTCCCCACCCGCCCCCTTCAATGAACCAGGCTCACTGATTGCTAGATTGGCTGGCCAATGAGCTGCAGGACTGTGATGGCACTCTCACCCCTCAAGTGCTCAGGTTACTGATGAGAGTGTTTCAGGCTTTTATGGAAGTGCTGGGGATCTGAACTCAGGTCTTTATGTTTTGCTGCCTGTTTCTTTATAGACTTTGCCTTCTCCCAGCCCCGTGTTACTAGATGTTGGGGGAGGAGATGGGTATGGCAGAGTTTCTCTGTGTAGTCCTGGCTGTCCTAAAACTCCCTCTGTTGACCTGCAGGCCTCAAACTCAGAGATCCACCGGCCTCTGCCTCAGGCATGCTGGGATTAAAGGTGTGTGCCGTTATCACCCAACTGTATTCTTAACTGGTGTTTCAGCTCCTCTTTTTCTACTGAAAACTATTTATTTATTTTCTTCTGAATTGAAAAAGTGGGAAAACCAGAACAAAGCAGTAGTGAATTAATATAGATAGATATACAATGGTAGGAAAGAGACGGGAGCTTTAAATGCCTTTGCAGTCTGAGCTACAATTTTGTAGCTAAAATTTATGACAATCTGGGTGGGGGGGTATTTAATTAACATGTAATTAACATTTAAGTAACTCCTATGGATTAAATCCAAGAAGGCCTTCTTCTGCCAGATACCATGTCTTAGGGATGTAGCATAGATTTAGGGATTTTTGAAAACATTTCTATGGGGATATAGAAATATTGTCTAATAAATTCTTTTTGGTCATCCTGGAGGACACTGGTTTACTCCCAATAAATAATCCAGGACCTTCCTTTAGTATCAAGGCCATTCTCTGATGAGGGAAGCTGGAGTAGAATATCTAAGTAGTGCTTTTTGTTACTTCTACAGGTTCAACCCTTTAGTCTTCCTTTCTCCTTTCCCACTGGCTTGCTTTACTGCCTCCTCTGTCTTGAGTATTAAAGAGTTTGCTGATTTTTTTTTTTTTTTCCCCTGAGACAGGGTTTCTCTGTATAGCCCTGGCTGTCCTTGGAACTAACTCTGTAGACCAGGCTGGCCTCGAACTCAGAAATCTGCCTGCCTCTGCCTTCCAAGTGCTGGGATTAAAGGCATGCGCCACCACTGCTCAACTGAGTTTGTTAATTCTTATTTGGCAGAAATAAAAGGGAATGAAGCTAACTTTCCTTTTAACTTTTATTGCTAATATTTCTCTCTCTCTCTCTCTCTCTCTCTCTCTCTCTCTCTCTCTCTCTCTCTCTCTCTCTGTGTGTGTGTGTGTGTGTGTTTGTGTGTATGTGTGTGTTTCCCCCCACACGTGCACTGTTTTGCATGAATGACATTTAGAAGACATCTTTGGAGTTATTTCTTCCTTTCCATCTTTATATGGGTTCTGGGGGTGAGCACAGGTTGTCAGGTACCTTTACCCTCTAAACAATCTCCCTGGACTAAGCCTTTTATGAGCAGAACTAATTATCTTCTTTGGTCAAGTGGATTACAAATGAAACTGAATAATTGCCAGAATAAAAGTGATCGTGAACAGTAGTTTATTGTCATTTCTGTTTGTAGATTGTCTTAAGTAGCGCAGCTGGTAGAATTAATTCATAGATTTAGTTTTCGTCAATGTGTGGATGATGCTGCAGAGACCATGGGCAAGAGCAGCTACAAGCCCATGCAAATAAGAACATGATCCTGGGGACAGTGGGTGCCTTTTGGGGTGGTCAGTGTAGTTTCTGTGTGTTGACTTAAAGACCATTCTGGTTAGTCTTTACTGGAAGAGTCACTGTGCCTGTGGACTTGCAATCAGAAAACTGAGGTCTGCAATCTCATATCATCTTGTACGAGTTACCAGGTCACCTTCAGCCTGGATTTCCCATCTGAAAAATGGAAATACTGACAATTGTCCTTTTTGGAAGGGAAGTTTCAAACTAAAATTTTGGGAATTGTGAAGAAGTATTCAAGTATGTGATGGTCATTTTACCCTCCCAATGTGGCCAGGGTTTGTGAAGGATAGGAATTAGATTGTTTAGGACTGAGAGTATACTTGTCAAAGGTTCCTAGCAGTGTCTTTCTCTTCCTTCCTTCTTTTCTTCTGTCCTTCTTCCCTCTTTCTCCTACCCATCTTCTTCCTCCTTCTCCTCTTCCCCATCCTCCTCCTCTTTCATCTTTTTGAGACAAGATCTCAGATTTGTAGCTCTAGCCTGGACCTCCATGTAGCCCAGGCTGACCCTGGTCCTCCCACATTTGCCTCAGGAGCACTGGGATTGAAGTCCTATGCCATCAAGCCTGGCTTTGTCTGTCCTTTCCTTCTTCATTTTTTGTTTGTTTTTAGATTTATTTATTACTACTTTATATGCGTACATGCTTTGCCCGCATGTATGTCTGTGTACCATATTTGTGCTTGCTGCCCTCCAGTCAGAAGAAGGTGTTGGATCCCCTAGGACTGGAATTATAGATGATGAGACAGATCCTCTGCAGAAGCAACAAGTACTCAGTAACCACTGAGCCAACTCTCCAGAGTGATTGTCTTTTGTTTCTTAAGAAACGATATATTGGCTTTTGCATGGAACAGTGCTTTACCATACGCTGGTTACAAAATGTGAACATTGTCCCAAATGAATAGAAGGGCTAAATGAAAAGAGTAATGTTTAAAAATAATGCCTACTCATGGAAATGGTAGTGTGAGGGAAGTGTGGATTGATGTGTGGGAAGTTGTTTACTGTGGTTAACACTGTGGTGGGATGCTATGAGTCTCTCTGAAAATCGGAGAAAAACGAGACAGGGACGGAAGTTCCTGGGGAGGATAGGAATTGATTTCTGAGAGTGACTACTTTTAAGGAAAAGCCCAAGTAAGACTTTCCCCACGTGTTTTCTAGACATCTTTCTTGCTATGTTTATCATTATAGCCAACTTCTAAAATCTAAATATTGAAAAAAAAAAAAAAAAAGGAGAGAAATACCGCTATTATTTTCATCCTAACAATACTGAACCTGACAAAAGAAACTGCCAGGCTTCAGTTTTATTAGTTTCATTTCATCTCCCTTTTATAGATTATCCAATCAATATCCTAAGGGTCTAAAAACCCAGTAATGGAGGAGAGAAGATGTACTTGTTCATTTAACTAATCCTGGAGTAATTGAGGGGTAGCTCTGGAGTAAACTCTTTTTTTTTTTTTTTAATTTTATGAATATGAATGTTTTGTCTGTACATATATCTGTGTACTACTTGTGTCTAGGAGGTCAGAAGAGACTTAGAATCTCCTGGATCTGGACTTACAGATGGTTGTGAGTCAAGATGTAGATACTGGGAATTGAACCTGGGTCCTCTGCAAGAGCAGCAGGCGCTCTTAACCACTGAACCATCTCTTCAGTTCATGGTATTTTATTTTTAACAATTATGTGTTGTCATAGATAGGACACCTGTGATTTGTGGTAGATAGAGCAGGATAGAAAATTTAGGAGAAGTAACTTTATATGATATGTCACAGTAGAACCTGTGGGGTTCCATGGGCAGATAGTCATGGGGTCTTCACTCAAGCAGTGTCTTTGGTTTCTTAAGTAGTTGCTACTGGCTTTTAACAGTGTTGAAATCTCAAAGGCTAGGTTTTGTTCCCGAGGAGCTCCCAGGATCTTCAGCCTAGGAGGAGAGATAATTGAGACCTCTGCTAATTGTGACAGTTGCTGGAGTCAGTTCTAGTGTATATATAGCAATGGTGTAACAGTTGCACTTTGTGTCCTGAAAGAGAATACAGGCTCTAGGTGCCCTAGAAGTCAGCAGAGTCAGGAAACATGAACTTGGGTGCTGGCTTGTGATGGCTGTTCCTGGTTGTCAACTTGATTATATCTAGAATGAACTACAATCCAGAATCGGAGGGTTCACCTGTGATCTAGATCTGTGGCTGGAAGATACAAGTTTCTTGGCTTAGGCCCAGGCAAGGTAGTACATGCCTTTAATCCCGGGAGATTAAGGCAAGATCTTTGAGTTCAAGGTCAGTCTGGGACAAAGCAAGTCCCAGATCCAGCATAGTGATATACATATACCTTTAATCTGGCCACCCTTCTGCTGGAGACCTACATTGGAAGAAGGCAGGTTCGCTCTTCTGCTTGCATTTACTTGCCAGCACATCTGTTGGAATCTACTTCTACAGAAGACCATCTGAAGCAACAGCCTCGTGGGACTGAAAACTACTAGATTCTTGGACTTCCCATTCACAGCTGACCATCATTGAGTTAGCTGGACTGTAGACTGCAGGTCATCACAACAGAGTCCCTTGAATAAGGGACTTTGCATAAGTTCTGTGACCCTAGAGAACCCTGACTAACACATGGCTGACAGTGTTGAACGTTATACACCAGGTACAACATCCCATTCTAGTCTCCAGAAATGAGGAGGCCATTTTCCAACTAGGCTGAGAAACACCTGCATTGCACTTCTAATAGAGGTGATAGATTTTCTTTGACTAGTCCACAAGGCGAGCTGGTGAGACCTGCTCTACCACTGTTCCTGTTTGCTGCTATTGGATGGACTCAAGACTCCCTAGGATTCTGGGATTATTAAGGTTCAGTGAAGATACTGTATTTAAGTCATTACAGATTCATGTGTGTACAGATTTGTATATGATTGATATCTTGAAGTTCAAGGGCTCTGTAAACTAGTTTGTAAAGGCTTCATTATCCAGCAGGAATATTCTCAGGGGCTGTCTTTATACAATATTAAATTATCTAAGTGATATGCGTGGATTCAAGCCAGTGATTGTTCATGACTGTTATGCAGCAGGTAGAGGAAAGGCAGCATCAGAAACCTCCTTGATGTAGAACTGAATTTGACATGAGGCCTCGGAAATTCTATTTAGGAGCCAGGTAGTTTGGAGAAAGGAAAAGGATGTGTCAAAGGAACTTGGCTGAGCTTGGATGATCATGGAGAGAGAAATGTATTTGGGGACCATGGAGATGGATCCGTGAATAAAGAAAGCCACCTGCCACAAAGTATGATGACCTAAGCAGGATCCAGTAGAGGAAGAGAACTGACTCCACGTTATCCTCTGATCTCCATAGGAATACCGTGGCATGTGTGCTTCTAGGTGTGTGCATGCATGCACATACAATGTGACAGAGAAATAAGCACAGTTAAATAAAACAAAAAACTCGATTTAGAAAAGTGGCTTTGGTGGAGGTTATAAGGACTGCATGTACATTATATGTAATACAGTAAATGCCTTTCCTAATATTCTTCCCCATATGTCCCATAAATGCCGTGTGTTCACTCAGCTCATTTGTGAAACATTATTTTATATAGTTCAGTATTGGGGAGTATTCACATGATCAGCATTTAGTGTCGAATCAGTGAACGGTATGTCTACAAAACTGCCGAACATCAGTCTTTAGCCTCAGTGAGTTCATAATCTAGAAAGTTAAGCTGTACACATAAGGTAGTGCACAAAGAAAGCCATGATTAACTGTGGTGAATGGTGGAGATAAAGTCAGGGATACATGGTATACCATGTCTGTTAACCACGTTGCAGCCCTAGAGATGGGGAGAGAGCATGCCCTATTAATAGCTTACTTGTGGTTCTATCAGAACCTTCTGTAGTCTTGAACATTCTGTATTATTATTTCTGGTTTTGATACAGTGTAGCCCAAGGCAGCTTCAAACCCAAGTATATCCTTGGTTGCCCTTGAACTCAGAGTAATCCTGTTTCAGCCTCCTCCTGTGTACTCCCACTTCCACTGGTTATTTTTCTTTCAAAGTAAACCAGTCTGAAGAGATACTTAGTAACTTGTCTGAATGCATCTCTTACTAGTTGAAATGGGGAGGACCAGAGAAAATGATACTATAAGCTAACAGTCCTAAGATTTTTCTGTTACGTTTAGATTTCTAATTTGCTTTGCTTTTCCTTTCTTTTCTTTTTTCTCTTCTTTCCTTCTCCTTTTTTCTCGCCATTCTTTCTCCTCCTTTCTCTCTCCCTTCTTGTTCTTGTTGTTTTTGTTCTCCTCCTCTTCTTCTTCCTTCTTTGACAAGCTTTCTGTGTGTAGCCTTGGGCATCCTAGAACTTACTCTGTAGACCAGGCTGACCCCAAGCTTGGAGATCCATTTGTCTCTGCCTCCCAAGTGCTAGGATTGGGATTAAAGGTGTGTACCACTACTGCCTAGCTAGATCTCTATTTTTCAAACAGTAATTTCTAGAGTTAATGTAAAAACATATTTCCAGATTAGTGTATTTTCTTTGACATATTGGCTCATATTAATGAACAATAAGGGAGGACTGATGGGAAGAAAGTATTTATCCTTTTTTGTTTGTTTGTTTATTCCCAGGAGAGGTTTTTGTGTGTGTGTGTGTGTGTTGCCATAGGTGTCCTGGAACTAGCTCAGTAGACCAAGCTGGCCTGGTACTCAACAGAGATCCAACTGCCTCTGCCCTTTGAGTGCTGGGATAAAAGATGTACACACCCACCACTTGCCTTTATCTTTTTATTCCATCATTTTTGAAAATTGACACGAGAAAAGTCCAGTTATTGAGTTTTGCTGAAAGTCCTCTGCCTTGAAATGATACAAAGTAAAATAGTAGAAAGGAACAGAGGCTAGGGTTGTGGCTACGTGGTAGATAAATCATTTTTCTAGCATGTGTGAGACTCTGTCTTCAATCCTCTTTAGCACAGAAACATGTGGCATCCTAGTTTACTGACATAGACTGAAAAGATGACGGAATTTACTCAACATCCAGGATTGTAAAAGAAAGAAACTTAAAGGGCACACAAACACACACACGCACCGACACACACAGACACACACACACACACACACACACACACACACACACACAGAGAGAGAGAGAGAGAGAGAGAGAGAGAAGAGAGAGAGAGAGAGAGAGAGAGAGAGAGAGAAATATTAGGCAGGTGGGGTGGGTGGTGTAGTGTCCTAGAATAAAAATGAAAACACAACCTCTATTAGAAATATTTCAGCAACCAGTGCTTTAATTATTGTGCTAACTTCTGATCAGGAGGCCATTTTATGTGAGGGAAAGAGACTGTTTTTGACTACAGTGATTATTTGTGTGGCAGCAGCCATGAATATCTGCTATGTGAGTTGTTTCGCATCAAACAAGTCTTTAGTGTGACTTAAAGTTGTCATCTCTTGTGTTGATTATAGGACACCCCCTCCCCAGCCTACTGTGTGCTAGCTGAGCTCTAAGTAGGACTATACCTTTATATTGTATATTGATTTTTGGAATCAAACTAGCTTAGTTTCTACAGTGTTTTGAGTAAGTTTGTTTAGCCTGCAAAATCAACAGAGTATTTTCCGCATCTGTTTCAACAGTGACCCCTGAACAGTGAATTGGAAGGTCTGCATAGCTAATTGCATCCGGGTGTTAAATAATCTAAATAATTCACTCTGTTGGTATGGTCTTACTTGGTGGATGTAGCTTAGCTGCTTAATCTGTTGATATGGAGGCTGGCTACAAATGGTTATTGAGATAAGCCTGGAGGCATGACTTCTGTGTGAGAAAGAAAAATCTGGTCAAATCTAATTTATTACATGCAAAAAAGGAATAGAGTGTAAATGCTTCCATTTTTTGCTCCATGATCTATAAAAATAGGAAGCAGAATTAGAAGGTACTGCACTTAGCATTTAAAAAAAACGTAGAAGTAGAAGGAGCAAGACACCGCTTTTAGCTTTCTTTTAAATTTAAATCCATGCATATGTAGTAAAAGCCTAGAAGTGTCTGTGTCAGACAGGTTCTTGTTCTTTTTATGGTCCTTGGATCCCTCTAATGGTGTAGGGTTTGTTTCTGTTGTTACTGTTCTAGTGTAGTATGCGATGAGATGATGTCACTCTTAAGAACGTCGCTTCTTTGCTCTGAGATGCCTTCTATCTGTACACTGGGTGTGAGCTCAGAAGCATCTGATGGGAACTTATCACCCGTTAATGTCAGTTAAAGAGATTTCAGTTTCTCTGTACATTTTTTCTTCTTGAAAGACATTTTTCATTTTCTGTTCCTCCTTTAGAGGAAGTAAATATGTTTTGGCCACAGAATCTCAAACTCTTCACCTCTGACAGGAACAAACTGAGGGGGCAGGAAGTTGAGATTTTGTAAAGGTCGTCAGCGAGACCTTTGCATACATTCTTCATGACTGCATAGACAGCAGGTCACAGAGACATGGTTATGCTGAAAGTGAGACAGTTCTTACTGTGATATAGTCAGTCAGGCACATGTGGAGAGAATGGTAGGAGCTGATCATTCTAATTACAGAGTTTGTATTTAAGAGCTTCATAGTATTTAACGCCTCTTGAGTTTCTGTTGCTCAGGGCCAGGGGACGAGAGAAGACGGATAGCCTCAAGGATTGGTTCTTGATTGTTCTTTGGTTTCTCACATCATCATAATAATCTGAAGTTTTGTCTACTCGAAATATGTGAACCTGGGCCTCAGGGCAGAAGTTATCATCTCTCCACTGCAGATCCCCATTCCAATATGTGTGCAACTCAGTTCTTATCAGGCCAGGCGAGTAGAGTATCAAAGCTTGTGTCTGTCATGCTTGATTTGAAAGGGAAATTTTTCTTTGTGGCAATATGTGTTTGTTGAGAGATGCTTCAAATGTGAGTTTAGATCTCTCATGTCCTTATTGGATAAGCCCATTTAAGAGGTTTGAATTTAACTTCTTTTGATGTGTTCTTCACTGATGCTTAAGTGGGGGGAGTTTCTTGTAGCACCAATGCTATGCCTCTGCCAAGCTGTGAAATAAGTACTTAGCAGCTGAGTTGTCAGCTGGGAGTTTTCACTGGAGAACATGACATGGGTAGATAAGTGGATTTCTTACCCTGGTTTCTCCCTGTGCTCTCTCCCTCTAGTCTGTTGCCCCCCCACCCCCACCCCCTTTTTCTTTTTTAGTATTGCGGCGTAAATGAAGGACTTTACATGTGTGGAGCAAGCACTGCACCTCTGTTCTCCTTTTTAATCACTGTGTGTGTGTCTTGTGCACATGAATGTGTGTGGACAACCTCATGTGTATGTGTGTGTCTGTGTGTCTGTGTGTGTCTGCACAGGCGCACCTACTCGGTTGCAGACAACCTCATGTATATTTACCTTACACCTTTTATTGAGACAAGGTCTCATTTGCCTGGAACTTTCAGCAAATAGGCTAGGCACTTAAGTAGCCAACAAACTTGCCTTTCTCTGTCCCCTTCCCACTGTTGCTGGGGCTCTGTGTGTTCTTTTGTGCTTTTTCTGTACATTCTGGGGCTCTGAACCTAGCTTCTTTCAGTCACCAGGCAGCACTTTACCAACGGATCCATCTCCCTCCCCAGCCCTGGGTCATAGTTGATAAATTTATTTATACCTACCATGAATCTTTGTGAGAGATTTTAAAAATTACCAAATTAAGTTCTCTTTAAAAGCTTGCTTTCTTTCTTTTCTGGTTTTTCCTTTCTTTCTTTCTTTTTATTTATTTATTTTTTTGATTTTCGAGACAGGGTTTCTCTGTGTAGCCCTGGCTGTCCTGAAACTCACTCTGTAGACCAGGCTGGCCTCGGACTCAAAATCTGTCTGCCTCTGCCTCCCAAGTGCTAGGATTAAAGGCATGTACCACCACTGCCCGGCTTCTTTTCTGTTTTTTAAATTTATTTTTATTTTATGTGCATTGGTGTTTTGTTTACATGTATGTCTGTGAGAGGGTGTCAGATCCACTGGAACGAGGTAGAGACAGTTGTGAGCTGCCCTGTGGGTGCTGGGAACAGCCCACTCTTTAAGTAGTGCCATCGCTCCAGCCCCTTTAAAAGCTTTCTTATGATGATCAGGATGCAGTGTGGGTACTAGAATCAGGATACAGATGCTGACCTCCAGGCTCTTCTCTTGCATCTCCCTGTGCACTGTGCATATATCCCAGGGCACATGCAGAGTTGCTCCTGGACTCCCAGAGGTCCTCTCTGGGAAGGACCCCTCCTTTCTCCTTCCTTTGCTGCCTTTCCCTGCAGTGCATCCCATGCTTGCTGTTGCCTCTCTGCATGCTGTCTGGAAAGCAGGTCTTGTCACCGCTGCTGTTGGAGTATGAGCCACTATGTTTTCTTAGCACTGGTTTCACAGAAAGGTCACCAGCCAGCGGCCCCATTTCAGAAATTAGGTTTTCGCTATTGTTTACGTTTGAATTGTTAGAGTATTATCTTTCTCTTTTCTTTCTTTTTTTTTTGTTTTTGAGAAAGAATTTGACAAAACTATGTTACTGACCATCTATTTGGGAGAACTTACAAACTCAAATTTCCTTTGAAATGAAATCTACTTGTTCATGAAGTCTCAAGAGTCTTGACATTGTTAGCAACTGCCCCAAACCCCAGTCTCTGGACCTCTGAATTAATTACAGGGATTCATACTGCTGTGGCATCAGCCTTGGCCCTGGTACCCCTGCCCTGCTCACAGCACACAGGATTCTCAAGCTGGGAGGAACGTGGGCATCACTAAGTAGATTGTTTTCTTTTCTTCTGGATAACAGAAGCATCCAGCGAGTATACTGTTGTGGTGACCCCAAACCATAAAATTATCTTCATTGCTACAGCATAACAAACTTTGCTACTGTTAGGAAGTGCAGTGTAAATATGTGTGTTTTCCAATGGTCTTAGGTGACCCCCATGAAGAGGTCTTTTGACTCAACGGGGTTGAGAACTGCAGACTAAGAAACTACTGTTCTAGAGTGTAAACATAAGGGCCTGTTAACAGTTAAAGAGCTACCTTAAAACTATTTTTATATAAGAATTTCCTCTATGAGAACTCTATTTATATTATTTCCCTTCTCCTTCTAACTTTTGTGCCCCACCCGCCCCATCAAATTCATGACCTTTTTCTATAGTTATTATTGTCACACACACATAATATATACACATATATGTAAGTATTAAATACAATTTGCCGAGTCTATTCAGTGTTGTTCACCTCTGTGTGCTTTTAGGGCTGATGACCTCGTGTTGCATACCCATTTAGGAGTCACATCCCTGGGAAGACTGAGTCTCCTCCGAGCAATCATCAGTTACCTGTAGCTCATACTCTAGGGGTGGACCTTGTGAGATTTCCCTGATCCACGTTGATATGTCAACTGTGGTATCTTTCTTTTCTTTTTTTTTTTTTTTTTTTTTGGTTTTTCGAGACAGGGTTTCTCTGTGTAGTCCTGGCTGTCCTGGAACTCGCTCTGTAGACCAGGCTGGCCTCGAACTCAGAAATCCGCCTGCCTCTGCCTCCCAAGTGCTGGGATTAAAGGAGTGCGCTACCACCACCCGGCTGGTGGTATCATTTCTTATGTCACTGTGGCTCAGGCTCCCATAGCATTGAGATTTCATGGCTGTAGCGTTACCGTAGTATATAAAAGATGCAGTCTCACAGCAGACATCCTGGTCCTCTGGTTCTTAGTGTCCTTTTGCCCCCTTTTCTATGACATCTCCTTAGCCTTAGGTGTAGCGGTTGTGTTGTAGAAGTATTACTTGGGGATAGGCACCACCCAGTCAAATATTTCTGTATTCTATGACTACTTTCTTTTTTATAGAGAGATTTCTTTATTTTATTTAATATGAGTACACTGTAGCTATCTGAAGAGGGCATCTGATCTCATTATAGATGGTTTGTGAGCCATCCTGTGGTTGCTGAGAATTGAACGCAGGACCTCTGAAGAGCAGTCAGTGCTCTTAACCATTGAGCCATCTCTCCAGACCTCTATAACTACTTCTAACGTAGCACTCTTAGCATCTTCTAATGTGGGTTTAAACAAAAGGTGGTTCGTGATAGTAGATGCTGTTGAAATAAACTGGGTGGGATGGGCAACACAGTTAAATTATTTAGGTTGATTGCTTTTTTTTTCCATTTTACACAGGTTCTCATACCATAGCCCAGGCTGTCCTGGGGCTCACTATACAGCTCAAACTGGCCAGGACCCGTAGTACCTCTCCCACCTCAGCGTCGCTAGTGCTGACATTGGGAGCATGAACCACCACATCTGGCTGGCTGTTTGATTTCTAAGATCACTGAACAATTCTCACATTCTTCCCCAAGCCTTATAAACTAAACCGTTAGAACAGGTTTGTATTTTATTGACTGTTTTCTTGGTGAGATAGAGACCTTGCTTTCTAGCATATTACCTGGCTCGCCTGATCTTCATAGTTATCTGACGAAGATTTTCTTACTCTCCATGTTTCGCAGATGGGGCATTAGAGATTTTGGGTTGTCTGCAATCATTGTCAGACTCTGCAGATGAAATGAGGAGCTGGCAATGTAGGAAGGGTAAGGGGGAGGAGAGGAGGAGGAAGAAGAGGAGGAAGGTCGTGGGGGCCAATCAGTGAACTTTGAGTTTTGCCTGTGAAGAGATGACAAGGTCTACCCTAGGGCAGGGAGGAGGCTCAGCACTTTCATACATAGCTCTGCTAAGTGAGCAGCACAAACTGGTCCATGGTCCAGCTAGCTTTGCTGAAGTATGACCCCCCCCCTCTTGTGAGTGGGTTTCATGATATAGCCCTGTCTATCCTAGAACTTTTCTAACCCATGCTGGCCTTGAACTCCCAAAGATCCAGCTTTCTCTACCTCTGCCACCCTCCACCCCCAGCGCCAGGATTAATGGTGCCCACCACCACACCCAGTAAGCATGTTGATTTCTGAAGAAAACAAAAGGTCTATCAGCTGATGATCTTAAACAGGCTTTCCTACCTCTGAGTGTGGCTTTTTTCCCACTGTACTGTTACTCTTTTACACAGTTGTCATTTTATTTGGTTCTTGGCAATGATTTCAGTGCTCTGAAATCACTGATTCACTCTCTACATAAGGGATTAAGGTGTGCTGTCTTCATAACCAAAGCCTAGGAAGATAAGTCCAGCTCCATCAGGGAGTAATACGTCGGCCTCGACTGTGAGTCACACACCGTTAGTCATGTTCTCTGAATTTTAATGTGATTCTACTTCGATGCAGTGTTTGCCCCCATTGTGTAACCACTCTGGGCCTACAACCTTAGCATCTCTGTACCTTAATTTTGAAATTGCGTCTGCCAAATGAAAACCTGTAGTGTGGAGCTTCAAACAAAGAAACTATAAAATGATAGTGGCCATTTAACTGACTGTTTTTGGTTTGGTTTATTATATTTTGGTCCTAAGAACTGAATCTAGGGGAATGTATAATTTTAGGTAAGTACCATACTGCTGAACAACAACCTAACCCTTACTGATGCTTTGTTTTGTTTGTTTTTTTAGTTATAAAAACGCTTTGTTTTTGATTGTTTGTGTTGTGTGTGTTGTGTGTGTGTGTGTGTGTGTGTTCTCTGTGGGCTCATCACATGTATGGAGGTCAGAGGTTGACATCCAGTGTCTTTCTTGATCATTCTCAGCCTTATATTTTGAGGCAAGGTCTCTTGCGTGAGGTCCCAGCTTCCTCTGCTGTTCTAACCAACTAGCCAGCTTTCTCTGGAGTTCCCCTCTCTCCACTTGCTGAGTGTTAGGATCAGGTGAAGCAGCATGCTTGCTGGCATTTGTGTGGATGTTGTGGATCCAAACTCTAGGCCTCAGTCCTTCTTGACATGGGTTTTTCACCAAGTCATGTTTCCCATTCCGTCTCTTTCTTTACTCTTTCTGAGCACCGATACGGCACTCTTCTCACTGTAATTTCTAGAGAAAATGCCTTGAGTAGGAATGGCCAGATAATACAGGGTGCTGATGTCATCCTGGCTGCTCCCCCACCTGCTTCCCAGACTTTGGTTGTTGTCAGGCCTCTCTTTTCTTTTGTGCTGAGAGGTTGTGTTTAGAGATTCTTATCTTCTATCCATCTTGTCTCTTTACGTAAGAGTCGGCTCCATAAACTCTGCCTGTCTCAAAAAGCCTCTTTTATCTGCTCTTGGCAGAAAGGAAACAGGTGGCATGGAAGACAGTCAGAGCTTTCTGTCTAGTCAAAGTGAGATGAGTTGATTTATGACATTTGTGAGGGCTAGGCCCAAGCCACCTTCATTCTCAAAGTACGTTCTGTGAAATCACTAAAAGAAGACCAGAAATAATCTCTCTAGACCCTAACTACACATCTCTCTTGTTGAATGATCTTTATGGTGTTGAGCACTAGCTGAAATAAATTTGTACATCTTTTCTACTGATTTTCTTTGGAAGGCTTAGTGGCTGTGTTCACACGATGTGTCTGAGTCATTGCATTTGACATTTCTGTCTTCAATTTATCCAAAACGTCTATCTGGTGGCCAGGGCCTATGACTTTCATAAACATTTCCATGCTCCCTTTATTCTGTTATCAACACTAGACTTCACTAGCAGTTAATTTTGCTTGTTTGATTTCTTAAAAAGAAACATTTTTTTGTTTTTTGTTTTAATCATTTTATTTGCAGCATTCATAGCAGTTAAGAATAAATCTCTATGACTAAGAGCCTTACCTGGACTTAGGCCAGGCTTGGCAATGTGCACCTGCCCTCCAGCTTATGGCAGAATCATGTCTCTGAGGAAGAAAGAGAAGGAAACGTCACCACAACTTCAGGTGTCGATCAGGATGGTGGGAAGTGTAAACACTGGGTCTGGGGTGCACAGGGTCTTTGTGAAGGAGTGTACCCTGAGCTTCTCTTTGCCGTCTGTTATACTGATAAGCATGCACTTAGAGTTAACACCTCGCTCTCAGTCACTTACTCAAGAGCTTCCCAGGGCTAATTCTCCCATAGTGACTTCTACACCATCATTTCCCGTTAACATTGGTAGCAGATAGTTTAGTGGAAGACACACTGTTTATAATATACTTTTAAATAAGCATGAAGCAGGATTGAACATATATTTATATCGTAACTTTTGAGTGTATTGTTTTAACATCAGTTTTAGTTTTAACATGGAGAAAACTCAGTGTGGCTGTTGTTGAGCACCATTCCCTTGTTTTGGACACAGCTGGAGTTTCCAGTTTCTGACAGATCCTTCTAAACATAGTTTATGTACATACAGAGTACATAATCCATATTTCCTTTGGTTTTATACAAATGTTAGTACAGCATTTTTGCACTTTCCTTAAGTTAGTCATATTAATTATATCTTGAATTATTTCTATATATGGAGAGTTTCCTCTTTGCCTTTCCTGTGGCGTTTTATACCATGGCATTGAACTGTTGTAACTCTCCACCTTTACCTACGAAGAACCCCTGGACTGTTATGGGTTTATATACACACACATATCTAATAGGATCATTTTCTAGAAGCAGACTTACTGAGTTGGAGGATAAGGTATGGGTTGTTAGTTCATAGTACTTTTAACTTACAGTGTTTATGAGAGACCCAGCCTCCTTCAGCTTCATAACATAAAATATCTGTTATTTTATTTGTTTGTTTGCTTTGTCTTGGGGGCTTTCTGTGCCTGAGTTATATTCTCAGCTCCTTAACATGGGTTTTTGAGTATAAGATACTAATTGATGACAGATTTCCTACATAGAAGTACTGTACACACAATTCTCTCCTAATAAACAAAAATGAGAGAAAAAAATCTGGTCTAGAATGGTGCTATTAACATCTTGTGGGAAAGGTTCATTAGTCAGGGCTACCAGAAATTTGTTTACTTGAGAAACTGAGGTGGCACATTTAATAGGGAGATACCCCCAAGGGAGGGTCAAGTTGAATAGCTTTGGTTTGGGGACAGGGAATTTGGAGAGAAAAAGAGTGAGGAAGAGAGAGACAGAGAGAGAAAGAGAGAGAGAGAGAAAAGAAGAGAGGAAGGAGGTAATTCTGAGGATAGTGTCCGATGTCATTTTGTTTTGCTGAATTGTCCTATTCAAAGAAGCTTAGGTCAAGAAGGTTGTATATAAGTGAATAAATGTTGAAATGGGTCCTCTACAAAGGGGACTTTGGCAGTATAAAGCATTGTATTGGTACAGCAGTAATCATCCTCTATTTCTCCACATGCCATCAATTTCTTGATGAGGCACCCACAGTAGTCACTGTCAGGGGAGGACTGAGCAACAAGGCCCTTGGTGATAGCCATGGCCAGCGAGGTCACATAGACTTTTGGGAATCAAGAGCTGCACTGGTATATTTGTTGACCCTCTGAATGCTCAAACTGCCCCATCTAACATCATTTGTGGCTGGAAAGCATGAAGAAGGATTGATTAGGGAAGGAATACTGATCTTTCCTGGTAGCACAGATCATTTTGTACTATGCGATGCTTTTTTGTGGCTTGTATTATGTTCTCCTCTCTCTCTCTCTCCTCTCTCTCTCTCTCCTCTCCTCTCCTCCCATCCCCCTCTCTATGTGTGTGTATGCATGAATGTGTGTATGTGTCCCGTGTGTGTGTGTGTGTGTGTGTGTGTGTGTGTCGTGTGTGTGTCCTGTAGATACAATTTACCTGACACATAGAATTAGGGAATAATATCAAGGTAATACTTTAAAGAAATAAACCAGCTTAAAACCTCTTCTGACCTAATGTCATCATATGGCAGGAACAAGAAGTAAAGGCCTTTGTGTGTTTGTGTCCATGTACACAGGGAAGAATTCAACAACACAGACTAGGGTGTCATAAAATAAGCAGCTTTCCTTAACAGTGTTGCTACCTGCTGTCATCCTGATTAGTAGGTGGTGAATGGGAAAACACTTAATCTGTTGTAGCTCTTCAGACTTCTGTGACAAAGTAGCCAGTTGTTTCAAACAGAGATGATGGGAAAGACATGTAGTGAACGTCTTTCTCTATAAGAGCTCAGACGACATGTCCGATTGGACCTCAGCGTAAAAGGGTGGATGGAAAGAGTATTTAGTAGTTTTGATGGGTCCTTACAGGCTGAGTTCACTCTGTAACGTTGTGTAAAGCAGAAACACATTCACACATCTCATAAAGTATATAGTGAACATTTGCAGAGAGCCAGCCGATGAAGCAAGTGCTAGGCCTGTGCAGTTTGTGCTGGCCTGGCTTTAGGTCGAGGAAGGCCCTGGTTACTCACTGTTTACCCAGCAGAAGTATCAGGTTCTGTTGGAACACCACTCTTCTATGACACTGCCAGGGTCATTGAGATCTGAGTCTATTTCATGAGGGAGGATTCATTCAGAACTTAAGTGCTGGTCTGTCCCGGCTTGTTTATTGTCAACTTGACACAAGTTAAAGATACCCGAGAAGAGAAACCTCAAGGAAATCTCCTCTATCAGACTGCTTGTAGGGGGCAGTCTGTAGGGCATTTTTTGATTAATGATTGAGGTTGGAGCAGTATTCCCCCTGGGCCTGTGGTCCTAGGTGGTTTAAGAAAACAGGCCCTGGCCACGTGGTGGTGGTGCATATATGCCTTTTTTTTTGAAAAGGGTTTCTTTTTGAGTCCTGTGAGTCCGCTGTCCTGGAACTCACTCTGTAGACCAGCCTGGCCTCGAACTCAGAAATCTGCCTGCCTCTGCCTCCCAAGTGCTGGGTTAAAGGCGTGTGCCACCACTGCCTGGCTAGAAACACATCTTAACTCATTTAATATTTTCAATTTTTCTCACATAACCGCCCCCCCCTCTCCTGTTCTGAGGATTAAGTCTTAGTAATAGCATGGTCTGGTCCTTGTGATGGATACTACATACAGTGAGAAATATCTTTTGGTTGATATTTTATTTAAAGCAACGAGGGGAGAGAAAGAACATTGGCACATCTGGAAATTCTCAAAGGAAGAAAGTTTCTCATTCAAAGAAGCACAGAGTTTTTATGAACTATTTAGAAAGCACAGGACATATTAAAGATTAACTTGTCAAGTCTTGAGCCTGGCATGGTCGTGTGAGCATGTAACTTCATCATTTGGGAGGCTGAGACAGGAGGATAAAATCAAGGCCACCTTAAACTTCATCCCAAGTTTTGAATAGCATATTACACCACAATATTCTGTCCACAGAAAAAAATCAAAACAACTTGAGAAGATGTAAAATAAGAACATCCATGACTCACGGAAGACCTTACCCATGGCTGGCCTTTCGCAGCACAATGCCAGTTTATCAAGCCACTTGCTTTCCTTGATTAGTTGAAGACAAATTTCTCATATGCGTTTTCACTTATCCATTTTTGTTTGTATCACTAAAATATAAAAACTTCCCAGTTTTTTAAAAAAAAAAGCCATACTTCCTAGCATGGTGGCATGTCCCTGTAATCCGGACACATAGGAAGTAGAGAGATAAGTCTCATGAGTCTGAGGCCAGAATAGTTGCGGGACTCTGTCTCTTGATGAAATAAAAAATGGGCCAGAAGTGGCTCATTGAATCTGATATCCCGAGGTCAACCCTCAGAACCCACGTGATAAAGGAAGAGACCTGAGTCCCCTGGAAGTTATTGTCTGACCTCCATGCATGCACAGTGGCATGCACGTGTCTCAATAGATACACACAATAACTAACCATCAAATATAAAGAAAATAAAAACATGTATTATTGTCTGTCATCCACCTTTAAAAAAGAATAGCCTTGTTCCTCTGATACTCTGTCCAGTAATGTTTTTCTTAATAATTTGTGATTCATGAGTTGTTGTCTTGTGATTGGGTACCATGTCTTTAAACGTGCTTATTAGATCTAAGTTTCATGGTCAACTCACTGGTTGGGAACTCCTCCCCATTTCTTCTCTACGGGGGATGCAAATTATTATGAACAGCAGCAACTTTCAAGCTTTTTGGTCTCAGATCTCCTTAATGATTGAAAACTCAAGTAGTTCTTTTTTTCTAGTATCCTATGCATATTGATACTTACTGTGTTAAAATAGGTTGTTTGATGACTTACTTAAAAATAACGATAGTAAACTTACCATATGATATATACATAGACATAACTCTTATAAAAGGCAAGTGTATAATCATAGTAGTAATAAATGAGAGAATTGGTGTAGTTTTGTGCTTGGGCAAACCTTTCTAATGTCTGGCTTTACGGGAGCGATCTACCGCCACACCTGCCTTTCGTCTGTTCCAGGCTGATGTTCTGGCGGAAGTAGATGAAGAAAGTCCGGTTTTACGTAGATACAGGGTTGGAAAAGAGAGGAATACTTTGCTTCTCTTTCAGTATAGTGGAAATCTTTAATGTCACAGCAAAACTGCACTAAAGGTGGGTTGGAGTGCAGTTTGGAACCTGGTGCCTGAGGTTTCACCCTCTGTTAGAATTTCTTCATCTGAGAGTTGGAGCCAATCCCTCCTGGGCTTAGTGTTGTAACGTTATACCTTAGTCATTTGGAGAACATTTTCCCAATGAATTGGGTAAATCTTCCAACTGTTGTCATATTTCATTGAGTGTTTCAAGCTTCGTTCTCATTTCTCTCACTACTTTTCCATGTCCTTGGCAAAGTCTTGGCTATTGGGAAGCTTGTTGGTATTGTAGTTGATGTTTGAACTTGGTCAAACAAACTTTATTTCTTTCTGAAGAATCACATTCACATTTGCTGTGTTAGTAAGTCAGACATGTAATTGGTAGATTAATATAGATTAATAAAACAGAGTAAGACAGAATAACGGACTCAATTTCCCCTTTATTTTTGCACTATCAAAATGGTATCTTTTAAATCCACATATTATTTAGTAGTTCCCTTATCTTTGATTCACTTTCTGACATTATAGTTAGCAGAGGGCTCAGTTACTTGAGGTCAGTGGCTCATCAAAAATATTAAATGGAACTGTCCAGAAGCAATTCATGAGTTTTAAAGTTGTCCTGAGTAGCATGAAGTCTCAGAGTGCCCTACTCCACTATGCTTATGAATGAGTCACCTTCTCATCCAGTGAGTGCATAGTGTACACACAACCCCCTTCTCCACCCGTTAGGTACTTGGTGACTATCTTCTCAGTTATCACATTGACGTCCAAGTTTACAACGTTTATATTCAAGTAAACCTCATTTTACTTCACATTGGCCCAGCTGCAATAGCAACACTGTTGGTGACTTGAGTATGCCAAACAGGACATTAATTGTTTAAACAAGAAAGATGGAAATTCTCACCTGAATAAGGAAAGAAAATCATATGCTGAGTCTTTGATAGCTGTTGTTCTTAGCCTTTTACAGTGTTTACTTTATAAATTAGACTTTATTGTAGGTATGTACGCTCAGGGGAAAAAGTTGTATAGCGCTGGTGGTATAGCTCGGTGGTAGAGTGCATGCTTCTCTTAGCTCTGGCTGCGATTTCTGGCACCGCAAAATAAAACAGGAATGTAATATACATAGGGACTGGAGAGCTCATGCCTGCTGGGCAAGTGCTCTACCAGGACTCTCAGCCCCATTCGTGATACTTTGAAACGGTTGTTTTTAGATGGATGAATCAAGAAAATGAAGAAATTCAAGGAAGGAAACAGAAGTGCTAATGATGACTAAATCAGTGTACATGTGGAGTATTTATACTTTCGATCCCCTCTTCCAGGTTACAAACTAAATCATGACTGAATCTGCATCTAGCACAAGTGGTCAAGAGTTTGATGTATTCAGTGTTATGGACTGGAAAGACGGAGTTGGTACCCTACCAGGAAGTGATCTCAAGGTAAGCTTTCTTTATCACACACATATATGTATATACATATATAAGTTATATATAATAAAAGTATAAATAAGTACATAAGTTATTTATGTATTTTTGTGTATTTACAGTCAGCTTATTTTACACTGAGTATATACATGAAACAAAATTCAAAGCATTAAATATAGTGTTCTGGTTTCATACAGTATGTACTATTTTGTAGTAAATTTGTAAGATAACTTGTTTTTTTGTTGGTTTTTTTGTTTGTTTTGTTTTTGTTTTGTTTTTTGTTTTTTTTCGAGACAGGGTTTCTCTGTATAGTTCTGGCTGTCCTGGAACTCACTCTGTAGACCAGCCTGGCCTCGAACTCAGAAATCCACCTGCCTCTGCCTCCCAAGTGCTGGGA
Source organism: Mastomys natalensis (assembly GCA_021653895.1). NCBI lineage: Eukaryota > Metazoa > Chordata > Mammalia > Rodentia > Muridae > Mastomys > Mastomys natalensis. Next base: position 307,658 of record JAJTUV010000708.1, read on the forward strand.
TTAAAGTCGTGCGCCACCACTGCCCGGTGTAAGATAACTTGTAATACTGATGGATTGCCAGCTTTTATCCCTTGGGTTGGGGGGTCTGAAGAATATTTTTAGTATGTTCTTAGTTTTAAAGAGGAAGATCATCTATCTGATTTGATTATATCATGATGATAGCCAATATATATGGCAGTGTCAGACCTAGAAAGTCTAACTTTTAGTTGGATATTTTAGTGATGGCATTGTAGTTTTGAGTGGATAACCACATTCCCTGGGTCCTAGTGTCCTTATATAGAAGCTGGATAAAATAATATGAAAAATTTGAATCAATAAAACTATTCACTGCCTTTCAGTTATTTATATTATTAATATGAATTCTGTGTAATCACTTGTTCACTAGCACATTCTTCTTGTGATCTTATATGAAGGACACTCTTCATGGGTCAGTCTGCCCACTGTGTGTGTATGTGCTAGCCCACCGTGTGTCTCCACTCTTCATGGGTCAATCTGCCTACTGTGTATGTGCTAGCATGCTCACTGTATATGTGCTAGCCAACTGTATGTTTCTACTCTTCATGGGTCAGTCTGCCCACTATATATGCTCACTGTATATGTAGTAGCCTACCACGTGGCTTTTCCTGCCCTACTGAGCCTACATCAGGACCACCTCTGCTGCTCCATGGAACACAGTTGTGCAAGCTCCCACCTGCCCCCACTTCTCAATTCTTATGTGGTTTTGCTCTGATCCTATCTCTGGGACCTTGAACCTGTCTGTGGCCTATGGCCTTTTAGACTTTGTGTTTGTATTCAGTCTCTCAGATGTTTGAATTTCCTGTATGTGTAACAGGCTGTCACTTGGCCTATCTCTATAAGACTTGTTGCTCTGTGCTGCCTCAAATAGAAAAATTTTGCCCCTAACTTAGGCTTCTTGAAATCTAATCCTTTTGATGGCTGCCTGACAAATATCTTAGCCCAGTCCCTGCCCTCACTGATCCTCAAGGATACAATTTAAACATCTGCCTGCCGTTGGAAAAATTGTTTGAGATTTTAGTTGGCTTAGGTTTAATTGAACCAAAGTGCCAGTGTATGAGACTAAGGAAACAAAACTATTACAGTGAGGTTTAATGAAACCTGGAGACTATTTTTAAATGGGTACCAACATAGAGTTAGAGCCATTAAATTCTGGCAGTCCTTTATACCATAGGGTAAATGGAATTCAAGTATTATGTGATCTACTTTAAAATAACTAAAAAAGAAGATTGCAAAGGTTCTTAGCACATAGAAATAGGAATGTTTGAGGAGGTAGGAATGCTAATTCCCTCATCTGAACATTACATATTGTGGAATAGCATATGGTACTCATAAGTACACATACACATTTCGTATCCACTCAGAATTATTAAAAAGAAGAAATTTCCAGTTTTGGTTTTGTGTGATGGGAAGTTATGGAATCAGTTAATTCTTCTGGGTCATGATAGCTCTGCAATAAAGGAAGTAAATACAAGAACAAATGGGTATCAAGCCGTTCTGAAATTCTCCAGCTGTCACCTGAGTGACTTGTGGTGGGCATAGACAGCTGGAATTGTTTATGTGGAAAAAAATTATTTCTCAAGCTCTGATAATATCAGTCATACATTAGCATGTGAACTTTGTCCAGTTGCTTAATGTCAGGAACTGCAGAGGTAGTTCAGCAGTTAAGAGCATGTTCTACATTTGCAGGGACTCTGGTTTGGCTGGGCAGCTCACAACTGCCTGTAAAGCCAGTTCCAGGGGATCTTCTGGACTCTAAGGGTTCTCGCACTTACAACCCCTACCCCCATCCTCGCCACATACATGTAATTAATAATAAAGTAAAGCCTATGGATTAGTCTTTAAAGTCCTTACATGTTATAAGCTTTTTCCGAAAAATAGGGGTCAGTAGAATCCATAAACTCACAACTGTAAAAATGGCAATGACAGTTGACTAAAGACTGCAAACAAATACAAGTTGTGCATTCTCTGACTATATTATGAAAATTGTCTTTTTCTGTTATCTTGTATGCATATTATTCTTGTGGATTTATGCTTTTTACATGTTAGGTACACGATGAAATAACTTTCTTTTAGTTAGCCTTTGGTAAATGGGGAGTTTCCATCCCTAAGAAATCTGGATTGCTTTAAAATTTTCTAAGCAATGGATTTTAGAAATTAACCTATTATTTTTATTAAGATAATCAGGCAATTAAGTCATTTAGGGTTTTAGTATCAGACTTGTTAGATACGACTTTTACACTCATGTAATTATGGGGTAATTGCCATGTGTCCAATCTACTTATGGGTGGGAGACAGTTGGATACCTTATTTTAGTCATTTGAAGAGTAGAGGAAAGGCACAGAGAAACTAAGTCTGAAGCCACAGCACCCATGTACAAAGCAGCCAGTTGGGGAGGGGATTGGAGACAGGAGGCTTTCTGAAATGTTTTGGCCACCTGCCTAATTTCAGGTTTAGAGAGAGGACTTTTCTCAATGAAATAATAAGGTTGAAGGTGACAGACAGAACACAGACATTTGTTTGGCCTATGTATTGTGTGGATGGTCAGTGTGTCAGCATGATGTGCATACAACATTCACACATACCTCTCTCTTTCTGTGTCACATATAAAATGTATTATTTATAACCCTTTTAATTTGAGATTCATAGCCTATTTGTTGTGTAAAGAACCATAGCTAGGCTGCTGCTCTTTAATGGTTTGTGTGTTTAGAGGTGCGTGTCCTAACAGTTTCCTCTGAGATTTAAACAGTCCATTGTGCTCCTTAAGGAGGAAGGTAAACAACTCAAAATAATTTCAGGAAGTCCCTGAAACCGAACTGATTCACCAGGCCCCTCCCTGCCAGAGTAATCAATAAAAGCTGAGAATGTCCCTCAGAAGAGAAGTGTCAGGCTGCAACTCCCATTTGAGCTGAGCTGCAGAGGATCAGGCCAACAAAGCTGCCTGGAAGCGGTTTAGACCAACTGAGTCATTTGGAGGGGACCCTCCCAACCTGTTGAGTTACCTGCAAGCTGTATTCTGGGCTCCAGGTCCCAGCTTTGTGAGCTCTCATTCATGATGGGGTGGGCTTTGGTGATTCAACTGTCTTTAAATCTTTTTTTGCTCCTGTAAGTAACCCCAATAAATAAATTTGTTCACCAAGTTGAACTGAGGTAGTATCTATACCTTGGTCTGTCCTGGGCTCCCTATCGTGGTTGAGTAGACACGTGTTGCAACTCCTCAAGAAAAACTTTGTGATAAACCATCTCACTGACTGACTATGTCACATAGGACTTTGTACATCAAAATCTTGGTTAAGTGTCAAACAATTAGTTTTTTATTAAAACAAAAAGTTGACATTTTAAATAATTCATAAAATCTGCTTCCTCATATCATGCTGGGCACCTCACAACCCCCAGGCTGCTCTTCAATGGTTTGTGTATTTAGACATGTGTACATATCCTAACAGTTGGTACCCAAGTCTTCCTACTGAAGTTGTCCAGCTGATGCAGCCTGGCCTCTCACACAAAGGTCACCTTCCCATTGTGGGAACTGGTTTCACATTCTATAGGATTTTTCATCATGAAAGAACGTTCCTTGTTAATAGCCTCATGGTTCTGGCTAATTGATGAACTTTCCTTTTCAACAGCTTCATGGTTCTGACTAACTGAACTGCATTTGTCTGGTTATACTTTCTGAGCAGTTGCCATAGTCCTTCATAGCCAAGTTTGAGTTCCTGGAGTGTTCTGTGTTCAAGCCCCTGAGGGTTTTGGTTTTCTGGGCCCCTACTTTTCTTTCTTTCTTTTCTTTACTTTTGTTCTTTCTTTTCTTTTCTTTTCTTTTTTTTTTTGTTTTTTTTGAGACAGGGTTTCTCTGTGTAGCCCTGGCTGTCCTGGAACTCACTCTGTAGACCAGGGTGGCCTCGAACTCTGAAATCTGCCTGCATCTGCCTCCCAAGTGCTGGGATTAAAGGCATGTGCCACCACTGCCCGGCTTCTCTTTTTTTTAATTTATTAAGTTATTTTATTTATTTACATTCCAAATGTTGCCTTCCCCCTTTGCTTCTCAATGTTTAATACAGTTTTGTGACCAAATATCTTTGCCCTTAAAACACATCGGTAATTGGGATTTAGCTTTTTTTTTCAACATCAAAAGTAATAAAATGGAAATCAGAACCTTGATAGTTTCTTTTAGTGATCTAATATTAAAGAGACCCTGAAAGAAGGACAAGGGCTTTTGCCCCTACAAGCAAAAATAAAGAACAGAGTCAACAAAGATGGCTCAGGGCAAGCCAGATAAGTAAAACCTTGCAATCGAGCAGATATCTGAGGTGTAATTCTTTAATTACTGACCTGGATGTATTCATACGTAGAATAAGCTGCCATGCCAGCCTTTTCTTTGTCTTATTTAATGAATTGCTTTTGTAAAAGTTTGTAATTTGATATTTTCAGTTGGAGAGTGGAGCACTTGAAAAAATTTATATTACTCCAAAGCCTTCATAAAACCTTTGAGAACCCACGAGTTTAATTAGGGAAGCAAAAGAAAATGTATCAGTCTTTCTGGAATCCTGTCATTGGACATCAGTACATTAGCATTTCCAAAATCCAAAAGGAGAATGCCACTAGAAAATTCAATCTCTCTGTCTTTTTGCATAGAGTCAACATACTTTGAGGGTTTGATCCCTGAGCTGAGGAATCGTAGGAAGAGCAGATGTTGTCTAAGTTTAGGGTGCCTTTGAGGGGATGATGAAGCCTATGGATCCTAGACCTGTAAGTGTGCACGTAGCTTCTTCATCTTACACCTGTTTCATGCATCAACCCTTGGCGTCCATCCTTGCTCTCCAGCTTAGGGCTGTGTCCCCAAGTGACATTGCATGTCTGCTTCGTATTTAGACTGTCAATTATGGCATTACTGTTAGCAGAGGAGAAGATGGCTAAGGCTAAGTGTGTTCGTAGAGATATTATTACCTTTTAACTTCAAGAGTAAGCTAAACCCTTCCAAGTGTCAGACCTGCACTTTCCTACCAGAGATCTGGTCTGGTGTCCTTTCTTGGGTGTTTATTATGCAGGGTGGTTTGCAGCTTAGCCATTAGGATCCTTTCTGTCTACTCTAAATGTCCAGTGATATTTCTCACATCTTGCACTTGTCAAGTAAGAATACATTAGTGTAGATTACAGATAATGAAAGAAAAATTACCCTTCTTGGTGAATCATTGTGCCTATTTAAAGAAAAATCTGAACTCAGAATTGATTTTTGTATCGCTTTCTTTAATATCATTAAATAATGATTGTGGTGGCTTGTTTTATCTACTCTTGCCCAGTAGATGGTACTATCAGCCTTACTTTGAAGAGTTGCTAGTTGAGTATGGTTTTTTTTTGAACTTTTTAAGTTTTCTTTTTTCAAAAATTATTTTTACTTCTTGTCCATGAAATTACTTTTACTATTTTCTGAACTGACATGGACACTACTTATGCTATATAATTTGCCTGTGAATTTGTATCCAGAATACATAATACAGAGAAAACCTTCTCACATTCCTAAACCATTTCAATTCATTCCGTCTAGAAAGTTTTTAATGATTGTGTACAATGAGTATGGAAGATATATATATATATATATACTCCTGCTAACACCCGTGAATTCTGATTGCTATTCTATTTTATGGAAACTGTAATGAGAGAAGAAAACATTTAGGTCCATGAATTCTTGAGTCAGAGAGAACAGAGTCCCTGCCGGGGTACAATAGCAGCGATTAAGCCTTCTACACAAATAGAAGCCAGTTGGTACAGAAACCTGCTTTACATGCTGCTACCATGGGGTGAGAAGAAGCTTGCAGGGTCAGGAATAAGAACTCCAAGACATGGGAGAGTCTTTAGCGACCTGTTGGCATACGGTAGACTTGTTTAGCTCTTAGGGTTATTTCTCCATTATCTCCCAGTTGCTTGGGAAAACTGGAGCTAAAGTTGATGGGGAATTTTTGAGAGTGATGAAAGAAAATGCAAGTGTGTTGTTGGGGAGGTTGTAGCTTAGACATTTTCATCTTGGACTACAAGGAGAAAGGTGATGGGCCATTATGTCCTTCTCTTTGAAGTTTGTCTGCTTTAGTGAGATGAGTCAATTCCTAGGGGGGTGGGGAGAATTTCCCTTTAGTAGCTTTGCTAAATAAATAATAGTATTAAATAAATAAGAGTCTTAGTAAAAATGTATCTGAGATGCCACTTTCTAGTTGCATGGCTGTAGGGACACCTACTGCTTCCCTCTAATCCCTCTCAGACCCAAATTTATAAAACAAAAGGGCTTATTGTTATTAAAAAGCTCATCCAAGATAGAACTGTTCCATTCTTAGCAGGTGCTTAGTTTGCTTAAAGTCTTTGTGTCTTTGTGTTGGCAGTGAAATAAATAGCACCCCCCCCCCCAGAGTATCCTTATAAATTTCTGCTTTTCTCCTCCATATTCTTGCCAGTTTCGAGTAAACGAATTTGGAGCTTTAGAAGTTATCACAGACGAAAGTGAGATGGAAAGTGTCAAGAAAGCAACAGCCACTACCACGTGGATGGTCCCAACTGCTCAGGACGGTAAGGCCGCCATCTTCTGCTTACGTCTTCTTATTGAGTGCTTTGAAACCAGACTTTTATAGGAGGCCAGACTTTTGAAAGCCCTGGGTTACTTCTGTGTCTCATGTCCCTACATAAATTTTTGTAATGAAACAGACAAGAGCCAACCTTTTTATGTTTTAAAATAATTATAAACTGCCTCATTTCTAATGCCAGATCTGTAATAGCACAAGGTTAGTTGAAATTGTCAAGTAAACCCAAGTTGCTAATGACCTTCCTAGGTGATTCAGCCAAAAAGCCTGGCACTTTATTTTTTTCTGCTCCGATGGTTGTAAGTTACACATATATGCTGATGACTCCCATCTGTCTCCAGCCCCGACCTCTCCCCCGAGCTCCAGGCCCGTATTTCCACCTGCCTACTGGACATCTCCACCTGGATGTCCCACAGGTACCTCAAACTCCACATGTCTGAAATGCAATTTATTTTCTTTTTCTTTCTCCCTTTCCTTAAACCTTCTCTTTCCTCCGTAACCCATATTTCAGCTGACAGTAGTGCCATCTACCTGGTGCATAATCAAGAAATCGAGGAATCATCCTGAATTTGTTCCTCCCATTCTCTGTTCCCTAATGCTCTCGGTTTTTATCCCCTAAACCTGTCTCAGATCTGGCTTTTCCTGTTACCACCGCAACTGCCTTACTTTAGGCCTCTAACCCTCACTGAAACTATCACAGAAGACTATTAAATAATCACTGCTTCTAACTCACCCCTCCCCGATTTATCCTGCACCCTGATGTCAGTGGAACTTGTGTAGACTGCTCACCTGCTACTTTGTTCATTTCTCCTTGCCTTTGCCAACCTAGCAAAGCCTTCAAAGATCTAGAGGCTTGCTCCCACCTGCTTGCTTTGTCTCCCAATGCTGTCACCTTCTCTGGGTCTTGTGCTCTGGCCCTGCAAGCAGTATGGACCTATATGTGTTCCAGATCAGCCTGTGTTTTCTGCTTCCTTGCCTTTCTTCATGCTGGGTTTAGTTTGTTCTTGTTTTGTTTTGTTTTGCTTTGTTTTTTTATTTAGATGCCATTTCCTTCTTGGTCTAATTTTCTTTGGCCTTAAAAACCCTGTTGAGGTGCTGTGTCAGAAACTCTTTCCCGACCTTACTCCTGGCTGAGTGAACCACTTCTCTCTCTGCAGTTCTAGAACTCACTTGCACTTCTATGACTGCATGCATCCACATGATCAGAAGCACTGGGTTTCTGTGTGGCTTCTCTTCTTGCCTGTGAGCTGTCTTGGACGAGTTCCATACTGACATAATCAGTGTCCAGTATAAATTGGTGACTAATAAATGTTTGCTGAATGACTCAGGCAGAGGGAAATGTGATGTCCTAAATGATTTGGATAATTATGATCCAGGAGATTAATTACATTAAAGTTACATGTGTTAATTTAGTCAACTAAGTAAAAAAAAAAATCATTCAATAAAATGTTGTAAACATGAAATAACACACATGACCTTTTTAGCTTTCTCCAAGACTGATGTGTTGATTGGAACTTTTAGACCAATAGTACCATGGTAAATCCACTACTAATTCCAGTTCTTTTTATTCTGTTTTGAACTTTGTGGAGAAAGCCAAGATCTCATGTTTATCCTTTCTGGAGATTTGTGACTGTTGAGATAGGGCTCACTATGTAGGCCAAGCAAGTCTCAGAAATCTGCCTGCCCCTCCTTTCCCACAGGGCGGGATTAAATGTGAAAGCCTCCACACCTGGCCCTTTTTCAAGATTTGTTTTTCTTTTTTTTCTTTTTTTTTTTTTTTTAGTATAAGTGATTCAATTGATTCCTGCCAAGCTTAGGCCCCATCCCCAACCTTATAGTTCAATCATTGATTCATTCAACAAACATTATTCTTTATTGTGTTGCTAACAAAATTAGTAGAAGAGAAAAGTCTAAATCTACTTTGGGGTGTCTTTTGGCATGGCTTTAATATTTTTTCTTCTTTTCATCTTCTAGTCTTTTCAGAGAAGACTGGTGTCCCCTTCAGGCTGAAGGAGCAATCGAGAGCAGACGGGCTTCAGTTTTGTGAGAGCTGTTGTCAGTATGGCAACGGAGACGAGCGCCTTTCTGGAGGAAAACACTGCAGCCAGAATTGTGCTCGGCATGCCAAAGACAAGTAGGTCCCTTTCTCTTCCATCTCTGATGTGGGTCAGAGACTTCAAGGCCGTAGTATCGAGGAGACTATGTGCCATAGGACATGTTTCCCCCTCAAACCTGTTTTGTAGACTTTCTCTCCAGTAACATTAGGGCCTGGACTACATCCTGCATTGGATGTAGTTAGTGCCTTCTCTCACACCTGGCCCATCATAGCAGTTATGTCCTGTCTCTGTGGTTGGCCACTGCTACCATTAGTTTGTTTCCAACGAAGAGTGCTTAGGTATTTCTGAGCTATGCACACAGTTAGATGGTGCTGTTATTTATAACACACTTGTTTATATTTTTTGGAGTCTGTTGAAATACCACACAGGAATGAAGGTACCCCTGATATGATGGGCAGTCAACTCCTTGGAAATATCCACTAGAGATAATCTAGTAAGTCCTCTTAGGATGGCTTCAGAGGACATACAGTAAGTGCTGTGCCACCAGCCCATCCGAGGACTATCTAACAAAATGCTGCTTAGAAGCAAAAAGATGTGTTTCTTGCACGTAATAGTATAGGACAAAATAAGTGACATTTATTTTTTAATGTAGTTTAATTTTTAAAACTTATTTATATGGATATTTTGCCCACATGTATATCTATGTACCACATACATGCCTCAGAAGCCAAAAGGGATCTTCGGGTCCCCTAGAACTGTAGTTATAGACAGTTATGAGCTACTGTGTGGTGCTGGGAATTGAACCTGGGTCCTCTGGAAGAGGAGCCATTGTTCTTAGCCATGGAACCATCTCTTCAGTCCCCTGGCTTTTATGTTTCAGTGGAGATTCTCACATATTCTAATCAATATAGAAATTATTGATTGTTTTGTATTAGCAAACTGATTCTTTACAGATTTACCATTGGTCTTTTCTACTGGATCTGCCATTCTTAAAATTGCTAGGACTTTGGTTTCTAGTTGCCTTGGAAACATATATCTATAAATAATTGATTCTTTTATTATCGTGGTAGACAAATAATTATAAACTCATTAGGATCCATGTCATGTATATTGCTAGTTCCTTTTGAAATTAATATATAAAACAATTTCCAGTTTTACGCGTGCAGACAGACCTATGAACCATGATTTAAGTTTCCTATATACATGGTGTGCTAATGCCTGCAGACCTCTCTTGGTAATTAAATGTTTCCTCTAGAGAGCAATTGTTTAAAATAATTTTCGCATCAATAGTCCACATGTAGCTATTTGATAGGTATTGTTTCCTGTCACTGTTTCGCGGTTATAAACACAACAGAGATCAGAAGGAAGACCGGGATGGAGGCGAAGACAACGACGAGGAGGATCCTAAGTGTAGTCGGAAGAAAAAACCAAAATTGTCTCTGAAGGCTGACTCCAAGGAAGATGGAGAAGAGAGAGACGATGAAATGGTTAGTAGCCCTTTTGTATCCATTCCGAGGCATGGCCAGGCATCTTGGTCGCCGCGGGCCACCACATCTCTTCTGGAGTCAGTTGCTGGAGTTAGTGATTGCTAGGTTAGAGATCATTTCTATCAGGAGGTTCCAATCACTATTCAATGGACATGTAATACAGAGGAGTCAGACATATAGCAGGAATTTCTTCTTCCTGAAGACATTGTGCTCTGGCTAAGGAGGCATGATAAGCAATAGTGCTATGTTGGCATATAACGTCGGGCATTAGGATTGGCTGACTAGCTTAAGTTGGCTATTAGGGGAGGGCTCTAAGAAAGACAAGGACCCTGAGATGTGACCGGTAAGGAGGAGCCGGCTATGTGCATTTAGCACTCTAAGGCTCAACGTCTAAGGGAGACTACCCAAAGTGAGCACAGCTATAACACATTATGTAGGAGGAGCATATGCCAACGTCATGGAGGTGCCAGAGCAGAGCGGAATGAAGAAGCTGATGTTAGAGTGATTGTATCAGGGCAACTTTATGGCTTGCTGAGTATAATGGGAAGACGCTGGGAAGTTAAAGGCAAGGGGATGCTGTGTTTGTTTTGTTTTTGGCATGACCAAGTTTGACCCGGGTAAGCAAGGGTAGAGTCAGGCAAAGCAGTTAGATATTCTTACAGTGTGATAGCTCTTACATGGTAGAGGGCCATGTGAGATTAGGTTAGGGGATGTTGTTAGAGTTAGGTAGGGTTCCGAGGATATATAGGAAGGAAAAGGGATGAGTCGGGGATTCTATGAATTGTAGATTTCTGGATTGAACAAATGTCCTGAATGTGAAGGCAAGGGTGGATGGAGCAGAGGCTCAGAAGGCCTTGGGGCGTGCAGAATTTGTTGTGCTTGATACCTAAACAGCTCAGAATTGTTAGGCAGACAGACAGAAACATGAAGTCAGGAAAAGGCAGCTAGAGACAGAGGGTGAGGTTATTTAGGGTAGAGATGACCTCGAGGGATGAAGGGATGGTTGTCAGTAAAGCACTTGCCCTGTGAATGTAAGGACCTAAGTTTTGATTTCCAGGACCTGTATAATAAGCTGGGTATGGGAGCTCCTGCTTCTAATCCTAGTGCTGAGGCTGTGGAGGCAGAAGGATTCCAGGAGCTCATTGGCCTGAAGTGCCAGCCATTAGGACATCCTGACTCACTGGAATGTGGAAAGAACTTGAGGAATGACACATAGAGCCGTCCTCTGAACTCAGTAGCCCTTCATGTCATTTCTGCCCCTTCTCAACACAGAAATAACCTTAAGACCTCAGGGCTAGAGAGGAGCAGAGGTCGGATGGGTGTGGACATCAGCAGTGAGCCTGCAAAAAGGATCAGTAAGGTCTGAGGAGAGCAGGCAGGCACAGCCTTGGAGCTAAGACCACGATGTGTATGAAGGAGGAGGGAGCTCTTCCAAAGAGCAACTGCAAACGCTCTCTTCTCTGACTCAGTTTAAACCCATCGTGGTCTCAGGTGGACCATAGTGTTGCTTTCAGAGTCAGGAAGTGAAACTGAAACAAAGATCCACAGCAAAAAGCTTTTTGACAGACCTTAAAGTTTTCCTGGAGACCAACCTAATGAACTTGTAAATTCAAAACTTTCCTTTTTTGCTGTAGGAGAACAACAAACAAGACGGAAGGATCCTGAGGGGTTCTCAGAGAGCCAGAAGGAAAAGACGTGGGGATTCAGCTGTCTTAAAGCAGGGTGAGCTGATAATGGAAAAGTGTGCCAACTCAGTGGCCCTGAAAATGCTTCCCAGGAGCAGCTTGGTCTTTTATCGTTCTCCATGGTTACAGGGAATCCTTTGAGTTTCTCTTTGGTATGGTTTTCTCCCAAGGCTTGAGGAAGCAGTTTAGGAAAGTTAGCTAACTTTCAAGTTGTTACCACATATATATGGAATACCGTCTTTTATTTACTGGTATATCCATCAAGACGGTAGTTTCTGCTTCTGCCCCTTTGCATAACCTCTGTTCTTGCTCATTTCCCAAGATGTTTCGTGTTCTATTGTGCTCTCTTAAAGCACATCTCCTAGTGTGGTCCCATCTCTTCCCTTTTCCGTAAAGCTATATCTTATTAACTCCAGCTCTCAGGCCTTCCTATGTGGTTGGATAAATTGTTCTCCTTTCTGGGACTGGATCTCGGGTCATTTCCACATAAGCTCTTCTCAGCTTTGCTCCACATCGACTGATGCTTCTGCGCTGCCAGGCATTTACTTGAGGTCAGTGGGGATCTATACAGCCCAGCTACCAACCTGCAGGCTTACCCTCCTCCCTGACAGGACTGTGAACCCAGCCACCCAGCATCCATGCTCAAAGGCACCCCTCACTGTTTATTCCATTAATCTCCCAGAAGGAGCTGGAAATATTTCCAGCTGTCTCTAGCTCATAGCAGAACTCCCATTCCTTTTAAGATAACTTTCTGTTTGTTTCCTTGGTTGGTTGTTTCTATGACTAAGGGAAGTAAATTAAATCTCCTAGTCACTCTGCATGGAGTTTGCTCTTCCTTTAGCCTCTCTCTCCTTTTTTCCTAAAACTCTCTCGGATGATATTCCAAGCTGTGGAATACCTGTATACAAGCTCTGTATACCTTGCTCTTTCAGTCAGTATTTCTTTTTCATAAATGTTCAAATTCTCTTTCGTTATGTGCTCCTAGTGGACTCACAAGCGCTTCAGGTGCTGCTACTACTGAGCCTGGCACATCCCTCCTCTGTTCCAGCACTGTAACATTTAATTCAGAGCCTTCTGGTTTTTATCACATATGCATTTTTGTACTTACTGAGTACGCCTGTCACCACCCTTCATTTCCAAGAGTAGCAGATATCTGATAAGCACTCAGAGGATTATCCTGTTCCCAGCCTTCCAAGGCATAGGAACAAACAACACACATGACCATGTTGTTTCTGTGAGATTTCATGTACTTCCTGTAGCTTCTCTTGGTGTCCTGCTGGATTTTACATGTATGCTAAGTTCGTCCCCTTGTGCTTCATCAACTGGATAGTTACCACAGTTCACTGCCCAGGTATGTTCCTCTGGAAGAGGGACCAGAAAAGGAGAGACACGTCAGCCGTGGAAAGGGAAGAGCCAGCAATCCTAGTGGTTGCGGAAGAGAGATATCCTGGAACATCTCATTGATTTCGTAGCTTTGGAAAGCCTATCATTTGCTTTATTGTCTTTTAGGCTTGCCTCCTAAAGGCAAGAAAACTTGGTGCTGGGCTTCCTACCTGGAGGAGGAGAAAGCTGTGGCAGTTCCCACAAAGCTGTTCAAAGAGGTGAGAGTCCTCCCGCAAGTGCTGTGTGGAAAGGCAAGGGATCGGACGCTTGCCTGCATTCATAGCATTGTTCGTTATCTGCAAAGAAGTGTGACTTGGGTATATTGTTTTGTTAGTATGCATGTGGCAGATCCCTCACAAGGCAGCTGTTATTAGCCTATTTTTATTACCATTCACAGCACCGTGCACACCCATGCATATGTGCTCACAATTTCCCCTCAGCATTTCCTGGGCTTCCCTCACTCTGCATTATAGGAATACTGTTACTAAAAACTAGTAGACACATTTTATGTCTAATTATGAGAGATCAAGAATGAGTTATTTATCTTATTAAAATGCTTTACCTATCATTCCTGATGAGAATATCCTATCATTTAAAATCATTTTAAAATGTAGATAGTAGGTATACCTCTGCGTAGGATCTCTTGCTCCTAGACTAAGAAAGAATTTTCGTTGTAAAGGGCATCTAGAGTCTATTGCCACGATAGAACTTCCTCCATAATGTGCATGAAGGTAGCCATAGACAACAGTAAGTCATCAGGAATGGTTGTGCTCCAATAGAATCTTACTTACAAAGCTCTGGTGGGTAAGATTTGTCACATAGCCTGGACTTTGCTGCCCTGCCATGTAAGTTACTTCTTTGAGTATCTTTCTAATTATGAATGAACAAAATGGAAGTGTAGTGAATATTAGAGGGACTGCATCAGCATTGAGAGTCTTAGTTCAAACATAAAACAGCTTGTTCTGGATAATTATTTTCTGTACCTTTGGTTCTTTACAGAGTAGACTTTCATTCCGCCCCAGTCCCACCCCTGAGACAGGGTTTCTCTGTGTAGCCCTGGCTGTCCTGAAACTCTCTCTGTAGACCAGGTTGGCCTCAAACTCTGAGATCCACCTGCCAGTAACTTACGTTTGTAAAAGCAATCTATTTTTAGGAATATGTTAGGATATGTGCACATGAGTGGTTGTCTGCAGAAGCTAGAAGAGAACGTAAGATCCTCTGGATCCTGGGAATGGAAATCGGATCCGCTTTCAGAGAAGCAAGTGCTCTTACGTGCTGAGCTACCTTTCCATCTCACCTTTTACCTTTAAAAACCACTTGAAGAGTAACATATAGTATGATTCAAGTTGTCATATTAAAAGGCAATAAAGAAGGACCCTTGGCTTTGTTTCCCTAAACACCAGATCTGTCTCTGCTGAAGGGCCAGTTTTGCTAGTTCTTGTAGTTCCTTCCTAGAACGCTATGTACCTTCTGCCCTGTCTAACACTCAGTGGCAGTGGCTGACCTGTACTTTGTTAGACTATCATTTTAATTTTACAGTTTGGAGATTATTTTATTTCAGGTCATTGATCCCTCCATCTTTTTATTTTTAAAATACTAAGCCACAATATTTTAAACTTCTGTTTATTCCATAAAAAATTAACTCACTCTCAATCGGTTCACATACAGCTATGTTTTTTAAGTTTTTTGGCTGGAGGCTTTAGTAGACGATGTTGCACACCTGACATTTTGCATATGTGGGAATATGTCCATTAGATAACTCCCTAGAGTTAGAATTGCAGAGAGAAGGATCAGCTGTTTGTAGATGGACTGAAATTGCTAGTGATTAGGCAGAGTTATTCGTAGCGTTCCTGCCAGAGTCTCCTTTCTTGGGCACAGAGCCATCAAGTTCTTGGGTCTTCACAGTCCAATGAGAAATAATATCTTTTGTGATTCTGACGGACAAGGTTGACTGTCTCTTCAAACATGTAAAAGAAGATGAGGAGTCCTTTTTATGACTTTTGTCTCCTTGTGTCTTTCCATCTTAACTGTTCATTAGTCCTTTTCTTTGGGGATTCTTTTTTTAGTGGTTTATTAATTTATGAATCATCTTTGAGAAGGTAGGGAAGGAACGCAGGACCTTGTTCACCTTAGGGAAGCTCGCCATGGAGTCAAGTTCCCCAGTCCTAAGGACTCTTTATGAATGGTTGATTGTTCATGTGTTGGCTGGTCCTGTCGGTGAGGTAAAGCTGCTGTCGCTTTCCATTTCAGCACCAGTCCTTCCCGTACAACAAAAATGGATTTAAAGTGGGCATGAAGCTAGAAGGCGTGGACCCTGAGCATCAGGCTGCGTACTGTGTCCTCACCGTGGCTGAGGTGAGTCGCCTTTATTTGTTTAGAAAAGAAGATGATGACCATGGGGCCTTCATGATGAGGAAAAATGTCCTTGGCTGAGTGTTTACATCCTGTGAGGCACAATGCTTAGCATTTTTTAATGTATATTATCTCTCCAGGTGGTGCACCTGGGGTTTGAAGTGTGTCCTTCCTTAGACTATGCATACTGGCTGTTCCTTGACAAAAGAACTGATATACTTGAGATTTATCTCTGAAAGAAAGGATTTTGGGGTGTGTGTGGAAATTAACTCCTATTTACTTCTTTATGGTTTGGAAGAGGGAACCCAGAGCTTCACACAGTGCTAAGCAAACACTGCATATATGTTGCTTACATATACACACACATTTATATATAGTTTATACATACTTATTTAATATTTTGGAATGTCTTTGTGTGTGAAGGTTTCAAGAAAGTAAGCCAACACAACACACACAGACACACAAACACACACTGTTTCCATTATATTACTGAGAGCACTTTTTAAATTTCTTTTTTTCTTCTGTGGTAGTATTCCTTCCTTTGAACTAAGGTTATGGATCTTTTAAAACCTTCTCCCCAAAGGAGTAAGGTGTAGCTTTAGTTATTGTCGAGTTATTTCAGTGACTGACTGTGTGGTGATCCCAGGGCATGGTGACTGTACTTACCTCAAGCACAGTGTTTGCCCAGTGCTGATTGGCTGTCTTGCAGACAGGATCTTGGGAGGAAACAGCTGCAGTGTCAGGTGCTTTTGGAGGTGAGGCCATGGTGCCCTAGTCCTGGGTGTGAAGGATTTCACTTTGTGGTACTGAAGAGGGAACCTGGAGCTTCACACATTGCTGAGCAAGCAATCTATTACCAAGCTACATACCCAGCCCCAACTCCTGTTTTTTAGGGGTTTATTTTACTTAGTGTAGATTTTTAATGGTAAACTTTGTGTGCTCTTTGTTAAAATTTCAGAATCTAAGAGTACAGGTCTCTGTCCCGTCTGCCTCTTCCCAAAGTCTAGAAAGCTCCCTGACAGTTTACTACTTTCTTCTAGATACGTTCTCTGCACATTGAATTATAGATATTTTTCTTCTTTACATGTAAATGTTACATAAATGTTATGCATAATCTGCCTCTTGCTTCTGTGAATATGTACACATTAACTGTTTTACCACTGTGTTTTGTTGAAAGGGTTTTGTGGTAAAAGTGTATCTTAGTCATCTGGGCAGAGGGATGCCACAAAAATCATACTAACAACAGACTTCATGCAAGAGATTTATATGGGCCTTTGAGAGGGTATAGAAAAAAAAAAACAGCAGCCTACCAGGCCATGGGGTCGCAGGCTTTATACGGTGGGTGGAGGCAATAGTAGAAACGTTGCCTTGGCTGTTAGTGACTAAGACAGGGCATTGGCACCAAATCATGGACGGCAAAGAGGAACCTGGTTCTGGAATGTGAATGGTTCTTTGTTGACTGACGTTTGTCCCGTGGAACTGCTTCTTTTCATTTCAACTGTTTGTTTGCATATTGATTGATGTGTTTATAGAAAGATAAAGAGATAAAGAGTATATTCAATGGATGTGTGGAGAGGTATGAGGGGAGGGGATGTCTCAGCAGGCCCATGCCTAGGCATCTCTTCTCCCTGGGGGACCAGTCACACACCCATATAGCATACAAAAGAATTTATTCAGAGTATGGGGAGGGGAGCCAGGAGGGTAGTAGAGGCAGAGAGAAAGAGAGAGAGAGAGAGGGGGGGGGGAGAGCGAGCAGGCCTAGACGGCCATGACCACATGGAGAGAGGAGGATGGGAAGGGGTAGGGCGAGGGGATAGAGGGAAGCTAGAGGCAAGAGATCAAGAGAGCAAGAGAGTAAGAGATTACGAGAGAGAGGAGGGGGCAAGCAGCCCCTTTTATAGTGGGCAGGCCTACCTGGCTGTTGCCAGGTAACTGTGGGGAGGAGCATAGGCCTGAGCTTGGAGTGGTTTAGACAGAATACTAACATTCCCCCGTTTGGTTTATTAATTGGGGGGGGGTTATTCAGAGATAGGGCAAAGGTGGGGGAGAGAAACAGAAGAAGATGGCGGAGGAAGAAAGAGAGGGAGAGGAGAGAGAGAAGTGGAGGCACACAGAAGCCTGACTCTGCATAGTGGGACTGTGCTCCTCCAACACCAACTCCATATCGTCGTCGTTGAATGAACAGCCTTTCTTGGCTTGTCTCTGCTCATTTCTACTTTACGCAGATCTGTAAGAACCAACCTGGAACTACAGAATGAAATGTTATGGACGTCCTTGTTTATGACCTTATATGACAGGTCAAGTCGGTACTGCCAGGGTTCCTCTAGCCCCTCTTCCTGCTGAGGCCATTTTAGCTTTAACTCAATTTCTTTGAGTTTGTCAGTTCTTAAATCTCACCAAGAATGTGTGAGAATTTGTTTACCTGAGACTGAGTAACAGTTGTGTCTTTCTGCTCTTCTGCCCCAAGAGGCCAAAAGAACTGATAGCGTCCAGATACTTGAGCGTTTGGGCTTTACTCCAAGGAGCAGCCCCTCCCTTGGAGCGGAAGAAGGGGTAAAAGCTAGGGTTCTGAGCACTGCAGGCTTGCCTGTTGGAAGACTTCTTTGACACAGGTGTTGACCAATTGTCAAAGGAATGGAGATAACTTGATTGGTAGCTGTGGGGGGTGGCGAGGTAGAAAGGGTTGGCATGAATAACAAGAAAGAATAGCTGGTGATTCCTTAGGGACATTTTTTGTAATGGAGTCAGCCACAGACTATCAGAGCTGAATTAATTATTCCCTCTTCCCTCCCTCCCTCCCTCCCTCCCTCCCTCCCTCCCTCCCTCCCTCCCTCCCCTCCCTCCCTCCCTCCTCCTCTCTCTCTCTCTCTTTCTTTCTTTCTTTCTTTTTTCTCTTTCTTTCCTTTCTTTCTTTCTTTCTTTCTTTCCCAAAAGCAGTCTTAATGTGTAGAATCTAGCCACACAGATCCTCCCACCTCAGTTTCCTGCGTGCTGGGATTACCAGCAGGGAGTTGATTCTTGAGACTATTCTTATTCAAGGTTTTTATTCCTCAGATTAGTTTATGGGTAACAATTGTTCCTTGAGGAAATGCAGGCTTAAGTACCTATGAGCCTCTGACAGTGCTCCTACTTCGGTCAGCACACGTACTTGTTTTTGTTTGATGACTCCTTGCTTTTTATATTATAGTTTTGTAAAACTGAACTCTCATTCATCAGCAAACACTGCCTTGCTCACGTGAATGAAGCTCCCATAACACTATTATTCTGTTCTCTACTGCATAGCATTCTGGGAAGTTAGAGACTAATGAGTGAAACCAACTGAAAGGACGAAGATGTGGAAAACAGGATACTAAACAGACAGTGTACAGGGGGCTCATTCACTGGAGTGAAGTCCCCAAGGAAGCCCTGCCAGTCCTTGCTTGGTCCTGTCTTATTACCACTGTCTCTACACTTTTAAAAGCACCAGCTGTGGTATTTTGGGTTAGAAATACATTTTAACAAGCAAGTGAATTCATAACAATTTATGAACATTGGAAATCACCTTTTCTGTTTATTTGTTCCAGAAGCATTTACTAGGTAGGTGTGAGTACACGCTTGGAAGCTTGGGAAAGGTAGATTCGCAAATTAGAAAGGCTGAGGCTTACTTCCTAGGGTTAGACCTTTAATGCAGGAGTTGGATGGCAGTTCCTTGTGGGACCCAGGTTCATGGGAACACATAGCACACACATAGACATACACACTGCACACCAGAAAGACACACACAGCGACACGTATACCACACACAGACAGACACACAACCTCTCTCTCTCTCTCTCTCTCTCTCTCTCTCTCTCTCTCTCTCCCCCCCCCCCCCCCACCACACACACACACGCAGGAAAATAGAAGATATTTAAGCCCTCAGACCAGAGAGGAGGCATCAGGTGGGGCTCAGGGTCTTGATGAGAGGGGGCGGGACAGAAGTATCTGAGGGTGACCAGGGTAAGAGATAGTGCACGCTGGTGGCTCAAGCCTTGGAGAAGCAGAGTATAGGAGTCACCTGTGGACAGGAGAATCCTTAGGGGAAGGAGGAGCTTGAGAGGAGTCTTTAGGCAGGGAAGCTGAGAATATAGGAGGTTGCTTACTAAAGCACAGCATTGCAGAGGATAGGAAAGTTGAGGACAGGCTCAGTACTGACCACAGGGGCTAGAGGCTGTAAATGAGCTTAACTTGTAAGAGGGGAGTTGGGACAGCTGCCTGCTAGGCAGGGTAGACCAGAGACCTCTGACCCCTCTGGGCAGGAGGTGGTGCAGGTGTGATTAGCTCTCAGTCCTCCTGAGACAATGCATTCCCCAGGAACCCTAGTGTTACTTAGGACTCCAGATTCTGGGATGAGTGGGCTTAACTGTAAATTTGTATTTGCTACATATTGATTATTCTCTTTCTTTGCTCCTTTTTTATTTTGGTTCCTACTTCCCAGAAGAAACAGTTGTCAATATTTTGTCTTATTCTTTAAGACTTTAATTATGACTTTATATGTTTTTATATATCCATGTATATCCATGTAAATATGTGTATAAGTGTCCATACATTTTTAGAAGGAGATACACACATAGATAAGTCCACAAAGAGTCACACACAGACTGGCTCACCTTGTGGAATTTTCTCTGCTGCTTGAATTTTATAGAATGCCTTAGAGGCCTTTCCATGACAGTAACTGCCATTGCTCACTACTGGGGACAGTAGTGCTCCCTCTGCACTGCCATTGCTCACTACTGGGAGGTGATAGTGCTCCCTCTGCACTGCCATTGCTCACTACTGGGAGATGAAGTGCTCCCTCTGCACTTAGCCTCCAGCTTCTTGTGGATCCTCACATTTGTGTGGCAAGCACTGTACTGCCAAGGCCATCATCTCCTTAACCTCCCTAAGGCCAAGTCACAGTTGATACCCAAGCTAATTTATTGTGGTGTGTGTGTGTGTGTGTGTGTGTGTGTGTGTGTGTGTGTGTGTGAGAAGAGAGAGAGAGGGGGGGGGGGGAAGGGAGAGGGAGAGGGAGAGAGATGTGTTGTGTGTCTGTGTGTGGTATATATGTGTTGTGTGTGTGTGTGTGTGTGTGTGTGTGTGTGTATCTGCGTGTCTGTGCCTGTGTACATGTGTGTCTGTGTGTCTGTGTATGTATGTGTATCTGCATCTGTCTATGTGTATTTATGTGTGTCTGTGTTTGTGTGTGTATCTGTGTGTGTATAAGATTTGTATAAGTCTCTGTGTATAAGTATCTGTGTGTCTGTGTGTCTCTCTGTGTATGTCTGTATGTCTATATGTGTGTCTGTGCATCTGTATGTCTATGTACATGTGTATCTGTATGTGTGTGTATATTTTAACTTACTCTACCTGCTTACCTGTTTCAGGTTTGTGGATATAGGATAAAGCTTCACTTTGATGGATATTCTGATTGCTATGACTTCTGGGTAAACGCAGATGCTCTGGACATTCACCCAGTGGGCTGGTGTGAGAAGACTGGCCATAAGCTCCGCCCTCCGAAAGGTGCTGCTGCTTTTTCTCCCTACTTTAAATTCAGCACAGTTTTACTTTCTGAGTAAAATTAACTTTCTGAGTAAAGCTTAACTTGGAAGCTTTAGGAATTATTCTTTATGATAATCAATTTGAGTTTATTGTTCATGGTGTAAAACATGTTTTTTAAGGTCAAAGAAATAAAGTAAAATCCAATTTAAGATAACTGACTAAATTATTTTCATGTACTTTTTGCATATGAAATAATAATGGAATAATAATAATTCCTGACTATAAATCACTCTTACATACAGATCTGTTTTATCTATATATATGTGTGAATACATACACACATATATACATAGTCTTGAAAAAAAACCATTTGAGACATTAATTTTACTGCTAGTTTACTATATAAAAGGTATTGAGAAGCCAGATGTGCTGTCACACACCTGTAATCCAAAACTAGTGAGGCTTTGGTCGGAGGATTGTTGGTTAGAAGTGAGTTTGTGCTTTACTATAAGTTCAGGGCCAAGATGGATTACAATAGTAGACATGATTTCAGTGGGAGAGGGATAGGTAAAGAGAGAGAGAGAGAGAGAGAGAGAGGAGAGAGAGAGAGAGAGAGAGAGAGAAGAGAGCTCCTGAGAAACCATGCCTTGAGAATATAGCACTAAAATTACCATGCATAGATGTTGGACTATTAATAATAATTATTTTTGGTGATAGGGATCAAGATTAGGGGCTCATTCATGTGAACCAAATGGTTTACACTGATTTATGCCCCTAGCCATGTAGAGTTCCTTGCTTTTTTTTTTATTTTTGAGACATGCAGCCTTATCTGAAAATTGAGCTCTTCACCATTTTTCCTGTCTCCTGAGTGCTGACAGGTACAGACAACCATACCCAGCAGAGTTCATTATATTATAATCTGCCAGAGTTTTTAAAAATCTGTTTTATAATTATTTTAAAAATCTTCAGAAAGCAAATATTATTATTTTCAGTCCATCTCCTATATATTTAATAATTCATTCATTCATCCTTCCTTCCTTCCTTCCTCTCCCTCCCTCTTTCCTTCTTTCTTTCTTTTCTTTCTTTCTTTCTTTCTTTCTTTCTTTCTTTCTTTCTTTCTTCTTTCTTTCACTTCCTACGGTGTTGGGAGTAGAACTCCAGACCTTGCAGCCTGTCAAGAGCTTGTCCACTGAACCACAGTCCAGCCCCAAAGATGTTATTTAATAGCGGTCCACCAACCCTTTATTCTAACTAAAAGTTAAAGACAATGTGAGACTTTTGAGAAATACAAAACTCCTTTTAGAACTTTACTTTTTGTAAGGAATTGGAAAAGTTAGACAAGGCCTTGTCTCTTCCTGTGACTAGACTAGGTGAGGGGAACTGAGGAAAGTTTTTTTTTTTTTCCTTTTTTTCTTTTTTTTATTGGATATTTTATTTACATTTCAGATGTTATCCCCTTACCCCATTTCTCTCCCCCACACCCACCCAGGAACCCCCTATTCCATCCCCCTTCCTCCTGCTTCTATGAGGATGTGCCCCCACGTACCCCCCTACTCCTACCTCCCCACCCTCAAATTTTCCTATACTCGGCGTCCAGCCTTCATGGGACCAAGGCTCTCCTCTCCCACCTATACCTGACAAGGCCATCCTCCCCTACATATACAGCTGGAGCTATGGGTCCCTCCCTTTGTGTTCCCAGGCTGGTAGTTTAGACTCTGGGAGCTCTGGTTGGTTGGTATTGTTGCTTTCCTCATGGGGCTGCAAACCCTTTCAGCTCTGAGGAAGGTTATTACTCCAGGTTATAAGTTCTACTTCTGAGGAACTGTAACTTCATTGATAGAAGGAGCTTGACACCACAAAGCATATCAGGTGCAGAATACATTTCCTTCCTTATTCCTTTTCTGTACATCCATCACTGCATCCATTTAGAGTTGAAAAAAATAATAGCAAACTTAGAAGATAAACACCACCTATATCTAAAAGTAATATTGTTATAAATTATGGGTTAAATTTTATTTATTAAAAAAAATCATTTGATTGCAGTAAGACAGTTAGCTGGTGGTTCTTTGTGATTTTCCTAAGTCTGTCCACTTGTGCTTTTACTCTAGGGTATAAAGAAGAAGAATTTAATTGGCAGTCCTACCTTAAGACATGCAAAGCCCAAGCTGCTCCCAAGTCATTATTTGAAAATCAGAACATAGTAAGTACATCTAAAGTACTTTTCCTTTCAGAATGAGTGATTTTTTTTTTTAAGTGTCTCGTAGGATAAATCACAAGCGATAACAAGGAACTATAATAAATTTTATTGCCTTGGTAAGTAGAGTTCTCATGTCTTAATTAAACTTTAAAAATAGCTTAAATTCTTCATGAACAAATATCTATTTTATAGCCATATTATGGTTGGCTTACTGAATGGTAGAAGGCAACATAATATGAAATCCAGGTGTGGCTTACAATTAAGATGCATAAAAATCAAATCAGCTGGAACATTATACTGTTACCTTCATTTAATTAGGAGTGCTGTTCAGTCAGGAGTCACATGGTGTGATGGATATAGCCCTGTTTGAGTTTGCTGGCGGGAGGTCACTAGGGACTCTGCCTTTATTGCAGCGTATACCTTTGGTGGCCATAGTTTTTGTAGGAAAAGCAAAGGTAGATGTGGGTGCGTTTTCTATTTCTTATCTATCTTTGCAATACACTCTTCCCTCCCCAAGATATGATCTAATTAGAGCATGGGCAGAGGAAATGTCATCCTTATAGCTCAAAAGGACTAGATGTGAGGGCATATACGACCTTTCACTGCAGACAAGTGAACCCCTTGTTTCCAAGCCCTGGAATCAAGGTTTTTTTTTCTATCCCCCTTCACCCCTGGAACTCCAGGGATCCCCAGACCCTCAGCGGACAGTATAACACATATCTCTGCAGCCTGGCTCTCTATTAAGAGTCTGAGCACCCTCCTTCCCTGGATTCACCTTTTAGGTAGCAGGAGTAAAGAGGATAGAGGCAGCAGGGTTCCCTCCGGATGGATGGAACAAGTATTGGCATGGGGAAAACTTTCCCTCTGGGCAGTGATATCAGGCAGCTGGTTTGAGGGTACAAATCTAATGGAAGAAATATGCTCTGATTTTATTATTTCTTAGTTGGGCAGACAGCTTAATCGCTGGAATGTAAATGCTGCCCCCTCCCCCTTGCAGTTTGTATTCTCTGACTCTCTGACGAGACATATTCCTGGTCACTTGAGTGGAAACTCAGCGGCCTGAAGTCTCTGCCCTGTGGCTGCTCCTCTAATGATGACATGCAGCTTGTCATGATTAACTGCCCTGAGCCATCACTTCCATTCTAGACATGGCTAGCATACAACCTGATCGTAGGCTGTGTTTTGGCATTGGAGAATTAATTAATCTTTCTACTTCTACATTCTCTACCTCAGAATAGTCAGATATTTATGGTCATAAATAAATATCATATAAATTATGATAAATATTATAAATATATAATTTCAGGATTCAAATATATGCTAAGTGCTCTGTATGCGCCTATTTAATTCACTCAGAACTTAACACCATTTGCAGATATATTTGTTTACATTTTTACAACTATACTTACATAGTGTTACTTTTAATTTAATCTTTTTCTGTAGAGTGAAAGGTAACATTTATTTGCTTAAAGCATTACAGTGGTGCCCATATGCTTCAGTTTGAAATGAACGGTTTTCATTGGAGGATAGAAATGACTTACATTTTTTTGTGGCTGAAATACGGGACATTCTAGTATTGTACTCTGAGATTACAATATTTTCCCACAAAAGATTGTGAGGGTTACTTACACATTGCTGTTCCCTCAAGCACTAGCTCAGTGAACTTTTATGGCTGATAATCTGTGGATTTCCATGAAATACTTAATATTTCTAATGACAGTGTGCGTTAACAGGGAGCTTCTCTGCCGCTGCTGTGAACAAACCTAGCAATAGCTTGAAGCTTTTCATATAGGAAGGTGACCTACTTTCTGTAGAGCACTTGCGAGATATTCGCAGAGCTTGGAGTGAATTCGTAATGACTCCCATTTTTAACTCAATTAAGTGCATCTTTTGTGTGAAATAATTTTCATTGTCAAATGGACAAATAATCAAAAGGACAAATAATCAGCCATGTGGTGAATCAAACTTGCCTGCCTAGTATATGTCTCCTAACTAAGGTATGAAAGCACACAGGCTGAAATTAATTATTTTAAACTCTGCAAGGTTGGGGGTGTTTAGTTCTGAGGCTCGGTTAATTGAATGTAACTGTGGAGCTTTGTTTTTCATTGTTGCCAGTAGAAAGCAACCCCGCTGTGAGGCCGGCATAGCATCTTTAAATTAGGTGAATGAAGCTGAGGCTGGATGCCGGTCCTTGAAGCGGTCTAGAGCATGTAGATCGTCATTGTTGAAGTGCATACACATCTCCAGTTAAACCTGCGTGTTTCCACAGACAGTGATCCCATCAGGGTTTCGAGTTGGAATGAAGCTCGAGGCTGCGGACAAAAAGAGCCCCTCTGTCATCTGCGTTGCTACGGTAACAGATATGGTGGACAATCGTTTCCTGGTACATTTTGACAACTGGGATGAGAGCTATGACTATTGGTGAGACAGTTTCCATTATTATGCTTTTGAAATCTTAATGCTTACCTAGGGAAAAAATAGGTACACAGTTCAAAATAAGGGACAATATGAAGTTTATAACAAAATCAAAAAGCTCTATGAGTAGTGACTGACATCAGCCTAGTTCTTGGGAGGTCTTGCAGGAGGATCAGACGACGTTGAAGGTCATCCTCTGCTTCCTAGGCAGTTTTGAGACCAACCAAGATTGTGTGAGACGCTGTCTTAAAAAAAATAACAATGAGTGACGACTACCTTTAACTCCATTTCTGGGGAGTCCAAAACTTTCTTCTGGTATCTGAGTACTGCACACACAGTACACACATGTATGCAGGCAAATTACTCATACACAGAAGAATAAAATAACATAAAAAAAAAGAAAGAAAATGAAAAGCAAGATTAAATCAAAGTTCTGCTCCACTTTTTCCTATTTCAGATTTGTAAACTTGTTCCATTTTGTATTTTTATGCATGTCCCATATTGCATTTCCAATACACTAGATTTCTAAATTAAATCCTTTCAAATGAGCTGAGGATTTGCATTTGACTTGAGTTGCTAACATACACTTTGTATCCCTGTATTCCCAACTCATACCTCCATGTCCGTGCGTGCACGTTTTCCTCCTCATCTTCAGAGTCTTGTATAACTTTTTGGGAATTTATTTTAATCATCTTTCCATGTTTTTATATTCAGCCAATTTAACCATTCAGATAGCTGAATACAAATGATACCAATGAAGGAATATTTTGTTTAATCCTTACCATTTTTAGATATACCATATACAATAGTAAGAGCATCATAGTATGGAAACAGCGTCCTATGAAATATAATTAAAAAATCATTGTAATAGAGCATTGACTTTTACATGCTCTGTGGTGTGAGGGATCAAACCCAGGTTCTTTGCATGCCGGACAAGTGCTGTACCTCTAGACTACAGCCTCAGCCCAAACCATTATATTTGATCACACAGCTGATCACTAGAATTGATTTTCTTGGTGAAAACACCTCTGAAGTGTTTCTGTCTTGAGAAAGTGTGAAATAAGGATATTTAGAGATGCATCAGATGTCTCATGGCTGGTACCAAGTGAATATTAACTGATATAGATATAGCCACTATTTTCTCTTCAAAAATGTATTACATATATTTATACTGATTGAGGAGACTGCATAAGGAGATCCCAGAACAATGTTTGGGAATTGGTTCTCTTTCTCCACTATGTGGTCAGTCCCATATGGTTTGAGCTCATGGGCTGAGCTCAGGTTGTCAGAGTTAGTACAAGTGTTCATATCTATTATATATTACTTTTCAGTCTGTATAGTCAATTACTCACCAATAATTCTCATATTGAATTTTTAGATATGTTTTACTTGAATTGTCAAAGAAGAGGAATCACTGAACTTGTTTTTCAGTGTATGTGCGCGCTCATGAGAGAGAGCGAGAGCACGCATGTGTTTGCATTTTGGGTCAAGAACTTAAAGTCAACCCATGACTACATTTTGTTTTCTGAAGTAGAGTCTGGACTTTAGAGCTTGTTAATTCATCTAGTCTATTGTACCTTCCTTATCTGTCTCCTGAGTGCTTGGATTACTAGCTGGCTGCCACACCCACCTGGCTCCATGTGAGTTTGGGTTCCAAATTCTGGTCTTCTGTTTGTGCAGCAAGCGCTTTATCTCTCCAGCCCCTATAAAGGACGGCCATCTTGATCTGTTGTTCGATGTAGACAAAATGAAGTGATGTTTATTTGTATGACCGTAAGAGTACCACGGTGATTTGTTGTTGTTATTGGTTTTTTTTGTTTGTTTGCTTGCTTTTGAAACAAGGTCTTTTTGTATAGCCCTAGCTTTCCTGAAACTCGATATGTAGAGCAGGGCTGGCCTTGAACTCACAGAGAGCAACCTGCCTTTGTTGTCCAGTACATTACACTGTTTTAAATATGACATTGACTCTGTATATGGATTTTTGGAAGAAAGTAATGACCATGGGAAGCTTTGGAACTGTCTCTGCTGTCAGGAACCCTGGTGAATAGACAGATAGAACCCTGGTTCCTTCTGAGAAATACAAAGGGAAATCTGCTCTCTTATAACTGATTTGCATATTTAAAACCATAAGCTAATGCCCTTATTTTCAGACTAGAATGTCCTTTGAGGATTATATTTCTATTGACATGACATGATATTTTGTTGTCAGCAAAAGAAAATGTGTTCCCTTCCTTAGTGTGCAACTAAGACACATTTAAAATTGCTTAAGTGTGCTGGACTGTCTCTATTTCTCTAGTCTTTGAATTTGGGATTTTTTTTCTACATAAATTACTTTGGTGTGTAATTGAGGTTACAGATTTCCTTTTTAGTTTAAAGTAGTTTTGAAATGAGAGCCTCCCTCTCCCTGGAGTATAGGGATACTGTATTCCATTTTATACAGAGGGAAGGGAAAGTGTGTGTATGTCTGTCTACATCAAGATGTTATGTGTTTAGCTGTAATGAAGAATTTCTGCCTTCTAAAGAGGAACATGATGGAAATTTATGCAAGACCAAAGAAAGGAAACAGTATATGCTAGGAATGAAATAGACCTCTGGGTTCCTGATGGTTGTTAGCCTCGGGGGCAATCTTAAATATCACAGAATATTGAAATAGGAATTACTTTAAAGATACAGGAAGGAAAGTGAGGATTGCTACCAGGATTCTATCAGAGATGAGTGAACCTTTAGCAAATTGAAAGTCTTTATGCCAGTGGGCTTGGACTGCACTCAGGTATTCAGGACTCAAATGTAGCACCAAATGTTTAGGGTAGGGGTTCTTAAAGGTAGAAACCACATCCTGTATGTCTTGCTCTGCAGCTGCAGGGGGAGGTTTTATGCAAGCAAATCTTTTAACAGATGTTAAGATAAGCAACTAGCTGGAGGAGGAGGTTTTGCACAAACAGGCAGTTTAGCAGAAGCTAAGGTAGCTGGAGCGTCATGACCTTGGGTTCCTAGAATAGAGTTTGGTTGTTTTCCATGGGATTCTCCATCAAGGGGATCAAATTCTAGTTTAAACCTGAAATGGCTTCAGCAAGAAAACAAGATGGAGAACCCACTATATTGTCTTGGCCTGTTATAAGCACCTTGGGAGTACTGTACCCCACCCCCTATCGCATACACATCCTCTTTCCCTCCCTCCTCCCTGATATTGGGCTCCAGAGACAGAATGTATGATGAGAACAGTTACCTTTTCTTCCCCCTCCCCAGGCATTGGGAAATATGTTTCCTTGGAAGAAATGCTATTTTTGTATGATCATGTCTGTGGGGATGTAGGACAGCATGACTGCAGGATTTAATATGTTTAGCACAAAGCCTTGGGTGCATGGAACTGCAGCTTCAGCCCCTTGGGTTTCATTTTGGTGTGATCTCTCAGTGAGTTAGGGCAGAAGTCAGCAACGAAGAGATCTGTAGGAAGGGAAGCATCAAATTAGTGATTTAGAAGAAACCATCTTTCCCCAACTGTTTTTAAGTAAACTACAAACTGTGCCATCTCTTTAATGCTTACGAACTCAGAATAAGAATAATTTTAGTTTCTCCCCAATGTAATATTGGTAGCTTCGTAACATGGGTCTCAGAGTGGTATCAGAGGTGATGAGCTTTTATTACTAAGTTTAGTTGGAAGTGTACTGCGTGTTGTTGTTGCAGGAGGACATGGAGTGAATGGAACTTAAGTCTAGAACTTTGGCCCTGGGGGCCCGTGTTCTAAGGAGGAGAGAAACGTGCCCTCCGTCATTGGTGGTCAGTGTTTGTTTTTTAGCACCAGCTGTTGCTGTCTTCTATGGCATGTGGAATAAAGGACTGATTCAACCTCACTGGAAGGTTCATGGGGAAAGACTTCTCAGAAGACGTGGGATTAGAGTTACATGAAACTTATTGGCACATGAGGGGATGGGGAGTCACTGGCCAAGGACAGCATGCCTGTGATTGGCTCACAGGCAGGGTGTGTGGAAACTGGCAGCCTGCTTATTGAGTAGCTTACATAACTTATGAGGCCTAGTTGCCCCTTCCATAGGAGTCAGATAATACATACATCATCAGATGCTGCAGGGATTCAAATAAAAGTTTCAGGGGGCAGAAATCAGTTTGAAAACAGTTGAAAAAAAGAGTGGAAGGGGCATTCAGCAGAAACAACATGGTGCTTAAGGAAAAGAATTTTGCTGGGAAGTGCCGAGGTCATCTTCTAAGGTTGTATACCTGCACTTAGAGTGTTTTGAGGGTAGTTTCTGGGCTGGAAGAAAGTCTCAAAGCAATGTGAAGGAAGGGAGTGTAAATATCCAACACTAGATTATTGGTCACATTAATCACATCTTCTTTCTCAGCCTGGGGAGAAAGAAGAATCAAAAGTGATCCCAGGGGAACTGAATGGTATCAGTTGGCTCTTTTGTCAAGTTACTGTGTTATCAAGAGATTCTAAGAAAAAAGCACATGAATTGATATGAATTAGGGATGGAAGGGAGAAGTGGTTAATTCAGCTGGAGGAAATCTGGAGTTTTTAGGAAAGCAGAGCGTTAATATGCGTGTGTGGCTGGCGCAGTCAGGAACTGGGGAGGAAATTGCTATGGGACATGAGGCAGTGGGAGAGGTGCTGTCATATCTTACAGAGCAGCGACCATGGCTGCTTGAAAGAGACATGATTACCTTACATAAGCTCCTAGAAATATCCTTGCTTGGCTCTCTGCCTAGCCTTGCATACATATGTAATTTTATGTAGTTTTTGGCTGTGACACGATAATACATACTTCTAATCTCATGGGAGGTAGAGGCTGGTCGATCAGAAGGTGAAAGTCATTCGCTACACAGCAAGTTCAAGGCTAGTCTAAGCTAAACAAACACGACCACCAACAAAGCTCATCTCCTTTTCAGCCCTAGGGGGTTGGGACACTCACTTAGCCTGATTGTACTTGTGTAACATGATATTCGTGTCTTGTTCGCCTTATAGTTAAACCATAAATATTGAGGGGTTTTTGTGTTTGTGAATTTTTTTTTTTTTTTGAGCTTTTCAGAACCACCCAGTCTTGATTACATGGATCATAGTGGTCTGCTATTACTAGTTTACCCATGATTTACATTATGTTCTAAGTGATCGAGATAGGGAGATGAAAAGTGCTTCTCACCAGTCGGTTCCTTATTATTCCCGTTGTTACATTTCTGCCTTTGAACACTAGATGGGACTAAGATGACTTGTTCGGTGGCAAAGGAAATGAGTTTGGAGCCTTCCAACTTTTGAGTGCGGTGTTGTTTGCTACTGACAGAGTAAAAGGAAAATAGGTCAGAGTGGGCTATGCTTATTTTCTTTATTTTATTGAGATGGTGGCTTTATCTTAAAGGTGTCTTAATCAATATATACTTATGATGGACTTTATGTTAGATATAAGCAATAAACAGTATGGTGTCGATTTCCTTAGTTGTAATTTATAGAAAAGTCAAATAAAATCAATAGTTAGTGATAGTGATTTATTTATTTTTGCTTCAAAATAATCAGCATGACTCTGGAAGGTACTTTACAGTTATATTTGATTGATAAGAGAAAGAATTAAACTATTGTGTAACTATGAAGCTATTTATAAGTAGTACTTCCATTTTTTTCCTCTCCTACAAATTACTTTTATTGTAAAGAGAAAAAGTAAATGACTAAAACATTATAGTAGCCTATTCAATATAGCATAACATCAATATTTTAGAAAGAAAGAATAATTATTTTATATATTGAAATATTTCATATATTGAAATACTGCCTAAATATGTACAATATTTTACTTTGTATATTAGTTATATGATTTAGCTTTGTATATTGTATGATTTAATGTAAATTGAAAAGAAAATTGTTTCAGTTCCATTTTAATACCAGATTGGTCTAGAGAGGAAAAGTGTTGCTTCAGAACAGAGGCAGTTGTGTGGCTTGTTCTCTCTCGGCTTCTCTCCTAGGTGAGTCTCCAAGGAGAATCAACTTGAAAGCTTTTGCATCTGATACAATGCAAACATATGATTTGCAAAAAGCAGGCTTCTGAGGTTTCTAAAACGTGGAGGACAGAGGAGGGGAATATAGCATAGTCATAAGTAAAGAAACAAACAGCCTTCTCTTGTGTTACAAGGGAAGCAGAATAGTCAGTCCATACAGGCTGCAGAAATATAAATCCTTTCTTAACGTACCACACACCATCAGTAAAATTCCATAACCAAAATGTAAGAAAAGCTGAAGGTATCCAAATAGCCCTATTAATATAATTAGTACAGTATATCATAAGGAGTTGTATATTAAAAAGTATTTCATGAAAATAGATGAACTTGACATTAACCTAGCTTTTTATGGATATGGCTGTTTGGTGTTCCTGTATGTCTGTGTATCATGTGCATGCAAAGCTTGCTGATGACAGAAGAAGGCATCAGATCTCCCTGGAACTAGAGTTCTAGGTGGTTGTAAGCTACCTTATGGGTTCTCCAAATGAACCTGGGTCCTCTGGAAGAGCAGCAGAACCTGTTGAGCCACCCCTCCAGCCTGAAGTTAAAAAAGTATTTTCTTTTGAAGTAAGCTCTGTGGAGAACCAGCTTGAAGCAGTGCGTTCTCCATCTCAGCACATTGTTGACAATGTGCTTGAGAAGCTATGCTAACCTCATTCACTTAGAACATTTCTTAGAAAGCTCTTTGGTTTTGACTACTTACTAGCTTTTTTACTTACTGGTAATGCCAATTTTTGATACTCCCTGGCTATGAACTTCTAGGTTCCTGTGTTTTTCTTTGTTCTCTCTCCTCTCGTTTCTCTCCTCTCTTTCTGTCTCTCTCCTCTCTTTCTGTCTCTGTCGTGTGTGTGTGTGTGTGTGTTGTGTGTGTGTGTGTGTGTTTGCGTGTGTGTTTGCGAGCGTGCGCGCATGTCTGTAGGTTTCAGACCACTTATTATCTTTGAGAGCAAGGTGTGGAAAGGGTCTAACCTATGTCTTAAGATAGATACTATGGTGGGCCTATAGGCCTCTTGTCATTCTGTAATATTTATTGGAACTCTTTCCTGGCAAATGTAGTTTCTTATCTTTCTGTTGTATATTTCCCTGGCACCTTCCCAGTTTGTACTGAATCCATTTCTGCCTACTGTATTTGTGTGGTCAGGCCTGACCATTGACTATAACTAGAAACCAGTACCACGTGCTGACCGCCATGACTTTGCATTTGTGGCTGTTACTGTGAAGGTCATCTGGATCCTTAGTCCTTGCCTCTCTTTGTCTAGTCTTCCAGACTACATTTCCTTCTGTTTCTTTTTTCCTTATTTAACTGAGAAAAAACAAGGAGAAGAGATATCTCCACTTGACTTACCTTCCTGCTTTCCACTTGGGTGACAAGCCCAGCCACCCCCTGAGAGCCTTACCCTGACTCTGATTTTTGTCCTGTCCCCTGTACCTACACATCATGATCTCTGATGAATTGTTTTTACCAGTGTATACATGAGTGAAGAGAGATTTGTTTTAAAACCTGATGTATTCTTAGCATTTAGGATGTATCCTTAGCATTTAGGATGTATCCTTAGTATTTAGGATGTATCCTCAGCATACAGGATGTATCCTCAGCATATAGGACGTATCCTCAGCATACAGGATGTATCCTCAGCATACAGGACGTATCCTCAGCATACAGGACGTATCCTCAGCATACAGGACGTATCCTCAGCATACAGGATGTATCCTCAGCATACAGGATGTATCCTCAGCATACAGGATGTATCCTCAAACAATTACAGTAAGATGTATCCTCAGCATATAGGATGTATCCTCAGCATATAGGATGCCCCCATCACAGGGTTTGCTCAGCAACTATTTCTGACTATTGTGTACTTGTCTTATTAAAAAAAATTATTTTCAAGTAATTTTAAACTTTAAAATGGGCTTTAAAATAGAAAATTCCTATATATACCCAACTTCACGTCTTTCAGTTTTTCAATAATCAAAAAAGTAAACCTTCACTTTTGCTCTCTGATGCCTCATTTCTCTGCCTTCACTTATACTTGAACTTCTTAAATCAATATGCTTTCTGTATCACTGTCTATGTCATTCTCTCTTAACCCCATTTTGTTCTAGCTTTTGTGTCCTATTTTTGTCACTGATACTAGAGACCTTTCTGTTAACAGGTCCCATGATAAGCCCTCGCTTCTCCTTTGATCTGTGCAACCATTGACTCCAGCTGATTTCTTCTATTACGTCACTTACAAGTCACCTGACATGGACTTTGCCTCTCTCTCTCTCCCTCTCTCTCTCTCTCTCTCTGGATTGTCTCAGGTCTGCAGGTGATTAAGTATCAGCCCAAATGCTAATGATAACTCCAGAATGGATACTTTGAACCCTGATCTTCTTTCTGTGATCTCTTTCCAGACTTTTGTGTCCAGGTTTATTTGACATTCTTTCTTGTTTGCCTAACACGTCTGCTAAACATGCTCAGAGCAGGCATTCACATTCACCACTTGAAATGTCAGAGGCATTGCTAACAGTCTCTCCTAGCCCAGGAAATGGCAGTGCATTCTTGTTGCCTATGCCCCAGCCTTGTAGTATCTTGACTTCCTCAGTTCACTCATATCCTATGTTAAATGTACCAACCAACGCTCAGTCCTCTGTTTACAATGTTCACCCAAACCTGATGGATTCTGTTTTCACTGCCTCCACTATGGTCAAAGCCTCTGGGATCATTTGTGGCAACATCTAACTAGCTTCCAGCATGGATTACTGTTTGCAAAATAGTTAAAATAATTACTTTAAAACCTAAATCATAGCTGGGCAGTGGTGGTACACGCCATTAATCACAGCACTCAGGAAGCAGAGGTAGGTAAATCTCTAGGCCAGCCTAGTCTACAAAGTGAGTTCTCAGACCACAGAGAAACCTGTCTTGGAAAACCAAAACCAAAACCAACCAACCAACCAACCAAAAAAATATAAATCAGGCTAAGCTCCCTCTCTGTAGAATACCATCCACAGTATTTTACATCACTCTTGACTAAAATCCTACTCTTTGTCACAAACTAAGTGGCCTTCCATGCTGAGACCACTTTGTATTGTCTGATTCCTCCAGTCCATCCTTTTCTGTCCCTGAAAAGCAGTACTAGGGTCCCCTTTAGAACCTGCAGACAGAAGTTTCCTTTCTGTGTGAGTGGCTCACTTCCCTGTCATCACACAAGTCTTTGCTCGGAATTGCCTCATAAGAGGCAGCCTCGGCTAGGCTATATAAAGGGACACCTTTCCAATCTCAATCCACTCCTTTACTTCATCTGCTTTTCCTTCATGTCAACCACAGCTCATAAATTTAATTAGACTTGTGTTGGCTGCCTAAGTACTAAACATGCGCATTCTTAATATAATTCATTCCCCCATAACAATCCCCTAAATATTTACATTGTACTAGCTAGTGTAAGTACTCTGAGGGCGATTTAAGTACCCAGGGGAATGCACACACAGAATATGCAAATGTCACACCATTTATATAAGGTACTTAAGCATCTCTGGATTTGTTATCTTCAGGGTTCCTGGGCTCCAATCTTCTACAGATACAGAAGACAGTTATCTTTTATTTCTACGGTTCCTTTCTACAATATTGTAAGGGCCATTAGAAGCAAGAAACTTACTTTACTGTGGCCATTTCTTCAGGATCTGTCCAGTGCTGCTGGCTGGACTCATAACTTTTTAGCATATTATCTTCACTTGATACTTAAAAAAAAAAGTGACCATGTAGATAAATGGGTGAAACCTGTTCCATGCTGAGGTGAGGGATTCACAGAACAAATGTGCTTAGGCACACGGAGTCAAAAGCTCCAGCTTTGTGTGCTGATTACAGTAAATGCATGCTTAATTATAGTAAAGATGGTGGGCAGGAGAAAGCGACAGAGGAAGAAGTGGCTTGTGTAATTCTCTGGTATCTGCAGTTCTAAAGGGGGAACAGAAATAGCATGCTGCTACTATATGAATTTGTCCGTTTGCACTGGGCCTATGCTAGTCTATAGTACTGTAGTATCCAGCAGAAGTATTGCCTCCCCGCTCCATTATAGGATAAATCTATTTATACTCATTGTGTGAGAGTGTGGTGTGTGGTGTGAGAGTGTAGTGTGTGGTGTGTGGTATGTGTGTGTGTGTATGTGTAATTTATTTTACTGTTTTAAGGAAGTCATGGAAACAGTAAGTTCCCACATGATAAAGTTTAGTGCTAGTTAGGCCTCTTTGTTCCATTTTCCTCTCCCCTTCCCCCCCCCCCATCTCCCCCATACCGTCCACCCCACCCCACCTCCGGTCAACACCATGTGTGCTCTCTCTCTCTCCATGAACACTCCTGTCCCATGGCCCTGCACTGGTTTTCTGACTTCCATAGTACTCTAGCATGCTGAGTTTTGACATGGTCTTGCACATGTGCCTTAGAGATGCTAAAGTAATTTTAGCTTTCCTTTTATATGATTTTCTCCTGCGATGCTTAGAAATGATGTTCTCTTTGTACTTTCTCTGCCTTTGAAGTTTTGAGCTTTAATTTTTGTGTGTGTGGGGGGGAATAAAACTGTAGTGTCAAATCCATATAATATTTATCTAGCAAAAATAAACTTTATGTGTGAAAACTTCCTACATATATTTATATGAAGACAGCTCTTTTATTTTATACATATGAGTATACTGTTGCTATCTTCAGAGACAGCAGACGAGGGCATCTTATCCCATTACAGATGGTTGTGAGCCACCATGTAGTTGCTGGAAATTGAACTCAGGACCTTTGTAAGAGCAGTCAGTGCTCTTAACCGCTGAGCTATCTCTCAGTGAAAGATCCTTTAGCATTTTTTTCAAATTAGATAGATTGTAATAAATATAACTCTTAGATGTGTTCATAACCACTAACTACTTTTCCTCTTAAAAATTGTGACAGCATTTGCCTATCTCTCTAGTAACTCCATCTCTTTAATTTATATAACCTGCAGGTGTGAATCAAACAGTCCACACATTCATCCAGTTGGCTGGTGTAAAGAACATAGAAGAACCCTGATTACTCCACCAGGTTTGGATTTATAGTTTCTCTAATACTTTTCAGACACTTGAAGAGTTGGCCATGTTTTTTTTTTTTAAGAGAATATATACTTTAAATTTGGGGTGCTCCTGAGTCCCTGTCACAATTGCTCAGCTCAGTCGCATTGCAGAAGTGGCTCTAGGGGCTAAGTAAACACATAAATGTGAGAGTTATAGTTATATTTTACAAAGCCCCGAAGCGGCTGCAGGCGCTAACTTACTGACCCCCATAGAGCTTCAACTATAAGCGTTAATATTGGCATCATTTGTATCGCAACCTTAGATATCATGTTCTTTGACAAAGTGTGCAAAAAGACCTTTGTGTTTTTAACTTGAGATTCATTTTTGGACTTCATTGCTTTAGCACAGTCGATAATGTGGGCGGGTAAAAAAAGTGTACGTGGTGTTGAAGGTGGGACACGGGCTGCCCCGCTGTGGCCAGCAGTGTGAGTGGCTATTACATACAACTACTTTTATTTTGGATTTTCTAAATTATAAGTTTATGTATGTTTGATTACAAGTTCAGAGTGAAATAGAGACAGCCACAGTTTTCAATCTTCTTAGTTTAAAAGTTTATGAGCTTTTTCTGTATAAAGTGTCTCTTTATAGACCATTCTGATAAGTTCAAATGTATAAGGTACATTAGATGAGCTTTAAAATGTGTGTGTGAGTATAATGTAAGCTCACATATTTCATTTTTACTTACTTGGAAACAGCCTCTGTAGAGAAAGTTCAAGAGTATTTACAAATTCATATGTAATTCAACTGGAGCCAAGGATTCATTTGTGTTTGACAGCTGTCCCCGAGGTGTCTTTCATGCAAAAGAATCTCAGCTACTCAGCTGCACATCCTCTAGTCCCCAGTGAGAGTCCCCTTGACAATCAAACCTTAGTATATGTGAGACTTACAGACTAATTACTTTGTACAGAGTGATGTTATTTGAGTATGATTGACATTTCCTAATGACTAGACCCAAATTGTACATTTGTTTGTTTTTATTTTTCTTAGTTTTGTTTTTGAGATGGTCTTACCAGGTAGCCAGGATGGCCTGGAACTCACTATGTAGACTATGCTGGTCTCCAAGGCACAGAGATCTACCTGCCTCTGGTTCTTGACTAAATGAAAGCAACCCCATGTCTGTCTCCAAGTTGAACCTTTTTTTTTTTTCTGAGGACCGTCACAGTGTTTTTCTTGTGAACCTCTCAAAGGCACAACATTTCAGTTTGTCTTTTTGCCATCATTTGATCAAGGACATATTTGCCAGTCTTCTTTACCAATACTGTTTTCTAGAGATATTTGAGATTCTGTAATTACCTCCTATCTCATCTGTCTTTCAGTTATACCATCTGCTAATATTTCTATTTGGAACTAATTACTATTCTAAGTTGACAAATGTTAATGGGTAATGATAATTTTTCTTATCCTATCTATTTTTGTATATTTAATTGATACTCTTCTGCAAACATTAGCTTTTTTATTTCCTAGTTACTCATCCAGTTAATTTATTTATATCTTTGTAGAACTATAGATTACTAACATTATTATTATTATTATTATTATTATTATTATTATTATATGTGAGTACACTGTCTCTGTCTTCAGACATACCAGAAGAGGGCATTGGATCCCATTACAGATGGTTGTAAGCCACCATGTGGTTGCTAGGACTTGAACTCAGGACCTCTTGAAAAGCAGCCAGTGCTCTTAAACGCTGAGCCATCTCTCCAGCCCCTACTAACTTTATCTGAGAGTTTATTATTGACTTTTATGTAGGTGTTTTAAAGATGTACCAAGTAACAGCCCCTTTATGGTGGTTGTTAAACCTCCTTTTTCCATGTTTATCTCGGGATTTAAAACTGCTATATGGAGCAGCAACAAGTACTGTATACTCACTGGTCTTGACGTAGCCCTGTAGCCATTTTGCCAAGATTTTTTTTTTAAGTGGTGAATGCTATTTAGTAATCACAGTCTGGCTATTATTTGCTTACTCCTAGCAGGGTGATGCACATATCAGGCATCTCAGTGGCTGAAGGAAATATGCATCTGTAAGCATATGCAGAACTTTGTATTCCTTTCTATTTCAGTGCTAGTGTATGTTAAAATAGTTCCATTGATACCACTGACCATGATTCAAATCTTAAACTATTGGCTTCATTTTAGTTTTCTTCGGTCTGTGTCTATAAAGGTGGGTAGAAACCTGACATCCATTACAGCTAATGTATTCACAGATTTTGTAAGTCCTCTTCCATGGGGCAAGTTTTGTACTAAGTAGGCCACCATCATGGCTGCCTAAAGGATTTGGGACTCTAGAGAGAACAGAGGCAGAGGCATAGGGGGGTTGTTTTTGCATATTCTTTAAAGAATATTCTGTGACTTGAGCATGTTTCTTTATTCGGTCTAACAAAAGAAGGAGTTATTTGAAATATTTCATCAATAATGCTTGTAAATCCTATGTTTTATTTCACTATTTTGATAAATATTTTATATAGTGACATCTAAACAGTGAGAGTCAGAATAACGGATCAAAAATGAACTAATCATTAAGATGAGCAGTAGCTCTGGAGAAGCGAGCGGCTTTGAGTTTCTCTGTGACCTGAGCATCCTTTCCTGGGCTAGCTTCTTACCATGTCATGTTTTTTTGTAGGGCTATTTGTTGGTTCGTTTTCATCACACCCTCAGGATTCATGTTGTTCTTTATTTCTTAGGCTATTCGCATGTGAAACACTTTTCCTGGGATAAATATTTAGAAGAAACAAATTCTTTACCTGCTCCTGCAAGAGCTTTCAAAGTGGTGAGAGAATTTGCTACACACTGTTTGATTGATATGTATTGATGACGCCGTTTACTTGTGATCATTGAAGAAACTGGTCAACTGACTTAGGAGAAGAAAGCAAAGAGCTGAGAGAGATGTTTTCAAAGTCTTTTTTTTTTCTTCTTGATCTTTTTTTTTTTTT
The DNA here is from genome assembly GCA_021653895.1 of Mastomys natalensis. NCBI lineage: Eukaryota > Metazoa > Chordata > Mammalia > Rodentia > Muridae > Mastomys > Mastomys natalensis. The sequence goes on from JAJTUV010000708.1 coordinate 347,311, forward strand.
TTTTTTTTAAATGTATCTGAGTACACTATTGCTGTCTTCAGACACACCAGAAGAGAGCATCAGATCTCATTACAGATGGTTGTGAGCCACCATGTGGTTTCTGGAAATTGAACTCAGGACCTCTGGAAGAGCAGACAGTGCTCTTAACCACTGAGTCATCTCTCCAGCCCTAATCATCTTTTTAAATCATTTTTTAAAGGTTTATTTAATATATATATATCATTCTGCATGTATGCCTGCAGGCTAGAAGAGGGCACCAGATCTCATTACAGATGGTTGTGAACCATCATCTGGTTGCTGGGAATTGAACTTGAGGCCTCAGGAAGAGTAACCAATGCTCTTAATCTCTAAGCCATCTCTCCAGCCCTCAAAGTCTTTTGAGAATTAAAATTGTAACTGTAATTTATGTATGTGGGTGCACGTGTGTTGGGGAGGCAGGCATAGAAACGGGGTGCAGGAGAACCTTGAGTGTTTTTCCTCGGATACTGTCCATCTTGGCTTTTGAAATAGTGTGTCTCACTGGCTTGAAGCTTGCCAATTAGGTTAGGTTGGCTGGTGTGAGCCACAGGGATCTGCTTGCCTCCACATCTCCAGCTGGGATTACAAGTGTGCACGCCATGTTTACTTTTTAAATGTGGGTTCTACGGAGCTAACTTACAAGCTCAGTACTTTACCAGTGAATCTATCTCCCCAGATCCTCAAACATACAGCTTTATATTTTCTCATAAATTTAATGGGAAAATAAATATATTAAATATTTTTTGTAAGAGTCAGGCATTAGATACATGTTTGTAATTCTAGTATTTGAGAGATGAGTGGGAAGCAGCACAATTCAAAGCCAGTCCAGGCTATGTACAGAGATTGTGTTTCAAAAATAAAATAATATATATATTTTAAACATGGCTTTGTCTTCTAGGGACAATCTTTTCCTTTAGATGATACTTTCATACAGAAATTATTATTAATTAATGATAGATTTAATTATTAAGAACAGTTCGCAATATAGGTAAAAAGAATATCATGGAGTTTTAAAGAGAAAAAATCATAATAAATGAGAAATGAGAAAATAAATGAGAAAGCTTGAGAAAGAGTTTATGATTCCACCTGACAGATAGATAGTCAGGCTTTAAACAAGGTAAGGCCAATGGGGTGAGTGCAGTCTTTGCTGCCTGTTCCGTACCCTTCCAGTGTGCAGGCTTTTAACCGGATATATGGGCAGCTTACAACCTGTGTGTCTGGTATTACTTGAGAGGTAGAACTAAGATTTTTTTCCAGTTGGCCGGCAAGAATTGTAGCAGTGAGCATTCTGCTCTTCACGTCATTTTATATAATATACCAGTGCCATGCAGAAAATCCATCTTGTCTTCCTCGGCCTGTGGCTTTCTTAGAAACTTAATGGTTTCCTCTGGGTGTTAAGTTTTCTTTCCCAGAAGAGCTGTTCCCCCATGTTCAGATGGACTGTTGACTTGTTTTAAATTACTTTTTTCCTCCCCTATAACCACTTCTAGATGTTTCGTCTCAGCCACTTTGTTTTTCTGTCTTTTTTAAAAACAAGTTTTATGTATATTGCTTTTACCATGGCATCTTGACCAGTGAGGAAAATGTCTGGTCTTCTTTTTGGTTGATCGCATGGCTACAGTATGTCCACCTCTCTCTGTATGCTCTTCAGCGAGGACGTAGGCTGTCCTTCTGCATGTATGCTGAGCTGTGTGTTTTGGCTGGAGAGTGTCACTCAGTGCTAATCTGAGAACCGGTAAACTAAACAGTTCAGCCGTTACTGTTGTAATCAACCTGCTCCTCCACACCGTACCATCTTTCTCATGCGCAGAAACCTCCACACGGATTCCAGAAAAAGATGAAGCTTGAAGCTGTGGACAAAAGAAACCCACTGTTCATCAGAGTAGCAACTGTAGCAGACACGGATGACCACCGGATAAAAGTAAGCCTTGGCTGCCCTGGTTTGCTTGCCTTTGTTAATCTACATCTTAAATTGAAATTTTACTAGACAGTGAACTTAATCACTATAGTTAAATTACCAAAACCAAAGGAATATGCAAAGTGACTTTGCTTCTTTGTGGGTTTGCACCCATTCAACTTTTTCCTTTAATTGCCCCAAGGTATTTTCTTTTTAACTATGAAGGTAGTTTAATGTTTTAAATGTGTATTAGAGAAAGCAGATATAACATATTAGGGTAACATTTTCTTCAGAAGAAAAAGAAGCCAGGTGGTGATGGTGGCACACACCTTTAATCCTAACACTTAGGAGGCAGAGGCAGGTGGATCTCTGTGAGTTCCAGGACAGCCAGAGCTACACAGAGAAAGCCTGTTCTGAAGAACAAAAAAACAAAACAAAAAAGAAAAGAAATGTGTCCTGTCCTAATAGTATACTTTTTAAGATATTAGAAACTTTGGTTGACTCAATTAGTCAGAGTTTATAATGTATAAATAAAGATAAATAGCTTTATAAATAAATCAAGATTTTACTAAAATTGGATTAATAAGACATCAGCTACTTCTCCTAAGTGAAGTCAGTGTCTAAAAGATTTGGCTTGACCCACCCACGTGTGGTATGCCAGTGTGTTGTTCTGATACAGAGCCCAAAGGCCTCATAGGTTTCTGGCTTTGTTAGTCATTTTTCTCTCTGGCCAGAACACTACCCATCCCATGTTCTTGTTAGAATCTCTACAAACGGCAAGTCAGTATCAGCACATGACATTTTATGAGGGTCTCGTTCATACTGCTGGACATTTGTAGTCGCTGTGGGGTGGGGCCATGTGTGTCTTCAGCTGATGATCTACCGATGAGGCTAAGACTCAGGCAGATTCAGTAAACTAAGCACTTTAGGGTTTTTTTTGAGATAAGGTTTCTCTGTGTAGCCCTGGCTGCCCTGGACCAGGCTGGGCTTAAACTGTGATTCACCTGACTCCGTTCAAGTGCTGGGACTAAAGATGTGCACCCCCCACTGCCTGGTATTCTGGTGCATGTTCTTATTCATTATAGTTGGTTGTGATGTGGAAATCATGAAGAAATCAGAGCTTTAGAGCTAGAGTTTGAATAAACATCTAATAATAATAATAAACAAGTTTTAATAAATCAGCAGAAAAATCTGTCAAGCATAATATGGTTTTCACAGCAGCCTCTTCAGTGTATATGATGACAACTTTTTAGTTTGAGAAATGGACTTAGCATCCTGTAATGGTGGATAGGAATATGAAGCACCCAAGCTCTTCAAAGGCCACTTTGGCATCACAATGTTAGAATGTTGTTTATCCTTTCATGTGTTAGTCCTAGTAGCTTAGTGAAGCAGCCAGAAGGACTGTTCAAAGATAAAAGCTCAAGCAAAGGAAAGCACAGCTGTGCTGGCTTTGACGTTAAACAGAGAGCGACCTCAGCAGTCCACGGGAAAAGCAATTACTATGTGTCTGCATTACATTAATGGAGACACATTTCAATAGGGTTCTTAGTGTTGGGAAGCAAAATATTCAGGTTGAAATTAGTATGTAAAATATTTGTTTGATTTTTTACCCCAAAGTACAAACCCATAATGGATTCTGTAAAGAGATATACTACAAATAATGACATCCTGAGACTAATAATTTGCGTTAATTTGAAATAATACTGTTTTCTTTGAGTGTGTGTGATCCAGAGAAATGAAATACTGTAAGATGCAGATTCACTAATTAATGGGGAAGCCTCAGACTGTCCCCCATCCCTTAACTAGTTGCTGAGCCCTGAGTCTTAGGAAACCTCTTGCTCACTCCTTCGTATCCAAAGAGGAGCTGGCTGTGGCTATGTGGAAGTCATTTCACTTTAGAATGAAAGTCACAAACTGAACTTGTGCAGACAGCTTATTTGTAAATACCATAAAGGGCCAGTTGACGGACAGAGACTCAGTTTCAGATTCAGCAGAGGCATTGGCAAAAAAAGGATCCAGCACCAGGAGGGGTTTTTCTTCTGCCTCATGAGACAATATAGCAAGTAGGATTGTTTTTCTTTTGCAGAAAAGGAAGAGGAGTGCACGGTTACTTGTGTAGTTTTGTATTTTCAGTGTCTCAGAAGTAAAGTCAACTCTGTTAAAGGGGATCAGCTCTTAAGGTTTTACGATGTATACCGCTGTCTGGTGGTAAGACAGTCATTGCTGGGTCCTGTTGAAGGCAGTGCTAACCTGCTCTGAGGACAGGACATGAAGTGGTTAGTTAGTGCCACCTCCCTCTTCAGTCACACCTGCTGGCCTCAGCTTTGCGTGACCCTGTGTCTCCAGTTGTTTAAATACTTTCTATGCACTGATATTTCTCAGTTGAATTTTCATTACTTTTGAGGCAGTGTCTCACTATGTAGCATACTCTGGCTGTCCTGGAACTCAGTATATAGACCAGGCTGGCCTCAAACTCACAAAGTTTCTCTTGCCTCTGCCTCCTGAGTGCTGAGATTAAAGGCGTGTGCCACCACCACGTGACTTGTCAGTTCAATCTTTTACTTCTCTCTGTTATGGAACTCGGGATCTAGATCTGGCCGTGTTTCGTTCTGATTTTGTTTTTTCACCCGTTCCTGTTACTAGTGTGAATACAGTACTCTTGTTCATTTCTAAGTCAGGTCTTCTAAAATTATTTCTTTTGGTTTTCTGTTATAAATGATCTCTTTGTAAGTTTTTTTTTTTTTTTTTAACAATTTCTATCTTTTTATTAGATTTTTACAGATGCTACAGTAGTTTTAATGTGTTCTGAGTCAAATGTGCTAGTATATTTTTCAGCAATGGGTATCTGTCTCTTTCCCTTGAACTGTTTCCTCCACAACTCTACAGTCGCCTGCTGCAGCCAAGTGAGTTCACACTCTCAGCCTGGCTGGTCCACAGGCTGCATCCTCAGGTCCTTTTTTTCTGAAACAGTCAACTGCTTTTCATTTTCCTGAAAATTGCAAAGTATGATGACATGCCTTATTTGCTTGGTATACTTTTGTCCTGTTAAACATGTCCCTTCCTAAGAAGACATGCGTCTCCCTAAGAAAGGGCATTTTAGGAACATAAAGGGAAATGTCCATCTACTGGCTTTGCTTCTGACGGTTATTGTGACTGGGTGTTTTAAGGAGGAGTCCTGCATTGCTCTGCTGCATCTCCTGCAGCTTTTGGACATCAACGGACTCTCTGGTTGCATCTCTTTGGGCCATGGGCTTGTTTCTGGAGCACTTGGGCTGTCTGTCTCTGGTGGCCTCATGCTCTGTGATGCTGTCTTTCTGTTAGTCAAACTGGGTCCTCATGCCTTCCCACGCTGGTACTTTGTGTCCTGCGGTCTCTGACATGCCTGACTTATGCTTTGATTGCTTCCTTATCTCTCTTCTCTTTTTGGAAGTCACTGCTCTGATATTGACTGTCAGGTTGACACGCTTGTTTTAAAATTCTCTTTGCTTAGAAATGCCTTCATCTATTTTTCAAACTTTCTGTTGCATTTTTAATTGCATCTATTTCTTTTTTTTTATTTTTAAGAAATTAAAAAAGAAAAAACCCAACAACATTATTTAGTCCCTGCTTTTTTAAAAAAGGATCTATAAGCTGGGTGGAGGTAGTGCACACCTTTAATTGAGTTCCAGGACTGCCAGGGCTACAGAGATAAACCCTATACAGGAAAAAAAAAAAAAGAAAACAAAAACAACAAAAATTGACTGGATGGATGGATAGACAGACAGACAGACAGATAGATAGATGGATATATGATAGATAACAGATATATATGTCGTATTACTGATAGTTTTTCTTCATTTTCTTTGACTATTTTCTCAAATTCTCTTTAATATATTTCTTGTTTTTTTGTTTTTGTTTTGTTTTTTTTTTTGCTTATGTACTTACTTACTGTGTATGTATGTATGAGTATATATGTGTGCATGTGCCTTTGGACACCAGAGAGGCCATTGGGCCCATGAAGCTGGAGCTGACTGGTGATTGAGGTACTTTGCAAGAGCAGCCGATGCTCTTAGCTTTTGAGCCGTTGATCCAGCCCCCAAATGTCTCTTAGTTAGCATGGCCTGTTTTTATCCTGGTTCTTGCCTGCCAGGTGATCTTCAGTGCCTGATCACAGTAAGAATGGTGCCATACATGAGATGTTTTTGTGAATGGGCTTATAGTCATATTCTCTTGTCTGTTGGGGATGTCTTCTAAGATTCCTAGTGGATGCCTGCAACCACACATAAAGTCCCATATACACTGTGCTTTTACCTATACATAAATACATACTGTAATAAAATGTAATTCATGCACTAGATATACAGAATAACAACAATAATTCAACAACTAGTAGGAATATTCTATAAAATGTTGTATGAGACCAGTCTCTTTATCACAATATGGAATTTTCTATTGACATTTTTATATCATAGTTGACCTCAGGCACTGACATGATAGAACAGTTCTCCACCTATGGGTGTGACCCTTTTAGGGGTTGCATTTCAGATATCCTGCATATCAGATATTTATATTGCCATTCATAACAGTACCAAAATTACAGTTATGAAAAAGCAATGAAATAATTTTATAGTTGGGGGTCCCCACAACATAGAAAGTGTATTAAAGGGTCGCAGCATTAGGAAGGCTGAGAACTACTGCTCTAGAAGGTTAAATCTTGGGTAAGAAGAGAATACTGCATGAGTGGTGGTTTCAGTGAGAATGATCTCCGCAGGCTCGTTTCATTTGAATGCTTGGTCCTTCCCTAATGTGTGAAACTGTTTGGGGAGGAATTAGGAGAGGTGGCCTTGTTGGAGGAGCTGTGTCACTGGGGGTGAGCTTTTGCGGTTTCAAAAGCCTATACCAGGCCCTGTCTCTATCTCTGTCTTTCTGTCTCTGTCTCTCTGCCTCCAACTTGAGGATAAGATCTGAGCTCTCAGCTATTGCTCCGGAACCGTGTCTGCCCGTAGCCATGCTCCTCCTTCTATGGTAGTCATGGTCTAACGCTGAAACTATAAGCAAGACCCCAGTTAAGTGTTTTCCCTGTGTTTTTGTATGTTTCCTTTTCTTTTCTTTTTCTTTTTTTTTTTCAAGACAGGGTTTCTCTGTGTAGCCCTGGCTGTCCTGGAACTCACTCTGTAGACCAAGCTGGCCTCAAATTCAGAAATCCGCCTGCCTCTGCCTCCCAAGTGCTGGGACTAAAGGCGTGCGCCACCACTGCCCGGCACGTGTTTTCTTTTATAAGTTTCCTTGGTCATGGGTCTCTTCAGAGCAATAGGAATGTAACTAAGGCAATACATTAAGAACAAGTCAGTAATAATGCTGTTTTTTTAAAAATTAAATTTCTAAAGAAAATGGGCACTATTATGGATAGCATATAGTACAGAACATTTTGCTACTTAAAACTGCAGTTAAGGGAAATTGTTACATATTTTTCACCTAGAAGTATAATTTGGAGTCTTTATAAAAATCATCCCATATGTTACTGATAATTCCAGTTAAAAACAGCCTATGGAGGCCCTTCTCATTAAAACCACTTGTATGAGCCGGGCGGTGGTGGCGCATGCCTTTAGTCCCAGCACTTGGGAGGCAGAGGCAGGTGGATTTCTGAGTTTGAGGCCAGCCTGGTCTACAGAGTGAGTTCCAGGACAGCCAGGGGTACACAGAGAAACCCTGTCTCAAACAACAACAACAAAAACCCAAAAAACCCACTTGTATGACTAGATCCATCATGGAGTAGCATCATAGATTGACTCATATTTCTCTTTTGTTGTGTAAATTTTCCATTTTTACCTTATGCCCTATTATTCCTTTTTGGAATTTAGCTTTTTGTTTTTAACAGTCCTATTCATGTAGAATTAATTAATTCTGGCATTTTAACCCCAATTCTTCCCAAGCAGCCCTCCTTCTGGTTTTATGTCTTTTATGGTCTGTGACCCTCTCGAGCTTAAATGATGTCTCCTTCATGAGCAAGAATAACAGTAGGGTGCTATTTACTGTCATGTGACTGTGGATGAATGTGGCACCCTTTCCTGCAGTAAAGTGTCAGTAGATCTTCAGGGAGGTTCCTGAGCTCTTACCCTTCCATGATAAATAGCAACTAGCACAGTCTTACCAGTTTTCCACTGCTACAGTGAGTTCATGAGTTCTATAAACATGTCATATACAGAAGTCGTAGCTCCTCAACCTCCAGCTTTTCCACTTTTCTCACCCCATATTCTTCAACGTTTCCTGACCTTGGGCTGGGCTATGGGGAGGGCCCATTTAGGGCCCATCACGTGACTGTCCTATCTTCTCAGCGTCTTAGACAGCTATGCATCTCTGTATTAGCCACTGCAGAGCACAGTAAGCAGCTTTTCTGATGAAGGCTGAGGTTAGTTGGAAACGAGAAGGTTTCAAATAAATTTAACATATAAATTATCCTTACTCTCTTTGTGGTGTAAATGATGTAATAACTTTCTATTTTCAGCAAATGATGAATATCATTTTTAATGTTATTTTGACATTACTTTGATCAGAGAGAACGAAGTTTTGAGAGCTAACTAACCTTAAACGATGCTTCATATTCTTTGTATGCGATTGATGAATGACTATTTCTGATTCTTGCCCTAGTGCCTTCTAACTATCTGCTTATTAAGTAGGCAATGAATCTCCATGAGCCCTATTCCCCCCTCTTTAGTGTGCTATGCATGATTTTTCCAGGGAGAGGTATTCTTTAGGACTTTAATTCTAGGAAAACTGACTTGTAGGATGGAAAAACTGCATTATTTTGAGCCCACATACATATGTATTGTTGAAGTAATTATTTTAAAAAAACGGCCTCTGGTCAAGCCAACTATCTAAGCTTCAGCAGCTCTGCCTAGCTCAGCCGGCATGTTCCATGTCCAGAAGCCACGTGCCCACAGCAGCTAGTACCGGCCAGCCAGAAACACCAGCCCTGCCACCCACGAGACCCCAGCATGAGAGATGGCTCTGCCAATCTTCCACACTGTCTCCTCAAGACTGGGCATTGCCGAGACCATTCTGCCATCCACATGGGCCCAGTAGAAAATGAGACTCTAATGCTTAAAGATTAATCAAAGGCTTATATATTTGATAATGATCTGTAACAAGATACCCATACAATCAGAAGTGTAACCCAATACGCAACCTAGATATACCAACTACCTTTGACTGCTACAGCATTAGGGCTCAACAAAATGTGGCTATTTGGGCAGGCTAATGAGAGAATCGCATCTTGTACTTTTAATTTGTAAGTTTTCCATTGCAAATAAACTGTCTCTTCACAGACTTACCAACCACCTGTGTTTATATTCTCGATGATGAGCCATTACATCTCTTTGCTGTCTTTCTGATGCAGTTCTCACCGTTTCTTACTGATAGATTGGGCTTAGTAAGGAAGAAAAGGCTTTGTCATTTGTATAGTGAGTGTATTTTGGGCGTCTTTCATCTTGCTTATAAACAGATTTATGCTCTGAAGCTTTACATTTTTATGTACTTAAATTGATCAGTATTGTCTTTTATGAGCTTAGGTGATCTCTTGCAATGATTATACTGTGTTTACTCAGGCATTCCCCTAGAATATTTATTGTCTTGTAAAGATTGAAAGATTCATACACTTCAGAAGAATCAAATTGGCAAACAATCTTAAAGTAAAATATATAAAGTATAACCTTTGATTGTAAAAAGTAATATTACATATATTATATATATTTGTGATATATAACTGTTTAAAGGATATATATATGTGTGTGTGTGTGTGTGTGTGTGTGTGTGTGTGTGTAATATATATATATACCCAAAAGATTGGTGGGTTCACTAAAAGACCACTTCTCCTCACCTTGGTGACCACTAACAGTATCAACTATGACCACTTCATAATGTATCTTAAGAGATACTATGGTTATTTATAAGAAAGGTTGTTTTGGGGTTCAGTGGCACTAGATCTTCTTCAGAGAAGACATATGTTTAACCCCCAACCCTTACATAGGTTCACAACTGTCTGGAACCACAGTCCTGGGAGATTCAATGCCCTCGTCTTGATTCTGCAGACAGTAGACATGCATGTGGTGCATAGACATATATGCAAGCAAAACACCCATATGCATAAAATAAAAATAAGCCAACTTAAAAAAAAAACAGGAAGATTACTTTTAATGGTATGGTTCAGGGATGTGTTTCTAGCAAGACAGTGTACTTTAAAAGAAAATCTTACTTTATATTTACCTCAAAGATCTTTCCTTCTGCTTTTCCCATCTTCCCTCCCGCCACTGATATTTAAATCACCTCAGCAGTGTCTCTGAGTGTCTTGTTTGTTGTTTGAAGATGTTGCGTATGGCTTCTCTTCTGCATTTGTGAACAGTATTTAAGGATATGTATAATAATCATGTAGAACTGTTGCTGCATCTTTGGGAAGGCTGTTACTTGTGTTTAGATAATTCATTGATAGTTTCGAAAGCATCTTTTATCTCAGGTTGTGAGTGAAGTATTTTAAATAACAGAAGTTATTTTTTAGATATTAAATATGCTGTGTAAATCAGAAAAAAGGACGAAAGACTTGCGCCTTGGGTTGAAGTTTTAGAGGAATATTCTTTGACTCCATGTTCTTCTTTCTGCCACCTAGGTTCACTTTGATGGCTGGAGCAGTTGCTATGACTACTGGATTGATGCAGACTCTCCAGATATTCACCCTGTAGGCTGGTGTTCCAAGACCGGGCACCCTCTTCAGGCTCCGCTAAGTAAGATACACTGACTTATCGTCGTCAATGGTTTCATTTCTTGAATAATGTGCTTTCATTTTGTCTCCTATCTCCACTTCTTTCTGTTCTGATTTCTCCTCTTTTAATTGCCACCAGCAAGCATGTGTACACATGCATGCACACACACATGCAACCCCCACACATGCACAAAATTATAAAAGAAAAAAAACCCATATTGCCTAAAGAAGTATGGTGTTTTGAGCTCTATTTGCAACTAAACATAATCTTTTGAAATTAGTACTAATTAGTACTAGAGGATAATTTGTCAGATGATTAAATTTTCATATCAAATATTCTAATAAGAAACCTTATACTGTAGCCTTGAAAATGTTATCACTGGCAGAAATTGAAAAAAGTATAAAGGCAGCCACCCTCTGCCTTATGATTTATATTACATGTGAATCTGTAAATATTTCAATTCAAGTCTATAAAAATAGCATATGGGTGGGGTGGATAGAGAATATATCATGATCTCAATTTTAAAGAATATATACACTGTATGAGAAAAATATGAGAAATACAGTATACTATAGTCAGGTGTCTTTTTTTAAAAATGTTTTTTCATTACACAGTGAGTAACTTTATGTGAGCTGTATGCAGACTGAGGGTGAGTTACAACATAAGTGTATATTTCTAATTACAAAAGGTCTAAAATAAAACAGTTGGAAGAAGGTATTAGTTAAATAAACTATGGCACATAATTCGTATACATAACATAGTCATAAAGAACATCAGTATTGTAAAACATGAAAGAAGTTCAAAAGTTCATATCAGACTTTCAGATATGCATTTGTGTTGAGCTTTTTATGAAGCAAAATGAAAATCGTAACTTTCGTGTAGTCATGCATGTTGGAGCCACGTCTGGAAGGGCATTCACCTACACGTGTGGATGAGCATGGTCCAACATGCAGAAGAGCTGCAGAGATTTGCAACGCTTCTGTGCCTTCCAGCCATGGCAACTAAGCTGGCTCAGGCAGTTCCAACAAGATGCTTGCATTTGTATTCGACAATCTAGTGTTTGAAACTTTCACATTGAATAGTCTTGTACAATTTGTTAGTTGATAACTGTTCTTTCAAATTTTTCTATCAAATAAGATTTAAGTACCTGTGTTGTCTGTATCTTATAAGAAGGTTATTTCAAAATTTACCACTTCAGTCTTAAACAAAACTAACCTTTGTGACAAAGTGAACCATGGGGGGAATCTTATAAAAACAGAGATGTATAAATCATTTTAATTTTTTACAAGAACTACTTGTTTTTCTATAGGTATTCATTGTTTCAAAAATGGAATTTTGTTTTGTTTTCTTATTTTTTTCCTCTATCCTGTTCTCATCCTACACATTTAAATCTTTAGCTTTCTGCTCAACTTTGTCATATTTTTCTTTTTTAACTTCTCTTTATCACATTTGTTACAGGCCCTGCAGAATTAATGGAGCCGTCAGAAACTGGGGGATGTCCAACTCTAGGCTGCAGGGGAGTTGGTCATTTTAAAAATCGAGGTACCTGGGCACACAGAGGTATGTGCTTGCCATAGAGACGTTTAGGCATGGTCATGTGGAAGGTCTGTCCCTGAATGTAGAAAATGCTTCCTCTATAAGAAACAGATGTGAACTGATTTATATTCAGAGCCTTAAGAAATGTGGTTACCATGGAGACTGCAAAAATGAAGGATATATCTAAAGTTAAGTCTTTCTGAAAGAATATGCATTCACTGTTTAAAATAGATTTACTTGTTATTTTGTTTTTTTTTTTTCTTTTTGCTTTCGTTATTTGTTTTTTTTTTTGAAACTTGGTTAGTTTTACAGATCCATGGCTTCTAAAATAGTTATTTGAGGTTTATCATTAATAATGAAATGAGGGCAGACCCTTTTGAAATTACTTAGCTGAATATGATGTGATTGGGTGACCTTATGTTTTGAATAAAAAGATGAGCTAGTATAGATTCACAGTGAACATCAGAAAACCATCCCATCAAATGTAAGAACTTAATGGTCAGAAAAAAGATTTTTCTCAATATTTTTTCTTACTTGTAAGTAACTTAAAAAACAACCAAACCAAAAGTATAATTAAAAATTGATGTTCAGGTGATTTGGGGATTTTCATAGATATTTAAAAATATTACTGAAATACTGACAAATTCTTATGATCTATGGTGATTTTCAAGGGACAAGCATCACCCATCTGCGTGTGTGCCAAAATGGTAGTATTATCAGTGTAAGTGATGAAGCACACTAATTAGATTACTCATTCTTTATCTAGTTCCTATAGGGTTATGAATGTGGTTCTTAAAGTTTAGAAACTGCAGCTCAGTGAGGTGGCTCAGTAGGTAAATGCTACTGAGCCTGACGTCCTCAATTCCACCTAGAGTCCACAAGACGGGGGAGAAGCAGCTCTGGAAAGAGGCCCCTGATGTCTACACGCATGCAGTGGCACCACATTAAAAACATTCACAAGTGTCACTACCCACTCCTGGAAGAGTTTGTAAGAACTGTGAAATTAGTGTATTATTTTCACTGGGTGCAGTGAACTTTCAGTGTATCTCTGTACCCACAAGTGTTACTTAGGTTTTGTTTTGTTTGTTAAGAGGTTCATTATGTTCCAGAATAAAAAGTAAATAGAGACAGGATGACGATTCCATTTGCAGACACCGTTTTTAAACTCTTTGCGCCACTTCCATGGCTGCAAACCAAAGATACAGCATTAATTTAAACTCTACTGGAGACCTCTTAGGAGCCACTAACTATGCCTCACAAAGGCAGCTGGATCACCTTTCAGCTAATAACATCAGGCTGAGTGCAGGATGCGGCTCCCAAGTGTGAAAAACTCCCATCCTAATTTCAGAAATCTTTTGTTCAGTTTGTTCTTTTGAAGAACAGGTCTTTTTTCAGTCAGAACATGTAATATTTATTGAATATTCACCTACTTTATGTTAGAGGTTGTTGTGTTGTGTAATGGATGAGCCAGCGTTCAGAACAACACTCGGGTATAGGAACTGTCCCATGAACTCTGTGGGAAGTGGGAGGCTTGTAGTGTCCACAAGGACCGTGGAGTATTCCACGTGCATAATAACTTGTTTTCTCTGGCCGCTGGTGAGGGGATCTGATGGGTCTCGTCGCGATCTCTTCCGTCTCACTGCCCCTCACAGCCCTGCTCCGTGAACATCCCACACTTAGGCTCTCGACTACACAGCATCATTTTAAGTACAAGATACAAAATCATTACTAAAACAACGATCTTTGGGTTCATCTACTATATAGTCCAACAGTGTTCATTAGACTGCAGGCAGTTTCCATAAATTACGAAAACAATTTTTTTCTTAAACGGGGAAAATACTGACATGTGTTGGATACATGGTGTTGGGATACATGGTGTTGGCTATTTAAAATGTGGTTTTGGCTCTGGAAGGAAACCCGTCGTACACCACTGTGCATAGACTCATTGGCATTGTCCTTGTTCGAAGTAACTAAGTATGGTAGTAAAGCCTAGAGAGACAACCATGTCACCTCACCTGACACTTATGATGGTCTTCCCCTTAGGCTTCTCAACCCAGCTGCTCCCATAGTTTAGTGGTTGTCTTTGGGGAATTTCTTGATGGACTGAGTGTGACAGGTGGTGTTGTATTTGTCATTAAAAGGGGTGAATTATGGGAAGACTCACAGAATAACTTATGCAGAAATGTGCTAAGGAAACTTTTAGAGTAATTGGAACCATGCTTGAGAACTGTTCATTCTCTTGAAGGAGTGGGAGAGTATAGTTTTATAATTGAAAAGACAAGGCTTGACGAGACCCATCAGATCCCCTCACCAGCGGCCAGAGAAAACAAGTTATTATGCACGTGGAATACTCCACGGTCCTTGTGGACACTACAAGCCTCCCACTTCCCACAGAGTTCATGGGACAGTTCCTATACCCGAGTGTTGTTCTGAACGCTGGCTCATCCATTACACAACACAACAACCTCTAACATAAAGTAGGTGAATCTTGTGCACGCAGGACATAACTACTGGGATCTTTGTCTTGTGCAGAGTTGGTGGGTTAGGTCTCTGGACAGAAGGAAAAAAGCTAAGAGAACCAATGGCAGCCTCAGGCTCTTCTGTTCAATCTTCTCAGCCTGGGCACAGGTTTTCTACACTGCTGAAACAGTCTGTTTAATTTATAATGCACAGCACTACCTCCTTGGCAGGAATTAATCCTCTGCAAGTCCAGCCTATTTTCCATCTCATCTGTCCACCTGTGGACTAGCTCACTGCAGCATACATATTCTCTGAAAGGTTCATTTCATTGGCAATTATGTCTGTTCTTGCTGAGAACGCTGTGCTTAGGAAAACATAATGAGAAAATTCTCTTTGGATTAATTTACTGAGAAACTGAATAAATCAAAGATAACAAAGAAAGTTGCTCTTTCGGCAAGGATAATTTTACGAGCACAGTAACAAAAGACTGGTTTGGCTAGGATTGCTTGTAATCTCTGAAGATTACAGATTATGGTTGATCTAAGAAATGTTATACGGAGCATATGCACTTAGTAACATAGTTTGAGGAGGCAATCTTTAATATTGAAATATGATCAGTAAGAGTTGGATGTGTGGTGTGGAATTCTCGTCTCTAGAGGTATTCAGTAGCCGGAATGCTTGATTCCATCTCTGGGAGACAGCATAAGTGGGAGCTAAACATTAGCATTCTTTTGTCTGACTCAGAGGTCAGAGAGTGGGAAAAATCCACAAGGGGTTAAGAGAGCCGAAGTTATATAGAAGTAGATGTGCTATAGATTTCTTGCCTTCACAAGTACATCTTTGATGTATAAAATCTACTCTTTCAGAAATTAAACAAGAGGGGTTATTTCCAGCAGTCTGTAAACAATATTTTTAGATTCCATGGACTGATTTACAAAGTAGTAACTGTGGACACACATCTGTAAACTGCTTTTCCTTCAGCATCCATCCACCTAGCTCTCGCATCCTGTTGAGTGTTGAGTGCTTGATTGGTGCCAGCAGGTTTTAGTGACTGTATAGAAGTTGGACCCCGCAGTTCCCACATTGGCAGGAGTGAGAGTAAGTAGTCAGGGAAGGACTAGAGCCCTGCCAAGTATGTTTTATGGAGTTTTCCATATCACTTGATTTTTGCTGGCCTTTCCTTACACAATGGAGCTTAAATACCCCCTTTGTAAGGTAATAACAATAATGTGCAGGATGTTTGACCTCCTCTGTCATAACCACTGTTCAAAGGACTCAGATGTATGACCATATTTAACCCTTACAGCAAGTCTATGAATTGAATAGCACTTGTAGATGATGAGGAAAGTTTGAGTGGTTGAGTAAGTATGCTGAACAGTGCATTGCTAGAAGCAGAATTCAGTCCATCTCAGAATGGCCTTCATGTCAACTCACGCCTATGACACTCTAGTACAGAGCAGTCACTTGATAGAGCCTCTCTGATATGTTTGTCAGTATTGTATGTGAGAGTAACTATTAGGTGCTTAAACTGGATGTGCTGCCTAATTATTTAAGGACAGATATTTATGATTAAAAGGGTTTTAGTATGACAGTGAATAGCAGTAGACAAGGTTTTGCTTACAATGTCAACACATAATAAAGAATCCCACAGGATCTATACTGTCCTTTCCTGACAGGACTTTGGATGAATAACTGGAGGGGAGAAGGAGTTAAGGAAGGGAGGGAAAGAGGGAGAGAATGAATGAGCAGGAGAGATGAACCCTGTGGTAGAATGTTAACACACCCCAAGGAATCAAACCTTACCAACATTTAGTTGCTAAAAGCTTGGTACATGAAAAACTAGAAAATTTTAATGATAAGGCCAATGAGAATCTGCTCTCTCCATAGAAGTATTAAATTCTGATGAGTTTTCAAAGTTCGTGTACAGTTTTAAAAGTTACTAAATTGGAACTGCATCCACATTGGGGAGCTTATTCTTTGGCCTCTGTAGGCACCTGTATTCACATGGACACATCCCAACACACACACAGACACACACTAAATCTTTTAAAACTTAGTGGCATAATAGAAGAAAAATTGAACAGAACACTCGGTGATTCTGCTGATGTTGCGAATCTTGCAGCTCCTGTGTTCCTTTCAACAACAGAGGTAGTAATCTTGAGTCCTTGAAGGCATGGCTACTTATTAAGTTTCACTGTAATTCATACCCTAAGGGGTAGATAGTGGGAGACAAGATGGGGAAAAACTCACATCTGTAGCTTGGCTTGCCTTGAAAGACATCAGGTAAAGCCTTGGGAATCTTGGAACAGTATTCCACCTCTCCCTGCCAATGTCTTCATTTGTAACGTAGGCGGCAAAAGAATCAATTTATGTGAAGGACTTGGAACCCTGCCTAGAAGAGAAAGCTGCAACACATAGAGCTGTGTGCAGGGCAAGAGGCGGGCAGCCGCGCTCTTTGATGGTGCTTTCAAATCAGTTTCATTGCCACGGATTAGAAATGAGGAAATTCTTCCATAAACTGGGCTAATATTTACCGATATTGTGTAGCAATTTAAGAGCCAGTGTTTATGATCAAACTACCAAGGACACTGTACAAGTTCCCTTTGAAGCCTCTTTTTTTTTTTTTTTTTAATCTGTCAAGTGAGCACTCTTGGAATTGCTACCGACGTTGTATGGATGAATGTTAAGGAAGATCAGTCCTCTGGGTAGGGCGTCTTCATTTTCAAATAAAAACTCAGCCTGTGACACCATACTTGCTCTATGCATAGATGAGACAACAGAGCTAGTTGCCAGGCCCTATCAGCCACTGCCTGAAGCATTTCTCATTCTGCTGTTGCTGTGGGGCTCTGCTATGTGTTGTCACGCCCCCTTTAGTCATCACCTCCCACCTCAGGAGCCAACTGGCATCCCTCTCTCCACGATGCAGGTGTGAGGATGAGGTTTGCCCAGGGTTGGAAGGCAGAGAGAGGCTTGGCTTGGTGTACATCCGTGGCTGACCACACATGCTGGCTGCCTTGGTAGAGCAGATTTCTTACTCATTAGGGAATTTCTTCAGAAGGCTGGATTGTTTCCCTTTCAAGTCAACAAATAAGTGAAGGAGCGGTTTTCAAGACTTGAAACAGTGTTGCTTTGTAACTGGTATTCACTGGACTAGACCATTCCAAAATTCTTCATGGTTTTCCATTTGTGAAGCTGGTGGTGTGTCTTCAACCTTGATGCTTTCAAGTAATATACACAGTGTAGCTCATTGCTTGTTAACCAGGAATATTGTGCAGGGAAACTAATGCGAGCACGCTCTGTCCGCAAAAACCAAGCATTTCATTTGGCTTGTTTCTTCTACCAAGAAGTTGAAGTAATACAATTCAATGAAAACATCACTAGAGGAACAGTGGAAGGATCAGAGACGACTGTGATCAAGGTAGAAAGCTCACTCCTTCATCAGAGCAGAGACTCAAGAGCTTGAGAGGACTGGCTATCTGTGATTTTTGATGGTTGTAGGGAGAATTGCCAAGGATGATGATAAGTTGTGACATTGAATAGGATTTCAGTGGACGTTTGTACCCTCCCTGAACTGAAGCTCCACATAAAGGTGTTGTACCCTCAGGTAGCCACACAGCAGCACAGCACATTTGCTTCTTTGGCAGGTACAGGTGGCTAAAGGACCAAACACCCACAGGATGCTGCCTTCTGGGGCTTTTCTGTTTCGAGGACTAGACGACAGGCAGGTCAGGCTTTGTGTTTGTAGTCCCTGAACCTGAAGAATAATATAGTGGACCCACTAAGATGCATGGTACATGTATGCTGTCCCCGGCAACGGTATCCTGTTCAGATAGCTTCAGGGGATATGTCATTCCGTGCTCTGAGCCCTGCCCACACCTGGCTGGCTGCCTCTAACGAAGCTACCAGTTGTCGCATTCCAAGTCTCTGTTCACTAGCTTTGCAGTTTTATACCCATGAACTCTTGATTAGTTCAGGCACCCTGAGCAGGACCCATGTAGTGTTTGAATTGTGAATGTGGTCAGATTTTTTCCTATGACTGACTGATAGTATGCATGTTATCAAATGAGTAGACTCATTATGCTCAGCTATTTTATTGTTGTGTGACCTCGGGCAACAAGCAATATTAAATATTAATAGTAAACTCTCCATGATTATTGTTTTTTTCTAAAACTTTACCACTAATCATCTTATCTCAGAAGTGTGTGTGTGTGTGTGTGTTTATGTCTGTATGTGTGTATATATATGTATGTATAAGGTGTCTCTTCTGCCTCAAATTCTTCAAACACAGAACAATACGAGAAACACTCTGGTTTCTTCCATATCACAGACTGTTTCTTGGCCTGCAGTGCATCATGGGATGGCAGAAGATGATAGTCTGTTAACCTTCCCTACATTTCCATCACCTACACTCAAGTCAATCCCTGTTACTTCTCTAATTTAGAGGTTACCCAAAGGCTTCAAATTGAACCCAAGATAAAGCCTTGAACTACTGCCTGTGGTCTACTGTGTCAACCTTGAACTACTGCCTGGTGCTTCTATCCCTCCCTGTGTCTTCTGCTTCTGGATATCTCAACCTCTAGCCCTGACAGGCTCACTCTCCCGTTTGTTGCACTGCTTCCTCCTAATTATGGGGAAGTAGATGTGGACAACTTTGTCCTGACCCTTAGGGATTTGTTCTTCTCCTAGGGAAGCCCTTCCTCACTGCCTATAAAGCATCTTCATGTGCTCTCTTATGCTATACTCTTTGTTCACAGAAGCCTTTCCAGTGTAAAGTTACATCACTTATTCACTTATTTGTGTGATTAGGCATTGCCTGTCTTCCCCTAGACTATCACTCAATGAATCGTGGGCTTTTACCTCCTCATGTTATTTAGTTTCTAATGCTTGCAAAGGTTTAGAATACAATAGATACTGAGTTGATAGTGTTCAATGAATTGATGCTGATGAGGAAACTGAAGACTGAAGTCACTTAACCATTTTAAACCCTAGTGTGTCATGTGAAATGTCTTTTTATAGGGTGTTGGGAAGATTAAAACAGTTTGTATAAGTACAGCACAGTGCTTAATATATTGTACGTGCTCCATCGAGATTTCATTCAATTGAGTTCTGGGTTTTTGTTGTGGTTGGATTGACATAACATAACTTCATGTTAATGTGATTGTGTTATCAGTTTTGCTTAAGGCACACGTGTAGAGCAGCATGTACTTACCAAAGTTTGCATTTTGCTTACAAGGTATCCGTGATGAATTTTGTGTCACTCTTAGCAGGGAGCATTTCAAACTCTTCTCTTCTTTCCCCAGGAGAGTGTCTCAGCTTCTCTTGGCTGTGTTTAAAAAGTTCCCCTGAGTGGTTATTAAGAATTCCATTATCGTAGAAACTGATGAAAAGAAAACAAAGATACCAATATAATGTACCTAATGTCTACACCATCTCCAGACTTAAGAAGGCCTCTCACAGCAAAGGGGCAAGATAGGATGTCAAGGGGAGAGCTTGATGTATCAGGAAACCTGGTGCCCAGATAGATGCCTGAGAGACAGAAATGCTAAGCCCCAGGGCAGGCATCTGCTATCTAATGCTAGGTTAACACTTAGTGACCTCAGTTTCTTCTACCCAGGTCACAGGTACATGGCACCTGAGAGTTTACCCTCTAAGTGCAGATAGAAAAGGTTAGCCCCGGCCCCTTTTCACGTCAGGGTTAGAATTAGTTCTAAAGCATTTATGTGTCCTCGAGAAATCTGCTGTAACTGCAGTCCCAGGTGCAGTAGTGTTCCGTGGAGACATTGAAAGTTAGTGTTATAAGGGAAATTAAATAGCTATAAATCTCCAAGAGTGGATATGTCTTGTGGCTGATTATTCTCAGAGTTATGTATAGGCCTCGCCTTTAAAAAACACACATGAATCCTCTGACTGTCCCTCATCTGAAAGCGTGCAGCAGAGTCCATGAAATCAAGTGCAGATATGTTCTCTATCAGAATGAACTTAACTTATCTGAAAAGATATATCTTACTGCTGTATCTTTAGCCTTGCATTTATGTTGGTGTGTGATACACACATATATGTAACATACTTGGCTCAACTTTGGACTCTTACATTCCCTAGCACACAATTCTAATTGATATAATTATGATCTAATGGGAGTGCACTTTTCTCTTCTTTTAATTTGTTAGTGGTGCCAATTGTCCCTATTCAGAAGTCAACTTGAGTAAAGAACGAATCTTTCCAGACCGCCTGGGAAGTAATGAGCTGACTCCATCTTCTTTCTCATTCCCAAGAAGTAAAAAGACAGACACCAACGAAAGTTCCTCGGCTCCTGAAACCAGGTAATTAAGTGATGATACTTACATTGTTCAGAAACCCCCTCATTGACTAAGTTGTTGTCTTGTATGTTTTACATTTGGTGGCAATATTTTCCTGTGCTAGAAATGTACCTGATTAGCCAGGTTGGTGATGTACTCCCAGAATCCTAGCACTTGGGAGCTAGAGACAGGAAATCAGGAGATTAAAACTACACAGTGTAAGGCCAACCTGATCTACATGAAATTCTGCCTCAAAAACAAAACAGAAAAGCACTTGATTTACTGAGAAACAACAAAAAGATTCATACTTGGATGAGCCCTTGCATCCATCCTGCCATACATAACCAAGAGATCAAAGAATCTATCTTCCTAAGATCCTTGAATGCTTAACTGAAGTTGGCTGTGATGGCTTGCACCAAGCTGCAGGTGAGGGGAAAGCCAGAGAATTGCTTAGTTCCAGATCCAGCTAAGCAACATAGTGAGGTTTCATGTCAAATAATTAAGTAAGCAAGTTCAAATTCAACCCTGAACTGAGTGTGACTCAGCCAGGAAGCTGATTCTCGAGGAGACAGAAGACATTCTGCCTTTTTACTGATGTGTTTACTTACCTCTTTTAGGAAAAAGACAAGCTGTTCTAAAACTCATGTTGTGTTTTGAGTGTGTGTGTGTGTTTCCATGTGTCCTGTTTGACTATGTGAGAGATGGCTGAAGGGTCTTATGTCTGACTCTTGCAGCCACAGTGATCTACTTCAGGCTGGGGTTATTCAGGAGGAAATGGTGGCAGAGTGCACTCTGGTGGTGTAGACAGATCCCTGAAGCTTTGTTCTTAAGACTTCAGACTTTGTCTTAATTGGCATTTCTATTGCTATGATAAAAGATTATAGACCAAAATCAATGTGGGGGCAAGAAGGTTTATTTTAGTTTTCAGTTCCATCCCACAGTCCATCCCTGAGGAAAGTTACAGCAGGAATTCAAACAAGGCTGGAATCTACAGTCTGGAACTGAGCCAGAGGCCATGGCGGATGATGCTTACTGGCTTGCTCCTTGTAGCTTGCTAGCTGGCTTTCTTATCCCTTGCAGGACTACCAGCCCAGGGGTGGCACCAGCCACAGTGTTTTGAGTTGTCAACCCCCAAAAAATGTGCTGTGGGCTTGCCCACAGGCCAATCTGATGTAGGAGCATTTTCTCAACTGAGGTTCCCTCTCCCCAAATGACCCTTACTTGTATGATAAAACTATTCAGCAAAGAATTGTAGACTGTTCAAAAGCCTCTTGCTTTAATTGCATCTTCTTGGTTATCCCATTCTACATTAGCTTTGGCCAATATCTTGGTTTTAATATGTAAGGGAGGAAAAAGAGATAGAATACAGTCTTTATAAGTCATTGTATAGATTCTGTATTTCTTCTAGTTTCTTCCTAGTAACCAAGAAACAGTAAGGCAACAACAGTAAAGTTGATTTTTAGAAAAATCAACAATATACCAAGAGGTTAAAATAACAACGATTATGAGCCACTGGGGAGATGATTCCGTATGTAAAGTGCATACTGCATGAGCATGAAGAGTTTGGATCCCTGGTACTCATGTAAATATCAGGCATCGGTAAGAGAACCCTATCCAAAATACACACATACATACACATTCACACACATACATACACAATAACATACTCACACATACATATATAGTCATATACAAACATACACACCCTCACACACATACATACATACTCATATACATACTCACACATATACATATATATACAAACACACCCTTACACACATACATAGTCACATATGTACACACACATACACCACTGCCACCACATGCATCCACACAGTTATAAAAAGATATAAGAATTGTGAACTATCTGCCTAATTAAAACTTTTAATTCATTGAAACTTAGTGTATAATCTCATATTCAACCAAAGCTTGTATGATCCCTGGCAGAGAAATTTTTTTTTCTGAAAATAAATACACAAAAATATTTTACAAAACACATTTGTTAAGTCCTTATTGGTGCCCTACCAGGGTTTATAGAAGGATAGTTCTTGTTTCTTCTAGACATTTTCTTAAGTGTTACTTTCCTGAGTAAATAGTCAATGATTTAAAATCCTTTTCCTGATCAGTGCTTTTGTAGTTATGGTTCAAAAGACAAACACCAATGAAGGACATCGAGTGTTGGTTGTAAAATGTTGATGAACTAAACATTCCCAGGCTTGGCTCTGTACCAAGGGTACACAGGAAACCCTTGAACTTATCTCTTCGCTTCTCTACATACTATGCCTATGGCCTGTAATCTTTCACTTGTCTCTTTGATTCTTATAGTTAGTGTTTCACTGCTGTGAAGAGACACCATGACCAAGGCAACTCTTTCAGGACAGCATTTAATTGGGGCTGGCTTACAGGTTCAGAGGTTCAGTCCATAATGAACCTCCTTGATATTCAGTCCTTGATGAAGGCAGGAACATGGCAGCATCTGGGCATGTATGGTGTAGGAGGAGCTGAGAGTTCTACATCTTGTTCTGAAAGCAAACAGGAGAAGACTGGCTTCCAGGCAGGTAGGATGAGGGTCTTAAAGCCCATGCCCACAGTGACACACCTACTCCAACAGGGCCACACCTTTAATTGGGCTAAGTGTATACAAAGACCACAGTTACTGAGGATGATAGAGGTGAAGCACATGACTGAAAAGCTCTTCAGGCTGTAACTGGTAAGACCTAAGCCCTCTAGCCGTGGTTCTCGGCCTTCCTAATGATGCAGTTCCCAATGTTGTGGTGATCACCAACCATTAAATTTTTTTTTTTGTTGCTACTTCCTAATTGTAATTTTGCTACTGTTATGAATCATAATGTAAATATCTGACATAGGATTCCTGTGAAAGGATCATTTGGCCCCCAAAGGGGTCGTAACCCATAAGTTGAAAACCTTATTAAATAGTTTTTATGGGTGTTTCTGAAAGAGGAATAGGTTGCTTGTTTACTTCTTTGTTTCATGGACCTGGTTGGCCATCCCTTATCCACAACACTTGGGGTCATACTGTTTTAAAAATGAAATTTTAAAAATTGTATTTGCCTAGACTTTACAAGTTGAGCATTCCTAATCTGAAATGCTCCAAGAACCACTCAAGAATTTCTGCTTTGGGCACATGGGAAAGATTGCTCAAGCAGATGGTTTTCATAACATCCGTGTTTTCTTCCTGTGGTCCTTGCTCAGCTCAGATGTTTGCTGCCCTTTGCTATTCCTTTGGTAATGTGCACTTCCTAGGGCAAGCCCTGAGGTGGATTTGATTGCAGGTGGTTTATTTGGGAGTTGAAGAAGCACCTTAGAAGAGCAGCAGTAAAGTGGGAGAGGCCATCAGAGGCAGCTTACCCATCACCCATCACATCAGTTACAACTATAGGCAGCTGGGAATATTCTGGGAAGTGCGTAATCCACACATTTCAGAGCCAGCCTTAGGTACGGGCAGGGGAGTAGAACTATTCACACACCAGTTTCCTTCTAAGTCCTCCAGCTGAGGCAAGTGAGCATCAGCCCTGTGTGAGCCTCAGGAGATAGCCAGTGGCCAGGGATGTGAATGGGCCATGTGCTGATAGGAGCTACTGCACCATCTTGGTACCCATTCACCTGTACCAAGTGCCACATAGTCCAAAAGTGCTGTGATTTTGGATATGTGTGTGTATTTCTCTGTGTGTTTTAATGAAACTCTGGTCTGGAACTTTGATTTGCATGGAATCATCTGAAATGCTTATTTAAAATGGGGCTGGAATCATCTGAGATGCTTATTTAAAATGGGGCTTTTGAGTCAGGAAATACAAAGTATATCTCAGGAATCCTTCCACTTGACAAACACTCCTGTGTCACGGGAGCAAATAGTTTCTGTGTTGGATTTTTGGCATGACTATTACTTGTAAGCATCCACTGGAAGGGAATATAAGGTATTCTCTCACATAGTCTGATTCTCATCAAGTCTGTCTGCATCTGCGTGTTCGTTCCTCCAAATCAGATGCTATCTCTATTAAAGAATCTTTTAGTGTTTTAAACCCCATTCTGCCTAAACCTGCTTAGATATAATCACAGAAGCACAATAAAGCATCTTTAAAATGCCTGGCAATTGTTTCTATTACCTTGTAAAGCAAGTGACCACGGTTAACCTTAATGTAATAAAACAATTCAGTCTGTGCAGTTATAGGCTCCTAAAATGGCTTGTCAGTGGTAGGCCTCATGTTTCTATTCTGACAATTCAAGAGTGCTTGGTATAAGAATCACTGCCATCAGTCTGGTTTATGTTTTTCCCATGAATTGCAAGTCATACCAAAAGCCCATCTATACCCTATTAAACAGATAGGGAAATGAGATAACATAAAGCATGATGGTGTGTGTGTATATGTATGTGTGTGTGTGTACATGTGCTGTTTGAAATGTTCACGCCAAGCAGAGTAGAGTTAGTTAAATCAACATTTGTAAATGTTTACAAAATTCTAATGAGGAGTCTTGGGGAGCTATGGTTTTCTGGTTCTGAGGGCCTAGTGTGGACTACAGAGTCTTCTCTCTCAGCCAGCATTTCCAAGCTTCCAGCGCCTCCCTCCTCCAGTTAGAAGTCTTCTGGGTACAAATTAGGAACTGCAGAAGTCTTCAGGTGTCCCAGCTCTTGGGGTCTGAGTCTGGCCTGTGTAGTTGTTGTGTGCACCACAGAGAAACTTGGTTTAAGTTAAAATGCTCAGGGTTCTGAGGCCAACCCACTGTGACACCAAGGCAACCACTGAAAGTGTGAGAAAACGATGAGTGTTATTGTTAGGTGTCCTTGAAGTTGTTGGAACAATATTGTGACATCTCATTTTAGCTCTTGAATATCACTAATTCCTACTCAAGAGACTTTCCCATTTGGAGCAGAGGAGCAGTACTGTCTGTTGTCTTTTCTACAGTAAACTGGCGCTAAGAACTCAGACTCCCGGTGAGAGCGCACCTTACTAAGTAGAACTTTCATCTCATGGGGGTATTGACTAAACTTACCCCCTTGATATCTGATACACTTGCTATATTCCATTTATTATGTTCCTTGCCAACCCATGCTCTACATGTTAAATTATAATTTTATAGGACTATTGGTCAGAATGCTTCAGTTTTAGTCATTAGAAAATGCATAAGCCACGTTTACCTCCTCTAGATCTTGTTTATGGAGCCACGGTTCATTAAAACTATTGCTAAGCTATTACCAAAGGAGCTCAGCCCTAATAATTCCTTGTTCGCACGTGGACCCATAGGCATAAGAAGGGAATCTGGTGTTTCAGTCACCACCTGTCCAGAATCCCTTTGAAGGGCACCCTCTTTGTTCTGCGGATTTCTATATCGGTAGATATGTTGGGAATGAGGTAATAACCTGAGGTTCTTGATCTTTGATATTTTATCTATGAATGATTTAACCCAGAAACTTTTAAAAATTGTTTATCGAAGAGATAAACAACAGTTTTTATAGGTGATTAACCCAGACATGTTTCTACCTACATCTCACGTCCGGTCTCTTCCTGTGCTGGATTTAGAGAAGTGGCTAAAAGTAACAATTCCCTTAATCTCCATTACTGTTTAATATTTTTCAGTGCCACTCTCAGTGGACTGAGGCTAGCTTAGACATAACTGGTCAGGAATTGTTTGTAAGTAAACAATCAGTACTCTGGAGGAAGTGAGCTTCGTGCCTTCAGTTGCCACCCGCTTTCCTGGGCACTTGGGCGTCCCAGGTTCGTTTCCCTAATATTTACCACAGGTGTCATTCCAGGAAGCGAGTAAGACATCTAAAATGGGCCGCATAATTATAGGGAACGAGGTGTCCAACTCGGGAAAATCTGCTCCTGTCCTAATTAAAGCTGAGCAGGTTCTCTGGAAGAAGCTTTGGCTGAGGCTGTATTCAGTTTAAGCTAAAGAAATCTTCTAATGAACCACTTCTTGAAAATTCTAACACCCAAGAGAAATTGCCCACTCAAGGGTACTGTTTGGGCTAATTTGTCCGAGGTGCTGAAGGTGCTGGGCTACCTTCATAGCCTTCACCTTAACTGTTAGTTTGTAAGCTGTTGCTAACCTGGGCTCACTATATAAGCAAGGCTGGCTTTGAACTTAGATACCCCTGCCTCTACCTCCAAACTAAAGACTTGTGCTACTACAACCACTCCATCCTGTCTTGGTTTTAGTTCACACAGCTAGTCAAGACCTGGCTTATAACCTAAGCTGTCTAGCTGCCTGGCTGTGGAAACCAGTACATCAAGGTCTGCTGTGTAAGCAAGCAGCTCACCTTAACAGCAATCTTATCCTAACAGAGAACGGAACGGTAGGTAGAGAAAGCAGTCACGGGCCAGGCACCACCTGTATGTATGGCCCCATGCTAGGCACTTTCTTCATACATTTTATTCAGTCTTCAAAATGTCACGTTAATATCGATTACCCCTATTCTGTCAATGATGCAAATGAGAATTTGGGAAGTTAAATAACTTGCTGCTAATGTCCATGCAAAACTAGTTCATAGGAGACCTGAAATCGGAAAAAGGTCCACTTCCCACCACAGACACACTTATAACCATGGCTTGTGCTTCTTACTTTAATGAGACGGTTGGCACTTGTGAGAATAATGACCATGGAGACTGGGTCAAGAAGCTAAGCAACATTGTAATAAAATAGCACTGTTACTATTTTTTTTTAAATCTATCAAGAGCATATCTTGTTCTTGGCTACAGAAAATATCATAATATTTTCCCTGAATTTTCAAATTGTAGTATGATCATATTCGCCTGTCCCTGGACTACCACTGCACAAGTGGGTATATTCCCAAGTCCTCTCTCCTTTCCACAGCCTGCCTTGGCCAGTCCACAAGTGTCCACTTGCCTCTGAGCTAGTGTACCGGGCATTCTGTTCTCCCTTTGTCTGCCCACTGTGTGCCACAGGACCTGGCAGGAAGAGCTTTCTGCCAAGAAATCTGGAATTCTACAACAACGATTTCATCTCCGTATACAGGAAGAAACTTTCTAGAGTGCCAGAAATTGGGATAGAAATTGGGATTTCTCACCTCTTAGAGGAGAGGAATAATAGTTCTCCAATTAAGAAAAAAATAAAATGTAAGATAATTAGGACTGTGCAGGCAGAGTCTTCATTCCTAGCTTTCTCAAGGAAGGACAGGTTGAGAATAAGTACATGCCATGAAACATACTCCTTACCATCCTAGAATGGGGGTGTGCATTTTATTTTGAGAAACTCACGTGTAAGTATTAAAGAGTTTGGTACTAATTATAGATCCTTGGTGTCAGGGAGACCTGGTTCTATCCTTGCCCCTGTAAATGTAGACGTAATGTCTTCACATTTCAGTGTATAAAATACCAGACCTAGCCCCGGGAGTGTCAGCACTCAGCCAGTGTTTGGCTTGTAGTGTGTTCGTAAGAATGCTGACTGACGTCTCCCTCATGTCTGGATGTGTTGGTTTTGTTGACCTCAGTGACCTCAACGGTTCTGTTTGTCCATCTGCTTCACTCTATATGCTTTAGCAGACTGTCCATGACTCCTTCTACCTCCCACTTCAGCTAAGGAATCAGCATGTGGCACACAGGAGGGCCTGTCACATAGTTACTTCTAAGGTTTCTATGATTCTAACTTAATGAACAGTCATGACTTATGCTTGGGAGTTGAAGACTGATCATGTTTCACAAAGAACAATGGGTAATATTCATTTTGCTTTTCTTTTGGAGTACAGTTTGGCAGATTTGGGTATAAAGGAACTTTTTGGCTCGAAAATATTGTTTTTCTTTTCTACCTTTGTTCTTTTCAGAAAGATGTTATTGTTGCATTTTAAGACATAAATAATTGGCATTGTATTTGAACATAATCTACAAAAAAGTTTTTCTTATGCTTAAGTAGTCTTTTTGTGGTTTTTTGTTTTGTTTCATTGTTTGGTTGTTTGTTATTGATGTTTCAAGACAGGGTTTCTCTGTGTAGCCCTGGCTGTCCTGGAATTCACTCTGTAGACCAGGCTGGCCTCAGAGATCTACTGCCTCTGACTCCTGAGCCCCAGGATTAAAGGCGTTTTCACTTTAAAACAATTTACTTTGAAGAGTAATTATGCTTTATTAAAACCACAAGAAGGTGAGTTTGGTTGTCAGTAGATATTTCTGGTTATGAAATCACACAAACTCAGAAAAGTTCAGGGCTTAACTTTTAATTTTTGTCTCACTTTTTAAAAAAAAAAAAAAAAAGTTTTAAAAAAATCAGTCAGATTTTTAAATCTAACTTCCTAGCTCCTATAAGAGCTAGAAGTTTTGCATTTATTTCTTTGACTCTAATTTTAAATTATTTCACAATACTGTGTATGTGTTTTTTTTTTTTCTAATAATATTGATGTAGACACCAAGTTACTCTTTTTTTCACTAGTCATGATATTTGGATAGACTTTGTAGACACAAAGAATTATTTCTGGCTTAGTACAGACGAGATAGAAATTTGAGTCAATTTAGCATGTAGCAAGTTGACTTTGACATGTTGTAACTAGAAAGTATGACTTCATTGTGCCTAGTTTTGTGAGTGCTTTATTTTATTGTTCTGGCTTATTTTTGTGGTACTAGAGATTGTGATACTTGTCAGTCAAGCGATTGGCTGAGCTGTACTCACATCCTTCTGGGGGTTTGGTTTGCTTTTGGTTTGTTTGTTTGTTGTTGTTGTTGTTGTTTTTTGAGGTGGGCTCTCACTAAGCAGGTCCAGGCGAGCTTTGAACACACTCAACAAAGTAAGTTTCCTACATTGGCCTTCTGAGTAGCTACAGGTGTGTGTAACCATGGTTGCCTGCTCTCCTGTTTCTATGGAGAAACCAAGGTTTTTCTGTCAATACCTCAGGTCCTTTGTCAACTATCAGTTCTCTCCTGTGCAGTAAGAACCTCTAGCTGGTGAATTGGCACAGTAGTCAATTAAACAGATTCAGGATGTTCTGAAGGAACGTGGATTCCTCAAAGTTTTCATTCGGAGTTCTCTGAATGTCTTGGGAAAATATTTGCACTGCATAAAAACTGATTCCTCCTCATTTTCAATAGGTGCGAGTCTTCAGCAGTTACAAGATGTTTTAGTAGAAAGTAAGCCTAGGTTCAAATGAAATTTCATGTGTACTCTTGAAAAATAATCTTTGTAACGTGTAGTGAACATTTATCGAGTGCTTCCTCTGATAGTTTCGTGTGTTACTATGTCAGAGTTTCAAATGGAGAAGATGTGCCTTTGCAATAAAGCTATCCTTTTGTGTTAGATACTCTGTTTAACTGTACTTGCCTTGTTCTTGACCCTTAGAAGTAAGGGTCTACACTGTGCAGCCAGATAGCACAAGACAACGCTGTCGGCTGTGCTTTATTGTGACTTCAGAATGGAACACATTAGGCTGAACAATTTTAAAGCCCCCAAAGTTTTACTTTCTGTAAGTGTATGTACTGCATACCTAGCTCCTTATTTTAAAAGAACCAAATTTTGTCCTTAACTTCAGGGTCAAGGTTTCAAATTAAACTTTTTAATAAGTTTTTTCTATTTTAGAGTATTCAAGGCCTGTTGATTTAAGAGTTCATTCACTCCTGCTCAGAAAAAGGTGGATTCACTTCTGTGGAATAGACATGACCAGGAAGAGCGTCCCAGCATTGGGATACATACATGCCAGGGTGCCAGTCTCAGCTTCAACCCCAGATCTCAAGGCTGAAGAATGTAGAGTGGTTTAATTAATACATGATACAGACTCGAGACATTTTTTGGTTTTCTGAATCTTACCAAAGAGTACAAGTGTTATTCCTCCTGAAGGTGTATTTCAAGCTGTGGTTGAAATATTTAGTCGCCATGTCTCCCCCAGGCAGTTCGTTTTCATAGATTTCTCACCATTAAAAACCTTCCTAAGTGACTATGAAGGAAATGGGTTCCTATGTCTGCTTTTGGTGTCAGTTGCTTTATGGTGGAATTTAATTCTTTATTATTTAGTGGTACCATTCATTAGTCTTTAAAATTAAAAAAAAAAAAACAGTTGCTAAGATGCTATTCTGAAATGCTTTAAAATTCTTCTGTCATAAAATACTGACATGGCTATTTTTCTCAGGGAACAGCATGCCAAAAACAGCAAAGAAGATTCTGAAAAGAAAAAAGAAAATGAAGTAAAGAAATCAGCCGAAGCCAAAGGTAGCCATTACATTACCACGTTGTTGGTTATTGCCATAAATATTAAAGAATCATAAATTGCACTGTAGCCCATGGTATAGTTTCATGGCAGAGAAGTATCTAGAATCCATAGGACAATGAGTTTGACTCTTCTGCACCACAGAATAAGTAGAAGTAAATTATAATGACTGGAAAACAACAATCACATTTTACTGGAGATAAACTTGGTTTGTTTTTCTCCTGATGGAAAACAAGGGAAGGGTGGTGCTCAGGATCCAGACACTGAGGAACTTGCAGTGACACAGATTTAGCTGTAGCCCATGTTCACAGTTTCTATCACACACTGGTCCAACCTCAGCAAAGAGGTCCGCAAAGAGGTTCTCTTTGGTTCTTGCTGCACATCTTCTCTACTACTGCTAGCTACACTTGCTTCAAGTGTGTTTTGAAATCTAAACAGAATATTGTGTTGATGTAAAAGCACAAAATGAAAAGAAATTCCTTGAACAAGTGTTCAAGTAGCACTGTGCTAGCAGAATCAGAGTGGTGTATGTTTATAGTATCATCTTCAAAGACTCCAGAAGCTACCACGAATGCCGGAGCTTCCTGTTTGTTACCTGACAGAGTGGCTGTTGGTTTTCCTATGAAGAATGCAGAGCCCTAGAAATGAACTGTAAGGCATATTACTCTCCATTTGGAAATAGATGGAACTGTATTGACAGAGTGAGATTCCAGCATTAGCAGATCGAAACAAGCGTAAGGTGGAATAGGACACACACATTTGTAGAAGACTTACATATGGCAAGCAATCAGAAGACAAATTATAGAGCAATCTCTCTCCTGTTGCTCTAATATAGAGCAGAGCCTTGCCATTTGTGTAAGCCACCTTTGTGTGTATATTTATTTCAGGTGCTTGCTAAACTCCTGGGGATATCTGGGATTAAGTTTTTAGGTTATCTACCTTCCTTCTCCCACTTTTTTCTTAAGTATTGGAGATCAAACCTGGGTTCTTGCACTTTCTAAGCAAACACTCTGCTACAGAGCTGTATCTAGCCCCACCCCCTAATTGGTAAGCAAAATAGTTTTAAGTAAATTAAAAGGAATAAAAATTAATGTGGTAGTCTATGTTTGGTTTTTGCCTTAAGTAATTTAAAAAGAAGAAAAATAAATGTGGTGGCCTAAGTTTGATTTATAATAGAGATACAACAAAAGTAAGATAACTCAAAATCTTGATTCAGTAAAGCCTGGAAAAAGTATTTTAGCATTTGTGATTGGTGCATCCATCCTCTTGTAAATGACAAATGTCACTTTTCTTGAAATTTCTATCATGCATACACACCACATTTTTTTTAGCCCCTCCTTTGTTGCAGGACACCTAAGTAGGTACCTTAGGTTAGCTCTTGGGAATTGTGTTGCAGTAAACACCAATGTGCAAGCATCTCTAATGCGTCTACCTGGTATCATGGGTAATACCCAGCGTGGGGACATCTTTAAGAAAGCTCCATACTGAGTCCATAGGGTTAGCCTGATTCTCACCACAGGGTCTAAGAGCTTCTTTTTGTCCACACTGTGCCTGGATTTTGTTTTGTTTTCCTTAATGACTGGCAGTCTGTAGAGTGAGATGAAATCTGAATTCATTTTTGATCTGCATCTTTCTGATGCCTTGTGAGTGAGCATTTTTCATGTTCATTGGCTGTTTTATTTCTTCCTTTGTGAATTGTCTGCTCATTTCCTTTGCACAGTTATTAGCTGAATTCTTGTTTTCCTGTTTCCTGGGGTTTGTTTTCTGTTTGCTGTTTTTATTATTTTTTGTTGTTGTTGTTGTTCTTGTATAACGTAGCTCTTTTCTGTCAGTCTGTGGGTTGTCTAGTTTCTCTGTTAACTGTTAAAAAACTAAACAGTTGTCCACTTCCTTGGTGTCATTATTCAGTGGAATGCATGACACTTGGGGCTGTTCAACTGCCTTTCAGATACAGATTTTCTTTTTTCTTTTTTCCTCTGTTTACCAGTTGTTCGGGAAGAGTCTACCCCTAGCATACAGCAGACTCAGCCACCTCAGCAGGTACAGCAAGTGCAGCATGCTCAGCCACCTCATCAGGCAGCGAAAGCTCTACAGGTTCCACAGGCTCCACAGCCTCCACAGGCTCCGCAGGCCCAACAGGCCCAGCAGGCTCAGCAGACCCAGCAGGCCCAGCAGGCTCCACAGCCTCCCCAGGCTCCGCAGGCCCAGCAGGCCCAGCAGGCCCAGCAGGCTCCGCAGCCCCAGCAGGCCCAGCAGACCCCGCAGGCCCAGCAGACCCCGCAGGCCCAGCAGCCTCAGCAGGCCCAGCAGGCCCCACAGGCCCAGCAGCCTCAGCAGGTTCAACAGGCTCAGCAAACCCAGCAGCAGGCCCAGCGGCGCTCGGCTGTATTTCTCTCCTTTAAGCCCCCAATTCCATGTGTGCCCTTGCGCTGGGAGCAACAGAGCAAGCTTCTTCCAACTGTCGCTGGAATTCCAGCTAGTAGAGTTTCCAAATGGAGCACAGACGAGGTGTGTTTGCTTTTGCTATTTGATTTTGTTACTTATTTTGTCTGCAGGACCATCTGCAAGGATATCGGCATCTTGAGTGTGATAAAGGCTTCGACTGTGGGTAGTGTTTAATCTTTCAGGGTTTTGTTTCCCCTATAAGAGAGATTTTATTTTGAGGGTATTTGTGTTCAAAAATATTTGGATCCCAACTTCCTTTTTTTTTTAAACTTGGAATTTTGATATTATTTTTGACAGGTGTCAGAATTCATTCAGAGCTTGCCTGGGTGTGAAGAACACGGAAAGGTGTTTAAGGATGAAGTAAGTGTTCCACTATATTGTAATATGCTTCTTGATGGTGTCAAAACAGGGAGATGCATCAGTGGGGAAATGTGCTAAATTAACAGTCAGGAGAAGATGAGTTCCCTCAATGTAGACATTTAGTGTGTAGTCACAGTACAAGCAGCATTAA
Organism: Mastomys natalensis; assembly: GCA_021653895.1. Taxonomy (NCBI): domain Eukaryota; kingdom Metazoa; phylum Chordata; class Mammalia; order Rodentia; family Muridae; genus Mastomys; species Mastomys natalensis. Next base: position 381,368 of record JAJTUV010000708.1, read on the forward strand.
CCACTTGAATTAAACTGTCTTACAGCAGCTTCAAAGGAAAGAGGAAGCATTTCACGATCACACACAGTAGCCCTAGACTCATTATAAAACTCCCCACAGAACTTAACAGCATGTTCTTATATAGTTTGTAGCACTGAAATAAATCAAAGGAAGAAAGTAGCAGTGTTTTGATAAAGTGAATCTTTCTCATTACTTTTATTTCAGATAGTATCTATCATCTTAACAATATCAACACTAACTCCCTCTAATGATCAGAATAAAGTGTAGTGTTATAGCCAGGAGTATCTTAGCTCTCACCTGTGTCTCAGTAATATGTGTAAGAGCAGGAATTTATCATTGTCTACCTCCAAGATTATCTGTTTAAAAAGTATCTACTTATTTCAAATTAGTGTACAAAGTAACAGATTTCCTTCTGGCCTTTTCATGTATACTATTGGCTGATCCCTCCCTACACAGGGTTTCCCCCATTCCTCTGCTCATCACCACCCCGACTGTCCCATTCTGCCCCTATTTGACCTCTATGTCACAGGAAGTCTGTGACCCTTCCTGTTCTCCTTCCTTGATAAATCATAAGTTAAGATTGTGTATGTGAGAACATGCAGTATTCAGCTTTCTGACTTAATAGGGTAATTTCCAGGGCCAATTGGTTTTCCTGAAAATTTTACAATTTTATCTTTCTCTGTGGCCAAATAAGAGTTCATTGTGTGTATGTCCAGCATTTTAATTTCCCATTACACTGTTAATGGACATATAGACATTAGCAGCAATAAACATAGATTTGCAAGTAACTCTGATAGGATGTAGAGTCCTTTTATGTATCCTTTTATGTAGCTGGGTCTTCTGGTGATTATATTTTTAGCTCTGTCATGAGAAACTTCTGCAGTGGTTTTCAATATGGTAGCACCAGTCTTCACTGTTGCCAGTCGTGGGTATCTGTTCCTCTTGCTTCACATCATCTCCATGTAATTTTGTTGTAATTTGTTCTCTCGATAAAAGAATGTAGGTGGTGTTGGAGAGATGGCTCAGAGGTTAAGAGCACTGACTGCTCTTCCAGAGGTCCTGAATTCAATTCCCAACAACCACATGGTGGTTCACAACCATCTGTAATGGGATCTGATGCCCTTTTTTGATGTGTCTGAAGACAGTTACTGTGTACTTATACATGAAATGAATAAATAAATCTTTAAAAAAAAAAAAAAAAGAACGTAGGTGGAAGTCAGAGAACCACATGTAGCAGTCAGTTCTATTTTCCATGTGACTAACAGAAAAGCAAACTCATGTTGTCAAGCTTTTCCAGTGAGCCACTTCAACAATCTTTTTTTTCTTCTATATTTAGTAGAATGAGGAAGGTAAAAAAAAAAAAAAAAAACCCTCCAGCTACTTAACTTCTATAAGCCAGTAATTAGTTAAGTAGTTAGTTCTGGGGAATTCAGGATTGTAGTAGCTTACTGGTACTGCCATGGCAAAGCATAGCCAGTGTCGTAAATAGTAGAAATGTATTGTCTCAGTTCTAGAAGCAAGTTCTAGAAGCAAGACTGGAAACCAGCCTTCTAAGTTCTAGTCTAGCCTCTTCTATGATGTATAGATAGTTCTCTTTCTGTTTTCCTATGTGTCTGTCTCTGTGTTCAAAAGAGAGGCTGGAAAGATTCCTCAGTAGTTAATAGCACTGCTCACCCAGAGGACCCAGGGTAGATTCCCAGCATCCACAGGAAGGTGTACAACTGTCTATAATGCCAGTCCCAGGGACTCAGACGCCCTCTGCTGTCCTCAATGCCTCTGCACACATGTGGTTCACAGGCATACATTATCAGGCAAAACACCAATATACATAAAATGAAATAAAAATAAAAATTTTATAAGAATTTTCAGCCTAGCATGGTAGTACATACTTTTAATCCCAGCACTCCAGAGACAGAGGCAAGTGGATCTCTGTGAATTCAGGACTGAGCTAGTCTACGTAACGAGTCCCAGGACAGCCAAGATTATGTAGAGAAACCCTGTCACAAAAACAAACAAACAAAACAAAACCAAAACAGCAAAGAGAATTTGAAGAAGACACAGTTTAGCTGCCTTTAACCATTCATAATGGTTAAAGCTTCTCGTTACTCTGAGGCAGAAAACAAAGCATGCATTTCTTAGTTCAAAATAGGAAATTGAAGGAGAAATTAATTAATGTGTTGTAAAACCTTGCAATTCCCTAAAGGCTGAAAGTCATTTTAAAAACAGTACCTGTTTTGTTTGTCACCCCACTAAACCAAATTTCATTTTCATCATGTTGTGGCTTTGAGCTTCAAAGTGTCCTATTCTGTAATGAAACTTTTCATCTTAGTGGGCCCAGGACGAAAAGCATTTGCCCAATAACCATTGGAGCTTAACACTGGCCTCACGTTCCTCCAACCACACTCTTGATTGTCCCTCTTCTGTCTGTGGAGGCTAATTATGACCATGCCTGTCTTTCTCATTGTTTTCCTTCATGGTGGAAGGCTAAATCTGTTACATGTCCATGTGTACCTGGTACTTTGCCCAAATTATTTGCATCTGAAAGCAATGTTATCTTCTGTAACTTAAACAAAGAAACAAAATAACAAACTATATATTTGACTCAGTACCTAATTGAGAAGAACACAAGATTTGTGGGGATGGGAAAATGACTTGGTGCATGAGTGTTTGCAACATGAACATTAAGACCTTTGGAGCCACACCACTTCCATAGAAAACCAGGTGTGGCGGTGCATGACTGTAAAGCCAGCACCAAGCAACAGGCTGGGGGATCCTGGGATTCTCTGGCTAGAGGTCTGAGCTGGAACGGCCAGCTCCAGGTTCAGTAAGAGACACTGTCTCAAAGAATAAGGTAGACAGCTATAGAGGCAGACATGCAAAATTGAACTCTGGACACACACACACACACACACACACACACACACACAGTTTTAAGTCATAAGAAAGTATGGCCACGTTCGTTCCCTTCTCCTGTGGACTTCGATTTCAGATAATTGAGTTTTACTATGCTGGATGTGTGACTTTAGATAAGACCCACAGATCAGGAATGTTGTGTTCATGAGCTGCTGTGTATGCCTTTTTAGCATTGCTGTCTAGAATTCAGCTGATAATACAGCATAAAGCTTTGAATATTCCCACAATACTCCATCTGGTTAATCCACATTCCTCTGTTTTTTTTTCCCCCTGTATTTCAGCAAATTGATGGAGAAGCATTTTTACTCATGACGCAAACAGACATTGTTAAAATTATGAGCATTAAGCTGGGCCCGGCTCTCAAAATTTTCAATTCTATTCTGATGTTCAAAGCTGCGGAGAAGAATTCCCATAATGAACTGTGAAGACTGGTGAATTCTGGTACCCTCGGCTTCTGCTTTATAGCTCATTATGTTTTTCAAAGCACAAGGACAGCTCCAGCTCCCAAGTGAGAAGTCTTCAGAACTCACAGGAGCGGCACTCCAGGGCTCCATTTGTCCCTCCAGCTGCATAGCATTCTGAGGAAATGCCTGAGCTTCTTACCAGCAACTGTCCGACAACAGTCACCTTTTGGTTCCGCTCAATGAGCTAAACTTACCTTTGTAAATTTTTTGGATGTGGGAGGAGGGTGGGGAAGGGAGGCTTCATTATTTATGGATGGGGGACAAGATCAGAACTTTTGGCATTTTGTAAACATTGTCAGAGTCTCTTTCATGTACACCTTCTTTTTTTCAATACTTTCAGAAACCTTTTTATATAACTGAATTTCAACCTAAACCAAATCCTTTGAACCTGGCTGGGTTTAGCCTGGGACTACTGTCAGTCATGTTCACCCTGTGCCATATTTGGAATTGCAGCATTAGCCAAGTGGAACGTTGTGAGTCACGATATTGCCTAACTGTGTGTCATCCTCTGTTGGGACTGAAGAATTGTAAATACGACCTTTCTCTGAATCCACGTTTTTACTTTTGCATGCATCATGAATTGTTAAACCAAGTACTTTTCACCAGCATCTTTACTGTTATTATTACCAAAAAAATGTATATAAAAGAATGGCATTGAAGAATAAACTATATAAACCTACTTAGATTTGAAGGAAGTAGTGTATCTGGACAGAATCGATTTTGTACATCCTGGTGCCCACGTGTTTCCAGCAGTTGGCATCGGAGGATTGTGCAATTATGTACGTATCCCAAGGGATGCTGATGAGGAATTTGATTTGTGAAGTTATTGTGTGCATCTCTGTAAATGACATGGACTTAGCTGGTGCTTTACCGAAGAGGACTCACTTGTCCGGAAACACTAACCCTTCAAGAGCTCCCATCTGTCCCACGGTCCTACAGACCCAGAAGATTTCCTCAGAGCTGAGAAGCAGAGCAAGGATCTGACTGCACAGACCTGGTGTGATCACTCCACAGACATAGAATTCTCCACGCTCTCCCACAGGTTGAGAAAGTGGTTCTCAAAGCCGTTATTCAGGAACCTCCAATGAAGAAAGATTCCTTTCCCTATAAAATCTTTTGCCTTGATTTCTAAGCATCTGGATGCACTTTAAATGAGAGCTCGTGGTTATTTATAAACTCATAGCTGACAGTGTTTCTTTTGTAAGCGTGCACTTCTGAGGGGAAGGTAAAATATTTTGTCAGTCTTTGGATGTACTTTCTAATTCCACGATTAGATGTTTACGCAAGGACTGATTTAAAAATAGAAAGATTAGTAGCATGCGGTCGGAACTCTGGGGAGAGTCCCACCTCGTTACACGAACTCTTTAATGTTTTTCTGATGTAGGACTTCCTTTGATGTGCCATAGTAGGAGTCCTTTGCATTTGTCATGATTCAAGGTAAACAGGGTCCGTGACATCTGCAATGTCCTCTTCATTTCTCTGCATGAATCTGCTAAATAAGCTTTTTATTGTTACTCCCCCCCCTTTGTTGTGGTCAGTATTTGTACATTAACTTGCACTTGTTACATGTGATATGAATGAAATAAAGTCTTAATTGCAGATTCTTTTTATATATGTATGATTTTAAGGAGGTTATTAAATACAAGAGATAAGAACAGGAACAATATAACAAAAGTTATATAAGGCTTGGTTGTATTTTAGTATTAGAACTACAACAAATAAATAACAACAACGTTAAAGATACTGTAGAACTGGGATGCCTCCATTGCTAAATTGCATGTCACAATAAGCATGAGGCCCTGGGTTTGTATCTCTAGCACCCATTGAAGAACCAAGTGTACCTCTTACCCCAGTGAGGTTTATGGGCTTCAAGTTTAGTGAGAAGTTATGCTCAAAATAAACTAAGGTAGTGAGGCTAGAGAAATAGCTCATTGGTTAGAAGTACTTGCTCAGTTTTCAGCACCTACACGGCAGCTCACAGCCACCAGTAGCTCCAGTTCAAGGGGATCCAATCCCCTCTTCTGGCCTCCACATGCATTAGGTACATGCATAGTGCCCAGACATACATGCAGGCACACACTCATACTCGGTGGTTTGTTAGTTTTTGTAAGGGAGTTGATAGAGAGAGTAATCATACAGGAAGACACAGCGATACCAGAAATGGACCCCGATGCACATTATATAGCAATCTAATGTCTCTAAGTTTGAATGTTTCTGTAATGTACTTAGATTTTCTCGGAAATCACGTTTTTAGCTCATGTAGTTCTCATCTACATTAAGAATGTTTTTCTTTCTAGTTTAAAGCGAATGTTGTAATGAAGGAGACTTTTAAATCTAAGATTTCACTTTTAAGCAGTATGCTCTTCTGGAAGAAAAGGGAAACATTGACCGTTGGAGGTGGCGCGGGATTATACCTCAAGCAAGTGATCTTCACTGTCCCATCAGTTGGATGTGGTCTCGGTGTTAAAGGAGCAAACAGGAAGGGCTGATGATAAGGGATTCCTGGAGTAATAGAAGCAGGCTTAAGAGGAGACAAAAGGGAGGGATGTGTGTGGAATACACAGGGACTGACCAATGCAAGGCAAATGAAACCTATCTGAAGGCCCATGCTTACCACAGCCAGCATCTGCTCCATTCAGTGGTCTCATCCCAAAGGTGACAGTGTACACATGTCAAGCAAAGCAGAGTGTTTCCCAAGTGGTAGTACCAAACCAGGCTCCGAGGGATGCACCTCGAGATAATCATGACTCTACCATGTTGACACTTGGTTTTTGTGGGTTGAGAGCTCAGCTAGTCCACAACCCCACCTTGTCACCCTGCACAGCTGAGTGACAATGGGGACACTCAGTTTCCCACAGAGACTGTAGACCCTATAAGAAAAGTATTTCAGGAACTGGTAAATCCAAATTTAAGGCAGATTATAGAGTTTTCAACAAGGAATTGGAGGGGGTAATTTGAGTTATAAAAAATTTGTAAGGGGATTACTTTATTTTAGTAAAAAGAAAAAAATAAGCATTTTAAAAAGTCCATTTGATGAAATAACCCAGGCTTATCTGACTATGTCACAAGTATTAACACATTGAAATCTCTACAATACCCAGAACGACTCCCTCACTACCCCAACTCCATCCCCATCTTTCAGAATTAGGTAATAACATGATATTTTGATGATAATATCAAGGCATGCCTTAAATTATTCTACAGTTGTTTTTTTTTCTCATGGAATTCCTCAGAAAACAGAGTGGCTGGGTCCTGCTAACCCAAAGTACTGTCTCACCATTCATGAATGAACACAAATTTTCAATGTGACCATTGAGCATGGGCTGAGTCTCTGTGGAAGGAACCCTGAAACATAAACATGTGTGTGGACTCTGTGCTTACAAGATGACTCACCAAGGAGGATACCCCAAGATCACAGCTGCTCTCCTATTCAATATTAATTGAAGGAAACCAAAACATATCAGACCAGGCAGGCTGTCTGGGGTAAGGAAATCGAGGACTATATATCTCTTCAAAATAGTCAAGTTCAAGATATTTCCAACCAATGTTTTAACCAAAGAGACGAAAGAGGCAGCTGTCCAACTCGTGGGTTTTCAAGCCGTCACGCTGAGTTAAGTTCAGGGTCAGACCCTAACTGGGAGAAATTTACCTTATGATGTCTTTTATGCCAGGCAAAACTGACACTGTTCAACTTGAAACCTGACTACAGAACTCAGATCAAATTCAGAGCCTTTAATTAGTATTTTATTACCGAACTTCACAAAAACCTTAAATATCTAAGTTATAGAGAGGCTTCAAAAATTCATTGATGCTGGAGACAACATGATTTTTCTAACCCCTACCTCTAAGGCAATAGATATTCTAAGATTAATCTGCAACTATTTATGAAGCTTCCAACACCCTGGAGGGTTCATTCAGATGCTCTTAAGTGATTGGAGGTTGAGACCTGATTTCCTTCTCTTTGAAGAGGGAAACTGGGGACTGCACATCAAAGATCAACGTCTCTAGGAAGTTGAAGGTTTGGGACAGTCTTCTCGGACACTCGATCCCAAAACATGGAAAGCAGCCACCAAAGCAGCCAGAGCTGTGACACAGTCATCCACCTTTGTGAGCTTCTCTTTGTTCAGATACAAAGAAAACTCACAGCCATTGATGTGGAAAGGGTTTTTAACTTCCAACACAGGCGTGGACACATGCACCTGAAAGAGGAAAGACATCACTATTGCTGATATGTGAAACAGCTAAATGATAAAGCATGCCTGAATGTCAAACAATATTACACTAAGTGAGCTAGTTACAGTATAGCCTAATTATACAATAAAACTACTAAAATAGGCCACTCACCCTGTAAGTGAATCATATGAAGGTATAAAATGAATGGCCATAAACTTACTCCATACCTTCTCATTCAGAACGACAAAAAGGCTGGGCTCATCCCCAAAAACATGTGGAAGGAGTAAACACTTGGCAGTCATCTTCATATCTGTCAAGGCAAGCATGTCCAAGTTTTAAAAATGGCAGATGGGGGGAGCTTTTGAGAACTGTACTAAAAAACTGCTATTAAAATGTTGGGTTTGCTTTTTATTAAATTATCATCACCTTCCACTATGAATAGCAAGCCTTCTTGGATGAGTATTTTACAATCATTTTTGCATGTATATGTGTGGCCCACATACATATGTGTACGCATGTTTACATGTGTGGGCACATGTGTGTAGGTATGCATGCAAGTGTGTGTGGAGACCCAAAGTTAACATCAAGCATCTTGTTCCATTGCTCTCCATTTTATTTACTGGGGTGGGGTCACCTGCTGCATCTGGAGCTTGCACATCTGCTGGTCCAGTTAGCCAGCTTGCCTCAGGATCCTGCCTCTGCCTCCCAAATGCTGGATAACCAGTGCCCACTGTACCTGCCAGCTTTGACATGGGTTCTGGGATCCAGAAGTCCAATCCTAATGCTTGCACAGCTAACACTTAGTTTGATCATCTCCCTACTGTCACAACCATTTTTAACCATTTTTCTAATGAATTCAAAACTTCAGAGTCTGTGCTGTGTCCGTCTACTAGATCTTATGGTGTTCAGTCTTGTGGTGTGTATTATAAAAGTAAAAGGTACCAGTACCTATAATATAATTTTTTAATAATGAGTGTATTTTTTTAACCTAGGCTTTTTCTCTCCCTCATTTGAAATTTTTTTTCCTGTCTCATTGAATTGCACTTAGTGCAATGAAGCACTTTTGTCTGGAGTTGCAGAGATGGCTTAGAGCTTGCTCCCAATCCCTGCTCCCACCCCTGGGGTTTACTAACACTTCAGCACCCCTTCGTCCTTGTAGTGTTTCATCTTCTCTTGCAGGGCTGTGTTGATTGGATTGTCCAGCACTGAAAAGGCAGTCAGTATATTTTCCGAGTAGGATTCCAGAATATGCCTTGTTTTCTTATAAATATCTGTTTTTGTAAGAATTTGAACTTCTCTGAACATCTGGTGGAAGAGAGACATAGATATGATGGGTCACAAGAAAAGGTTATTATCTTTCCAGGGAGTGGATTGCTGGTTAGCATCACACTAAGCTTCCATGAATGATACAATATATTACTGAGTTTTTAGTAGCTTAGTGGTGGATGCAGGACAATAGAGGAAAAGAGCAGAAGTCTGAAGTAAACAGCCAAACAAATAATGGATACAAAATTATAACTTTGGAGCTGGGTGGTGGTGACACAGATCTTTAATCCCAGCACTCAGGAGGCCGAGGCAGGTAGATCTCTTGAGTTAGAGGTCAGCCTGGTTTATAGAGTGAATTTCAGTACAGCTAGGGGTACACAGAAAAACCCTGTCTCAGAACAAAAGAAAACATACAGAAGGAGGAGGAAAAGGAGGAGGAAGAAGAGGAAGAAGAAGAAGAGGAGGATGGTGAGGAAGAAAAGAGGACGAAGACAAAAAACTTAGGGAAACTTTTGTTCTATTTTATAGAATTGGCTGCTTTTTAATACTAGAATGGAAAATAAAGCAAGTTATGAATTTAAACTTTGATTATAAATTCCACTAAATGAAAATCACAAAACGTCTATACACATGTATACTGTAAGTTTGGGTTACATGCCTAAAGTTCTTGGCGCATTTCTTTTATAAACCACGTTGTTGTCATTATGCCTTATTTTTCTCATCTTGATTGAGGCAAAGCAGGGAAGAGAGGATCTCAGCCGGAAAATGGCCTCTATTAGATTGACCTGTGGAGATGGCTGCAGGCATCTTCATAATTGCTAATCAACATTGGAGGTTCATGGTGAGACCCCTGCCTATACTGTGTAAGAAAGGCAGGCCGGGGAGCAGGCTAGTAAGCAGTATTCCTCAAAGGTTTCTGCTTCAGTTCCTGCTCCAGGTTTCCTGCCTTGGCTTCTCCTGACCATGGATTGTGCAACCTGTAAACCAAATAAACCCTTTCTAAGTTGTTTCTGATCTGTGTTTTCACAGCAACAGAAACCAAGCTAGGATGGTTATGTTTCAGCAGTGTCCAGCAAAAGGCAAAACCAGAACACTACTGGCTTTTCAGAAACAACTCTTGAAAAATACTCAATCTTAGGACCCTAAGAAAGTGTTTAAGAGACTGTAAGATGAGTTTAACAATATATGTGCAGAAGACTGGCCTTCTAAGTCAAAGCAAACCCAATAGAAGCCTCTTGAACTTAAAACCACTTTTGCCTACCTTTTCTAGAATTTTCTAAATTTGACCTCTCAGAGAATTCCAACCCTACTGCCCTTCCTCCTTTGTTGACAGAATGAGGTAAACAGACCTCCTAGTCATCTACACCAATGTGAATTAATTTAGTCACCACTGTCCCAAAGACTGTACCATTTAATGTTGACTGTGGGGCCTCATGGGTCCTTAGATATTTGGGTAAACCATAAATTGATCAAGATCTGAAAGTTAAGGCATTTGAAGCTGGTCTTACATCCTCATCATGGCACAGTGCTCTCTCTCAGCGGCAAGCTGAGCTGAGCTGAGCTGAGCGTGAGGAAAGGCTCTCTCCCCACACAGGCAGGAAGTCAAATGTGAGGAAGATCAAGTCAGCTTCTTCCTTGGACCCAAGGTCCATATTTTCCCTTTATTTTGATATAATTTCAAGTTGATATTAAAGTTAAAATAAATAGAACCTAAGGATGCCCTTCATGAAGACCTACTAACAATAAACTGTAGACAGAATGGTCCTTTGTCCCTTAATTTTCCTGAGTACAAAGACACAATTGGGGAGTCTAACTTTCTGCCTCGTTTAGATTTGCCAGGAGCTTCTTTCTTTCTTTCTTTCTTTCTTTCTTTCTTTCTTTCTTCTTCTCTCTCTCTCTCTCTCTCTCTCTCTCTCTCTCTCTCTCTCTCTCTCTCTCTCTCTTTCTTTCTTTTTATAGATCCAGGGTTGCTAGAGAGATGCAAATACCATGTATCAAGCTGTGTCTCCTGCCTCAAACAAGGTTTCTTGGGCATTTTTGAAAAGTGGTTCATCAGTTTGTATCCCTTCTCTCTGCGATATTTTCCTGGAGCTTCTACATTTGAGGTAAGAATCAGGAACACTAAATGTGAATTTGTCCCTATGTTAAAGATACTATCTTCTTCCTTCCTTCCTTCCGCCCTCTTTCCTTCCCTTCCTTCCTTCCTTCTTTTCTTTTTTGTTTTTGATTTTTGATACTAGTTTTCTTTGTTTCTTTGTGTAGCTCTGGCTGTCCTAGAACTAGGTCTGTAGACCAGGCCAGCCTTGAATTTACAGAGATCCACCAGTCTCTGCCTCCTGAGTGCTGGGATTAAAGGCATGGGCAACCACTTCATCAAAGATAATAACTTTTCTCAGTTGGTTAAGTTGGAATCTACCAGCTCTTTCCACTTCTCTGTGTCTGAACTATGTTGTATTTGATGAGAAGATATATTGAGAATAACTATCTGCTATATGGATTTTGTCAGAAGGTTTTGCTAGGGAGCCTATGTATCCCAGAATGACTTGGAACTCACTCTGTAGCCCAACCCACTTCTGTGGCTCCTGCTCCCTGTCCCCTGCCCCCTGCCCCCTGTCTCCCAAGTGTAGGGATTACAGAGGAGAGTCCCAGCACACCTGGCTAGCTCACAGAACTCTATCAACAACATTGAATACCCACTGATGCCAATGTCACTGTATTCACTGCCAAGTGGCATCTGGCTTATCTGTCTTTCCTAAATGTTTAGTTGGTGCTCTACTTACCACAGGGCAGGATTTTCTCTTTGTCTACATTTATGTACTTATTTGTAACAGCATACTAATGAATTTTTATTTTGCTCAAAAGGATACAAATATGAATTTCAAATAATATTTATGTAATTTTATGTGTTTTTATATTTTCTAGATTTTGCCAGTAGAGGACTGTCCTCTGATATAGCTCAATAGTTGGTGAACATTTCCTTAATTATGGTATTTTCTAATATTTCAGGCTTATAATTATATATATATATATATATATATATAATATATATATATATATATATATATATATATAGTGTGTGTGTGTGTGTGTGTGTGTGTGTGTGTATGTGTGTAGGTGTGTTTCTTAGCCACTGAATTCATTTGTTATCTAAGTGACTGACAAGGTAGTGAAACATAAAATCCACAGCTGCGTATGAACCTCTATAGAATTAGAATCAACCATACTGATGAGATTTAGCCTAGCTCACAGGCTGTCTCTCCTCTCTCTTTCCATGCTTCTCACTCTGCAGCGGTACGGTCCACTATTATGCTCAGTGCAGACACTTACAGACACCAAACTCCCAGTGGATGACATTGGTGATGAATGAGCCCTTTGTCCACACCTTCAAACATTTTCCTTTGTTGTGTGTGTTGGAAGTTTTCTGCTGATCAAATGTAACTCCTTGACTCCAGAGTTTCTTCTGCCTCGTCTTTCGATGGACTGGGACAGCAGGTTGCTACCACGGTACCACTTTAACTTAACTAAAAGATAATTGTTGAAGCTGCTTCTCAGAGGGAAAACACTGTAGCATCTCAAAGGGTCTCTGGAAACTTAGGGTGTTTGTTTAATTTTTTTTTCCTCCCTCCTAAATCTCGGCCCATTTGCCTTTTGTCATAGCCATAAATCCCAGTGATAGAATCCTAGTTTAAATTTTAGACTGTCTAAAATTTTTAAAGTTTCTGTTAAAAGAATTTTAAAGGAGATAAAATTAATGTTTATGAGGTAATGAAGGGTCAGGGTGAACTGCTGGGCCCCTTCCCTGACTGCCAGTTCTTCAGAACCCATATCTGGAGTACATCAGCTCTGAGAAGTTACAGAACAGCAGAGCCATAAGATCACTTTATGCCCTGGTTGATTTTTCTCAATTTGATCCAAACCTGGGCTCATCTGAGAAGAGGGAGACTCAATTGAGAAAATGCCTCTCTCAGACTGACCTGTAAGGCAAGCCTACAGAAGGCAATTTCTTGATTGATGATATGTGTGGGAAGGCCCAGCTCACTATGCCCAGTGCAACCCCTTGGCAAGGTGGCCCTGTGTTATACAAGAAAGCAAACTGAGCAAGCCAATCCATAGCTTCTGCTTCAGTTCCTGCCTCTAGGTCTACTGCAGGTGATGAACTATGATTTTCCAGTGTACACCAAATAAATCCTTTCTTCCCCACCTGGCTTTTGGCTATGGTGTTTTATCATAGAAATCCTAACCAAGACACTTTAAGAAATGATTTTATATTATAAAAGAAATAGAAAAATATTACTTGGGAAGAGTTTTGAGCATACTGTCTTAACTGTTTAAATGAATGCAAAATGGAATTATTCATGTGAGAAAAAAAAAAACCCTCAAGTACAGACACCTCATGCCCTCCCTACCCCACCCCCCATAGTGTGCTCCACAGGGAACTCTAAAGACAGCAATGCCTGCTCTCTTGAGGGGGCTTCCTGCAGTTCTGACCCAACTGTCCTGCTCACGCCCTACAGAGAGTTGCACTCACTGTCTTGCTGGGCTGCGTGGTCACTGCTTCAGAGGAAAAGGAGGTGAGTGGGGTGGGGTGGGTGAGGGTCAGGAGGAAATGAACTTGTCACCAAGAATAGACAATGTTGTAGGTGAGTAGCTTACCTGGTAAGGGCACTTCAGGAAGGGAAACATCTTAAGAACATCCTTGAGAGGCGTTCGGCCGCCAATCATCTTTCTTCTTATTTCCAAAGTCTGGCTCATCCTCTTGTCCACTTCTCTCCAGTCCCTGTCTGTTTTCATAAACTCTTGCTGGAACCAGTTAATGTGCTCATCCACCTCTGAATCTAAATAAACAGATTCTTCCTGCCAAAGATTTTCAAAGTGTCAGTGGCTCTCACGTTTCAGGGCAGTTGAAAACTTCATGAAAACCTGGCCTCCAAGAGGCTTTATCTCCCTCTTCTTGATGTATATCTATTGGTGCTCCCATTCGTAAGTAATCTCACTTGGCCTTGAGCATGGTTAACCAAGGGCAGTCACTTATGAAAGCAAATGAGATAGGTACTTACAATGGAATTCTAATCTATGCTCTTTTTAAAAAATTATATTTAATTTGTGGGTATGCGTATGTGTCCTTAAATCAGTACATATGCTGTGTGGTCCAGGCAGTTATGAGGTTCTCAATAGGTCTTGGCAACAGCAGCAAGTGCCGTTAGCTTCTAAGCAGTCGACCCTCCTAATATGTGGTCTTGACAGATGTAAAGAGTTACATTAATTCCTATTTACCTGGTAACACAGAGTCAGAGTGCCCTGAAAATTTGCAATTTATCAGAGTGTTATTTCTACGCACTTAATTCTTAGATGGCAAGAAAAGGCTTTAATTAAGTTTTGTTTATTATGTATATATTTTCTCTCTTGTGTGTGTGTGTATGTGCATGTGTGTGTGTGCATGTGTGTGTAGGGTACATGGGTTTGCACATGAGTGTATGAGTATGGAGGTCAGAAATTGACATTAGATACTTTGCTTGAGTGTTTTGCATATTCATATATGAGACTCACACTCACTGTCTTGCTGGGCTGCGTGGTCACTGCTTCAGAGGAAAAGGAGGTGGAGTGGGGTGGGGTGGGGGGTCAGGAGGGAATGAACTTGTCACCAAGAAAGACAATGTTCTATATATCATTGAACCTGCAGCTTACCACCTGCCTTGATTGGCTGAGGCCCAGCAGTCCTCTTGTCTTTACCTTCCCTTCAGTGGACTTGAACTACAGGCTCATGTCACCATATCACTTGAATGCTAAAGACTGAACTCAGGCCCACATTTGTGCTATACCTACTTGTCACTAAGAAATCTACCCAGCTCTTTTTTTTTAAAGTTGTGACCTTTATATTAGATGCTGAAAAACTCAGAAGCTGCCACCAAATGCAAAACCAACAACGTTTTTTTTTTTAGTGTTTTTTTTTTTTTTTTTTTTGTTTTTGTTTTTTGTTTTTTTTTTTTTTGTGAGAAACCATTGCTGTTATTATGTGCTGGGAGGGATGTAGTGGTTAGAAAATATCTTGCATAGCCTTGGTAAAAACTTATAAGACAGCTTTGAGAAAGCAAGAAGGAATAAGGAACTCAGTTGACATTTGAATAAAAGCTAACCAACAGGCTAACTCACCAGGATGTAGACAGATGGTACCTGTAAGTGAACAAGACCATATATATCAAAGAACTAGTGGGCTTTGCATCAAAGCATTACAAGTATCTATCCCTATGTCTGTGAGCTCAGTAGGACCAGCCAGACATAGATTGAGTGAATTTCTAGAGAAAAATAATTTATCTCAACAGCTAAGAATAAAACTTCTCCCATCTTAATTTCATTAGAAGATAAAAATCGTTCCACAAAGAAAAAGAGTTTTAGAGCTCAATTCTACCTAACATTTGAAGCTGAATGCTCTAAATTTATGTAGATTTTACCCAGAATTGAGAGGAAGTGTACGGGATTTATTGGAAAAAGCGACAGTGTGGTCTGGCTCTGGCTAGCTCTCTGGCTGCTGCCTCGTTCCCACTCTATGTTCCTATACTAACAGTGCCAGAGGCACCAGCCTGGGAGCACTGCCCTAGCTCCACGAGATGTTAGCGTGGCTCTGTCTCTGCCAGTCAGCTCTGTGGGTCTATGGCTCTAAGCATGGCTCAAGGGCCAATTCCACACCCCCATGTGGTAGATATAACAATTTCTATACCCGGTAGAAATGAGACTCTTAATGCTAAAGATTATCCAATGGATTTATATATTAGCAAATACTCAATATACAAGATGCCCACACAATTAGAATTGTAAACCCAGTTTCCTAACTTTGATAAGAATAACTGCTAGAGACACAAGGTGGTAATATCTCCTGCTATCTTTCCTCTCCTCTTCCTTCTCCTCTCTCCTTTCTTCCTCCTCCCAACTCTTCACTCCCACCTCTCTCTTCTACTTCAATCACAGAAGATGCATTGCAAATACAATGGGCAAGAAAGGTTCTTGCAACAGGGATGGTGGAGAGAGAATACCCCAGGTTATTCTACAATACCTTTCTGATATGACCATCAAATATAAAAGAACACTGTCTGAGAGAGAGGAATTCAGAGCACAGTGATGAACGAGGTCAAAATACCAGGAACCAGGGACACTAACTTGGGCTTATCCCTGGAAGCTCCATCCATTTGACATTGCAAAGGAACTAGGAAACTGAAGAGAAACATGTTTGATTTCTGTGTAACATTTCACATATTATCTTGCTGAAAACCCAATTTGGGAGTCACTATTATGGAAAGGTTTGAGGCATAAGAGAGAAGTGTAATGTAGTAAAAACTCCATAATTTACTTGGCTTGTCCAAATTTATGAGAACATCACATAGTGTATGAGGCAGTTTGGAATGAAAACCAGGAGCATTTCAAATAATGTTGAGAAGCATCTCATATAGTTCCACACACATCTATGATTTACAGAAAAATATTCATCAAAGTAAAAGGATAAATTAAAAAAATTATACTTATTGAACAAAAAGATCTCAAGCGAACATCATCTTTGAATGGCAAAATTTTAAAAAAGGATGCTCCTTAAATTCATAGACATGTCAAACATGCTTATTATATTCTATCTACTGAGACAAGAAAAGAGAAGCAGGTGCCAGAGAGATGGCTCAGTGGGTAAAGTCACCTGCCAACAAACAATCTGAGATCAGTCTCAGAATCCACATACTGGAAGGAGAGAACCAACTCCATCAGAGAGTTTGACCATGTAGCCCAACCTGGCACCCAACTCTTCAGTCCTCCTACCTCAGCCTGCTAAGTGATGAGGTTACAGGTATATGCCATCTCACTCAGCTAGAAAATACTTTTACTATTTCAAATAATAATAATAAAGTGCCTTTAACTAATACATTGTAAATCTATAAAAAGACATGCAAGATGTGTAAGAAGAAAATTAGTTATAAATAAATGTATGGGTTGGTCCATTTACACTTAGAAAGAGTCCGCTTGTAAGAAGTCATCTTTTTCCAAAACAGAGTTATAGATCGAACAACATTTCTGTTAATATAGTAAACTATCTGGAGCTAGAGAGAAGTTAAAAAGCACTTACTCCTATTTCAGAAGACCAGAGATTGGTTCCCAGAGCCCGTGTGTCACGTGACACAAAACCGCCTGTAACTGTCGCTCCAGGGGATCTGGGTGCCCCCTTTTGGCTCTATGGATTCTCACATGCATGTGTGTATACATGCATGCAGACACGGACAAACATATACATAGGTATTTTTTTTAAAAAAAGATAATTATCAAAAGCAAACCCAGCTAGTATCTTGATGATCAAATCCTAAAAACTCATGAAAGAAAGACATAAGGCCCAAGAGTGTGCGGTGAGATGGCTCAGCTGATGCACAGGCCTGATGACCTGATGTCAACCTCTGGGTCCTAGACGGGGTTAAGAAAGAGCCAATTCATGTGAGTTGTCTTCCAACCTTCAGCTTGTGCGTGTACATGCGCACACACACACACACACACACACACACACACAACAATTTAAAATTCAAGTATAAGCTTCCTCTGGAAAAGAATAATAAGATTATTATAACAACAATATAATAAGAAGAGTGGAAGGTATCCAGGTGTTTCACAGCTGTACACTCAAAGGATTCAGCTATGGTTGCAGGGGTAGATGGCCAGAGCAGCGAAGTACAACACACCTTCCGAACAGAGCCAGGAGCAACAAAGGTGTGCTGCAGGACCCAGGATGAGGAGAAGGCTGTCACACAAACATGTAAGACATTATTTTGCTCACAAAAGAAAAAGAGTCCTTTATGGTTTAAGAACTTTAATGTTAAAGGCAAAACTTTTTTTTTTTAATTAAAGGAATTGAAGACTATATTTATCAGTTCAAGGTGGGAAAAGATTTTCTGAAGGCACTAAATCAAAAGAGAGAAGACTGATAACCGTAACTGTATTAAATGACAACTATGTCTGTCAAAATACAAGCAGATAGAAGTTTAAAAGAAAAAGCACAGACTGAGAGGAGATACTGACAATGGATATGATTGATAAAGCTCATATAAGTGAAATACTCATAAAAGATATGTATTTATGATTCTTGCAAATAAAAATGCTAATAGGAAAATGGCCAAAGACACGAACAGGAATTTAAGGAGCAGTAAAAGTTTATAAACATTGCCTTTGAGGCTAGTAAAGTACACAGTTTTAGATACTAAACCTCATTACAGGCTTATTTATATAATGTGACATTCTATACTGACAGACTACATGAATAAGTTTAAAAAGTCGTGCTATTTTTATTTCAGAAGTTGACAATGAGAAGGAAATGTGATCAGGCTGTGTTTGTCTTCGTACAAAGACTGAAGCATTTATGTTTTTCTGACCAACAATCACAGAGAGCAAATCCAAAGCTTTCTAATAAAAACTGTTCTTTTCAAGCTACTGTGTGTTTTTCTAAGGCTGGCGTTTGCTTCCATCATAGACAAGTTCCTTCATGTGGAGTAGTGCAACCCGCACATGGGTTATAACATTTGAAAAGACACTTGAACTTGCACAGTATTTAAGTCATTCTTAAATCATACTTAAACTTTGAACACGAGAACTGTTTAAAAGAAATCTCTTAATTTCATGGTAATTTCCACTCTTTGTTCACATACTGATTTCTTAATGGTGAAAAGCCTTGTTTCTGATAGTGTTCTCTGAGAATATTTTCATGGAGTAAAGCAATCTTTTCATGGTCAAAAACAAAAACAAAACCAAACAAAACCAAACTTTTAAACATCTTATTTTAAAAATTCATTCTCCTTTAGGTGTGCTACCAAAACTATTTCAATGGCTCCGTGTAAAATAAAGTCTGCTGCTATGGTATTCTTTATTGAATGTCACCCTCCTCTTCTCTAGTTTTTTCCAAGGTTAAATAGACTTGGGGACCCAACATGATAGGCACTAGGCATTCGTGGCTTCTGATCAGCTTAAACATGGCTAGTTCATTTGAAGCTCGTGCTGGTAATACTAGATTCCAAAACGCAAGAACAGAATGAAGACTGTATTGTTGATTTTATAATGGTCACACATCGAAATGATAATATGACGACTCCAACTGGTTCAGTAAAAGTTACTGACAACAATTTCATGTGCTTTTCTTTTTCCTTTTTATATGTGGCTGCTAGAAAACTAGAAATTACCTACATGATTCATGTTGTATTTCTGTTGGAGAGTGCCACGTTGGAAGCTGGGGTTTTTCAAACCAAATTCCAGTTGTGTGTGTGTGTGTTGAATTGTATTGTCACTAAGTAGAATTTGGGAATGATGCTTTTTCTATTGATTCTGATCAGCCTCTGGGTTTAGCATGTAGGCCTGAGCTCAAGTGATCAGCAAGCAGTTTGCTCTATACATAGTGCTTCCAAGTATTCAGCTGACTTGTAAAACTTCCCAGCATTAGTAAATTAGCTGCCCACTGATGACAATAATTGCATTCTATCTGGAATACGGTCAACTGTCAACATTCTTCTTCATTTTCTGCTATCTAGTTTGGTTTTGAACCAAAAGAGGAACATCTGTGGAAAGGATATAAAAATAATGAGAATTTATGCAATTAATCACCATGTGTCAGCTGCAGCGTGTAAACAATAGCCATGCCCCAAGAAACAGCCACAGGAACGCTGCAAGGATTCCAGACAAGCTTGGCACAGCTTGCAAGCTACTTTATTTCTGGGCCAAACCAAGTAACATGGAACATCACTTCCCAGCTTTAACTCAGGAAGCACGTCCATATTAAATACATATGAAAATGCTTTAAAGAGAGGGCTAAATGGTAAATATAGAGTTGGTAACCTATCAAGTGGTAATTAGTTCATTTTCTTATTTATTTAGCAAAAGACATTTACTGAATTCCGATGTCACTATCCTGTAGGTTAAAAAAAAAAAGTTCAAATTCCCAAGTTCTTCTCCCTCAATAAACTATCATGATAGTTGACAGAGCATTTCACATCCCAATGGGACAAATGTTCACTTCAGTTGTTCCATTTTTCAGACTCTGCAAAGTGTCCTTCACCAATGTCTTGGGGAGGGAAGTGAGAGCGTATGTGTTTATACACAGTGAAATATTTTTTTTCCACTTTTTAGGCTGCTATATTTCAGCAAGGGGCAGTGTTCCTCACAGATCTCCCTCACTGGCTACAGAACAAAGACACAGACAGCAGGACCAGCCAGCCCCTCAGAAATGTTTCCGTCACTCCAGGAGGCTGAGAGAGGGACAAAAAAGTCACAGAGAAGCAACGCCAGTGAAGCCTGGAGTCTCCAGTGCTGTTCAGGCTGGGCATGATTCTGCCATGAGGGCCACCTGATTATGGCTTGAGACTCTGTTAGCTAAAAAGGTAGGTTTTTTTTTTTTTTTTTTTTTTTAATGTTTTCAGGAGCAATAGAAAAAAGGAATAATCTGACAATCAAAATAATATTCAAGTCTCTCTCTCTCTCTTCTCTCTCTCTCTCTCTCTCCTCTTCTCTTCTTTCTTTCTTTCTTTCTTTCTTTTTTCTCTCTCTGTTGTGATTGAACCCAGATACTTGACATGGACATACCCACACACAGACACCCACATACACTTAATATGTATAATTAAAAATAATAAAGCTAAGAGTGGTGGCATATACCTTTAATTCCAGGACTCAGGAGGCAAAGGCGGGCAGTTTCTCTATGAATTCAAAGCCAGCCTAGTCTACATAGCTAATTCCAGGCCATCCAATGCTATATAGTAAGATCTTGTTACAAAAATAAAATAGTAACATAAAATGAACAAGTCTTTTCTTTAAAAATGTGTTTCCCAGTGGCATGTCGGGGTGTTTAAGAGAGGCCCAGAGTCTCTCCAAGTGATCCTGGAAAAGAATAAACATTGTGCGAGGCTCTAAGATCCAGTGTCCCTGTGTACACCAGAGATCACCATCCTCTTGCCAGACAAAAGCAATACGATAGGACTCCTCCCTCCAGCCCTCTCCACACTGTCTCAGCAGCCTGTACAGGAGCAAGAGAGTGTTGGTAGTGGTGTTCTGCCAGCTAGCCAGTGCTTAGAAGCCCTGAGTCTGACCCAGGGCTCCCATGTCTATACAGTACCCCTCTCCTAGTCTATAGTTCTCTGAGAAGCCACATGCTACAAAGTTATCCTGGAACCAGACCGTCAGGAGAGGAATCATTCTTCCCCTTATTCTGAAGTAGGTCACCATCCACCTGGCAACAAACAACGGTTTTACACTAAGCACGGGTGGCAAGCATCCAGGAACAAATATTAAGTAGCAAATACAGCTTGGGATGACAGGAGACCAAAAGGGATGACAGAGGAGAAGAAAATGTCAGCAACTTACACAGTTACCAAAGTTAAAACATCTGGTTTGAGAATCTATAGTATTTGTATTAATTCACATTTTCAGTCAGGGTTTCTATCACTGAGATGAAACAGTATGATCAAAAGCAAGTTGGGAAAGAAAAGGTTATTTGGCTTCATCACTGAAGGAACTTGGGACAGGAACTCAAACAGAGCAGGAACCTGGAGGCAGAGCTGATGCAAAGGTCAAAGGGGTGCTGCTTACTGGCTTGCTTTCCTGGTTTGCTCAGTTTGCTTTCTTTTAAAACCCAGAAGCACCAACCCAGGAATGGCACCATCCACCACAGGCTGGGCCATCCTCCATCAGTCTCTAATGAAGAAAATGCCCTACAGCTGGACTTATGGAAGCATTTTCTCAATTGAGTCTCCCTCCTTTCAGATAACTCTAGTTTGTGTGTCAAGTTGACATGAGAGTAGCACATTCACTAAGAAATATATAGTAAAATACAATTAAGAAAAGGAAACTAAACAGAATTTTTAAAAAGAAAGTGAGCAAGCTGGTGAGATGCGTCATGGGTTAGAAGTGTTTACTGTAAAAGCCTAGTGGCCTTGGTCTACTCTCCATAACCACCATGAAGATGGAAAGAGAGAACTGACACCACAAAGTTCTCCTCTGACCTCCACACATGCACCACCAGGCATGCACATGAACACATACACCATGGACACCAATTATTAATTAATTTTAAAAGGAAAGGAAACATAGTTTCCAATGCATGAAACTGTAAATTATCTGGTTCTGGATTATCTGCATGTATTTCAAGACACATGACAGGTTACTGCTACCCTGTTCTCAGGCTTTCTCTTGTTTTACCTTATTTCTTTTGACACCAAAAGACAAATGCTTAGTAAAGTGGTGGCATAGCTGTTGTATCGATACAAGACCGGGCAAGGAGCAACATGAGGTCTGGAGTTGGAAAGACATTTTTAAAGACGGCAAAACATTCAGCTTCTTGAGGGAGTGATCTGGAGATGGAGCTTAGAATCCTGGCAAGGTAAGCTCGTTTTGCAGTACAGTGGGCACGTTCTTTGTGGAGTGTCTATGGCACTCAAGTCCACAGATGCACAGGTAGGGCACCAGTGCTGTGCTTGCTTTGGGCACTATAACCAAACAGCATAATTTGTGCAGAGCTAAATGATGAGACTGTAAAAGGTGAGGACTAGGAAAAAGAGTCACACAAGTGATTATGGATTATAGATTATGGAAGTTTATGTGATAGGACTAAGAACCCTGCATTTGTTGCTCAAGATACCTCCCATTCTTGTGCCCTATCACTAAAGAAAGAAGTAACTACAGAAAGCAAATCAAATCAAATCAATCCCATCTCTTCCCGCATCCCTTCTTCTAAGGGACCAATCCCTCTTCTCTGCCTTAGAACGTGTGGGTAGCCTCCTGCTTCTCGTCTGCTCCAACATTTTGCATCTCTATAGCTTATGAGATAGATTTATTTTTCTGTAGTGTGGACATTTGTATCGGTCAAGGAACTTTTAAAATATGAGAATTACCCAACAATATCTAAGGCCAAACATCTTTGATATTCAAAAACCTTAAGAGAGCTATCAGAAGATCAAAGTGGTGATTGAAAGTAATTTAGACAATCAGTATAAGGTACTGAAATCCATGATATAAATCTAGTGTATGAGGTTTTGTCAAATTCCATAATTATGTTCATACAATTTTTTTAATCACCGCATGAGCTAGAAGATATATTTAGAAATACATGGATTCTGTGTTTCATTCCTTAAAAGCCTTTGACTTTACAGAACACAAAATCACACAGAGACGCTCCAGACTTTAAGGAAACAGCAATTTATAGCTCGATTTGGAAAGGGGAGATATGTAAATACTTCCAGTGGGATTTCCTTCCCTGGAAAAATGTCATTATTTAGATATAACCAATCTCCTTTTAGTTTAGATGGCAGGAAAGTAAAAATCTCTGTTTAATTACAAAATAAAGCCTAGTCCTGAAAAATTCAATTCCCCGTTCTTTTTAAATCAATGCCTCTGTATAGGCCTTAGAGGAATCCATCCCATGATATAGGTACCACTGAGGGTCTAGAAGAGAAGACACACACACACACACACACAAACACACACACACACACAACTGTAGCTCCAAACAATTCTAAGGTGTTTTGACAAGGGACAATGTACAAAGAGGACTCAAAGATGTTATATGAACTGAAGGGAAAACATCAATAGAGACTTAAGCCTCTCAGGGTGATCTCTGACTGAGGAAGACATGAAGTTTCAACTCAGGGAACAATTTCTATCTATTCAACTTTATCAGTTATCAATTCCAAAGTGTTTCAGTGTGATATGAACCACAGGAAAAGTAGGGGGTTGGAACTGAATTTACTTATTTTTCATTCACTTAGGAAGGAACTTCACTTCCAGTGTAGTAAAAAAAAAAAATCTGCTTTTTGAGGGAGGAAACCAATTTGTACACAATTCTTGTGCAGCAGTACCCTTGAGGTTAAAACCTTCAATCTTAGAGAAAAACTGACCACATACAATGTTAAAGTGGAGGTGAAATATTTAAAAAAGAAAGTTTAAAGGGAAGGGAAACAATAGGATGTCCTAAGGAGAGGTGAAATATCCTGTGTTGCAGGGAAGCTCTCTATGATAGGAAGTAAACAATTTATAAATAGCTCAAGGAAGTCCCTGAAACTGGCTAGATTCATAGGCCCTCCCTCCTCAAGGGTAAAGATGGCCCACAGAAATTCTCAGATATGTCTACCTACCTGGAAGAAGCAGAGATCAGATGATGTGCTAAGAAGGCTCTCAGACAAGCTGAGCTACAAAGACCATCCAAACCACCTGAAAAGAATGCCATTCAACCCCAATGGACTGCATACAATCATGCAATAAGCTCTAGACTCCCAGCTTTGGTAGTTGTCACCTATGCTGAGGTGGTGGGCTTTGATAATACAGCTGTCTCTGAGTCATTCTGCTCCTGTAAGTAACCCTTCAACCATATTCCTGTACGTAAGCCCTGAAACACTCATTGGCTCACCAAGTTAGACATTGACAGTATCTGTACTTAGTCTGTCACCAGTGTCTTATCTGGGGTGAAATCTCCCCAGGAATAATGTAATATTGTTCTTTTCTGGAGAGACATTTTAAGAATATCTGCAAAATTCTTAAAAACATATAATTATCTTATCACAATTTTAATTCATTTTCTCTCCTTTTTCAAAAATCAATGTCTCATTTTATAGCTTAGACTAAGCTTGAATACTCTGCCCTCCTGCCTGAGCCTCCTAAGTGTGTGTTCTTACAAGTGTGCTTACAAGTGTGTGCTTCCATAGCCACTGTGGTTTTAGTGTGTATTTGGAATTGTACACGCAAAATTTCTAAAAATCCTCCTCACTAAATTCACGATACCCTTCATTGGTCTTATCATTTTGTCAAAGGAAATGTATAATTAATAGTATCTTAACTGACTTAGCACAGGAAAGCTCATTTACAATTTTAATAAAATATTTAAGCAATAAACCTCTGAAACTTTCCATGGCAAATGATACTGGAATGAGTGGTTTAAAAACATGTTAAACATATGTCCATGAACTGGAGCTCTTAGAAAACTACTATTAAAACTGACCTGATCAAATGTTTACTCTATTTAATAATAAACAAATGTACCAGATGAAAAAACAGAATATTTACATCATGTACATTCTAAAATATAAATGTGTAAAGAATTAGGATTTATATATTTCTGTAGATTAAAGTGAAAATGTAATTGGGAGGCAAGAGATTCACCTTCTATATTTAGTAACTTGTACAGTGTTTTAAGAGTTCAGTCTATTATAATAGCTAGCAATTTGTAATTTTCTCCTTGATGGAGAAGGAGTCTCTAGGCTTTGCCTGGTCCTCAGCTTGAAGCTACTCACAGCATGGGGTTGGAAGCCTTCTGACCCAGCTGTAGGGAAGCCAGTGTGGAGCTCTGTACCCATGCTATGGATAACTGAGGACTGAAGACCACCTAATGTGAGCACTAAAATAGTTCTAGGTGTAGGGGCACAGTTTAGTAGAACATTTGCCTAGCATGCACAAGCCCTGGTTCAATCTCTAGGACTTAAAATCAGTGACTAAATTAATGTTAAAATTCCAACTTTCTAGTAATATGAACATCACGACACCTTTGCAAGGGGTGTGATGGTGCAGGTCTGTAATTCCAATACTTTGGATGCAAAAGCAGGAGGATCAGGGGTTCAAGGTCATCTTTGGCTCAATAAGGATTTGAAAGCAAGTTGATCTCCTGAGACACTTCAAAAACTAAGAGGAAAGGAAAATCATAACTGCAGTACAGAATGAGAAGAGAGACAGTTCCTAAGAACCAGAGCCTAAGAGGTTTTTCCAGTTCCTTTGAAGGCCGTGAAGATATAGTCATGAGATGTATATTAGCATCTTGGTATCCCAATGATTACTGACAACCTTTAAGAAACATGTCAGCCATGCAAACCACTGATTCTATTGCTAACTTTTAAAGGGCATCTCGCTTTGCTTTCATGTTATAAATTATTGTCATGTCATTAATCAAGCCAAAGTTGTCAGAGTATTTAGGATTCAGACTTACTTTTATCTGCACAATTTTAATTTCGTTCAATTGTATATCGGCAAGAGACTTCTTTGTCTGGCCTCTTCGATGTCCAAACTTACACTTATTTCTCATTACTTGTTCATCATCTTCTATGGGTCTTCGAACATATTTAAAGCGGTCTTTGAGGGCTCGTTTCCATAAAAACTGTATAAAATAATAAAGCAGGCCAGTCATTCTTTAAAGAACTTTGCTATAGCTCTGTAGAACAAACTATATGATCTTTGTATGAGACCCTTAGGGTTGAAATTACCTTCATCAGATTATAATTGAAGCAATGACTCAATCCTTAGATTTATCCTGACAACAATTTTGTGTTCAAATTATAGTCCCTCAATTAGAGCTAAGAAATGAAAACACAAAAACAAACACAACACAAACAAAACCCAACCAAACAAATATACTTTGTCTTCTTGTGAGCATACGGAACCACCAAGAAAACATTAGTCAAAGTTTGGCATCTAGCTATTGCCATTGCTGATTTCATGGTTCAAATCCCACAGTCCTTGATCTTTAGAAACCTCTGTAGCCTAGGTTGGGAAGATTCAGATTCTAGTACTAAAGCTACTATGTACTAACCAAATACCTTCTAAAAAGAAACAGTTTAGCCTAGGTTCTTCAGCTACCAAATGGAGCAGCATGATCTTTCCTGACAAATGTGCACACATATGTGCATGCCACACACACACACGTCGCTGTGTGTGTGTGTGTGTGTGTGTGTGTGTGTGTGTGTTAGGTGCATATGCAGGGGTGCATCATACATATGCATGTGCATACAAAAGCCAGAGGTCAACTATGGATTTCAGTATTTTTAAGGAGCCACCTACTTTGATCTCTCACTGGCCTGGGGCTTAATGACTAGGCTGTCTTGCTTCAGGGATCTGTTTGTCTCTGTTTTCTCAGCACTGGGATCATAAGCATGCATCATCATCATGTCTATTTACGTGGTAGTTGACTATCAAACTGGAGTTCTCATGCTTATGTGGCAATCACGTTACTGACTGAGTTGAAGAGAGACAGAGACAGAGATAGAGAGACAGAGAGAGTGAGGCAGAGAGAGACAGAGATAGAATACTCCTAAACTGTGTTTTTAATGATGCTGGGTGGTGGTCATGCCTTTAATTCCAGCCCTTGAGAGGCAGAAGCAGTCAGATCTCTGAGTTTGAGGCCAGCCTGGTCTACAGAGCCAATTCTAGGACAGCCAGGGATACACTGTGAAATCCTTTCTCTAAAAACCAAGAAAGTGGAAAGAGGGAAGAGAAGAGCATGAGTCTTGGGAATAACTATTTGTAAAAGATACTTACAAAGTGTTATTTCTAAAGCATTTTGACATCTGGCCATTCCTATGGAGGTGTTCCACAGGCTCAGTCTGGGGCTGCTTTATGCGTCGATGAAGCTCCTGGGCATGGCATGACTCAGAGATGCTCTGTCACCTCCCCCAGACTTGGATGTTCTGCTATTGCTATCTTATAACAGCACAAAGCCAGTAGATAGCTTGTGGTTTTTCTCAGTCCTGACATAAACTAGTTCAGATTGATTTGTTTGTGTTTCCCACAGTTCAGAAGGGACAGGAGCTCTGCTCCACCCATAGCCATCACTTGCTCATAAAATGACAACTCTTCAGCCTTGCTTCACGCATCTCTCAAACACAAGTGGACCAATTACGCAAGCTTGTCCACAGAGTGTTCATTCTGTGAGTCATGAGTGCCTGCTCTGTGCCCTGCCCTGTGAGCTACTCACACAACATATGAGTAGGTGGATTCAGTAGAAAACATGGTGCTGGAACATAGCCATCCCCCATTCCCAGAGTCTCCAGCCTAAGGATGTGAAAAGACCTACACAGACACGGCTTTCTTAATCATTCTGAAATCACTTGCTCCTTATGACATGAGATAATCTACAGCATCTGGCAATGTCTTAGTCAGGGTTTCTGCTCCTGCACAAACATCATGACCAAGAAGCAAGTTGGGGAGGAAAGGGTTTATTCAGCTTAAACTTCCACATTGCTGTTCATCACCAAAGGAAGTCAGGACTGGAACTCAAGAGGTCAGGAAGCAGGAGCTGATGCAGAGCGCATGGAGGGGTGTGACTTACTGGCTTGCTTCCCCTGGCTTGCTCAGTTGCTTTCGTATAGAACCCAAGACTACCAGCCCAGGAATGGCACCACTCACAAGGGGCCCTCTCCCCTTGATTGAGAAAATGCCTTACAGTTGGATCTCATGAGGCATTTTCTCAGCTGAAGCTTCTTTCTCTGTGATATCTCCAGCTTTGTCAAGTTGACACACAAAACCAGCCAGTACAGGCAGGTACATACTTTATGTTGCAAACCCAAATATATCGTTAAGAAACATCAGAGAAGTGAAGTGTGTGCATCATCTTACATGATGCACAGGCAAAAAAAAAAAAAAAAAAAAAAAAAAACAAAAAACAACAAAAACCACCACCACCAACAACAACAAACAAAAAACCAAAAACAACATTGACCAAAAATAAAAACCAGGAAAAACAGAAAAGGACAACGAGAGTAAATTAGAAAGAAAGAAAGAAAGAAAGAAAGAAAGAAAGAAAGAAAGAAAGAAAGAAAGAAAGAAAGAAAAGATCCCAAAACAGAAGAACCAAATGCAATGCATAATATGGATTGTATGGGACACTATGCAACTATTATTAATTTTCATGGGCATAAAAATAGTATTTTTGAAATAGAGGAAAGTGTCATGCTAAGGCCTTTGTGAAAGACTGGGAGGTATGGCTCTGTGGTAGTGAGCTTGCCTAAAATATACGAGGCTCTATGTTCAGTTCTCAGTAGGTGAAATTAACCCCAAAAAGCAACAATAACAGCAAAAAGATGTTTAGAGTAACTTGTTTCTAAACAGTCATGTACCACAAACAACACGCAGGAAGCAGATAAATACCACAAGATCTTATTAACTATGAATCTGGAATAGTTGCCTGTGAATGCTCCTCCCTTCTCGTCCCCAAATTTCATGATATTTGAGGACATATGATTTAACTGGAGTGGACAGGAAGCTACGCACACTTAGTGGGCGCCAAGGGTTCCACATACTGTCTCATGATGCGTCATGAGGATTCGCACCACAGAGCACTAGAAATCATCTAGCACCAAATGTAACTATGTGAAGAGAAATCTTGGTCTTGAATACCTACCGTAAATCACAGTGTAGATTTGAAAAATTTCAAGACACTTTAAAATAAAAATCAACCTAAAAATAATCAAGTACTCTCTCTCTTCCACTTTTTCTTCTTCATTCTCTTTTATACACACACACACACACACATACACACCCACACAGACACCCCCACAGGCAGCTCTCTCAGTGTTCCTGGGCATTTTCTACATCATGGAATTAGCATGAACATAACTTCATACAGAGATAGGCTAGAGTTTGGGTAAATATCTACCTATGCACCAGCCTTCTCCACTTATATCGTTTAAGTGTGCAAATGAGGCCACAACCTGCTAAGTTATTTTCCATGTCTCTATATTATCTTTATACAGTATCTTGGAACATGTGTAGATTAAATACCCACAGGAGCCCATGGGAGCCCACAGGGCATTAGTCATTACTTTGTAGGTCTCTCACTTCAATAACCATAGATGTAAAGTTCAAAATGTAATTGGATGGCAGGAGAAATAGCTTAGCAAGTGAAGGCGCTAGCAGCTAAACCTGATGACCTGAATTTTATTTCCAGGACCTACACAAAGGAGAGTCAGGGGAGAGGGAGTACACAGAGAGAGACAGAAAGAAAAACAAAGACAGAGACAGAGGAAGAAAGACAGAGGAAGAGAGTCAGGAAGAGAAACAGAATAGAATTTAAAAATAGAGCTAATATTTGCTGGCTGGAAAGACTCCCCTTTATTTTCAAGTATCTCTATGCTCCCTGGAATATATGAAACAATGTGTCAGGTAAGACCAGTCTTGCTTGGGGAACAAGACATGAAAGCAATCTGTTCATATTCACTACAAACGCACCACCCGGCTCCTAACTACATAATGCAGTGTCAGAGACTGAAGCTGGGGATGTGGGGTTTACAGAGATAGAGGCATTCCTGAAATGCTGTACACACGTCACTGATCAGATGGTCAACATTATATTTTATCTTGATGTAGAAGAAGTACCGAGGGTCAGTGTTACCCATGATGTCATGACTGGAGATGTCAGAACCCTAGATTTTTGTTGTTGCTCGGGTTACACTACTTTGTTTTTAGAAGGAGAAAAATTGGTTCAGTTTATATGCAGGAAACACAATTTTTAAAAACGGTGGCATCCTTTATGAGCAAGAGTGGCTGAATTCTAGTCTTGACTTGCTGTCGTTTCCAGATATGGGATGCCACATCTTTTCTGAGTTTGGGGAGTAAATGAGACTCGTTAAGGCATTCCATCATTTGAATCTTCTGATTTCATTCATATATATTAAGCCTTTACCTGAAGACAATGGAACAATGATAGAGAGAAAGAGAAAAGGAAAGAAGAGAACGAGGAGAGGATGATGGGGATGGGGAGAAAAAAGCTCCTTGCCTGTATAGTTGAGATAGTGAGATGCAGAACCTCTATCATGTTAACCAGGTTTACCGAAGTGGATTTATATAAGGAGTATTATAATGTATTTTTATACAGGAGTAGCAATTTATCTTCAGGTTCACATACCTACAATTTCTTATTGTTGCCTCTTACAGTGTACTTTCCTGCCATGAACATTAAAGTACTTTTTAAGTGTAGAGTTCAATATGTTAGGCATGTTTCCTTTGTTACAATGAAGACATGAAGATGTCCCTCTTGTTTTGCTTGACACAGCACCAGGTTCCCTTCAAACTCCTGGTCCTCCTGCCCCAGCTTGCCAAATGCTAATAAGTCTGTTTGTATGCTGAGTTCCTAAGCATGCTTGAGCAGCAATCCTCAACCCTTGCTCTCCATTAGAGCCTCTGGAATCTTTCGAAAGCCTTGGTGGCAGGATCTGTCTTCATATCACTTAAGTCAGAATCTCTGGGTTCCTGAAGGATAAACACCATGAAAACTGTTTTTTAGGGTATTCTTAGGGTCTACCTACTCCAGACAACAGAGATAGAGAGGGAGGATGAGGACAAGACCTCAGAGCCCTTCAAGACTACTTCCCTTTGATTAGCTCAGAAAGCAAGAAACCTCCAATCATCTACTGCTCTGATGCAGTCATGTTCTCCTGCTGGGCATTTCCAGTCACACAGGACCTCCCGGTGGCTTTAGGACAGGGAGAGAAAGATGATGACTCACAGCTGAAGGCAAGAGAGAAGAGAGAGCTAAGGCAAAGAAACAAAAGATATGGAAGCTGAGGGGGGGAGGGGAGGGAGGGAGGGGGAGGGAAGAAGCAGAGGGGAAAAGGGGGAGAGGGAGAGGCAGCAGAGAGATACAGATACATAGACACACCACAAAGAAAGAGAGAGAGAGAGAGAGAGAGAAAGAGAGAGAGAAAGAGAGAGAGAGAGAGAGAAAGAGAGAGGGGGGGGGGAAAGGCAGGGGGAGAACACAAATTCAATTTTACACAAAGAACTACAAGCAACTAAGAAATTCTAAGAGTGGGAGAAATAGTCTTTCCCAGGAAAGAGAGCAGCAGTTGGTTATTCAATACCAAGTGGACAGGCCAGAAAACATATACATGAAAGTATTGTACAGACTGAGCAGTTGTATTTAGGAATATATATTCATATATGAATATGCATATGAAACAAGAAAAATGAGGCCATGAATCTGAAAGTGCAGGGAGTATATGAAAAGGTTTGGAGGGAGGAAATGAATCAACGATAAAATTATAATCTCAAAGATAAAAGAAAAATTAAGAAAATGAAGACATTATAACCAGAGTGATAAAATGGAAAGCTCTCATCTCGAATGGATTGAGAGGAACAGGATGGTGGGTCCACAGTCACTTACAAAGCCGCAGCCGTCCTCATCCAGGAAAGGGTGGGCCTGCAGCAGAGCATTGACCGCATCATTGTACTGTTGGGTGGTGGGGTACCTGTTTACCACAGCAGATAAGATGGAATTCATTTCCAACAGCCCCCAATTAAGGTGAATCTAAAGCACATACAGGTTTCTAAACTTTCTCTTACTATGTATGGTGTTCTTGTCTGTGTGTGTGATGTGTATGTATTGTATATATGTATATATGTATGCATGTGTGTGTATGTATGTGTGTATGTGTGCGTATATGTGTCTGTATGTGTATGCATTGTATGTTAGTGTGTGTGTTCTCTCTCCCTGCATGTGTGTGTGGGATGTATGTGTATGTATGTGTGTGTTTGTGTGTGTTCTGTGTATGTCCGTGTTAGTGTGTGTTCTCTCTCCCTTGTGTGTGTGTGTTGTATGTGTGTGTGTTCTCTCTCCCTGTGTATGTGTGTGGGAGGGTGTATGTATATGTATGTTTGTGTGGCGTAAGTGTGTGTATGTGGTGTATGTGTTAGTGTTGTTCTCTCTCCCCATGTGTGTGTGGAGGGTATATGTATTATAGTAGTGTGTGTGTTGTGAGTGTGTGTGTGTTTCTGTGTGCAGATATGGAGGCCATAGGTTAACACTGTTCCCCTGCATAGCCCACCTTGTTTGTTGAGACAGGGTTGGGACCTGGGCCAAGTTAGACAAGGCTGGCTGGCCAGTGAGTATTAAGCACATACATGTCTATTCCTCCCAGAGCAAGAGTGACAAGTATATGCAGTCATGACTGCATTTTTATATGGGTTTGGGGGCTATCAGCAAATATTTAACCAATTGAGACAATAACCTCAGCCCCTCTACTAAAATCTGTACATATTGAACTTCTATTCTCTATGTTCCCCATAAGCTAAGAAAATTTGGTTCCCAACAAATTCTACTGTTGGCTGAACACAGCTGGTTCCTCCACTCAGCATGTCTTCACTGTTACTCACAGGGAGCCTTCCAGGTACTTCGTCATATCTGCCTGGAGAAACCCAATGATCTTTATCCGCATGCTGTGGTCGGGGCGCTTCTGTTCCGCCAACATGCACTTGACATCATAGGGAAACTCTGGTAAGATGTAGGATTAGTCCACTGTAATGCTTTATGCCTTGCAAAAACACGTTTTACCTTTCTTCTGTGGAATAGAAACACAAAGAGTAAAATTCTGTTTTGAATCTATATGTAATACATTATTTCCCTATGCTCTGAAGATCTATCAACCACTTCCCTGACACCTAAATATACTATATAAATACTTCTTATCCTAGAAGAAATGTCATAATCACATAGGTTTTAAAATTAAGCCTGATGTTGGAGAATATTGCTCCATATATCTTGAAGAGCCAAGTTGTAATGCATACCTAGAAATCGAACGAAATACTTGACTGACAGAAAAGATAACCTGCAATTCTGCTGAGCAAGCAAGCCAAGTATGTTAGTTTTAGTTCCCAGTTAAGAAAAATCTCGCCTTCCTGTTTGGGCCCAAGCACTGAGCAAATCCCTGGCAGTAACTCTGCACCCAATCCCACAAAATCCAGAGGAAGTGGGCCTCCCAGGAGCTCTATCCCGGGCAGCATCTTAGAATACACAGCCTTGGTGTATCTATTCATCAAGCAAGCTGAGCAGACCTGCTCAACCTTTGATGTCCTGGAATCTCAGCTGAATGCAGTGAAGACACAGATGTCAGAGGCTTATCAATTTACTCTTCCCCCCACCCCTCTTCTAATATCTCCCAAAGCCCGCAATCAGCTTGAAGAAGTTAATGAAGAGTCGGCTCCCCTATTCCCTGGGCTTGGGGACTGAAATGGTTAATATTGGGCTGTCTTTCTAGGGAAAAGTAGTGGTTTTGTTGGAACAGGGAGGAATAGCTAGGATTAATTGCATAGCCATAACCTATTGGTAGAAATCTGTATAATTATTATTAAGCTGAAATTATAATTTTTAAAATGGTACAAAATTTACTTTGATTTCAAATTTAAGGCTTTCATTGGTACAAGTTTCTTATTGATATATACATGAGATTAATATAGTTACTCTCATAGGCATTGTGCCTATATAACACATTTAGGAATACAAGGCTTAGACCCAGTCCTTCTTTAACTTTTTTAACTGATTTGAGATGATTAGCCTGTGAGTTAAGGGCCTATAGCAAATTCATGACTCTGAGTTTATTGTTAGGGTGTTTTCTATATTTTATTTAGAAATAGCTGAGAGGAGTTAACAGACAACAGTCCAGATTGCCTTACATGGATAGTTGGTTTTCAAATCGTCAGAAGAAGTCCCAGAATTGACGTTACAAACATTTCTGTATTAAGGTTCATTTTGATTAGAGACCTCTCTACTCCTGACAGCTTCCTGTCTTGGATTCTAAGAAGAAATTGAGCATCTTTGGAGTTACTCCAGTTGTGGTGAGACAGCCACTAGGCAATAATTGCCTCTTTTCATCTACAGACAAATTACTGTCCTAAAAAGGACACACTTGCAGAATAGTCGACTGATTATATCTGCCAAGACAGAGTAATCAGCCCTTAATAATTCTGCATCATTAGGTCTGTCAGATGATCCTGGGCCAGAAGGCTGAAGATCAGATGCTCAGTATAGGGACTGTCCAGGTGTTCAGCAGTCTCTATAAATTGGCTACGTTTTAGAAGCTATGCTTTGTCCTTCCTATAATTTCAGTTAATTCAGTCATTCTGGATTTCTGACGGGGTTGAAGACTTACAGTCTCATAGCCAATCCTGGCTATTTCTTTGAGAGAAAAGACTTGAGAGGATGGTTTTCAGCTGACATTCATTAAAGCCAACAAAAAAGCCAGGTTCAAAACTAAGTCTTTTAGTTAGGAGAGATGACAGAGGTTCTGGTTAGTCAACAAAATGATGGACTGGGTATTAGGTCTATCTTGTACCTTACTGATACAAATTGGTATAGTTATGCTCTAATTGTATTTTGAGAGAAAAGTTTTATCTTAATAGGAAGGGTGATATGTAGAAGGAGCTAAGGTGGAGGAGTAAGGAGAGGAAGAGGAGGAGCTAGGAGACAAGAAAGAGAGAGAGAGAGGAGAGAGAGAGAGAGAGGAGAGAGAAGAGAGAGAGAGAGGAGAAGAAACATGGAGGCGATGTTCATGTTTCTCTGCCAGTCAAAGATAGTTGGTATATCTAGGTTGGGTATTGGGTTACACTTCTGATTGTATGGGCATCTTGTTATTGAGCATTACCAAACTTATAAAGCCTTTGATTAACATTTTTAAAAAAAGTTACTAATAAAAAAAAAAAGAAGCAGGAGGGGTGGGATAGGTGGTTTCTGGGTGGGGGGATAGGGAAAGGGGATCACATCTGAACTGTAAATAAAATATCTAATAAAAAAAATCAATCTAAAAAAAAAAAAAGAAAAATCTCATCTACTCTGCTACTATTTGTAGCAAAATACAAGATGCACCTGATTCAGTTGGCTTGGCTATTTCAGTATGGGAAAGCTGGTGTCTACACTAGAATATGATTCGATGTTTATATTTCAGTTATAGAAAGATACTACACAAGAGGACAGGAAACTATAACATTACATCAGTCATCTGCTTCAGAAGGCTGTAGGCAACCAAATGGAATGTGATAATGGCTGACTAAAATCTGCTAAACATACATTTACTAAAATTAACTGGCTGTACCCTTGAAATTGGTGGATTTTATGCCATATGAGTTAAGCATTGATAAGATTGTTTATAAAATTGAGCTTCAGAACTGCACTGAAACCTTAAATCAGAGGTTAATTCTTATGTATGAAAATGCAATAACGTTTAGAAACTACCACTAATAAAAGGCAGCTGGCAACTGTCAATCTCATTCACTAACAGGATTAAATGGGATGGTGGTGAGGGACAGTGGCAAGCAGGGTACAAGACAAGACAGACATATTTTCATGAGTCTCTCTGTAGGTTAGTTCTCCGAGTGCAGTTGAGTTAGTCACTCAAACAAAATTCTGAGTCATCTTTACAAGCCAAGCTTCCTTTAGCATCGTAAGCCATGCTTTATCAGAATGCATGTACATAGAAGGTGGGGACTCGGGAAGCAGGCGAAGGCATTTTTGTCTCTTTTTATGGTAATCTCCCGTGCATATCCTTCCTTTGGCATTCTCTGTACCCATGGAGAAAAATGTTCTGGCTACACTAAGCATACCAATAATTTCATACTGGACTCAATATAGCAACAGGCAACTTTCAGACATAAATTTCTAGGTCAGCTCAAGTTATTTTTCAGTATGTTTCTCTCTCAATACATTCATCCACTCTGTCAACATGTATGGGGAGTTTCCCATGCCAGCTGCCCTTATACTGCCTCTCTCTCTTCCCATGACCTCAATTCTTCTATGGTCAGATTCACTGTCTCTTGCATACAGAGACAGGGAGGGGTAGAGGGTGTACAGATGAGTGTTAAGTACTAGTCTTTACACTGCCCCCACAATCTTAGAAGGGTGGTGATGTAAAAAGGCTTCAGTACATTTCCACACCCACGCTGTTTCTCCAGTAAACTTTTAGTAACAAACCCAGACACAAACTCTCAGTGGCCTTCTAATATTTTGATCACCCTTACTTATTTCATTCCATTAACAGATAACTTCAATATTTCAATGGTATTGAACAGAACTTAGTACAATTTTTGTCTTTTTTGTAGCACCTATTTTTTTTCTATATGTTTCTTGTCCCCTTGTCCTCATTAGGGTAGGAACTACAAGTCAGGAGATTATTCTATCAAATATTCAGAATGTGGGTTGGAGAGATGGCTTAGCAGTTAAGAGCACTGACTGATCTTCCAGAGGTCCTGAGTTCAGTTCCCAGCAACCTCATGGTGGCTCACAACCATCGGCAATGGGATCCAATGCCCTCTTCTGATGTAGTCTGAAGACAGAGACAGCATATATATATATACACACACACACACACACACAATACACATACACGTACATAAAATAAATAAACAATTCTTTAAAAACTTTCAGAATGCAGCATGACCCTTACAGGATCCACTGAAGATAACAGTCTCTCGTGTTCCAACTAGACAGATTAGGCAAATCGAAGGCATCAAAATTTTTCCTTTCTTTCCATTCAAGCAACACATTTTTGGTGTGATATAATCAAGCAATGCAAACGAATACAAGAGAAAAGACTATTATGCAAGAGAGGAGACTCTCAAAACTTAAAAAAAATATATATATTCATAATTAGGAGCAGATAACAGCAACTACAGTTATTTCCCATCTATAAAATTATATTTGCATTGTATTAAAAAGATCTGTAACAACTTAAAAGATGTTAAATTATTCCCAGTACTTTGGCATGCTAGCGTTTAGCATAGCACTGGCAGGTTGTCCTATACCAGGACTCCCAGGTTAAAAGGGCACTAACATTTCTCTTCTGACTACTAAGTTTGCACTTTCCCACAAGCTTATCACCAAACCAACAGCTCACTTTTCAATTCTGGGTCCCTGAGCCATTGAAAACATGTTAATGTGACCCCCAGTCTGAGAGCATACTGCTTACTACCTACTCAGTTGATACAGTGCTAAAAATATATGTTCATAATAAAATTTACAATAAAGCCAGCAATTTGACAATTACTAATCATTACTACAGTCTCAAATTTGTTTCAGATGCTGGCAAATAGTAATTGTAGTCTATATTTATGAGATTAGAGTGCTACTGTGGTATACCTATAGACTTTTTATACAATGTGGAATTATTGAGTCAAGCAGATTGACCATTCATCATCCCTAGTTCTTTTTTTTTATGGGATATTTTGTTTACATTTCAGATGTGATCCCTTTCCCACTCCCCCCCCCAACCCAGGCACCCCCCTATCCCATCCCCCCTCCTGCTTCTATGAGGATGTTATTGGAAACTTCACCTGCCCAACTGAACCATTACACTTTTAAATTTGCATTAATTTTTTTTAAATGATGAGATGGGAGCTCTTTTAAGCTAGAGCAAAGAAGCAGGCTTCAGGCAGGAAAATGACTTTGGGCTAGGACAGGGAAGTAGGCTCAGATGTTTTGGTCATCCTGATAAGGCCTTAGAAATAGTGATCAGGAGTCATCACGGGACTCTGTTTATTGTCGTGCATGTTCTTTGATTACCTGAGTTTATTGTCTTGCTTGTTCCTTGACCATTTGCATCTATTGTATTATTAGTTCCTCATCCTAGAACTGACCTTAATATTTGCATGTAATTTAAACTGTATAAAGGCTAAAAAGAAGGAGGAGGGATGGGATAGGGGATTAATGGGGAGGGGAATGGGAAAGGGGGGTGGCATCTGAAATGTAAATA
This sequence comes from Mastomys natalensis, assembly GCA_021653895.1. Taxonomy (NCBI): domain Eukaryota; kingdom Metazoa; phylum Chordata; class Mammalia; order Rodentia; family Muridae; genus Mastomys; species Mastomys natalensis. The sequence goes on from JAJTUV010000708.1 coordinate 419,445, forward strand.
AATAAACTATCGAATTAAAAAAAAAGGCTCATTGTCTTTCTAACTTTGTCTAAGTGTAAGAAGAATGAAAAATTATTCAGCTCTTCCCCAAAGCAGACTACCTATACCTATAGCTTCGTGGGGCTCACGTAGGGTAATAGTGCTATTTCTGTGAACAAGAGGCTTAGTGGAGTATCAGCCTGTTAGAAAAAAAACCTTCACAGCAAACATTGAGCATCTCTAGAGAACAGAAGAGACCTAGCTGTTGCATCAGGACAGGGACTCTTTCTTTGAGTGGGGCTGGCACATCCCTTAGCAAGGTTGCTCTATGATGTTTTTTCTTAAAAGAATGAGAAAAGTGAATGGAAAAAATTTGCATCCAACTCCCTACTTAAACTCCAAGCAGTGCCTCCAGGCAGCTTTGTCATGCCTCTCTTGAAATTCTCCTCATCTCCTCCCAATCTGAGTTTTGAGAATGCTCCTGTCACCAAGTCTCCTCTTTTGAAGATTTATTTTTATTTATGTGTATGTGTGTATCCACACCTCATGTGTGTGGGTACCCAAGAGGTTTCAGATTCTCTAGAGCTGGAATTACAGGTTGCGAACTGCTCAATGGAGGAATAGGGGACCTAACGTGGGTCCTCCGGAAAAGCAGCACTTGCTGTTAACTGCTGAGCATTTGTCCATCCCCACAATACTCTCTTTTCTATGTTTTACCTCACATTGTCAACAGTTTCACATGATTTACCTCTCGTTCCATACATCTGAAACAATTTATCATCTTAAAAGAAGAACTAGACTCTCAAATTAAATTAAGGCCCATATTAATCTGGGTTCTGATAGTAGAGCTTCCCTCTTCTCCCCAAACTCTATATATTGAACCTCTAACCTTTATGTGACATGGCTGTGTTTGGGGTCAGGCTCTGTGCAAGTTTCTTGAGCTACGTGAAGTCCAGGAGGTTGAGTGAGACTATGAAGAGATACCAGAAGTAGTATCTTCTTTCTTAGGGTCATGTGAAGAAGCAGAGAGAAGGTAGATCCCTTAGTTGTTACCATTGCTGTGAGTAAACTCTATAACCAAAAGCAACTTGGGGGGCAAAGAGTTTTATTTGGCTGACATACAGAATCAGGGTCCATGGAGAGAAGCCAGGACAGGAATCTGGAGGCAGGCACTGATGCAGAGGCCATGGAGGGTGCTGCTTACTGGCTTGCTCCTCATGGCTTGCTCAACCTGATTTCTAATAGAACCCAGATCCACCAGCTAAGGGTGTCATTATCCAAAACGGGCAAGGCTCTCCAACATCAATCACTAATTTAAAAAATGCTCTCCAGGCTTGTCTATGTAAGCCTGACCTTGTGCAGGCATTTTCTCAACTGAGGCTCCCTTCTCCCACATGGCTATAGTTGTTTCAAGTTGACATAAAACTAGCCAGCACAGTGGCCATCCATAGGGCATGAATTGGTTCTTATCAGAGAATGAACATGTCACCACTATGATCTTAAATCTGTGACTCTAAAATCAGAATATAAATGTGTGCTGTGCAAGCCACTCAGCCTGTGATAACTGCTGTGGCTAACCCAATGTCTGACTTTCTTGTTGCTTTTACCATACACCTTCTTCTTAGAAAGTCGAACCTTGATCTTTCATCTTTATTCCTCATCTTCAGCAGTCATGAAATTTCCCACATTATACTCTTGTATCATCTACTTCTGTTGGTGGTGGTTAATGCTCCCACGTTAATCTGGGATTTGATTGTATAACTTCCAAGCATCTACTAGCAGAGATCTGCTTTTAAAATATCAAGGTATGAATCTTACAAAAAAATCTGGAATGCCTCACTCTAGAGTGAAGGGAAGAGATGCTAACTTATCTATTTAGCCCTAACTTCCATTCACTCTTCCAAGCTTAGTTTAAGCCTCTCCTCAGGTGGGTGCTCATTTCCACTCTGGTAGCCCTACTGTGTGCTTCCTTAGCTCAATTAACAATCCCACCTGCTCTAGAACCAACCTTGTGGACTTGCAACTATTCTTTCCTATCTTAATTTCTGTATTGTGTAACAGAACTCCTTGCAAATCAGGATTTTTAAAATCATTCTTTTCTTTTCTAGGTCCACAGGGAATATTGCCCTGAGATCAGAGAAAACCTCCATCACTGAAGGCCAGGCCCCTGGGTTGTAAGAAGTTTTAACAAGAATCTGAAATGTAAGAATTGTGATTTTTGTGACCTCCCAGTTCATCTCACAGGGACTCACAGCTATGCTAAATCTCGTGTGTGTGTGTGTGTGTGTGTTCCCATTTTTTTTCTATAAATACTGCTGAGGAAAAGGAGAGGCAGAGAGCAGCTCTCTCTCCTCATTATTGGCTCAAATGTAAGAATGAATAAATCCATTTTATATCATTTTTCCTGTGTGCAGGTGAACCACCAGGTCCGAAGCCAGGTCTTTGTGGCCAGAGGCTGCAGTAACATTCTGCCCTCATTGGGTGGAATGGATTGTGATAACAATGTTCTGGAAAAATTTTGGAATGTGTGAAGCAAAGAAATGTTAAACATAAAATAATACAAAAGCTGAGCATGATTTTGCAAGCCTGTAAACCTAGCACTTGGGAGACAAAGGTAGAGGGATTATAGGCATCTTTTCCTACAGAGCAAGTTTGAGGCCAGCCTGGGCTACATGAGGCCCTGTCTCAAAACAAACAAACAAACAAACAAACAAACAAACAAAATCAAAATCAAAACCCTGCCATTAACCTGTAAGAATTTCTATCTAGAAAGTCTTCTAGAAACTTGTGGCTAAATATACAAAATTCACATCTTTCAAAAAGCATGCTTCCATTGTATTAGAGCAGCCCACACACAGCAAGGGAACCGCTGACTAGAAATCCACCAGAATGCCAATGACAAGAAGTGTCACAGCCACCAGAGACAGCACTAATGCTGCATCCCAGATGGGAAGGGAGACAAAGTTCATGCTCCCCAGGGACTGAACACAATGTTAGGATCCCACAGGCTGCTCTGATTTGAAATTTCATTTTCTCCGAAGAGCTCTCACACCTGTTGAAAACCCAAAGGACTCGCTAAGTGACTAGAACTTCATGATTATGGGGTGGGATTGAATATTGCACACCTGGAGCCAACCTTTCTTCGATAAGTCTCCTTCATAGTCATTTGTTACAAACTTCTCTGTCTGCCTTAACATCTGTGTGACTATTAAGTAAAGTCTTTGGAATGCATCATTAAACTTAACAGACCACTGGCTTCCAACAGCCCTAAAGACAAGACTGTCACAACACCTAAAACCTACAGATGAGATTATATTGCTTTGCTGTAGCCCAGCTAGCTGTTTTTCTTTGTTCTGTTGTTAAAATTTCCATAACATCTTCCACAGCAGGTCTGTCAGTCACTCAGAGTAACCTGGATTTGTGCTCTGGGCTGTAGTTACTGACAGTGGCTCTGAATTAGCTACCATTTGTTTATTTATCAATTTATTTATTCTTAGTTTTGAGATGGAGTTGGAGCAGGGTCTCTCTGTGTAGCTCCAGTTAGCCTGTAGCTCACTACGTAGCCCAGCAGAGTATGAGGTCAATGAAGCAGACATCACTTCCTGTTGCTTCTTCAATGCTTCCAAGAATACCTGGCATGCAACAAGCACTCAGGAAGCATTGGCATATTGGAGGGATGACTGATGGTTTAATCCTGACTTAGGTCAGCAGTCTTAAGTATTTCCTATTTTATGGAAATAGCAGATATTATACAAAGAATTATAGGTTTACCAGGTAAATTTGTTTTTTATCTACAGGTTCCCTTATAGTCGTTATATGGTTTTACACTGGAAGTTTCTCATCATGGATCATTATCCCTACTCATGGTAACAGGTCTGGGATAGGTCTCAAACAAAGACCTTTGGATAGGAGAGCCCATGGATCCTCACAGAGATCCTATTGTTCCACTGACCTGCAATTCAGTAGCTAAATAAGGCAGTGTACTACCTGTGTGCTCTCAGATGCCCTGTAATATTATCAAGTCTGTCATGAGGTCTAGAAGCTTCTCTCTTCATCTCTTTGATCCATAGGACTCCTTGTCCTGTTTCTCAGAACTTCCAGTGTAAGACGCCTCTTCTGAGTTCCAGGAGGCCTGACTGCCCAAACATCCAGGTGTAACCTTGCTCTTCCACCTGGTACCACAACTGTGAGAACTGAGACCAGAATCTTTTGACTCTCATTAGACCCACTGTTTTCTAGATAATGTAAATGATACATGAAACTTATGGATGCCAACTGTGTGCCAGGTCCTAAGAACATTTTATAAACACACCATTCACCACTCTATCCATTTTACAGATGAACACAGGTCCACTTCTTCTGGGAGAATATCATACTCATTTGCTAAATGACAAAGCCAGGCTTCAACACTAAGTTCGTAATTATTTTCTTGTCCCTGGTCCCCAGCCTTACTAACCCTGCCATCTCAGGGCTAACATGCTAATATAACACTTACATTTACCCATCTCTCAGCTCATCTGCCTTGAGAGCTCTGTGTGAACTATCAGGGATGGCAGAGGATCTCAAGACCTGCTGGCCCTCTAACCACAAGGGTCTCCTGAAAGCCTTTTCAATTTTCTAATCTGGTCACACAGATTTGACCCAACAAAAAAAGAAACCACAGAAAGTGCATAAAGTACGTGTTCCCTTAAATAGTGAACATTTGTTGACACTACACAGGAATGACTGTTCTCTGGTACTCACCTTCCATGGCTCTTGGCCAACAGAGCAGAGGACAGAAGCAGATAGGAGCTGAGAATGCTAATCACAAGACTGAGACGTAGCACAGTGGTAGTGCTCACACAGCATGTGTGAGGCCCTGGTTTCATTCACCAGCATTGCTGAGAAGACACACTGCACCTCTGATCAGAACCTGTACTAAAATCTTTAGCCAGGCTGGCATGCTTTATTGACCCTTCCTTTATTACATTCTGGGGTAGACTGCATATACAGCTGTGTCGCTGTCTCTTGTCTGAAATACCCACATGATAATGACTATAACTAATATATCAGAAATTGTGATATTTACTTGGCAGAGTAGAGACAGAAGCTCATCCTATTCAAGCTCACAGCAGTAGCCAGACCATGAGAAAACTCATTAAAACAATCCCTAAATGTGCATGAAACCATGACTAATTTGCAATTATACCCCAAGGCAGAAGCAGAGCTTCTGCTCTTGTCTTTAAAGTTCAAATGCAGAATCTTTAAAGCAACATGTAGGAAACTTCAGTTTATCCAATCCCCTGCCTTATTGGGCACTGCAAGAGAAATCAATAGTTGGGATAGATTTAAAAAAGAAAGAATTCCACTGCAGAAGAAACCATTCTCAGCAGCCTACTAGCACATGATGCCAATGTCTCCTAATGGTCCTTGTATCTAGAAAGGTATTTAAACCATTCAGTAACAAGCACAGAATCAACCACCAGTCACCCATGAGAAGCTCTCTGCACCAGAGTGCCACGGTGTTCCACTCCCTGGGATATATATCTGATTTAACAACAACCACAGACTTTCCCAGAGTCAGCCAGGTAAGTCTGAAGCCTCTCAATATCTGCTTTTTCTCTTTCATGTGCAGATAGTCTCCATGGAAAACACAAGGTCCTTTTGGGGAAAACTGGGTGAATATCTTCAAGATTCTCAGGTGCCTCTATGGGATCTGGTGGCAAGTACCAGGTGCTTAGGCCATGACGCCACTGAGCTCTCATGGATGCCATGTGGTGTTATATTCCAGGTAGTTACAGAAATAATTTTGGGGAGGCAAGTGGAAGGGAAGTGAGCCCTCAAATCAGCACTTGCTCTGTAGCCTGTGCCTATCTCTTGAAAACAGTTGGCTTCATGAAAGTCCAGTGGGCAAATACCTTTGAATTTATTTCCTGTTATAAATCAATGGGAAATAAACCCAGAAGTTGTTTGGAAAGATCAGCATATTTGGTATTGAATGCTTCAAAAGGTCTAAAAACCAATTTATTGCTATTCAAACATATATCATGTCTCCCAAAAGTCTATTGCCTTTCTTTGGTTCACATTCATCAGCTCAATTTTGAAAGTCTGATTGGATTTTAGGGTGCCAGAGGCTAAGATAAATTCTGTTTACAAAATAAAAAGATGTGGTTACTGTCTCTGTGGTCTTTATAGTCTGAGGAGGGAATATAGACTTTAATAAACCAAGGTCATTGCCTACTTTTGCAAGCAGGACAAGAATTACAGAGAAGGTACTGCTTATAGAAATACTGAACCTAGATAGTCTGAATGTCACCAGACAGTAGCTAAACAGTTTTAAAGCTGCAGCTCTCAACCTGTGGTCGCCACCCCTTGGGTTCTCCAATGACCCTTTTACAGGGGTCACCTAAGACTATCGGAAAATATAGGTATTTACAATATGGTCCATAACTGTAGCAAAATTAGCTATGAAGTAGCAATGAAAATAATTTTATGGTTAGTAGCCACCACAACATGAGGAACTGCTTTAAAGGGTCGAAGCAGTAGGACAGTTGAGAACGGCTGTTTTAAAACATGGTCAGGTTTTAGTCAGGTAGGTAGGTGAGGGGACCACATAGCCTAATACAAAAGACATCTAAGAAGCCCCTGATACATAACTATCAAGTGACTAGCATAGCAGAAGGACAGAAGGAAAAGATAGAGGATGCCTTTAATTATTTTATTTTGCATGGCTGGCTGGTGTCATCACTGTCTGAGATAAAGCATGAAGTGGAGGCATCGTCTCTCCTACCCAAGTCTATAGGACCAGAATCTCGCAGAGCCAATTATCTAGAAGAAAGCATTTGACCATACAGGACCTGTTTGTTTCCCTTCTCCACATACATGAATGAAACAGTATTGAACAACTGGGTCAGTTGGCATTGGAGATTTAACCTATTTTCATAGAAAATATCTTTGGAGTTTGCTGGGCTGAGGCAGTACAGAGGGAGCAGGGCATCTGTAACCGGCAGAACAGTGCATCCTCATAAGGAAAAGCAAAAGGAGGCAAGCAGCGGCACAGGAAAGACAGGAAGTGTGGAACCAGGCCCTCAGAGCGCATCTGCCTCAGATGGATGTTGTTAGTTGTTTTCCTTATAATAAGCCTGTTTTGTCTATAGTTTTCATGAACTTTTGCTTCTTACATTCAAACATACTTGAAGAGATTATATATACACATATGTATGTATATATAATGTGTGTGTGTTTGTATGCATTGATACATGTGTATGTATGCATGCATGTATATACATACACCACACACACACACACACACACACACACACACACACACACACACACACAAAATTTGAAGTTCTTTTCTAGAGAGAAGGAATAGGCGATCTAATACACAAGCCCATAGACAAAGGTCGTGGGCATATATATTTCAGTGTCTAAGCCTTTCTGTCCTCTTAGCTTTTAAAGCAGTCTTGCTTTGACTTCTTCCACTTGGTAGGTGTGATGAAGGATGGCAAATATGAGGGTCATCATTCCAGTTTTTCAACAGAGGATCAGAGATGTTGAAAAGGTATATGGTCTAGTCCTCACCTGTGTCTCTCCTCACACTGCAACAGTGACAGTAGCAATACCAGCAGTTTCATATAGGGAAGGGCAGCTGGAACCTGAGGTCACAGCAAAGGAAAACTTTAGGAATCAAACAGCACCGTCAGCAGAAAGCTGGGAATGAAGTGCCTTGGAAATGGTTTTGCATTTTCTGAACAATTGTTTGAACCAGGAATGCCCAGGGAACTGATTTCTGCCTAGGCTCTGTCTCTCTTTCACCTTCCCAAGCTGTATTCCTACTGGTTTTAGGTTTTATTTTGAGATGGCATTTCACTAAGTTGTGCAGGGTGACCTTGACCTAGTGATCTCCCCGCTTCAGCCTCCCGGGTAGCTGCTGTTACAAGCCTGTGCCACAAAGCTGGAAGTGGAAGGTTCGAGCTCTCCCATCTCCTAATTCACCATCCCCAAAAGAATTGTGGAATAAAGGCAGCTGGGCTGTAACCCAGAGACTATTAAAAAACTATCAGGAAACTATCTCAAAAACTTCTCAAACTCTCTGTTTTATTCATTTATAAAAAAGAGAAAGCAATATCTCTTTTGTGCCAAGGAGACTACATCAGATAATAATGTAAAAGGTTTGTAAACACACACACACACATAGATACATACAGAGAGACACAGACACAGACACATACAGAGACACACACATATAAACATAAACAGACACAGACACACACAGATGCATACAGACATACACATATTCACACATACACAGTCACAGACACACACACACACAGAGACACATACATACAAACACAGAAACACATACATATATATAGACACAGACACATACATAACATAAAGACACACACACAGACAGACACAGACATGCAGATACATACATAGACAAACACAGACACGTACACGTACACACAGTTACAGACACACAGAGACAAGTACACACAAACACAGACACACGTACACATATACAGACACGGACACACAGATACGTAAAGACACACATAGATACAGAGAGAGAGAGAGAGAGAGAGAGAGAGAGAATAAGAGAGAGAGAGAATGAGAAAGAGAGAGAGAAAGAGAGAGAGAGAATGAGAAAGAGAGAGAGAGAGAGAGACAGAGAGAGAGAGAGAGAGAGAGAGAGAGAGAGAGAGAGAGAGAGAAGAAAAGACTGGTTGTTTTTTTTTAAAATATTTCCTCCTCATCTGAAATGTTTCATTCTGCAGGGACTCTTCCCATGCATGGTGGAGGCATGGACCACCTGGGCTGGGTGACAAGGCTAGAGAAAGATGCTGAGGCACCTGATACCTGTTACTCCTCTTCAGTTTTGTCTGAGCACTGGATTCCTACATGCCGTTCTCCAGGTCCATAGTTTGTTTTTATCCCTGCTATGATACAGTGAAACCCAGACACTGAAGTATCACAGTGTCAGGTTCAGGGTAGGACACTTGAGGAACTGGGTAACAAAACAGAGGGAGGCCACTGGAATAGTCAAGTTAAAGCTGCCCATAAAATGGAAGGCAAAACCAAAGAGTGTACTCAATGCAAACTCTATTCAACATTATCTCCAAATTACTTTGGTTAGATTATGATTTAGTTAGATGGATGAATATACTTTTCACCACCTAATAATAAACACTAGAAAGAAATGTATAACATCATCAAAACGTCTTTGACAATTCAACATTGATGTTTTACCCAGCAACTCTATCACTTGATAAAAGTTTACCTTCTAGGACAACAAAAAAGTTTTAAATTACAGTGCATTTAAACACACAAAACCTCATACACAATAAAGACAAACATCACTTAACTTTAGAATATTATAAAGCTGGTGTCTCACCTCTGCTTCAATACTCTTTGGTCAATGACTCTATTGTCAAGGACAGCTGGACACAAAAATGTCTGGTCCCCATGGCTGGTGAGACTGAGGTTTTGTTCATACCTGGAATAAAGTGGAAGAGCAGTGTAATGGTCATGAGATGTTAAATAGGAGCAATAACCATTGATCTCATGATGTTTGAAGGGGAAGCTTCAGCCCATCTTCATCCTATCCAAGATCACATGAGACTCATGGCTAAGAACAATGTAAGGAAGACCCCATATCTTACCTCACACAATGCTCCTCTATGGAGTAGGCTGATGCCAGTTCACCTTATTGCCTTCATCAGTCTGATAGAGGGTGTGTGTATGTGTGCATGTGTGTGTGTGTGTGTAGAAGTCAACCTCAGATGTCATTCCTCATGAGCCATCCATCTTGTTTTATTTTGAATAGGGGCTCGCTGATTTTTCTAGGCTGGCCAAACAGTGGGCCCCAAAGTGTCTGCCTTTCTCCAACTCCCCAGTACAAGGCTTGCCACTACACCAGCCCTTTCATGTGGACGCTGTATAATGAACATATGTCTTCAACCTTCACTACTAAGCCATCTCCTTAGCTCTTGATCTTGATATACTATCTGGCATATTTTTAAGCGGTGTTAAAATAAAACTTTCTTTTGTGATGGAGAATCTGTGTTTCTCAGTTAATAGTCTTCCAGTGAAGACAAGTGCTTGACCATGTCAGATCTCTCCTCCACTCCCTACAATTTTCCAAGGAAGGTTTTTTTTTTTTTAATTTTTTTTATTACTATAAAATCTCTTCATCTACTCTCCATCATTTTCAAGTGAGGAAACCCAGGAGTCTAGAATGGAAGGCAGCTTGCTCATGGCCACAGGCTACATAATAATAGTGTCAGAATCTGCACCTGTGTACCAGATCCAATAAAAACACCCATCAAGAAGCAACTGCAAGCCACACATTACTGTTATCTGTGCAGTTCTGAGTTGGATGTTGCCTGTTGAGATTTTTTTTTTTTTAAATAGTGCATCAGGCAACCACTGAATGGAATTTTGTTCAAGTTAAAGTCCATTTGCTCTCTTTGATCTAACTCTATTATAGACTCTTAAGAATGGGCCAAAAGAGTAATTTATTCTATATATCATCTTAGGAATGGGGTCAAACTAAAAATAGTAAAAAGTTCAATATATACCCAAGGTTAGACTAGTAGCAAATGTAAAAGGAACCTGAAATCATGTGTTTATTTACGTAACTGTAGGGTTACATTACATTTCCTATCTTTATTAAATATTTTCTACACATTTCATTCTATGGAATGTATTCATGTCTGCTTATTATTATCCTCAACTGACAACATATTTTTCAAGTGAAAATATGTTTGGCAAATATAACCAATACACAAGTTGAGATTTTTATACCAGAATACTTTCACCTAAATACAAGACTACACAAACCCTTAAAGTTGAGCTTGCTAGCTAGAGCAAGAAACGCAACATTCATAAATCTCCAGGTTACCAGAATGCCCAGTCTTGGCTACAGTTGAAACTATTGTCATAACCCAGTTAAAAAAATTGCATAATTGACAGAGGACTGTGTTAGTCTGGTAAAGGGAGGGCAGTTTTGCCCCAAGATTGTGGTATTTCATGGTGTGAATTCAAGCAGTTCAGAGTGTAATGACTTTCTTGGTGTACAGATGAAGAAACAACACTTCCAAACATGGAACAGAATGAATCCAAGTCAGCTGGTAAAACCAAGAATGAAGTCCCAAGCTCTTAGCAGCCCAACCACTTCCAGTGTGCTACAAAGCAGAGAAGTGGATTTATGGGCTGCCAGTTTTCTTCTAAGCTGTGCCCAGGGCAAGATCAAGATTCCAGTCAACAGGAGGGACTTTCAGCTCAAAAGTTTTAGCCACCCAGAAGTTCTGGGAAGTGACATTGCAGTCTCTTTGAAGCTCACCCCTCCCCTTTCATAGAGAGGATTAAAAGGTCACAGTGGGAACTTCACACAAATGTCACAGCCCCTAGACCCTGCTGCAACCGTTCATGAAAGAAGTCCTTCAAATAAATCGATTGGAAGAATTTCCGCTCTGACTTCCTTTATAACTATTGTTATCATTAATTTTTAAAGACAACAAATATCTCTGTACCTTAGATCAGCCTCAAACTCATAGCAATCCTTCTGCCTCAACCTTTCAACTACTGGAATTACAAGTTAATCATGTCCACATCTTCAACCCAACTTAAGAATCGCCCTTCATGGCTACCAAATAATCCAAATACTCTAGAAATCAAATTACTTAAGCCAAGTCTCTATAGGGTTATATTGTTTATCAAAAAAGAGAGAAGTATACAGGCCTAATTTCAGAAAAGGCAAAAGTAAAATGATACCATCCAATATCACATTTTAAAAAACTAAATGGTGATTGGTTAATAGCAAAAACCCTTAAGAGTCTTGCCCAGTCACAGATATGGACATACTAAATCAGAGTGCCGGAAAAGATCTTGAGGCATAGATTTGTAATAACAAACATTTTAATTGATGAATCATGTTACCATTCCTTCCCATTACAGAATCAAGAGATTAAAAACTAACAAAGACAGCCACCCTCCAACTTTAGAGCTTCTATCTGACACTGAATTTTCTACATGATTTCCCTGTGTTTCTGTCACAGTGCGCCTTATTTTATGGTTAGTTTTTAAAGAATTATGAAACTCAGTTGTAGCAAAGGGGTTAGCAAATTCTACTGTGAAGTATAAATTAGTTACAACAGAGAGACCTAGGCAAATAAACACACAAACAAATAGCTTGGGACAAGGCAAAGGAGCTGCCACAGGTCCGTGTTAGCCCAGTTACAGCAGCCCATCCCGTTTCTACACTTGATCCACACATTTCTACTATGGGCTCCACACCATGTAGTATAGGAACTTTGTGCCTGCAGGATTGCCTTAACAACCACAGTGGGTTTCTAAAGAACAGTGGAAAGAAAAACAAATTCTGACTCAATTCTTCATATGAGCTGGTCAAATACTGTCCTGTGCATACTATCTAGCTGAAAATTGCCCACAGTTTTGAAAGCTTTGATTCTCTGTCATGAGGCAACAGTCATGCAAAAACAGGGAACAAAAACCAAGTCCCTTCCCTCATGTACTCACTCAGGGGATGCTTGTGCCGAGGTCAGCAGGGATGTCTCTGTGGGGCCTCCCGTGGGCTTCAGTCCTTCATTGCTCTGCTTGTATTTCTTAATGAAGTCCATCAGAACAGCCTGGTGTCCAATTTTCTTTACCAGTTGCTGTACCATCCGATCATTAAGGGCCAGGAGTGCGGCCCCACTGACTTCTTCCTCTGGGAAAAAGAAAATTAACTTTCATATTACTTTCCAGGAAAACATGGGCACAGAAAGAAGATAAAAATAGTTCTCACATTAAAAGGATCATCTAAGCTTGAGATGACAGTCACTGCGTTTTCTGTCAGGGCTTTGATACTGCATAGTTCCAAACTGATGCCTACTGCTAAGAAATCACCAGAACATGAGTCCCAATAAAAACTTTGTTTGTTTGTTTGTTTTTGCATATTAATACCCATTCTCCAGGCCAATTTTAACAGTCAACAGAAATAGAAGTCTTTTGGGGAAGTTATTTTTATAATACCTCCTCGTCGATATTTAACATTGGCACATTCCATACTGTATAAAACACAAATGATTATGTAAGACAAAAGAAACACACAAAGTCTGTATCAAATGCAACTTCCAAGAGTTTGCAATCATCTGGAAATGGCATTCTCTTCAGAGGATGCTAGGTAGACTGGAAACTGCCCCAGTCTGTGGGACAGAGATGAAGTTCCTCATCAGAACAACTCCTCATCCACAACAGACAGACCCTAGGCAACAGAAGCAGCCTTCACGACAGAGGGCACCCACACAACTGATGGCTCAAATACAATTCACTCAAAGGATATAAACAACTTACCTTGAAACCTGGGAACTAGCTCACCCAAGTTTTTCTCCACCAACCATTTGCAGACCTGATCAACTGACCACATTTCCATTGTCGGATTCTTGTCAATACACCTGTAGAATGAAAAGTGGGGATAGGTTGCTTGCTTTCCTGTCTGCCTCCCTCCCTTCCTTCTTTCCTTCCTTCCTCTGTCCTTCCTTCCTTCCTGATTATTAGTCTTTGATTAGTTTTTAAACAGTGAGCTTTCTCCTCTGCTAAACACCTTTCAATACTTGGCTTTTAAAAAAAATTAATGTTTTTACAACGCAACACTTAAAAGTTGCTGATAAAACAAATTGTCGCTTTAAAGGTGGATTTTAGCCTATCTCCTAGTCTCATTTCTTCACCTTCTCCTGCTTGATTTCCACAGGCATCCCTCAGCTTAACTAGCAGACAGCCAGAGCATACAATGGTACCCAATCCTGTACCATTAACACCCAGGTTTCTTCACAAAGAACAGAAAGGTGTGAAATCATCAGGAAGTGGTTGACATTTATAGAGGGGTGGGCAGGGGAGAAAGGGAGGAAGGATCAGATAAAAGTCTGACTGAGAGATGCTGTAAACCAGGATGTCTTAACCCCTTACTGCTCCCAGATAGAAGAGGGCCATCCCACTGTCCTCACAACTCTGGGTTAGCAGCAAACTCTTTTCTCAGGGGAAACTAGCCTTACATGCCATTCTCCATCAGTCCAATGTTACTCCTACGTACTTGAGTATGCTCTCAGAGGGTACCAAACACTATTGTTACTATCTATCTATCTATCTATCTATCTATCTATCTATCTATCTATGTATCTATCTATCTATTATCTATCTATCTATCTTTCTATCTATCTATGTGTCTATCTATAGCTTTACCAGTTATAACATATGTATATACACATACATATATATACAAATGTATAATATATACATACATATACATAGATATGTATGTATATCCATATGTATATACATATATTTTTATATATGTATATATGTGTATATACATATATCTGTATATATGTGTATGTGTATTTATTTATTTATTTATTTGAGCAGATTAAATTAGGAAATTACTGAAAATCTTAATGTTGTCTAAGTGAAAGAAGCAAACAAAGACTGCATGGTTCACCCTTAACTGCCCCACTAACTTTGCGCCACCAACCCCATCTACCACCTTCCAAAATTTTTCAATTTTCTTGAGGAAACTTTTTTTCCTGTCTTTATAATTCAACCCAGGAGACTTCTAAGGAATTGATAGAAACAAAAGCAAAAACAGTCTTAAAATTTTTTAACCTTTCTGCATTATTTGCAATGTTGATTTTTATTCCAGATGTTTTATAGTTTTGCTAGTCCAGATGATTTATGATTTTTGTTGCATGATAACAGCTATTTTGTAAAGACAAAGTGAAAAGGCCCCCTTGATGAAACTGGAATATGGGAGTGTGTGTGTGTGTGTGTGTGTATGTGTGTAAACATCTTTGCAGTTTTTGATTTTGTGTTTTTATAAACACAAGTATAATGATGTTGGTAAACTATAGTTACCAACATCAGAAAAATAATCACCAGTGGGAAGAATAAAAATGTACCCAACATTCAAGAAACCTGACAATCACAGCCTTCAAAAGCAGTTTCCTAGAAAACAAGAAACTTCAAAGTAATGGGCCACATACTCCTAAGTTTCCACAAACACTGACTGGAAAAACTGAAAACAAGGGTTAAACACAGAAGAACACCTTTCGAATTTCAACAGTGGATTTAATTTGCTTCAGCAAACAGTAGCCACAAAGCTCCTCCCCGGGCTAAGCAGCAATTGCAGGGTGTGAGAAGTCATTATTTGCAAGACTCTGGTGTAAATTAAAAATCACACCTCTCTGTCACACTTCTGGCTTCCTTGTGAAGAGTAAGAGTTAGAAAAAATTGAAAAGAGACAGAGAGGGAAAGAGAGAGAGAGAGACAAAGAGAGAGAGAGAGAGAGAGAGAAGAACATCTGAAACACTAAGGTTAGACACTATGCAGAGTAGGAAGACCTGCCCTGGAGTCAACCATTGAGAGAAGAAAGAAAATCAGAAAGAAAAATAGCAGTTGAAAGCATAGGTTCTTTCATTTTTAGTTGAGAAAGGATTTCTCCAGTTTGTCTCTGGTAAAAACACAACAATTATCCGATAATGAACTTGGACAAACGTAAGAATATAAAACCGGTAGTTTTTACCCTGAATTTTCTGAATATTAAATAAAATACTATTGCTGACTTGTCAGTTCAGCATCAGCACAAAGGGAAAAGCACTCCTCCATTCATTGAGAAAAATAAATGTTTCAAGTAGCTTCGTGTTGTTTCTGGAACCTTGAAAATATGTCCAAAGGTCAAGCAAGCACTAACTCTAAATACTTTAAACAATAGCAAGAAAATAACCAAGAAAAATTACCAATGTGTGAGCACACCAGCCAACAACTCTAAGAGGATTAAGTTTTGCTTTAATGAAATAAATTTGTATTAAATATTAAAGGGGTGGGTCCATCTAATTAAAGCTGCACAGAGGAAAGACTTGAGGTAAAGCACCTTACATAGGAGGGAATTTTATTTAATAAATTTGTTAAACTCCAAGGGAGATAATAGGGTAGACTGCTGTGAACATGATTTAGAATTTCTAATATAACACAAAAGCATTAACCGCAAAGTGGCAGTTTTTTATAATTTAATAAAACATTAAAAGAGTTTGTCTCTTTTTTCTGTTTCCACTTTTTACTTCCCTGCAGTTTAAAAGCAGAGACAAGAAGATTCCGAGGTCCTCTGCCGACAGTGAGTAAGCTCACTTGGATTAGTCCCTCATCCCAAAATACAAAGAGCTTCTACCTTTAGAGACAGAACAAGCCATGGCGCAGAAGTATCCCAGGCCTCAGCTGTCACGTGGCCTAGAGTCACGTGGTCCAGGGTCCAGGCCGCTGTGCAGTTACCAGTCTTGGTAGCATCTGAGTGATAACCTTGTGGTGCTCAGTGGGGATCAGCATCTTATCTACTTTGACCATTGTTCGTCCCACCTGTCACTAGATACGATGGAATGCAAACTGGAATAATCAAGTAGAATACCTTGCTTACTTTAGTCAAAATGTTTGCTGCAGATAGCCCAGATCTGGGTAAGAGAATGCACAAACATCTGCAGCCTTACCAAAAAAACCGAGACAAGTTACCAGATAAGCAGAGCAAGACAGAGCCAATCAGTGTGGGCAGCAATGTTGGGAAACACCAGGCTGCTGGATCTTGTCCTGGGATGTGACAGATGTGGTTTAAACAGCGGAGGGCTGGGAAAGGCTAGATTCTGTAAGTAAGCGGGTGCTGCTTCTGAAATGGGAACCACATGGCAGACAGCGCTGTTGGAGCTCTGAGCTGAGTTTGTAGTTAGGCTTAAGGTTGAGAGTGTTGCTGATTGATTGGGTGTTCCATGCTTTCAAAAGATTATTTAGGCAGCAAAGTCAGAAAACTGCAAGAAAGAATTCTTGTTTGAAGTAAATGTTGCATGAGATAGTGTGTGTGTGTGTGTGTGTGTGTGTGTGTGTGTAAAATATCTATCTTTTTATGGAATCATATTTTAAAACTATGGAAGAGCTGGATTTTTTTTTTTTACTGGGCACTAATATAACCATCAAGTTTCTGTCATCTTTTGAAAGCTCAGATTTTGTTTTAAATACTTGAACTCTTCTGGGAATAACATTTTGGTTGATTTCCCATTAATTTTTGCCAGAAAAACATCAACAACTACAAAGCTGGCAGATACCAAATAAAACATACAACCAATGAGGTTGCCCATGAGGCCTATGAACTGGCTGATTCTGGACACCTAAGATTCTGTGGTTGAAGGTGTTTGGTGAGATTGCTCACCAGAAGTTCACTTGTATAGTCTGCACAAGATGTTGGGCTAAATTTCCAGCACCCCCACACAAAACTTTGCAGTGCATAAACTGTATGGTTACAAATTATGATTGTCTTGATTCTGAAACTACTATATCTTGACTCTTTTGCTCCAGCATCATATCTCGGAGGGACCCTCCAGTGAAACTGAGGAAGACGAGAAAGAGTGAGCACAACAGTAGTTACCAGGTTTTACTTATTGATTACTGTGTGTGCACCATGGGAGCGACAGGGAGTGAGCACATGCCGCCGTATGCTGCGGAGGTCACAGATGACTTTGTGAAGTGGATCTCTCTTTTTACGTTTACATGGGTTTCGGCTTGATCTCCCATTGGTGGCCTCGTCCTTAACTTTTATATTCTTATATTTGCTGATAAACAGCCTGAGAATTTTAATTAAAACAGTGAATTCAAGCCACCATGCATAGAGTCTCCAGTCTTTCTGATCCCTATAAGAGTCCAGTATTTCAAGGACACCTGGGTCGCTTGTGCTGAAACCGCTGTTGTAGCAATCGGCTCTTGCAGAATTCACTTATAAATTCCAAATGAAATTAATGCTTTACTTTCTAGGATTCTAGTGTTCATTAAAAAAAAAAAAAAAAAAAAAAAAAAAAAAAAAAGGCTGAAATGCATTGGGCTGGGAACACGTGGAGAGGAGGGTGGAAGGGCAGAGAGGGGAGCAGGGAGACACACACACACACACACAGAGAGAGAGAGAGAGAGAGAGAGAGAGAGAGAGAGAGAGAGAGAGAGAGAGAGAGAGAGAGAGAGACGGAGTGGGGCAGAGAGAGGGAGGAAGGAAAAGAAGGGAGATACACAGTGAGAGAGAGGAGGGGAGGGAGAGGGAGGGGGGAAGGAGGGAGGGAAGGAAGGAGGGAGGGAGAGAGAGAAAGCAGGCCGGAGTGGGGAGAGACAGGGAGGGAGAAAGAGAAGGGAGATGCATGCGCACAGAGGTCTTTTTATAGTAAGCTAGGCTCCTACCTGGCTGTTGCTAGGTAAATTGAACAGAGCCTAGAAGAAATGCTAACATATATGAGTCCAAAAAACCAACAAAAAGATAAATATGCCAATAGTTAAAAAATAAGAATATACAATTTATGAACTAAATTTTAAACCTAAAATACCTCACAGTCTTTGTAATAATACTAATAGCTAATTTCTGTTTCTTAATTCTATTTAATAATAAGTTCAGTGAAGGCTCAGATCCAGAGTGAGTCCTTAGTTGTTAGGGAAGTAGAGATTGGTAGAGCTTTTCTGTCATGTTATTTCAATTTTATGAGTAAAAATCCTGAAACTTTCAGAGAAGATTCATGTAAAACTCTATAGCTTGTGAAAAGAAATTTGGCTTTGAATTCTAATCTAATTTAAAAGACTTTCAATACTCTCCCAAAATTTTCAAAATATTTCCACTCTGTGACACACAGTTAACAGTACATAACATTATATAAACAAAAATGGACACAGGGCCATGTGCCATAGCCCATATGAATTAGCCCATGAAGGAAATATTATGCACATCTGAAGTACGTTGGAAAAGCATAACCTGGAGAAGCAGCCAGGAGTGAGTTCAATGACAACTCATCTGAAATAACACGACCTAATCTTATTGGGGTGTGCGGAGGCTGATATTACAAGTGGGGAGGGGAGGTGATATGGAGGTGTTAGGTTGCTTTTGATCCACAGTGTTCTTCTTATTGAATTAAGAACTTTATTTAGAAAAATTTATTTTCTATCTCATTCTATATGAGAAAGCTTGGGATTCTTCATAAAAATATTGACTCCCAGGTGCTTTCCCCAAAACAGTCTGGCTCCATTGGATTGGGGTGAATCCTGTAAATGTCTTCAGAGTTTTATAAACCTACATATGTAATGTGTATATAGGAGCCTGATTATAGGATATATGTATGTATATGTATATGTATATATGTATATGTATATGTATGTATAATGTGAAATCACTGTTTTAATCCTTTGAAGTAAATCCACATCTCGGAGCAAGCATCACTGCCCATTGTTAAAACTTGGCCATCACGAACGCTGCTTACTGACAGCCATTCTGAATTCCCAGCCTTTGGTGACAAGTGTCATGCCTTCTGTTTCTATGAAGTTTAATTTTAATTAAAATTTGTTTTGACTATTTTACTCCCATGTGTACTTCCTTTGGACACTTCCAGCCACCATTAGTCTCCTTTACATCATTCTGAACCCTTCTTCCAACAAGACTCTTCCTAATCTGCCCCCCCTCCCTTTGGATGCACTTGGTTTAATCATGATTGCTTGCAAAAGGAGGGGTTTATTTACTGGAACATAGGCACCTGTTCAGTGGCTGCACTGCTTAAAGCAGTAACCCTATTCTCCAGTACCCACTAATAATAATGATAGGGCCTTATGAATCCCTCCTCCATGCATGATGAAACAGAGATAGGACCGACGTTGTGCAGGTCTCGTGTGAGTAAATATAACTGCAGTGAATTCATGGATTGAACTTGACGATTCTAGTTCAACACAATTAGAATCATATACATCTATCATTGTGTATTTAGCTTCCTTCTGTTTCTCTTTCTCTCCCTCTCCCTCCCCCCTTCATTTTTGAAATAGTTTCTGCCTTAGTCATTGTTATATTTCTGTGAATGACCAAGGCAACTCTTATTAATAAAAACAAAACCCACAAACATTTCATTGGGGCCTTGCTTATAGTTTCAGAAGTTTAGTCCATTATTACCATGTCAAGGTGCATGGCAGGAGTGCAGGCTGGCACTGGAGCAGTAACTGAGAGCTATACTCTGAACCATAGGCAGAAAGACAGACTGGGCTTTGCATGGGTTTTTGAAACCTCAAAGATCACCCAATAGTGACTGACACTTCCTCCAACAAAGCCACACCTCTTAATCCTTTAAACCCTCTCAAATAGTGCTACTCCCTGATGACTAAACATTGAAATATATGAGTCTCTGAGGGCCATTCTTATTTAAAATACCACATCATAGCCTAGACTGATCCTGAACTATATAGTCTCAATGTTTTGAGGCTCCTCCCTCCACCTTCTCTATAGTGTGATTATAGATATATACTACCATGTCTGGTTTATGTGGTACTGGGAATTGGTCCCAAGGCTTCATGATTGCTAGACTACCAACTGAGCTATGTATGCTCCCAGTCCTAGCTTACTTCACTTAGAATAATTTCTTTAGGCTTCATCTATGTTGTTAAGTATAACAGAATCTCTTTTTTTTTTTTCTTAAGGAGTATCTAATAGCCGATCACAAAGATCTACCACATTTTGGCTGTTACTTCGGTAAGACACAATGGGATTGGGCCCTCTTTCTATGTATAATACTGTTACAGACATGCTAAACATGTACCAGTTCAAGCCTCTGCTTTAATAATCTGATTCTATGTGTTTCTTAGTTTCAGTTTTTGAAGCAGAGTCTCCCTTGTTAGCTCAAGCTATCCTGGATTTCACTGTGCAACACAGGCTAGTCTTGAATTTGCAGCAATCCTACTTTATTTTCTGAGTGTTGGGATTAAAGGCTAGGCCAGTATAATTGTCTTCAAAGTCTGAATTTCACGCTACAGAACTCAGAAGACTTACTGGCACATTCCATTTCTTGCTGTATTGTCAGCATAAGAGAAGCCATGCAGATGATCCTCTCACTTCCTAGATGAAGAAAGAATTTCAGGAGGTCCCAGTGTCTTTATACATAACTACTGAAATAAAAACACGTTTTGAAAATGTTTGAGCGAGTACTCCTGGTGTGTGTATGCTGTACACATACGTTATGCTCACGTATGCATGCATTCACTTTGACATGCATGTGTGGAGACTAGAGGTTGGCTTGAATGCTCTCTCTTTCACTTTCTGTCTTATTTATTTACCTTCTTTCTAATTTATTTATGAAGTGGGATCAGCACTGAAGCCAGAGTTCACCATTTAGTCTGGACTTGCTGGCTAATAAGGCATCTACCTGTCTCTGAGCCTTCTATTTCTAGGGTTATAGGCGTTTACTACTAAGATTGACTTTTATGTGGATACAGGGCACTGAACTCAGGACTTGTGATTGGGCAGTGAATTTTTAACCCACTGAACCCAAGATAAACTTTTTACTGGCTTGGTAAAGCAAATAGAATGAGTTGTTTTAATGATACCACCCAATAAGTTCTTTTCAGAGCAATGAAAGTCAGAAGTGCTAATAGAATGATAGCCATGTAGTTGATCTTTGTGTCTGTGTGCTGAGCTCTTCTATACACCACAGGCTGGCAAAGAATCTGCTCAGTTTCAGTTCCATTATTCTGATAAAACACTGTGACAAAAGCTACTTAAGGGAAGGAGGGGTTTGTTTGGCTTTTACTTCCAGGTCACAGTTTAGAATTAATCAGTTTAGAGTAATTAGGACAGAAACTCAAGCAGGTACCTGAAGCAGAAACTACAGAAGAGTGTTTTGTTACCCACTGGTTCACTGGCTAACACTGTTGACTTTCTTATATACCCTAGGTTTGGCTGCCTAGGGATGGTATCACCCACAGTAGGCTTGGCCTTCCCACATCAATCATCAATCAAAATAATCTCTTATAGATAGAGGCAACTTTTCAATTGAGATTCCCTCTTCTGAGATGACTCCAAGTTTGTGTCAAGTTGACAATAAAAACTAACCAAGTTTCATACTGAATTAACATTTCAAGCAGAGACACATGCTGAATCATTGTGTGACTGTGCTCTGAAAAATTTTTTATCTATGTCCTATGTGCTGGACCAGATACCTATTTGACCCCAGAGGTGTCTGAACTCAGTTAAGAAGGTAAGAGTGTGGGGATTTCTTCTCACCTGCTTTATTGTTGCCCTGTACCTACAATGCTGTGTATACCCGGGAGTGCTCATTCTGTAGAAATTCCCTGCCTACGGGGCAGGGGTTGGGGGTCGGGCTGAGAAAGGGGAGGAGTTTTTCAAGGGGAGTCTGAGGTCAGGGAGGCCACCCAGGGGACCTCCAATCTGATGCCATTTTGAGAACTGGAGTCTTGTTGTATCCACAGTTGCAGTATCTTGCTATAATTTAGACAATTATGCTCTAATTTTTCCTATACATTACATGATAGGAACAATTTTGCAAAACACAGAGCTAGGCTGGAAAATAGAGCTTAGGAATACATAAGGGCACATGATAACATACCTCTATTTGAAATAGACAGGTACTATACCTTCCATACAGCTGCTAAGTGGGTCACAGGCACTCATACTGGGAAAGGCTCTCCAGATGAGGCTAGTATAAGTTAGAGTTCAGAACTGCTGGTGTTAAGCAGGCCAGATGGAACACAGACATTCAAAAACAGACTTTGTTGTGGAAATGCCCTACTAGCTATTATCAGTCGATACAAGGAGAGGCTCCAGGGGCCTTCAGGTAGGCACTATGAGCAATAGTGCCACATGACGGCATTATTCTGTGTGTCCAGGTCATTGTGTCCACATTCCTCTTCACTGTCCTCTCTCTCCTGGATGAGCTCTGAGCGCATTTCTACTGGGAGCAAAGTTGTAGCATAAAAACTAGAAATGATTATGAATGTTTCTGAATTTTTTTTTAAAACAAAAACAAAACCCAGAGCACTAAGGAGGTTTAAGTGCTTGTCCACATTAAAGAATACTGACTGGAAGATCTCTGTAGGAGAAACAGCATGGCCTCCCTGTAGCACGTCGAAGGAGGTCCTTCCCTGAACTTGGATCTGCACAGGTTGGTGGTCTGGAGGCCTTATGCTTCAGGCTCAAGGCAGATGGAGTCTGAGTGTTGAGATGGTTGAGATAAAAAGTGGGCATGGACTCCTTCCTCTAGCCAGGAAGCTATCTATAATTGATACCTATTTGAAAAGGAAAAAACTAGTTTTCTTCAGTGGAGCTTCACATGAGTACATTAGCTACACTTTAAAGGTAAGCCCCATGTCCAGCTTTATTGTTGCCCTAGACAATACAAAATGAATTCATGGGAATTTTTGTAGAGTTTTTTTGGTTGTATTTTGTGTTTGGGCATTTTTGCCTTGTTTGTATATTTTGGTTTCTGACAGATTTTGTTGTTGTTTTTGTTTGTTTGTTTTTGTATGTAAGTTTCTTGTGTGTTCATTTTTTTAAAGACAGAGAAAGAAAAGATGTGGAGTTGGATGGGTGAAGAGGTGAGGAAGATCTTGGCGGGGGGCGGGGAGGAAGTGATATTGTATGGAAAAGATGGTTTATATAAAAATAAGCTTCTTGAGCTTAAACATGGGCCACAGGTGGTAGTGAGGTTCAATAGGGACAGTGGGTATGGGGACTGAAAACTATGTCCCTAATAACTAAAAGCCAGATTGTATTGACTGCTACCTCCATGCCAAGTTCATGTCAGGGAAGGCATGTATTGATAGGGGTGAAAACAGGAAAATCCCAGGAAGGGAAGCTCCTTCTTTTTCTCATTCCTTGGCTCAAACAGACTCCAAACTTCATACTAAATTGCTATGAGATGACAAGATGTACGACTTGTTCATTTATGTTGTTGCAATTAGATTTATACCTGTGTGTTGATGCTTCTTTAAAAGAATAAGTCCAAAGTACTAGGGGAAATTAGAGGTGACACAGTTGGAATTAGGCATACCATAGCATCATGTTATGCTTCTGTGATTGCATTCATCCTGTAGAAATAAAATCAGTTATAGATCTATGGTTTCCCATTAAGGAGAGTTCATCCAGGGTAAGTACTGTTTGTTATCCAACAACTGGATTCTCACTCATTATAGCTAAGCCTGGCACCAAAAAGCCATCAACAAATGCAGCTAATGGACTGCACAGAGAGGAGCTAGACGAGGAAGCTCAGAGCAGAAGTGTCAGCAGACCTTAGCCGATGATAACGTTAATGGTTCTCAAGTGTCTAATTGCAGACTCTGGAATGTGGGCAAGCTTCACAACTGGGGAATCCCATTTTGTCTAGCCACAGCTCATAAAAAACCATGTACATCTGCAAGTACTATTAGATGTTTACAATACATTGAGAATGATGGTATTCTGTCTTTCTCGGATAGTATGGTTGTATGGAATAATGTTGATAGTCAAATCACTAAAGAAAAATGAAGATTTATTTACATAGAATTTTGTAAGAGATTCTCTCTCTAATGTGACAACTTTGAGCCCACCAGAAGGTTTATTTTCTACTCGGACTGGAGTGTGTGTGTGTGTGTGTGTGGTGTGTGTGTGAGGGGGCAGAAATCAACTTCAGGTTTTTAAAGACAGATCTTTCTCTGGCCTGGAATTTCTCAAATAAAGCAAGGCTTACTTGCTCAGAGAGAGATGCAGTGATCTGTGCTTACCCAGCCTGGGACAAGTATACCATGCCAGCAATTTTGTAGGGGGAAAGTGAAGTCCTCATGCTTTCAAGGTGAGAACTTTTCTGACTAAGGATTCCTTCTAAGTCTTACTCTGGAACTCTTTTACTCAAAATATTTGCACTACAATTTCAAGAGGTTTTTAAACCACAACTTTAAGAGGCACATCATCCACGTAGCAGACTTGGGCTGCCACAGAACAGCTAAAATAGAGACTTTGTCTTACTGCCCAGATTCTGCTCAAGAGGTGACTGGCCACTGCACTCAGGAAAAGAGGGGTACTTAAGAAATATTTGTTGAGTAAACATTGTGATGTATGGTCTTCTATCCTAGTAGATGAAGTCCATTAACATCTTGTGGTCAAGGAAAGGAAGCACAGGTTGGGTGCTGAGTGCCAACACAGAGAAATTTTATACAAATTAACTGACTGCTGAAAACCTTTGATGTGTATTACATTGAACCCAGGGAAAGCTCTTAAATGTCTTCCCAATCAACTCAGCCATTGGTAGATTTCATTCAATAGTATTGGCAATGGCTTAGATAAGAGAATAAAGATCTTGGAGAGGGAGGGAAGCTGTGGTCAGGATGTAGTGTGTGTGTATGTGTGTGTGTGTGTGTGTGTGTGTGTGTGTGTGGAAAGAGGAGAGAGAGAATCTCAAAGACCTTACAAGTGTTGATTATGAATGTGTACATTTTAAAATTTTTCTACTTATCACCATAGAAAATGGGTAGGATATGAGAAACATATTTAAACCCCACAACGTATCTGTTTTAATACAGTGAAGGTTACAATGCTCATTTTTTACTATATTGAAGGTTAAAAATGCCCATTTTTTAATATAGCGAAGGCTATATTTTACTTCAGTCATTTTTGATAACAAAAAATGTAAGATAATGAAGTGAGGGCTAATATCCAAAATATACAAAGAACTCAAGAAGTTAGACTCCAGAAAATGAAATAACCCTATTAAAAAATGGGCTACTGAGATAAACAAAATTCTCAACTGAGGAATCTCGAATGGCTGAGAAGTACTTAAAGAAATATTCTACATCCTTAGTCATCAGGAGAAGCAGAAGGAAGTTGGCAGTAGAAGGAAGCTGACAACAGAGGAGCCGGATGTGGAAGGACAAGCACACGGCCTGGACAAACCGCAAGTTATAAGGGATCTCATAGCCGGGGATTAGAGTAGTGTAGTGGTAAATCTGCCCAATCTAGGCGTGCAATTTATACCATAATTATTGAATTGTGTTTTCCTTTACTGGTCTCCTTCGGGTAGGAGATTTTACAGCAACAAATTTGGCGGTTTAAATAATTACTGCTACAATCAGGGAGATGCAAATCAGAACTACCCTGAGATTCCACCTCACACCAATCAGAATGGCTAAGATCAAAAACTCAGTCGACAGCAGATGCTGTCGAGGATGTGGAGAAAGAGGAATACTCCTCCATTGCTAGTGGGATTGCAAGCTGGTACAACCACTCTGGAAATCAGTCTGGCAGTTCCTCAGAAAATTGGAAATAGTTCTACTTGAGGAGCCGGCTATACCACTCTTGGGCATATACCCAGAAGATGCTCCAACATATAACAAGGACACATGCTCCACTATGTTCATAGCAGCCTTATTTATAATAGTCAGAAGGTGGAAAGAATCCAGATGTCCTTCAACAGAGAAATGGATACAGAAAATGTGGTACATTTCCACAATGAAATATTACTCAGCTATTAAACACAATGAATTCATGAAATTCACAGGCAAATGGGTGGAACTGGAAAATACCATCCTGAGTGAGATGACCCAGTCACAAAGGAACATACATGGTATGCACTCACTGATAAGTGGATATTAGCCCCAAAACTTACCATGCCCATGATACAACTCACAGACCTTAGGAGGAAGACCAGGATGTGGATGCTTCAGTCCTGCGCTGAGTGGGGAACAGGATGATGGTGGGAGGTGGAGGGAGGTGGGACATGGAAAGGAGAGAGGAGGGGGAGGAAATAAGAGGGCAGTATCAGGTCCTGGGGGGCAGGAGAGAGGTACAGAGGGTCAGGAAATCAAATAAAAATATGTAGCAGTAGAGGATGAGGAACTGGAGATAGCCACTGGAGGGTCCCTGACACCAGGGAAACTAGCGGTTCCCAGGACCCAGTGGGGGTGGTTTTGGCAGAGAAGGGAGATAAAACCTGTAGAGACCACCTCCAGTAGATAGCTACAGCCCCTGGTAAGGATAAGGGGCCACACACCCATATCAAAATTTTTAACCCAGAAATGTCCCTGTCTAAAGAAAGAACAGGGACAAAAAATGGAGCAGAGACTGAAGGAAGGGCCAACTGGGACTGCCCCATCTGGGAATCCATCCTGTCTGCAGACACCAAACCTGACACTATTGCAGTTGCTAAGAAGCACTTGCTGATAGGAACCTGGTGTGCCTGCTCCTTGGGAGGTTCAGCCAGCAACTGACCAATGCAGATGTGGATGCTTGGAGCCAACCATCAGACTGAACTCAGGGACCCTGGTGGGGAGCTGGAGAAAGGCCTGGGGGAACTGCGGGGTCGGCAGGATATTGTAACCCTATAGAAAGAACTGAGCCAGACCACTCAGTGCTCCCAGGGATTAGACCACCAACCAGGGAATGTACAGGGAGGGATTCACAGCTGCAGATACATATGTAGCAGAGGATGATCTTGTCTGACATCAATGGGAGGGGAGGCCCTTGGTCCTGTGGAGGTTTGAAGCCCCAGCATAGGGGGATGCTAGAGCAGTGGGTTGGGAGTGAGTGAGTGCGTGGAGGAACACCCCAATACAGGCAAAAGGGAACGGGGAAAGGGTGGATGGGATGGGGGAGTTGTGGAGGGGTAACTGGGAAGGGAATATCATTTGAGATGTAAGTGAATGGAATGATTAATAAAAATTAATAAAAAGAGTTTGAAAAAAAAGTGATTGAAGTAAAACACCCTAAGAACCTCTGGCCTTCACATATGTCCACACGGGCATATGCACACATGTATGCCACAGATACACACAGATAATAATAATAATACATAATATGGTGACTACCCTGTTCACAGATTGCTCATAAATGCTTTAACTACTATATAGGCAAAAATAGTTATCTATGTTTATTTTTTTTAAAGATTTATTTATTTATTTCATGTACACTGTAGGTGTTTCCAGATACACCAGAAGAAGGCATGGGATCTTCATTATAGATGGTTGTGAGCCACCATGTGATTGCTGGGAATTGAACTCAGGACCTCTGGAAAAGCAGTCAGTGCTCTTAACTGCTGATCCATCTGTCCAGCCCCTTTATCTATGTTTTTATTCTTTGATTTCATGTAGCTTTTTGGAAACATTGTCCCACATAATGGTCCTATGTGGTTGTATAAACTAAACTGACAGACACATGGGACCATCTGATCTATGAGAATGTTCTCCACCTGCAGGGTCAGCTTTGTAGCCCTCAGCTACATGTGCTTGCTAAGCACTTGAAATAAGGGTAATATGACTAAGGGAATTGCTTTTTAACTTTTGTTTTATTTTTTATTTATATTTAATTTATTATTAAGTTAAATTACTTTATTATACATAATTACACATTATATATAAATTTATTATTAAATTATTACATTGAATGTGCCACTACTGCAGCAGCTACTACAGGGGGATACTTTCTGTGTTATTAAAACTTTAATTACAAGGAATGAGTAACGGGGCTTTTCACTGTCTACCCACTGTCAGGCTTGCGAGAAAGCCTTCTGTGACATATAGAACCATTGAGCAACAAAGGCCAGGAGTAACAAGACAAACTCAAAATGCAAGTCTTAGCCACAAAGTGATAATATTTGATGTATTTATAATGTGTAGGGGAACTTGCACAAGTATAAGTTCTACTCAGACTGCATGAATCTCCACGCTGTACCGAACTGAGGCATCTACAATGGAGAAGGCTAACCCACGCACACTTTACTGAAGTCTCTTCTTGCTCCATGTCCCACAGCTCCCCTAACATCTCCTTACACCTAAATTCTGTAGGAACCTGCTTCTTAGGGTACAGAAACTGAGAGCACAACCAAAAGGTTTTGTCTGAGTGCCAAAGCCTTACTACTTACAAGCTCTCTCTATAGTTGAAAACATTATGTTCCAAAAGCAAATAGGTCAGGAGGTCAAGTAATGGAGACAGACAACAGAAGTTCAGACCTTGGTCACCATCATACCAGGATGTGTGGCTTTGAACAAATTATACATCCCAAGGATCAATATTCTTATCTGTAACAACAACACCCTAATAACTTAGTTTGGCTCATATGACTGTCTACCAATAAGCTGTCAGGCTTGTGAGGAAGTCTTCTGTGACATATAGAACCATTGAGCAACAGAGGCCAGGAGTCACAAGATAAACTCAAAATGCAAGTCTTAGCCATGAAGTGATAGTATGCCCAAATCAATTATCAATGGCACTTAGCATATATTGGTGTTTCAGTTGATTATGTATTTTAGCAATAACATAGAGGAAAGGGGACACCTAGTGACATGGTCTGCTCTGATATTGACATGGGACAATACTCAAAGAGCACTGAATCATCTAGTCATTGTCAGATGTTTTTGTTTGTTTTGTTTTTCAATAAATATATGTGTGTGCAAATGCATCATGAGGCTGGATGATA
The DNA here is from genome assembly GCA_021653895.1 of Mastomys natalensis. Lineage (NCBI taxonomy): Eukaryota > Metazoa > Chordata > Mammalia > Rodentia > Muridae > Mastomys > Mastomys natalensis. The sequence continues at coordinate 448,679 of JAJTUV010000708.1, forward strand.
GTATTATCCTCAAGAATGGCGTCTAGCTCCTTGGAGACATGTCCTCTCACTATGTGTGAGAGAACAGTAGTGAGCATACAGTTCATCAGTCAGGTGAGACTGTCTGCACAGGGAGTTTCAGAGGCTCTTCTGGCCCCGCCCACTCCTACCATTGCTGTGCTTTGAATGTGGGTGTCTGGGATTAAACTCAGGTATACATGCTCCCAAAGCAGGTGTTTAAACAACTGAGCCATAACCTTAATCCCTAGCGTGGTTTTGAGTTCTCCTTAGGTAGGCATTATTCATTGAAACTCAGCAAAGCTACTTCTGTCACTGCAGGAAAACAACAAGGGTTTAGTAGCCATCATCCAGGGCCACAGGGTAGCCAAATTCTTTGTGACCCAGACAGACTGAAGTGCATTCCTGAGGCCTGTAAATTCCCTAATCCCTGGGGCAGTGGGAACATACTGTGTGTACCCAGGGTTCTTATTCTTCATGCCTCTCTGAATGCTTTGGTCCTCAAATCCAAAACTGAAAATAAACATGAAGAGAACTCTATTAACAATAACAAAGCATAACTATAGAACACCATGAATCTCCTCGAGTGATAAGTTTTGCCATAGTACACATTGCTGAGCTAATACAGATGCATACAGATGCAGAACAAGGGAGGGCATGGGTATGAGAATCGTTTTTAAATTGCAAAACCTAATTTTCACCCTGTATTCGAGAAAAGGCAACAGACAAGTGAGGGATACAATTAAGAATCAAAATATTTCCTTTTCCCTGACTTTTTTTTTAAAGATGCAAACAACTGGAACCAAGATTGATTGGTTGTTAAAATCTGAGAGGGTGCACACTGAGTAAACAAGGCGATTTACCTTCATCTAACACCCAGATTCACCTTTTCTACTGTGACGGTATGAAGAATTAATTTTACTTAGTTCTCACTGAGAACAGTGCTCATTCAGGCTGGCTGTGCGTTTGGATTGGCCAGCCACGTGCATGCTGCCAGGAAAGAGAAAAGATCCTTAAGAATGCTTGTCATTTCGGTACAAAGTCCTTGAAAATTAGACAGCCTTAGCTCTCTGTCTTGATTGCTAATGACCATTCAGGATTTAAATTTCAAACTAAAAATGGAAAGGATTTGATTTAAATTTCAGATTAACATTGTCCTCCTAGCAATCTGGTACTGTAAATGAAACAAAATGAGGCCATCGAGGGTCTCACAGTGAATAGAAAAATAAATGTCAAGTATGTGGTTAAATTTCTATTCATCAGCTACGTCTTCTGAAGGATTTGCTTTAAAAATCAAGATTGGCTGGAAGGTGACCTTTGGCCTTTGGTGTATGCTGGAATATTTTTAAGCTTAGAAAAGAGGTAAGCCATAGAACCACCTCAGATGCTAACTTGCTCAACACAAAATGAATCCAGTGTTCAGGAGGCATACAAATTATATTTTGTAGTTTAATTTTATAGACCATTAATCTCTAATATAAGCTAATTGCTTTTATAGTAAAGTGCATGATGTTTTCTTTGAAAATGTCGGAATGAGAAGGCTCAGCAGTTAAAGGCACACACTGAAGGGGGCAAGCTGATTCCCACAGGTTGTCCTTTTGCTGCCACCTGTGTCTCATGGCAAGTACCTGTCCATACACACACATACACACAATAAATAAATGTAAAAAGATACAAATAAAATATAAGTACTGAGATTGCTGGTATATCTCAGTAGTAGAACACTTGCCTAGAATATGTGATACCAGGTTCTGTCTCTAATACTGAATCACCATCATCATCATCATTAATGTAATAATGAGTTGGGTTTCTGACTATCTTTCCATACTACTTAAAATACCAATACTATTCCAGCTCTTTATAAGTTCTGTTCACGATTGTTTAACAGCATTTTGTTTTGTTTTGTTTTGTTTTAGGGAGTAGAGAACTAAAACTTAGTTTATTATTTTTAATTAATTAATTATATTTCAATATAAATATAGGCATGTCCCTTGCTCTAGTTTCGAATTGGTTTGTCCCCACCAGCATTCATATTGAAACACAATTTCTCATCATGGCACTATTACAAGGTGGAGTCTTCATGAGATATGTTAGGAGGGCTGGCAAGTTTCTCTTGAGGTGAGATCTGAAGCCCCCCTCGCCCCCCTCCCAGCTCTGCTTTGGTTCCTGAGTGACATTCTTGATAGGAAGACTGCCCTTGGTGGTTTTGTCTCTTTTGCATGTGCCTGCTTGTACTTTCTGCTTTTTGCAGCAAGTTGTAGCAGCTTGAGATTCCCACTAGAAGCATCCCTCCTGTCTAGGTCCCCAGTTCCCAGAACCTTGGGGGAAAAAACAAACCAAGTTCATTTACATATGAATCACCCAGTCAGAATATTGTTATCTCAATAAAAAATGGGCCATGATATTCCTTAAAATATCTGAACACCTAAAAAGAAACGTTTTGATTTAAAATTGTAATTTTGTGAATTTTTTCGACAGGATCAGATTATGCTTTGTGATTATCGACTGTGGTAACATAAGCCGGCGATGATCAACTTTGAAGCAGAAGGTCTGTTTTGCTCACGGTTTGGAGGTTTTACTCTGCGAGGGCTGGCTCCTTCACTCCCTGTGTGCTGATTCCGAGTGACAATCTAGAGAAAACATGGCAGAACAACAAGGCTACTTACCTCACATGCAGGAAGCCACAGTGGGTGAGGGGAAGCTTTAGGGTTCCACAGAGCCCTATCCTCGAGGCTCTCACTGGAGCCGGCTTCTCAAAGGTTCTGCCACTCCGAACACTGCTCATTTAGGCACCAAGCAATAGCACACATGGCTTCTAGCCACACCCAGGTCAAAGGTAACACTAAAAAACCTTGCTCATAAACACAACGTAACAGTTTATCTTTAAAAAAAATTAATAACAGTAAAAATATTTCAAGATTTTTGAATTAGGAATATATCCACTTGATTAAAAATTAAAAAAATAAAAAGAATTGGTGGGGCGCTGGGAAATGGCTCAGTCAGCAAAACTGCGTTCCTTGCATGCACGCGGTCCAGAGTTTGAGCCTCAACATTCATATAGACGAGCGGGGTGTAGCGGTCCTTGCTTGCAATCCCAGTGCCTGCGCGAGACAAGCAGATCCCTGGCCTCAATGGGCAGCCAGACTAGCCTAATTGGAGAGCGCCAGGAAAGCGTGAGACCCGGTATCATGAAACATGGCTCCTGAGAAACAACAACAACCAGCTTTGAGCTGGTGCACATTGTTCAGGTTAACTGGGAACTGGATGCCCTTTGCCCTCAACTGCTGATGTCCAAGTAGAGAAGTAAAGCAGTTTTCCTCATAAGCTGAAACTCAAGGCATCACAAGGGTTCTGAGGAATGCTGAGACCAGGTTTTTGTTTACATGTGAGATTCCTTTTGTTTACCAGGTAAGAATAAGACCTGGGTTGGGCCTGGGCCATCATTTTAGGACGTTGTCAGCTACACTGCCATTTTGGGGCTCACTGGGTGACCTTAAGTCCTCTAGACTTCATAGATAAATACACACACAGCTAAAATAAACTAAACAACCAAACCAGAAGTCAAGGAACGCTTTCGTTCTCATTCTGCTATATGAAGAAGGTTCAGAAATACATCGTTCTCAGAGCACAGAGCATCCTTAGCGTTTGCTACAGTTGAGGGGCGCATTGCGTAACCAGCTTCCTGAACTAGGGCCTGGGGCCCACGAGGGTTGTTCCTCTGTTTGGAGCCCTTGAACTGAGGGTCTCATGCATGGTAAGAAATAACTATTACTGACTATATCCCTAGCCATCTTCTTCTTTTCTTATTTTTTATTTTCATTTTAAGACAAGGCCTTAATAATTTTCTCAAGATGGCTGAGAATTCACTCTTTAGCCTAGGTAGTTGTTAAAGTTGTGGACTGTTTGCCTCAGCCTACCTAGTCAGACTCACATCTAGACTTCCTTCTTCCCTTTCTCCCTTCCTTCCGTCCTCCCTCCCTTCCTCTCTCTCCTTTCTTTCCTTCTTTCTCCCTCTGTCCCTCCGTCCCTCCGTCCCTCCCTCCTTTCCTTATTGTTTTGAAACAGGGTCTCATGGAGCCCAGGCTAGACTCACAGTTGTTTTGTAGCAGAGGATGGCCTTGAGCTCTTTATTCTCGCCTCTGCCCCCTGAGTGCTGGGTTCCAGGTACTAATGAGAATGAAACTTGTGTGCTGCTGTGTCTTTTATTTTCAGGAAGGTAATTTGAAACCTGAATTCCACACAACAACACAAATACTGTATCAAAATTAAACGCATTAGTCATTTTGGCAGATGGTTTGGAAGAATCCTCTAAATTGCCTTCTCTGGGTTTTTATTTATTTATTTTTATTACCATCAGAATTAAGGGGACAGCATCTCACCATGTTCATTCATTCTTCCTTGCTCTTGGAGGTTTCCAAACCTTGAGATTGGAGGCTTTTTTTTTTTTAAGTAGTTTGCAAAGATTTAATTATTTCACTATGATAAAACTAATCATGTGTTTATGTATTCAAGATCTGCTTCTATTTGTTTTTATATAGTCATATACCTCTATTAGTTTGTATGATTATTTCATTTCAATAGCAAAACAATCTCTTTAAAAGTAACTTTTAAAAAATTGACAAGTTATACAGTAAACTGCATACTCAGAATGACACGCATGATGGATTTTAATGCCCATAGTTGAAGTCCATGAGTACTTGTGTCTAAGTCTCCATTACCATGATACAACCATTCCCGTCTCCATGACAACCCTCATCCAGGAAGGAAGATGATTGTCCTGGAGCACAAGCAAGAGCAGTGCTTACAGGTTTGTCCCTCTACCTGGTGGCCCGCCAGCCCTGTGCTGGCTGTTAGGGGATGGTACCTCCCTATTCACCAGTCTTATTTAAAAGGCAATCATATTTTTTATATACCCTTTGAAATAAAAATGAATTTTAAGAGAAAACGGAGAGATGATAGTTTTTGAAATGGATCAACCAAATTTCTATTTTGGTTTTATCATAAGCATATGGTAATATCTAAGTTTTGGTTTTTTTTTTTGAGTTTAATGAGCTGCTGCTGGAAAAGGTATATGCACTTGTATGTTTCTAAGTATATACTTCTGCCTAGCAACACTGTATAAGATGCTATAAAATGCAGCTTTATGCAAGTTGTATTACTTGCCTGTATATGTAGTCATATTTCTTTCTGGCAGAACTAACCCATATTATACATACTGTTCTGTGCTTTCTACAAACCAATTCCAAGTTTTTATGTTGAACTTGAAAAACAATAATTTGATTTTCCACTGTGCTCAAACACGGTGAGTTTTGAATTTAATATGTTCCTCTTTAAACAATGAAAGTTTTCTTTTGAATTTTTGTCCATTGACCCAAAATTTTGACCTTTGAGTACAAGTTCTCTGTTGGACTGCAATAAATAAATAAATAAATAAATAATAAATAAATTAATAAAAATGCAAGATGTTCTACTTGGTGTGTAACCTTAGGTTTACAAAAGTTCACATTAAAGCTATAGGGTTCGAGGGCTCAAAACATAAAGGACTTTGTAATTATATGTGAATCGGTTGTGTCCTCAGAAGCAAAGGAGTCACTTCTTGATTCTTGCAAACATTTGAAATACGGATAAATGGTTATATATTCAACTTATGTAGTGAAAGCTCTGCTTTTCATTTCACATTTAAGGATATTCATACTTGATAGGAATAACATTTGCTGAGTGTATCCAGTGTTTCAAGTCCTGTGAAAAGTGATTTACAGTTATTTCACATTCATTGATTTAGGTAGGGCTATGACTGTGTTCATTTTATAGTTGAGCTGTAGTGATGTAGACAACCCAAGACCCAACAAAGACATCTAATATTGAACACAGGTCAAACTTACCATAACTGTATTTAAACAATTACTACACTAAACAATAAACTTCAAAAATACTCAAACTAATAAGATAATGCTACTATAGATTTAAAATAAATACATTAATGTTCTTTTTCCAAACTTTTATGTGTAAAATTGCAAGCTATTTTTTTTTTTTTTTTTGCATTGCATTTGTTTCTGTTGAGGCTGTTTTGTTTATTTCGTTTTCTTTTCCTTTTGTCTGTTGTTCATGTATATGTATACACACTTTTTGCATACATGGGTTTCTGTGCATGGCTGAGGATAAATGTGTGCATGCTCACATAGAGGCCCTAGGTGGATGTCAGGAATCATACTGATCTTAGTATCTCAGTGACATTTCTGTCTTATTGAATTAGGTTGTATCTCACTCAAACCCAAAGCTCACCAAAATGGCTAATTTCAGTAGCCCAGGCTAGGTTTACACTTGCTATATAGCCAGCTTGCTCTAATGATATCCTGTCTCTGTCTTCCTAGGCTAGAATTGCAGGTAGTCCACCATGCTTACCTGGAGTTTACATGGATTTCTGGGAATCTATACTCTGGTCTATGTACACCTCATGCTTTAGTGGCATGCTCTTAAATAACGTCTCCTCAATCTTTGTTTTGTTTTTGTGAGACAGGTTGCATATATCCCAGACTAGCCTCAATCTTACTATTAAGTTGAATTCCTGTTCCTCCTGGCTCTGTCTCCCAAGTGCTGGCATTATAGTTATGCACCTCCAAACATTTTAGCTTTGAAAGTCATATAGTGAAATATTCAAGTATGTTATATATAAAATATATATGGAACATAAAAGAATATAATGGGATATTAATGCATGTTAATCTCTGTAAAACAACCTGTGTTATTTTCTTATTAAAGCCTGAATCTCAGGCTACTTTCTCTACCCTTGGCTTTCTCTTAAGAAAAACAAGAAAATATTTTTTAAAAATTGGTACTCAGCCTGGTGAGATGGCTTAGCAGTTAGAAGCACTAGCTGCTCTTCCAGAAATCCTGAGTTCAATTCTCAACAACCACATGATGGCTCATGGCCATCTATAATGTAACCTGATGCCCTCTTCTGGCATGAAGGGCTACATGCAGATAAAGTATGTATGCATTTACAAAAAAATAAATCTTTTTTAAAAATTAATACTCAAGTTAATTACTTGCTAGTAGTATTATGAAGTGAGTGGTTTGGCTGCTTTTCCATTGTTTTAGATGAAGACAATGGTGTATTTGCATAATCAATTGCAAATACCATAATTTTAATAACAACAACAATAATAACAATTGCAATTGCAATAATTTTAGCCTGTTACCTCTGATATATTTTGGTTACATTTTATGATTTTTCTTTTCATTGCTGTACAATTATTGACAGGCTTTCTTTGTATGCACCATTTATGAACACAAACAAAAAATGCACCAAGAACAGATTAGCCTTCTTATTACATTATAACTAGTCAAATATTGCCTCATTTTATTTAACCCTGGTAATAGAAAAAAAAGTCGTCAAATAGTATTTTAAAACATAACAACATTTGAAGAAACATTGCCAACAGAGGCATTTCTTCTTCCAACCGTATCTATATTAAATATAGATTTAGTTTACATCAGTGAAGAAGATGAAGAATCTTAGGAAGTAGCAACTACATCTATTTTAGGCAATGGCACACTGTGGAGGCTGTAGGGAGGGGAGAGAGAGAGAGAGAGAGAGAGAGAGAGAGAGAGAGAGAGAGAGAGAACAGGCAAGAAGCTCAGAGAGTTATTTCCAGTCAGTGGAAGTCCACAAGTAAAGCCCACGCCACTTTCGAGAATGACAACCACACACATCTGTACCACAGAAAAAAGAGAAATTTTTATTATGAAGCACGAGAGGAGGAGAGTGGAAGGACAGATGACATGGGTCAGTGAGCAGTGAGTGTTCTCCTTTTTCTATCAGTGGGTTAAATAAGATAAAACTCCATTAAAAATTATAAAGACACCATTTGGCAGAAAGTCAAAATCCTCCAGGGTCAGAACTTCTTGACCTCAAAATATGTGCTCAAGATTGTCTTCTTATCAGCTGTGCCCTTTCAGATTAGCCAGACACATAAGAACATGAAGTTGAGCTCTGGCCACCCAGAATGCAGTACAGGACCTCCTTTGTGTTGGGGATACAAATCCAATGGGCCTCCTGCCCAGTGTGCTTGCCTGCTTGCACGCTAATTGCAGCTAAGTGCCCTACTGCAGAACAACATTTTAGCCTTGCTGAAATACTTTGAATTGTGTGGTCCTCTTCTTGAGACCCACACACCCAGTCCTAATACCACGGACAGCTGGCATCTTATAAATAGGTAGCTTGCAAATCCCTTCTTTATCAAGCTACTTTTATGTTAACCCAATAAAAAGGCACAGCACAGGGGAGCCCAGTTTCTATTTTGGCATGTGACTTGTTCTCTCCAGCTCAGAAGAAGAGGAAAGGACCACCATACTGCTTATATTTTCTTTTTCTGACCCTGGCGTTGGAAGTTGCCCATTCCCCCATCATAGCATTTTGGTTTGCCAGCACTATAGAAATTGTAGACGTTTTCTGGTGCCACGGGGTAGGTATCTCTACTACTGACCCTACCTTCCATAAACTAGCAGCAAAAACAGTGTTTCAAAATGCCTAATAAAATATCTACAGGATCAAAGAAGGACATTTGGAGTAAATTTGAGTGCTCGGAGATGGGAAAATGCCAGCGGTGACTAATGTAGCAAACAGCACCTGTGGGGTCCAAGGCAAAGAAAAAGTCTATCAATTAAACTTAAAATTCTATCAGTTAAATAAAAAATTGTATCATTTTAAATTATTGTGCCATATCAACTATGAATGTCCTGAAGTTACTTGTGAGGAATTTATAATAAATGGTCATAGAAGACAAAGGTGCTCCTTAGCGTTCATCCCCAGTGCAGTTGTGTTGGGGAGGTGTTTAGGTTATGTTGACTCTGCTCTCGAGAATGGATTCATTCTGACAGGAGAGGTCTTCACAGAGTCCATTCATTCCCTTTTACTCATCTCCCATATGAGGACACACTTCGTACCTTTCTTACCCTTCTGCCTTTTACTATGTAGAGATGCACCAAGATCGTTGGCACATTGAAAATGCCTTGACCGTAGGTGGTTGGGCCCACCCCCAGAACTATGAGGATGTGTCTCCTCATTCTTTCCAAGCCTCAGGCACTCTATTACAGCAGCGCAGAGTGGACTGAGGCAGTGGACCTGTGGCTCTCACTTCTTCCTTGCGTGGTTTTGGTCTCCTCACTCGGTGCCTTGAGGCATGCGTTCCTTCTGTGCATTCGTCCTTGGGATACTGTCAGAAACCCTCCTTTTGCTAGAAATTAGAACAGAAACCAGAGCTCAGGAACAGCTGCAGCTCATCTGTTCCTTGTCTTCCTCAGATCCTCTTCTGCTCACTAGGCAAACGTCCATTTTATTCTGCTTAAATCCCCAAAGATTTTTAGTAAATTTACCTTTTGACTTTAAATAGTCTCCGTGTCCAAAATTGTACCAATTAAACCCTTATTCATGACACACAAGAAAATGTTTAAAAATATTGAAAATCTATATTTTAATATGGAAACAACTTTGAAAAAATTTTAGACAGGGTTCTGTGTAACATAGGCTGGCCTTGTATTCTTGAGTTCATTTATATAGCTGAGGATAACCTGAACTTCCAATCCTGCCTCTGCCTCCTAAGTGCTGGGATTACAAGCCTTGCATCACTAGGCCCTGTATTAGGAGATGCTGGAGGTGGACGCCAGGATGCTGTACATGCAAGTCCTCAACCAGCTGAACTCCGTCTGCAGCTCTGAAAATGTGTTCTTATAGTTGGAATAGAGAGCATCCTTAAGAAAGGAGATACGTGTTATTTTCCCCCTACATTTTCAATAGTAAATATATTTACTAACTTTTAAAATGAGCTGTAATATAAAATAAGTTTACTTAAGAAATCGATACATATTTTGATCAAATCTAGTTATACAATGTGCCTCTGAAAATATAGTTTAAAAACTCAACCCTCACCCATTCCCAATATCCCCAGCTGCAGCAGCAGATAGTGTTGGGAATTGGTTCTAATGTTTTGTCTTAATTTGGCTCCCAAAGCTGTGCTTCCAGACCTGAGGGTCCCTGCTCCCGGCAGACTTTGATGGATAATAAAGAATTGCTGTACAGCCAAGGGCTGGGCAGAAAGGAGGTGGAACTTTTAGATTGTGAGGCAAGGGGCAGAGAAAGAGAGGGGTGGGGAGGGAGGGAGAGAGGGAGACAGGGAGGGAGAAGAGACAGAGAATTGTTAGGATGCAGAAGTAGAGGGATTAGGCATAAGAGTTATAGGAAAAAAGCAACCAGCCACGTGAGAACTTGGGAAAGTGGCCCTAGGGGCCACTCCCCTGCTTGAGTCTGGGGTAGCAGAGATGAAATGTTGGTTTAGTGTGTTGAGTCAAGGAAAGTTGGAGGGAAAAATGTGTGCTAGCCCCGGAAGGATTAAAAATGCCCCACCATAGAGCTAGTCAAGGCATAACAAAATTAACTGTGTGTGTGTGTGTGTGTGTGTGTGTGTGTGTGTGCGCGCGCGCGCGCACGCGCCTGTCTCATTCACAAATCCAGACAGCTCTTCAGCGGGTGCAGCTGGCGTGCGACCCACTGGGAGCCAATCACTGCTACAAAATAGAGCAGATGCTTGTCTGAAGAGTGTAACTATTAGCCATTTAATTTTTTCCGCCCCTTCGGTTAATACAAGTTTTCCATATAACTGCACTCAAAGAAGGAAAACTTCCCTGTTACTTAGGGCCTCACTTCTATCTCTAGTGTTTATTTATTGTCTACTATGAACCAAGAACTGTTTTACTCTTCTCTGATTTAAGCAGAAAACACATTGGCCAACTTTTCTGATAAGGGATCAGATAATCCGTAGTCCAGGCTTTGTGGGTCAGACTCTGTGGGTCAGGTAGGGCTGTCTCAATACTCATCGCAGCGCTCTGTACAAAAGCTCCCTTAGGGATAGCCCCCACTCCAGATGTTTGAAACCTACATGAAAACCAAGCTGCACATTTGCAACATATGTGCAGGGAGGCCTAGGTCCAGCCAAAACATGCAGCCTGTATATGGAGTACGGTCTTCTAAAAAAAAAAAACAAAAACAAAAACAAAAAAAACAGTTGTTCAGTTATTCATGGAATATTACTTTTTTATATCTCTTGTATTCAGTTTGCAACTACTTCATTGAGAATTTTTGTATGTATATTCATGAGGGATATTGGACTATAATTTATATATTTTTGTTGGGTTTACACTTGATTTCACTATTTCAATATTATTTGCTTTGTGAAGGAGCTTATTGTGGTTCTGAATTTTTTAAACATAACTCAAAAAGTATTGCTTGTTTGAAGGCTCTATAGAATTCTTGTATAAGTATATCTGACCCTTGGTATTTTGCTTGATTGTTTCTTTTCATTTTATTCTGTTTGAATGCTTTTTAAATTTTTTTGATTTGCTGAAAAAAAATTAAAAATAAAAATTAAAAAAAAAAAAAAAAAAAAAAAAAAAACAAAACAAAACCTCCCTTAGGCGGCGCGTTTGTAAATAGCTGTGGACCAGCCCGTACAGCGGACATGTCTTATTTACAGCACAGTGTTCTGGGAAGATGGAGAGTTACTTACTTTTTCAGGTTAAAAAACAGGCTCAGTATGGTTTCTCATGTAACTACTCAGCACAGATCTGGGATCTGACTAAGATTTTACAGAATTCTGGATCCTTTGGGTATAGGAATTTTTAACTGACAGTTGTTCTTAGTCCTTTTAGAAACCCAGGACTCAACAAATCTTCATAATTTCTTATAGGTCAAACACTTGAGGGGAATAAGGCCTCCAGGTACTATGACACACAGACTTGTGTATCTATGGGTATACACATGTACTGACCTATCACAAATCTACCATTAGGTGTATAAGAAAAAATTTTGAATTTATCTCCTGATATTTAACTGCTGCTTTCTTCTTATGTAATTTCATGAATATCTACTTTTTAAAAACTTGGCTTTGAATTTGTTATGATGCTGGGTAAAAAGAGTAGGTGACCATTAAATTCTCATTAGATAAATGACTAATAAAAATTTAATTAGTTTACACATACAAAATAAAGACTTCAGATAATGGTTTCTTTCCTGTATAAGTAAGGTTGGTAAACTTGTTCCTACTAAGTTAGAAGTGTGTTTTAATTGGACTGTATAATTTATTTTTATTGGATGATTTGATTTAGAGGAAAATAGTTTATGCCTTTGACAGAGATGAATAAAACTTATATTCTTTTGAAAGTAATTTATAGCTTCACTAACCTTGTAAGACATGCCATTATAAAGTATAAGTGACTTACATACTAATTAGGAACCCTTTCCTACTAGGATGGGATATCATGTAGTAGTTGAGAGTGGGCACAGAAGCCATAGTGACTGAGTTTGACTCCTGCTTCCTCCTTTACTATCTGTGGAAGTTCAGGGAAAGTACTTAAAAGTTCTGTGTTCTACCCATAAAATAGCACAATGGAGTACACATTAGGAATAGTCATTTCGAACCTTTGTAGACCATGTTGTAGAGCTGTGTAGAAACAAGCTGTGGAATGGCCCCTTACTGAACCCCAACAGATGCCAACTAGTTTCACTTCTGGAATTGTGAGTTTCAGTTGTTTCCTTGACACAAACTAGAGTCATGTGGGAAACAGTCTCAAGGAAGGATTGTCTGTTGGTGTGGGCCTACAGGCATGTCTGTAGAGGACTGTCTTGTTTTAATTGGTGTGGGAAAACCCCCCTAAAAGGATGGTGACAGCCTAGCAAGAGGTATGGAAGGAAAGCTTTGATCTTCCGATCTCTCGGCTTTCACTCTTGCTGACAAGTTCATCTATTCTGTTGTTGCTGCTCTGATTTCTTTGTTGATATTAGATTCTTCATGCTTATAAAAGGTGCTGAAGACCTGCAGGCCTTCAGGAATCCTCCAGGCCTTTGACACTAAATTGGAACTGCCAGGTACAAAGTCTCATGGACTAAGCAAATACTGGATTCTTTGCCTCTCTGGTATGGAACATCCACTGCTGGACTATTCTAACCGTATCATGTAAGCTAATCCTAGAAATTCCATTTGGGTACATATTTACCCTATGTTTTGTTCCTCTAGAAAACCCTGACTGATACAACTTCCAAGGCATGGTGTGAGGGATCACCAGTGGAAAGCATGTTCCTCTCACATGATTGGGAATTAATGACATGACCAAAAAGGTTCTGGTTCATTTCTAGGCTCTGTAAAGTTTTACTCAGAATGAACTCTTTATAGCACTTTTCAAATTCAATGGAATTCAGAATATTTTGGTCACAGACTTGTGACAGCTCAGAGGAATTCTAGTCTGAGCTGTCACCATCCTCTATGACAATAAACATTACATGGAAAGTGGGAGAGCAGTTTGCTGGTTATAACATACGTCTATTGCCAGAGATTAAGCAGAAAATGCATCAGGATTGGAAGTGTCTAGAAAACTGTACAAGGACCATTCTCATGAAAAAGGAGCAAACAAGGTAACTTCAGCATTCCCTTGGTTATTTTTCATAAGTTCCCATTGACAGTGTTCAGATTCCTATTTCCCAGATACCACATACTTTCTAGCCAGAGATAAGAAAGAGTGCGTCTCACAACGTCTCTGTGAGCACTATCAGGTCACACTCAGGACATTGGATTTGAAGTGAGGTGCAATGTGTAGGAGGAGCTAAGGTGGGAGGAGTTAGGAGAGGAAGAGGAAAAGGAAGAGGAGGAGCTAGGAAAGGGAGAGAGAGAGAGGAGATGGAGACAGATGTTCACGTGTCTGTAGCAGTCAAAGGTAGTTGGTATATCTAGGTTGGGTATTGGGTTACACTTCTGATTGTATGGGTATCTTGTTACTGATCATTACCAAATATATAAGCCCTTGATTAATCTTTAAGCATTAGAGTCTCATCTTTCTACTGAGCCCACGTGGATGGCAGAATGGTCTGGGCAATGCCCAACCTTTCGGGCACAGCATGAAAGATTGGCAGAACCATCTCCCACACTGGCGTCTCGTGGGTGGCAGGGTTGGTGTTTCTGGCTGGTCAGTTCTAGCTGTTGTGCGCACATGGCCTCCGGCCTGTGGTTGAGCTAGGCAGAGCCACAGCAGCTTAGATAGTCGGCATGACCGGCAGCCATTTTAAAATAATTACTGCAACACACTCCAGTGTAAGATTCATCAATTACTAGGAGAAAGGGCACTGCTGTGTACTGTGTTCACCAGAGGAAACCACTCTCTGAGGATATACTGGTGGCTGCCATTCAGGAAAAAAAAGTTCTCTTTAAACTTAAGGTTCTCAGCCTTCCTTGGGACAGAACCACAAAGAAGAGGCTCAACATGAGTAATGAAACTCTTATCTCATGTGTAGTGCTGTACATAGAGGGAAAGAAAGAAGTTATATGGGGACCTGCTGGGGAAGACCCTTGAATGTTATTCTAGCCTTCCTGACATCTAGAGGTGAAGAGAAAATGTTATCTGAAACGTTTTTCTATGGGACTGTAAGGCTCAGGGTTACTGAAGAAGGGTCGAGGGAGTCTTACTACCTGACACCTCAAACGTGAGGACTGCAAGAGTCGCCTATCTCCTCCTCACTCCCAACCTTTCACCATAAAAGCAGCTCCCCCACCATCAACTCTAGTAAGCATTGATTACCTGACAGCCATCAAGCTTCACTCTTTGTTTGACCTTATAAAGTTCTCCCACACATTCATGCTACAGTTTCTGAGTATGAAAATGAAGCACCCAACACTCCTGACCTGGTCAGTGGTACACAGCCGTGCAAACCTTGCCCCGAAGACCCTGGCCACCTCCACAGGGGCAGCAATACCCATTTCTTTCCATCCCCCCAATAAATGAACCAGTTCTCCAAAGCTGTTTCTGATTGTGTTCTTTCCCTCGGCATTCATGGTAGAGACCAAAATCCTGCACTGCACTCGTGCCCCACCCAGCCAAGCTTCCCTCCCTCCAGTCCAGCTCCATTTGCAGAGTGTCTGGCTACCTGAGGAAGAAGCGGACACTGGGCAGCGTTTTTCTTATTTATATGACAAATCACTTGTTTTGTTTTTTTCTTATTTACATGAATGTTGATGAAGTAAGAGGTGAGCATGCTGCATGTTAAACTTCAATAGCTTCCAAATTTGTCATTAGTAGTAAAGCCAGTCCTTGACCATATAGCTTGGCAGGCAACTCCACCGTACTCCTCAGCTGTCTTCCCAGAACCAAAGTTCTTAGTGACAGGAAATAAAAGCCAGCTTTAGCAGATTCAGCAGAAAGAGAGTTTATTTTAAAAGTCAGTAGCTCAAAAAAACCACTGGTAGTCCTAGAGAACCAAGACTGAGAATAAGTTTCCAGAAACTATATTAAATACTGTAGTGGTTCGAATAAGCTCAGCCCAGGGGTGACACTGTTAGCAGCCTTGTTGGAGGAGGTGTGGCCTTGTTGATAGGTGTGGCCTTGTTGAGTAGGTGGTTTGTTTAGTAGGTGTGGCCTGTAGGAGTAGGTGTGGGCTTGTTGGAGTAGGTGTGGCCTTGTTGGAGGAAGTGTGTCATTGTGGGGATGACCTTTGAGACCCTCTTCTTAGCTGTCTGAAAGTCAGTCTCTTCTAGCTGCCTGTGGATCAAGATGCAGACTTCTCAGCTCCTTCTTCATCACCATCTACCTGAACACTACCATGCTTCCAGTCATGGTGATAATGGATTAAACCTCTGGACTGAACCTCTGAAACTGTAAGCTAGCCCCAATTAAATGTTTTCCTTTATGGGAGTTGTCTCACTCACAATGTCTGTTCACAGCAGTGGAAACCCTAAGACAAATATCATGAAATGAGCATAAAATCATTTAAATATATACTTATACCTTATTTTGTAGATTTAAATTTGAAACTTTATAAATAGGTTGCACAATCATAAAAGAAAACAAAATCATAAAAAGCTTTTAATAAGAAAACTGACAACAAAAGAAAACAGAAGTCATAGAGACAGGATAATTTTGAGTAGGTTTAAGATCACTTTACATTATTATAAGTCCACAAACCAAACCAAAACAAACAAAATGCAAAAAGAGATTATAAGCTGTTCTCAGTAATTATGTCTCTGTAGGCAGTATGTGGACTTTTGTTTGTTTTTGAGATTATGCTGATGTAAGAAAATGGAGTGTTACTTGAACAAAGATTAGCAATATGTGACATTAGGAGGTCTAAGTACAACCCCTGCTTGTAACTTTTAATTGGAAATACTATTGTGAATTCACAGTATATTTTAGGTATATTATTTTAAACCATTTTAAAAAGGCATAGAACCAAGAGAACTTCTAGAATTTACTTTAAGGTTTCTAAATACCATTTTCAAAGGAGCTACGTCTCCTTGGAGAAATTGACTGATGGCTTGGCCTGTGGCAAGAAATGGATGACGTGAATCTGAGGTGTGTTGTTATTTCAGAAATTGAAGGAGTTATAATAAACCACCGTTGTCATGCCTCAAGGATGCAAGAGCTGATTTGAAATGGTTTCCAGTGAACAGAGATGGTGCAAGTTAAGCATTAATATGGATAATAACTATAATGGATTGGAACACATGTATATTCCAAACCAAGAATTTAAAACTTAACCATGGGACCTGTACTGACTAATTTTGTGTATCAACTTGACCGAGGTTAGAGTCATCAGAGAGGAAGGAGCCTCAGTTGAGGAAATGCCTCCATGAGATCATGCTGTAAATCATCTTCTCAACTAGTGATCAATGAGGGGAGGGCCCAGCCCATGGTAGGTGGTGTCATTCTTGGTGGTCCTGGGTTCTATAAGAAAGCAGACTGAGGAAGCAAGTCAATAAGCAGCACCCCTCCATCACTTCTGCATCAGCTCCTGCCTCCAGGTTCCTGTCCTATTTGAATTCTGTCCTGACTTCCTTCAGTGGGGAACAGCAATGTGGAAGTGTAAGCTGAATAAACCCTTCCTTCCCTTAACTTGATTTTTGATCATGGAGTTTTGTTGCAGCAATAAAAATCCTAAATAAGACAGGTCTGACAATGAAAGATACTCGGTTGTTAGTTTCTATTGTCATTTGACAAAACCTAGAGTCATTGGGGAAGAGGGACCTTCAACTGAAGACTTGACCAATTCAGATTAGCCTGTGGCCATGTCTGTGAGAGATTGTCTTAATTGAAGATTGACAGGTGAGTCTGGGCTAGATAAGAAAGCTAACCGAACATGAGCCAGTCGACAAGTCAGTGAGCAGCATTCCCCCATAGTTTCTCATAGAGAGAACATCTGTGTATTGTATGTCAATTAAAAAGCCCATGGCCTTTGGCTCAGGCAGGAAATTGAAGATGGGGTATCTGGGAGGAGAAAGGATTCTTGGATAGAGCCAGGCAAGGGAGATTCGCAGGTAAGATGTGAGGAGACAGATGCATGGCACCTGAGCACAGGTAACCAGCCACGTGGCAGAATGTAGGTTAAAATAATTAATTGGATTATTTTAGCTATGATATAGTGAGAGTAGAGCCTAGGTATATGGCCAAGGTATTTGTAAATATATTTTGAGATGTGAGTCTTATTTCTGAGAACATGAGGCTGGGAAGTAGTGCCAGGTCTAACTTCTACAGTTTCTGCTTTAGTTTTTGGCTTAAACGCCTGCCCTACCTTCCCTCAGTAGTGGACTATGACCTGGAAGTGTAAATTGAAATAAGTCCTTTCCTCCCCTATGTTGCTTTTGGTTGTGGCATTTATCATAGCTGTAAAACTCAAACTTGAACAACTGTAACGTTTAAAACTAGTAAATAAGGACAGTAGCAACAACAAAATCCAACTAGGAACTCATCGTGCCTCACAGTTTGGGAGTCTCTAGAGTGTGGTACCAGGAGTGTCCTCCCTGTTCTTGGCTGTGTGGAAACATACGGGGCAGCCGTGGTCACAGTCTGTGTCTGAGCAAGCAAATAATTAAGCCTTGAGCCCAAGCAGTGAACGGAACAAGCCTAGGCATTTTATAACAACTGTCTTGGAGAAGTAGGTCTCACCAGACCTACATTTTGAGGTCTCACCAAACAACCTAAAGACAGTCATGAAGATCCACCTCTGAAACTCCCACCAGCACCACCAGCACCTGTCTTTGGATAAATCACAAGACCCTTCTGGGGCACAAAACCCAAGTCAAATTTTGAGCATTTTTATGTCTCCTCTTAGATCTTGACCAATCCTAGTCTGAGGAGATGCACCATGGCCATTTATATCTGGAAAGTGTACTTCTGTCTTTACTGTCTCCATTATGATTGTCGCACTTAAAGCTTTTGATTCATAATTTTCATATCTAGTGTGCAATATAGCTCACAGCATTTTATGTTGCTCTTCACTATATTAAAATTGTTAGCAATATTTCAGTGTAGCTGGTATTATTATCTGTACACATTGATACGTTTTACAAAGTGTGGTACTATGTGGTGAGAGGGGGTGCCTTAGTGGGCCCATGCTGAGACATGCCCCCCCAGGTACCAACCATATGATGGGTCTAGTATAAAATGAAGTTTATTTGGGGCATGGGAAGGGGGTTGACAAGGGAGTAGAGGCAGAGAAAGAGAGAGGACAGAGGTGTAGGTGGGGAGGAGAGAGAGAGAGAGAGAGAGAGAGGAGAGAGAGAGAGAAAGAGAGAGAGAGAGAGAGAGAAAAGAGAGAGAGAGAGACTGGCAGGGAATCTATGGAGAGACAGAGAGGGGGAGGGGGAGAGGCCAGAGGCCAGAGAGTGAGAAAGGATCAGAGAACTAAGAGAGGTCAAACAGTCCTTTTTAAAGCAAGCCATGCTCCTACCTGGCTGTTGCTAGGTAACTGTTGGACAGAGCCTAGAAGGAAAGCTAACATGCTAAAACACATGGCTCCTTTTTAATAACATTCATCTCATATATCTCCCCTAACTCCACGTATCTCACATATTTTGATCCCTCTATTTTGAAC
This sequence comes from Mastomys natalensis, assembly GCA_021653895.1. Lineage (NCBI taxonomy): Eukaryota > Metazoa > Chordata > Mammalia > Rodentia > Muridae > Mastomys > Mastomys natalensis. Next base: position 467,580 of record JAJTUV010000708.1, read on the forward strand.
TACTATCGTCTGTAGCCACTGTTAATCATGAACTACAATCACTGGTCCCAATAACTGAACACTTAGTGTCCACTTTGAAGCCAGGATTCAAGTTGCAGAACTCCCTCTTTCTCTGTTGCCTGGGTGCCTTGAACCTCACTCTCCCCTTTTCTCCTACCTCACCAGCACCCCTGAACTTTACAACATATGCAGAAAGAAAAACACTTTAAAGAGTTTGAGAACCTAGCTCATTAACAAGGAAAGGCATTCAGAGTCTGAGAAACTAAGAGGAAGTGCACTGCTTGCTGCCACAGTGGGGGACACCAAGCTGTCTACTGTACCTTCCTGTGCCATCTTCAGTCTGTCCATCAACCAGGTCCTGGAGGGGTCTCAGCATGCAAAGAAGTGGAAGGAAGATGGCCAAACTGTGACAGTGTCTCACACTGGGGAGACTCACATATCCACACTGCCCCAGACAGTAGGCAGAAATCTTCAGCAAAAAGCCAGCCTCCCCTTGGGGACGGGAAAGGAGAAGAGAGAAAACTTTGGAGAAATGACCCCAGATCCATTTATAAGCCACTTGGCTTAGCTTCCTCTAGAAACTTTAATAACAAATCCCGTCTGAGAAATTCTAAATTGATATCAGCTGGCTAGCAGGGCGAAATTTGATTAAAACCAGCCCTCAGGGCCAACATTCTTTATAAGTCTCCATATCAGTTTTTAAAAACAGGGCAGAATAGGGAACTTTGGAAAAGAGAGAAAAAAGGAAACTTCTCTAAAGCTAATGGTACATCAACCCCCATTCTGGAATACCTCTCCCCTTCTGGCCAGTGCTCTGCATGCAGTGGGCATGGTGACCCAGAAGGTACCAGGATTGACCTGGGGGTCAGCATTCCCAGGAGATGAGGCCAAGGGGGAGGAGCCTTAATATTTAGCATGGTTGAGACTCAAAGCCTGGACTCCAGCTCTGTTTTTGCCCATGTGAGTCTCATGTTGCTCACTCTGTGTATACAAATTCCACAGCGATGGTCTTCTCTAATACTGGCAGCGTCTCTGTTCACTTTGTTCTCATTTTTACTTGAATATCCTCAAAGCTGAATTTGTGAAAAAGAATGGTTTGGAGCCTCGAATGGGGAGGTGTGTTTACTCTTGGCAGCTCAGCATCTTGAGCACTGGCTGGACTTTTGACACTGAAGTATCTTCTCTGGTTACAGTTTGTGATCAGATATTCACCAACAAACACACACGTAAACATGTATCAATACATTTTGAGATTTGAATTTTTTATTATTATTTTATGTATCTGAGTTTTTTGCCTCTATATATGTCTGTGTACCATATGTCTGTGGAGGCTGAAGAATTTGCCAGGTCCCCTTGAGCTGGAGTTGCAGATGGTTGTGAGCCCCCTCGTGTCTTTGGGGAATTGAACCCAGGTCCTCTGTAAGACCAGTGCTCTTAGCCACTAAGCCATTTCTCCAGCCCCTGGTTTTAGTACATAAAAGCCACAGGGAACAGAGAGAAGAAATCAGAAGAGTTATCATATTTGAGCATGATTACCTGATAGATTCAAAAGATATATTGGTTTCTCAAAGTTCTCAGATGAGAAGTCCCATAGGCTATGACCTGAGAGAGCATCACATACAACCTCTTAAAGCCCTGAAAGAGCACAGAGAAGAAGAGGCATACACTGGCTTATAGAAGCAATTACATTCACTAAACAAGATCTCCCCTTTTATAGCTTTGTTAGGAGAGATCTCAAGGCATTACATTCACTCATTTATGTGTGCAGCACAGTGCTTTTGTTGTTGTTGTTGTTGTATATTCAGAATTGGGAAACTGTAAGTTTAATTTCAAAACATTTGCCTTATTCCCAAAGCAGAAACTTCATGTGAGAGCAGTCTTTCCTTTTTTTCTCTCTATCATAATCTCTTCTCTCTAAGAAACTTCTAATTGATCTTCTTTCTCTTTAGTTTGAAACATGTTGGAAAAGCCATACAGCTGATACAGATTACACCATCCTTTGTTCCTGGCTTAGTGTAATGATGTCAAGGTCCAACCACATTATAGCATGAAGCATTATTTCAGTCTTTTCTTTTTTTTTTTTTTTTCAAGACAGGGTTTCTCTGTGTAGCTCGGGTTGTCCTGGAACTCACTCTGTAGACCAGGCTGGCCTCGAACTCAGAAATCCGCCTGCCTCTGCCTCCCAAGTGCTGGGATTAAAGGTGTGCGCCACCACCGCCCGGCATTTCAGTCTTTTCTATGAACACACAATGCCCTGTTTGTTTTAGAACACATCTTGATAGACATCTGGGTTGTTTCTTCTTTTGGGTCACTGTAAATAATGCTGTTATAAAGATGCACATGCTTTTAATGTAGATAAGTTTTCATTTATCTTGGGCACATAATCAGGTTTGGAATAGTGTGGTAACATGATAACTCTGTGTTTAACCTTTTGAGGAGATGTCAAATAGTTCTCTAAAGCAGATGAGACATTTTCCATTCCCAGTAGCAGTGGATATGGGCTCTGGTTTCTCAATACTTTTTTGATTAAGGCCATAGTGAGTGCACAGTAGAATCCTATTCTTTTCATTTGAATCTTCACTGTGATCACAACACCAAGCATCCTTTCAGGCACCTGTTGGCCATCTGTCTATCTTCTTTGGATGGATGTCTATTAAAATATTTTGCCTATTTTCAAATTACATTCTTTATTTTTGTATACATTAATTACTTCTAAAGCCTGAATTCTAGACTCTTTCAACTTTTTGACAGTGTTCCTTGAAATACAAGTATTTTTAATTTTGATGAAATTCAAAGAAATATTTTTCTTCTTTTGGTTGCATATGCTTTAGATGTGATAACAAAGACAGTAGTTGTGTAACACAATTAGATTGCTAGCTTCATCGAAGATGTGTTTGGCACATCTTCCACATGCCTTAAATCTGGAGCTTATTTTTGCAAGTTCTCTTACCATCCTGTAGCTAAAATCTTGCTTCATGGTCTTCAGAAGCATTGCTTTAATTAAAAACATGTAGAGAAAGATTATGTAGGGAAGGGTTTCAGCTGCTACTCGAGGCAGGCTGGAGTCTGGGGTGTTTTGGTGTGAGTTTGTATCACTCTTGTCTCTCTTCATACAGTGGATAAAGGCAGATTAATCAGTGCGAGACCTCTCCTCTGCCTGGATCCTGACTCTGTCCTGAAAACGGGGCCCATGTGTTTGAATTTGCAGTTTCACCCTATTCCTTGTGCTTCACAGCCAGAAAGGGTCAGTACTGCTCCTGACAGCAGCTTCTGAAATTTAGGGTCAGGAGTGCAGGAAACAGGATCTCATTAGCTCTGTAGACTGGGGCTGGCTTAAATTCATAGAGATCCACCCGCTTCTGCCTCCCAAAAGCTGGAATTCGAGGCGTGTAGTATACACATAGTACTTTTGATAGTAGACTTTTGTGACTTTCTTAGCAGAAGAAAAGTCTCTCTGTCTATTAGATTATTGAAGTAATGGGCCATGAGGAAATAGAATTTCCCAGGAATCTCATGCTGAGGGAAGGGAAAGCGGAAGTCTCATGTCAGCAAGAGCAGGGGGAGCTTTTGCACATCTCCAACAACTTTCCAGGCCTCTTTGCAGGACAGAGTCAGGGGTAGGTAAAGAGCCAGATGAGTGATGGATGGGACCACACCCAAACCAGAGCTGCTTCATTATGTGTACCTCTTACCCTCTATTTAAACCTAAATTTCATGCCAGCCCCTGAAAGACAGACTTAGAGGGTTGTCCCTGCACGCCTTTGTTCCTCTCACCAATGTGGCCATTTTGAATAAATTCCCTTTCTCTGCCTTTCTCTATAACATCTCTTTCTCTCTCTTTTTTTTCCCCTGTGAACAAGCAAAGGCAAGATTCGAACTCGGTCGGGAGAGACAGACGGCCGCCTCGGACTCCAGAGCATGTATAACATCTCTTTAATCAATTGGCACACTTAGGACTAGTGACTCAGCTTAGCTTAGTGATTTTGGGGCCCATGTTTGGACCTTGAAAACTCTAACACTTTCATCTTCAAGAACTATTACTCTGCGGCCTGGAAGATGACTCAGGGGAAGTGCATTTATAAAGCACATGCTCTATAAATCTGAGGACCACAGTACGGTTCATCAGAAGGCACAGAAAAGCCCACCTGGTAGTGACTACCTGTAATTCTACCACACAAGAGTCAGGGATATGGGACTCCCAGGGCAAGCTGGCTAGCTACAGTAGCCAATATGTTCGATTGAGTGACCTTGCTTCAATAAAGTGGAGAATGGTTGAGGGAGATGCCCATGTGAACAGGTATCACACATGTATATGTAACACACACACACACACACACACACACACACACACACACACACAGAGATGCATACTTGCTGAAATGAAAAATGTAATTCTCTTTTTCTTTATTTCTTGAAGTTCTAGTGTTTGTGTATTCCTGTCTCCTTTTTCTTTCTGGTATCCTCCCTTCTCAAGATAGCTCAGTGGTAGAGCGCTTGCCTAGCAAGCACAAGACCCTGGGTTCAGTCCTCAGCTCTGGAAAAAAAAATGTGTTCAAACCCAGCTGGGATCCGGCGCCTTTGCCGTTATTTACAGCCTGGAAAAGTTGGCTTCTCCCAGTTTTCTTTTAACAACTGTGGGTTTGAGCTGGGGCTGCAGCTCAGTGGCAGACTGTGTGTGCTCAGCAACTTGACAGATCCAGGCTCACCCCTCAGCATCAGAAGAAAGCAAATGTGGTTTCTTTTGTTACCCACTTTCCTTTATGTTCTTCGATGATTCCCAGGAGAAAGGGGAGTGTACAAAAAGCCCATAACAGTTCCCATATTAAATAAATACTTTGAAGTCATTACTCTCCTTTAACTCAATACCCAGCTACAAGCCACAGGAACCCATTGCTTCTCGCCAGCCTTATTTATTTTCCTGTGAGTTCTGTACACCCACTACATATTAGATCTCTTGGTACAATGTGGATTTGAATTTCTAGTAGTAATATTTCATTGCACTTTGATATATGCAGTTATCAACATACTATTTTAAGGATTTTTTTTTTATACAGTAACTTATCTTTTGATGTATAGCAGCATGTAAAAACATTCGCCCTAGAAATTAGGAAACATTTAAGGGTATGTTCCTCATTAGCCCTAGAAATTAGGAAACATTTAAGGGTATGTTCCTGCTAGTTTTGTGCTAATAAGAGCTGTTTTAATTCAATAAAAATGTAATAATTTTCTGAATGTGCTATAGATTAAATTATACTCAAGGCTTACATATATGTGATCTCTTTTATTGCAGTTTTAAATTTTTCACTTTGTTCTTTTCATGCATGAGCCAAGTAGATATCACGACTGGTCTCAGCTTACATGACTCATCTGCAAGTATGGATCCAGGCTTCGGTTAACTCTGTGGATACCATACCCACGCCCAGCAACGTCATGTTTTCTCACACTCTTCTTACAGAGATTGCCTCTCATCAGCACCACAAGGTCTCTCTCCTGCTCATGTCTTGTGGAGGGCCAGGGGGTATGGCCTCCTCTAGTTGAGGAGACTCAGGAGCTGCTAGGACATTTCTGGAAAAGGTTTTGTCTATAAGACAAAAACAACAAAGTGGTACATGGGGCGAAGAAATCTTTCCTTCTGTCCTGTGTATATCTCTAGGATACAAACAGACAGTTTCTAATCATGAGAATAAGCAGTTGAGTTAAAAGATGACAACAGGGAAGAATGGATTCTTGATTTCATTCATAGATGACTTCCCTCCTTCTCCTCCTCTTCCTCCTCCTCCTCCTCCTTCTTTACTATTATTTTTTGTTTGCTTTTGTTTTTGAGACAAGATTTCTTTGTGTAGTCCAGCAGTCCTGGAACTTACTTTATAGACCAGAGAGCCTTAGATGGCCTTAGATTCAGAGATCTGCCTGTCTCTCCACCTCGGAGTGCTGAGAGTAAAACCATGCACTATCACTGCCTGGCTTATTCATGGACTTCTTAACCATGGAACCCCATACTTCTTACATTTTAGCACAATTTTGAAATGAGATCGTTACAACGGTATCTTCTGCAGCTGAAAACTACAGCATTATAACATGGACCCACTTGTATTCTGAGCTGCGCAGAGGTTTGAAGGCTTCACTCCGAGGCTACTCCATGTAACTACAGGACTTTCAAGACCAACTCTACCCTTGAATGAGTTTGTCTGACTTTCATGTTGAAGTTTTAGCCATTACTATTCTCTGCAGACTCTGTTCCTCTGTTCTTAGAAACAAATTTCCTTGCTCACAGATCGCACAAGCTTGTGCTGTTGCAAGTCACTCCCTTCTAAGGTAGTGGAGTCTCTGTCCCCAATGTGTCTGCTCATGATTGCCAGTTTTGTCTGTATGAATTTCTCCCCCAGTGTGTTCCTGGAAACAGATGTTGCCCAAGCTCCTTCCCCACTGAAATAAATGCAACAGGACTGAAATAAAAACACAACACATTTGCGAGTTTCAAATTATTTTAAACAGCAAAGCCAGATGTCCCAGCTGATCCAGATTCCATTAAATAGATGAGTTCAATTTTCTATCATTATGTAAGACATTTACACTTGTGAAATGGTGTGGAATGAAGGTATTTCAGAAATACTTGAAATTAGCGTCTCACATTCAATTGGGAGTAGTGGCTCTGTAAATAATTATCTGAGTCCCCTTGTCCTTGTTGTGGGTTCACTTGTGATGGTTATGTGACTCTAGCTGGGAGTGGGGTCTCTAAAAGGTAATTGAGGCTAAATAAAGCCCTGGGAGAGGGTCCTACTCTGATGGATGGTAGCCTAAGAAAATAGGAAGATTTCCTCTTTCCTTATCATGTGAGGACACAAGGACAAACCAATCTGCTGTAGGTTGTTAGCCACCCAGTCTCTAGTATTTTGTTATGGTTTCCATGAAGACCAGTCCCAATGTTAAAGTCTTTTAGTCCCATGACTACATTGGCCCAATTTAAAGCAGTATAATGAATAGTGAGAAATTTGATACCTATAAATAGTTTTCATTCATCAATTTCTAAAATAAGTGAGAACAGTTTAACTGATATAGACTAAGAATATAAGTCATAGTTTGTAATCACCTGTATTGATGACCACTGTTGCCATTTTTTTTTTTAAAACATCAACGATTACTTCCCACTTATGTTTGGAATTATTCTTACCTAAGTTGCTCAATATATTATCAAAATCTGGAGTTTTAATTTCTTGTGTTTTATTGAAGTCACACACGGAAAATGTATTTTATGTATATAAATCAATGAATTTTAAAGTTATACACCTCACAAACTATCACTCAAGCACATGAAGATGTAGATCATATCTAACTATCGAGGATAGTTTTGAAACCTGCCCCCACCACTGATCACCCTCAGGTACCTGTTCTGCTGTCTTATATTTCCATAGGTTATTTTTTTCCTTAGATGTTGAGTGTAGCAGTGTATGATGGTTGTTCATGTTTATAGAATATTTGTTATTGTACAGTATAGCCTTTTCTTTTCTATTGGGAGTATTCTATTGACAAAACATATACTGTTGTTTTTCATTTTTGTTTGTCAGCTGTTTTATGTATTATGAATATATTTGTTTTGAACACATACACTCATGTATATCTACATATTTTTTAAAACTGCTTCCTCTGGTGTTTAGTAGAGTGACTTTAGCTTTCTTGTTCTTACAGTATTTTCTTTTCCACTTGTTTGTACCTCACCTACCTTTCCTTGACTATTTAGTTTGTTTCTCTTAGAAAGGATATAATGGCTTTAAATAAAACAAAACAACAAAACAAAACAAATCTTGCCTGGTAGTTTCTCTTTCAATCAAGTGTATAATCTATTTGCATTTATGTAATTATTGACTTGGCAATGTTCATTTAACTTTGGTAATTGTCATCCATCCATTTATTCTTTTCGATTCTTGTTCATTTGTCTTTTTTTTTTTGGAGTAAATTACCTAGTTAAAAAAAACTTTATCGAGGTAAAATTGGCATATGTATCATACAGAATTTGGTAATGTTGATTCATGACATCACATACACTACACACACTATAGATATACATACCCATATGACACACACACATATATGTACACACACACACACACATGCACACACATATAACAGATGCCATATATACACACATACACACATATACACACCATACATGCACACACATACATACATACCACACACACACATACACACACACACACACACATACACACACACATACCTCCTCACCCCAAGCAATCAACCATCTACTGACCCACTTTTATTTTGTGTGGCAGAATAGCTTTCATTTTCTAGAACTTTTATGTACATGCAAACTTAGAATTGCTTTCTCTCTTTTTCTCTCTCTTCCCTCTCTCCATCCCTCCTTCATCCCTTCCTTCTGTCCTTCATATTCTTTCTTCTGTCTCTTCTATTTATTTTGGTGCTGAGGATTGAAAGTAGGACTTTGAAGACAATAGGCAAATGCTCTATCAATGAGCTGTCTCAACCTGAGTGTTTTTTCAGCTTGTTTATTGGCTATTTCTTTGTTTCAGCTCACAGATTGGTTTGTGTGTGTGTGTGTGTGTGTGTGTGTGTGTGTGTTGGGAGTGTTTGTGTGTGTAAACAGAGTTATTTCAATTATTTTCTTTTCCAAATAACTGTATTTGGCAAAAGTTTGTTTTTATTTATCTTATTTTTATTTTAATATTTATGTGTATGGGTGTTTTTGTCTGCATGTATGTATGTGCATTATGTGTGTGAAGTGCCCTCAGAATCCAGAAGGTCTTAGATCATGAGTTAAAGACTGTTGTAAGCAGCCATGTGAGTGCTGGGAATTAAATCTAATCTTCTGTAAGAGCAGCAAATGCTCTTAACCACCGAGCCATCTCTCCAGCCCCAGCAAAAATTTATTGCTTAATTATTTCTGTTAACTTTTTATTCTTTGAAGACAAGCAATTTTCTTTTATTTATTCATAGCTAAGATTTTGTTGTTAATTTTAAAGTTTTTACATTGACAAATAGCTATATACATTATGAAGTACTATGTGATATTTTAAAATCCTATAAATAGGGGAATGATGATGAAGTCAGAGTAATTACCATATTGATGTTGTCAAATATTTATTATTTATTCTACCAGCTGTTGCATGATGTATAATATATAACCAGAAGCTATATATGACATACTATCTAATGAAGCAGTAGAGGCCATTTCTCTCTTCTTTTGTGATTGAACTTTACACTGTACTTAACTTCTTTCTTTTCCATGTTTATACCTCACATCCAGCCTATGGTACCCACTATTCAACTCCCTGAGTCTATACATTTGATTTGTTAGATTCTATACATAATGAGATCATGTAATATTTTCCATATGTGTTTTTTTCTTTTTTTACTCAGTGTAATGTCATTTGGCTCCGTCCATGTTGTTGTTTTTTAAAGACAGATTAGTATTCCACATATGCTCTCTGTCTTTCTTCAATATATACATATATACTATATTTGTAGATGAATGATATCCTATTTTCATAGAATCTGGTGTATGCCAGAAGAAATAGTTTCCTACATCAAGGAGGAATATATTAGCTAAGGTTGTTTAGAGAAAAAGAATAAAACAATGTTATATGTGGTCAGCCTTAAACATTCATGGGCTATACATCTGCCAGAATCCTATAGGTGTCCAGGAGGATTAAACCTTCTAGGAAGGAAGTTTGTACTGTCATAGTGAACACATAGACATTTTTTTTTCATTATTCTCTAAACAATAACACTTAACATTTTCCATGTCACTTACATGGTATTATATATTATAAGCAATTAATAATAACTGAAAGTATATGGGAGAGTGCATAGGTAATATATAAAAATATTACCATTTCAAAAACAACCTTCTAGTATCTGTGGCCTTACTATCCTCAGGGGTTCCAGAACACTTTCAGGAAAACTGAATTTACCTACTATAGAATATGATTTATTTTGAGAGGTAGGCTTGTGAGATAGTGTCCCTCCTTATTCTGGGTTACATTCATACATGTACAGACACGCACACACACAGACATGCATATAATATAAACACATATATACATATACATTATGTATATATACACATATATAAATAAGTATATATATATCATGTATAAATATATCATATATATGTATATATGCATTTATATATATATGTGTGTATGTGTATATGAACTATATTTGTATAGATTAATGCAATTCTATTTTCATGAGAACTGATATGCATACCAGGAGAGATTGTTTCCTATAGTAAGGAGGAATATGTTTGCTTAGATTGTCTAGAGAATAGAACCAGTGGTTATATGAATTAGCATAGAGACTGGGGACTCAAACTCATGTCCTCATGTTACTGGCAAGTGCTCTGAGCCATGTCCCCAGACCTGAGTTGACTTTTTAAATAATTCTCAAGCAAGTCATTCAGACATAAAAGTTGGTCCATGATGCTTTCTGGGTCTTTACTAACCTGAAACAATTTCCTCTTTTTTTTTCTGAAAAAGATGTCTTTCTTTTACTACTTCCAATTATGTATAAGTGTGGGTGTGCACAAAGGTGCGATGTGCATGCAGGTCAGGCCACCAGTGACATAACTTTTTGGAGCTGGAGTTACAGTGGGGCATGAGCTGCCAGACCTGGGTGCTTGGAACCGAACTCTGTGAGAGCAGTACACACTGCAACTGTCAAGCCAGCTCTCTTCTATGCAACTTAACAATCTCTTCTACAGATATTAGGCAAGAAGTGCACAGCAAAAACTTGCTTCTGTAGTTAAAACAAAATGAAAATATGTTCATTTGCAAACATAAAACATATGCTCTAAAAATCACTTTTTTCCTAGATTTCCTTCCCAAACATTTCCATATTCCACATCTGATCATATACACGACCCGTCATGTGCACTGTAATGACTAAAAGTATTCCTTCGTGTGACTGACTTATATATCCAGCCCTTTACTAAAAGATCTAGCAATATCAGCAAGACCAATCCCATTGTTATAGTAAAATGACACCTTAGTAAAGATTTATGGGCACATTTCTTGAAATATCCTTATGAATATATCTTTTAAAACATTCCTACAAGTGCCTCTGCTGGGTCAAAGGATATGCATTTTTAAAATATTTGGAGAGACTGAGAAAATGCCTTTTCAAAACCAAATTTCTAGGGCCCTGGAGAAACTTTAGTTAGTAAATGACTTGCCTTAGAAGCATGGAAACCTGAGTTTGGTCTCCAGAATCCTCATTGAAGATAACAAACCTTCACATCATACTCCTGGTGTTGGGGAGGTGGATGTGGGCAGAGCCCCATAGCAGGCATGCTTGGTGAGTCCCAAAACACACACAAAACACACACACACACACACACACACACACACACACACACAGGCGTGCACGTGCACATGAACACACACACATGCACATGCACTACCAAACTGTCCCACCTTAAAATTATAATTAATTACTATCTTTTCTCTTTGAATTTTAAAGAATATATTTTTTTCACTATTAGAACTTACATCCTCTGCCTCTTTTATAATAGGTGCTTTGTTTCCATGGCTTCTTGGTTTGCAGATCATCCTGACATAGACAGAGGCTAACCTTCAGTCTATCCTGTGCACTGCTAATCACCTCACAGATTTTGCAATTGACGGTTGGCACTCTATGTTTATTTTTCATTTGGCAGAACTCAAAATGTTCGACATAGGAAAATTTATAACTTACCCCTTTCTTGGTGGTTTATTGAGTTTTTTGTTTGGCCTTAGGAGGCCTTATTCTTTCTAAGGTCATAAATAATTCTCTGGTCCTGTTATGCTTAAAGTTTTGTCTCCTGTAATTTGTTCCTGTGGAGGAATAAGGGAAAAGGCCAGTTATATTTCTTTTGTAAATTACTGACCATTATTCCATCGCCATTTCTTAGATATCCATATTTTCTTTGTTTTGAAATGCCACCTTTCTTCATATGTTCAATACATTTGTGCAAATAATGATTTATCAATATACATTGGATGGATTAAATTAAATGATATTGAAGATCAACTATTTCTTCATATTCTCTTAAAATTGGGAGCTGATTAGGACAGCCATAATGTATAATGTTTTAAATGTTTCCTATATAAATTGTGTTTTTATAGTGACCTGAGTGGCTAGTACCCAGGAATAGATAACACTAATTTTAATTTATGCAAATAATAAATAAATAGCTAGGGTCCAGACAAATATTCCGTAAACTATAGAAAGACAGTTGGTTGGCAATGAGAAAATAACTCTTTAAATGATAATCAAGTATTGCCAAGCTTGTGAAAATGATGGGTCCCATGCAAGAGGAGAGTAATTTTTATTTCTTTAGTTGGTATAAATAGTTGGGTCTCAACTTTTAATTATGGCCACTCATCTGTGGTTGATTAGCATAATGGTCTGATGGGTGAGAATACTGTGCTGGTCAGTTTTTGTCAACTTGTCACATGCTGGAGTTATATGGGAAGAGGGAACCTCAATCGGAAAAAAGTGCCCCATCAGATTGGTCTGTCAGGCAAGTCTACACTTTTCTTGTTAATAACATAGTGAGAGAACGGTGCCCGCCTGCGCAGGTGATCTTGGGTGTATATAAAGCAAGCTGAGCATGCCATGGAGCACAAGCTTATACATAGCTCTTCCATGGCTCTTTCTCTGGCTCTGCTTGAGTCCCTAACATGAATTCCTTCCACATAGAATTGTGATCAAGACATGTAAATCAAACAATCCTTTTCTTTCCAAGTTGCTTTTGGTAGGGTGTTTAATCATAGTTACAGCAAACTAACATGTCTCCTCATCCTTAGTTTCCGTTCCCTCTTGGATTTTTTTTTTTAAACTTAAAAGTATTTTTCTATAAAAGTTGGAAGGAGATGAAATGATGTCCATTTACCCATCATTAAAACAGGACAATTACTCACTTTTAAATCCTCATTTTCCTTTTTAAAGAGGAGTTCACTCTTATGCACATTGATATGCATTTTTCATACATGTGGACCTTGTCTTTTATCACTGCAGAGCCACGACACTGTAGAACAAATCTCACAGATTTGTTGGTAATGCAAAATAACAGCATGAAATAAAATCCAAGAAAGTCCAAGAAAGCTTTTATTTTCTATGACCTATTTGCTTAAATCAGAATCCAACCAAAGTTTGCTTATCACATCTGGACTTTTCAAATTTTTTATTGAGTTCATATTAAAGAAAACCATATTATTTGGTGTTTACAGTTATGTTTCTGAGGTGAATACAACATTATTCATGCAAAGTTCTTGCTCTACCACTGAATGACATGTCAGGCCTAATATGTGTCATTCAAAGGACTCTGGCCATATCTTGTACATGTGATTCTACCATGATAGTCATGTTAATCCAGTTTCTACCTAAGTTTCTGAATTGTGTGTGTGTGAAGAACACTTAGCATGAAATATAGCTTTTACCTACTCTTTGTTTTCAGAATGCTTTATTAGTTGTAGGTGCTATGCTGTACACTGTGTCTCTGGAATTGATTTGTCTTACACAATTAAAGCTTTATACCTACTGAACATAAACTTGTTGACCCACCCCTTGTCCTCCTTCTTCTAAGCATAGTCCTATGGTATACCTCATCTCTGGGTCTCTTTGTTTGATTGTGATGTATCATTTTTCAGAAGGTGTTTCTGCTTTTCAAATTCCTTGGGCAGCCTACGACAATCTTCCTTTTCTTTTTCTGTTGACAGAAGTCAGCCCTCACAGACTCTAATTGGCCTCACTGTGAGTTATTCTGCTTTGTTTATTATTCCACATTTCCAATGGGGTCTTTCCTGTGGCCTTCAGCTCTCGTTTGCATCCCCATCCTGGTGACAGAACAAGCCCCGTGCCTCCTCCACTTCCCTCCCCACACTCTCATTATTAAAGTCTTTCTTCCAGTGCTGCCTCAGATCCTCTCAGAAGAACATCTCAGCCTTCTTCTCTGTTCTTGCACCTTCCCCTCAGTGCTCAATAATCATGGCAAACGCTTCAGAAAACCGCCCTCACATGGGGAACCTCAGGCTAGCCTTTGACATCAGCGTACTGTATGAATTCCTTTTCAGCTTTCTGATGCCTAACCAGCTTCCACATGTGGTATTATTCCTCCACTTCAAATTCAACACATCCCAGATTTAACTCTGTGACTATACTGCAATATTTCATGCGCCTATTTTGGCAAAATGTCTTCTTTGGTTGTGCTACGTGGGACATTGCATTGCCGATTCCAAACCCACTGGGCAATGACTTGTAGATTTTATCCTCAGGTCTCCAGTTCTGACTGCTTCTCTCTGCTCTCAGCATTAAAACTCAGCAACCATTTCTACCTCCATTAGGAGACTGTCTGACGCTTTATTCTAATACGTGCAATGTATACTTCAATATAACTGTTCACATAAAAATGGACTATAACGACTGAGCATAGCAGGAATCAGCCCACACCAAAGAGAGATCACTTCTTGTTTGTTTGATTGCACTCCATCAAATGATTTCACTTTTATTTAAATTGCAGGGCCAACAGACACACAGACACTCAGAGACATGACTGTATATATTTAATGAGGGTTAGGTGTGTACCGCCCATTTAATTGGATCAGGTACCTGCTGCTTCCAAGATGGAAAGACAGCCTGTATTTTCCAAAAGAACACAGAAACTCAGCAACAGCATTCATTTCCTGGAATCCTGCCGGTTGGAGCTCATCATTTGGTATAAAGTAGCTTTTGCTTTAAAACTGGAAGACTACATTGTCATGTCAGTCATGCTGTTTCCCCCTTTGGAGTAGGAATAGAGTGATAAACAGCTGCTGGGTATCTAGACGTTTACCAGACTCCTCTTACAAAGCAAATGGGGAATCAAGACAGACCAGCTTGGTTCTTCTGGCAAGAACATGTGGCCATGCTCCCACATGATAGGCCTATCTCAGTAGCCACAGAGACACAGCTTAGCTACACTGCATTGAGAAATTATCTCTCACAGGTCAAAACATGTGATGTATTATTTTTAAATTGTTTTTTTTTTTTTTTTTGCCCCTTTTAAATTGTCAATTGTATTTTAGAATGAATTTTCAGTCATGTTAACTATAAGTGGATCAGAGAGCCAGTCAGAAAGCAGCGGATATGTGTGCTTGTTGTGTGAATAGTAGAAGCAGACAGGTCTAGAAAGCTGTATCATTATTCACACAGCACAGCACAGCAGCACCAACTTTATTTGTTCATGGTACCCATTGGTTTTGGCTGTTCTACATCTTGTTGACCTGAACTTCTTAGTTCCATACAAGTCAATGTGGGGCACGATTCAGCATCTGTCTCTGGAACTCATACTCTCTGCTTCTCACCTGGTTGATCCATTCTTTGTTTTTTTATATATTGCTGTTAGGTATCCTGAGCACACTTTTTTTGCATCAGGACCCTGTCTGCTCTGACATTATCTGCCCATGTGGTCCCTTATAGACGGGAGAATCATACATGTGGCTGAGTGCAATGGTGCCCTTCCTTATCTATCTGCTCTCCATATTGATATTCTGCAGAGAAAATCGGATTGTGCCATTTTTTTTTCTGTTGGAAATCCTCCAGGGCCTCTTAATTGTCTTCAGGATAAAACACAAGCTTCTTAGCATGGAATTAAAATGGATTTACATGATCCATTCTTTGACTTTGGCCACTTTTTTATGGCTAGCTTAGGTTCCTGTAGGATGAGCCATCTCATAGAACCCAAACAATTAGTGTTCATTTAGGTCCCTGGGCATTTGCATACAGAGTGTCCTCTGCCTAGTTCATGAATTGGCTCCTCACAAAAACCCTCTTTGACAGGCAAGTATTGCTTCCCTATTTACATTCGAACAAGGTATAAATTACACATGTGTACATGTATACCCACACATACACAGACACACACAGACACATAAACACACACATATGCAAACAGACACATACACACAGAGGCATATACACCACATATACATACACACATGCACACACACATATATACAGAGATAGACATACATATAGAGACACATACATACAAAGACACAAGACACACACACACACACACACAAACACACACAAGCTTGACCTTACTCTTTATCTTAATTAAGTTAATTGTCTTTAAGTTAATTTCTGTAACCAGGGATGCAGAGGGAGGTGCTGATACTAAGGTCTAGTTCCCTAATTGGTTCTTGATTTGGTCAATATAGGAGGTTAGCAACCAATTGCTGAGTGGAAAGGACAGGTGGGACTTCTGGGTCCGAGGAAGAAAACAAGACACAGTGAAAGATAGGGGGCTTTTTGGCCAGGCTTTGGAAGGAGAAGCATGCAACAATCAAGTAAGATCTTGGGGAAGCTAGAACCAGGGCCTCTGCCACCAGCAAATAGTCAAGAAGGTCGGCAGAGGCTAGCTGATTGGAGCCATTAAGCTCAGAGCAGGAGGTTAATAAATTGTTAAGGGCACACATTTCCAGGTGGGAGGTATTTGAACCCAGAAATTGTGCTAGCAGGCAAATTCTAAAGGAATAAAGCTGTCTGAGTATTTTTCATCCGTAGAGCACAGGTGGGTAGGGAGAAGCCAAGTCGGTGCTGGCGGCTTGGTGAAGCTAAGCTAGGAGGAACAAAAGGGAACCGGAAGGAGCCAGAGTGCAGGCAGCAGCTCTGGGGTTGCAGCTTCCAGGAAAGGCGGTAGTGTGTTTTTAAAACTACATGCAACACAGGGAATGTTTTCCAACAATGAAGTGATATGCCAGTCTTAAAGAGATGCAGGCTGAGTTTACTGCTGCAGTCCTTATATTTGGGCAACTGAGGCAAGAGGATTGCCATGAGTTTGAGGACAGATTGGACTAGAGAGTCAGATCGTGTCACTAAACAAAGCCAAAACAAAACACCACCACAAAAGAGAGGTGATACGTAGGAGATAAAGACTATATAAAATGTTACACCTATAGCCAGATGATGGCTATTATGCAGATATACAAACTGAGTGATTGACTGATTGGTTGATGCTATGTCTTAAATATGCATGTGTGATCATTAATATTGATGGTTAAACTGCTGAGATTTAGAGTAACCATGAACAACAGAGCACTGGCATGCCTCTGAAGAATTTTCTAGATTAGGTTAATTGAAGTGAGAAGACTCGTTCTTAGTGTGGATGACACCATTCCACAGACTTGGGTGGACACTGAATAAGGGTAGAGAGAAAGCTGAGCATTTGTACTTCCTGTTCTCCTCTTCCTGATTGTGGACACAAGATGACCAGTGATCCAGGTACCTGCTAAGTCACTCCTGCCATGATGTACCTGCATACTGTGAGGCAAAGGCCCTCTTCTTTCCCTAAGTGGTCTACGAGGAAAGCAACTAACATAACATGAACATTCATATTAAATACAAACATGTTTAAATATGTGAATATTTAAAAAATGTGTCTATGTTTGTCTGAACATAAAGGGTTGGGGACTATTCTGGTGGCAGTGAAGCGTTGGCAGTGACAAGCAACCATGGCTGCCTTGGGATAGCATGGTTTTGATGGTCTGTTAATCTACAGACTGGAGTTAGGCATCTTCAGAAGCCACATTTAGGCCTTCACACTCAGAACAGGAGGCTGAACGAAAACCGAAAAAAAAAAAAAAAAAAACCCTCAAAATAGCAGGCCTAGGGAAATACTCACAAAAAGGGATTGTAAATAAAACTGACAGCCACCCACTGCAACAGCGAGATGATGGATGTAAGCAGTGTAATCGTTAAGTGAAGGTACAATGCTGAGAATCCAGTCCCCCAGCTCATGAACCACATGGCTCAGGATTAAAAAAAAAATCGAAGCTTTTCACAAAGTGTAGATTCTTAATAGAAAAAGAAGTTTGATTTAAAAAAATGGTACACAAGGGTATAATCACCAGACACATTGAAAAGCAAACTGTTCTGAGACACCCCCCAGTCTAATGTCAACTGCTGGAATATTCTAGGAGAGCATACAAAACAGACTGGACCAGATGAATAAAATATAATACAAGCAATTAGTTGAAATTATAAGAAAATAATAGAACACTGTGGTAAAACAGGCACATTTGAAAAATAGCCAAGTCCTGGAGATGACACAGAGGGTGTCACTGCATAAATTCAAGGACCTGACTTTAAATCCTGGAACCCATGTAAAAGCTGGATGCAGAAGTGAGAGTCTGTAATCCCAACACTCCTAAAGGAAAGTGAGAGGCAGATACTGGAGCCTCTCCAGAAGACTGAGGGCCAGCTAGCCCAATTCATGCAGCAGAAAACAAGAAAGATGGTGTCTCAAGCAAGGTAGAAGACAAACATTAACACCCAAGGTTTTCCTCTGACCATTACAAGTAAGTCAATGGCATGTGTGTACTTGTACCTCCTCTCTCTCTCTCTCTCTCTTCTCTTTCTCTGTCTGTCTCTCTTTCTCAAAAAGAATATAAACTAGATTTTCATTAACAAAAGTAAATAGATCCCCTAAAAGATAACAAGGTAGAACTAAATAAAGAGTAGTGAACAGATATTTCCAAGAACATTTCTAAGAATACACCATAGAGAATTAAACAATCAAAAGGCACAAAGGATAAATTAGAAGGCATTGAGGTTAGAAGGAGAGAGCTGTGCAGTAGAAATCTGAGGAGACAGCTGAAAGGAAGGAGAGAAACCATATTTGTTAAGGCATTGGCTAAGAATGTTAGAATTAGTTAAAGGTAGAAAGCCCTAAAGAAATATTATGAGCCACCAAGCAGGCTAACAAAACATCATATAGGAAACCAAAGAACACAGTTTCGGAGTCCTAAATGAAAGATAACATCCTAAAGACAGTAGAAATGAAAGGTAAATTGCCTTAAAGACAAACTCTGCAGACTCAAAGCAAGCAGGGAATCAAAAAGACCGTTCTCCCATCCGTCTGCAAAGTCCTAAGGGAAATTAACTTAGTGTTGAATGAGTGGCTCAAACTCACATTTGTGAAAGGGGATTACAAAACACATTTTTACACATAATTGATGGATAAACATTCCTAAGGATATAAGAAAGCCAAGAAGAAAAGGCAGCAGGTAAAGACAGGATGCAGAGGAGCAAAGCAGTAGGACAGTGGAAATAGTTCTTAGCTACGGCAACAAGGGCTAGCTCAGGAAAGGAAGCAGATGCAATAAAACCGACTCATAATATCTAATATGGAAAGAGTAATTATCATCTATGAGATTAGATTTATTAATTTTAGCTTCCACTTCAGCAAATGCATTAACAATTTCAACATAATTTAAATAATAGAACTTGATTGTGTAATATCCAAATAGTCAGAGGAGCTGACACATAAAGTCTCACCAGCGTGGTTGCCTAAACATGAGCTGAACAGGGAAGATACTATAGACATGCCAAAGTAGACAGGGAAAGTTGTTAGCTTTTTGTCTAAGCTCCACCCAACAGTTACCTGGCAGCAGCCAGGTATGCCTAACTCACTATAAAAGAGGCTATTGCCCCCTCCTCTCTCTCTTGCTCTTGCCTTCTTGCTCTTGCTCTGTCCTCTCGCCCCTTCCTCCCTCTCCCATTCCTGCTCCTTCCCCCTCTCCCTCCTCATGCTCATGGCCAGCCTCTACTCTCTTCTCTCTCTTTTCTTCTCTTCCTTCTCTTCTCTTCTCTTCTTTCTCTCTCTTCTCTTTTCTCTCTTTCTCTCTCTCTCTCTCTTCCCACCTCACTTTCCCATGCCCTGAATAAACTCGGGGAAGGGATGCCTCAGCATGGGTCCATGGAGGTACCTCTTCCCCATACCTGTCCACACATCCATCAAACATATTCCTTCTCCCCTTATCTTTTTATAAAACACAAGAAAGCCCTCAAGGCTTTGGCTACACAGAGAACTATAGGCAGTAAGGGATGCTGAGAGCAGGAGAGTGGTCTGCTTGGGGTTAACCAATCCAAATGGTCAGCCCTGAAAACAGCCATGTAAGTGACATAGACAGGCTGAGCAGGTTATATTTAGGAATATATATGTATACACACATACACTTGTAACAATAATTAGTGAAAAAAGAAGCCATGCATTTGAAAAAGAACAAGACAGCATACATGGAAGGAAGGAGAGGAAGGAGAAATGACATAATTATATTATAATCTCAAAAAAAAAGAAAGAAGAAAAAATAAATATGGATACTTTTGTAAAAGCTAAGGTAGGACAATATAAAAGTATTTTAAATTCAGAGGGGAAAGATAAAAAGTAAGCGAGCAAAAGAGCGAGAGAAAGAGTCAACGAGACAGACATAACCAAATATGGAAATAGAGTTCAGAGAGATTTGTGCTGGCAGTACAAATACATACAGAGAGACAAAGACACACACAGACACATACACAGAAACAAACACATGTACCCAAACACACACAGAGACTACACACAGAACACAAACACACACATAGATACACATAGACACAGCCACATACACACTGACATGCACCACACACACACAGGGAAAAAAGAAACAGAACAATAGCAACAACAATAACAACAATACTCCCTGAAATCAGAACAAAACAGCTTCATAGGTGGTAGAATCCAGGATACAGACAAAAGCTCTCTGTTGCTCCTTTGAATGTTGTCTTAGGTTCACACAAACCCAAAGCTACAGCAGTCAATTTGGAGCCAGGAGAGAACACTGGAGGAGGAAAAACTGTGTGGAGGATGGAGGTTAGAAGCAGAGAAGAGTTTGCCACTGTTGAGCCACCTGATTAGTTTGGCAACACCACCACCACAATTTCGGTATAGCAGATGGGAATCTATTATATAAATGGTAAAGCCATTTATAGAGACATTTTCTATTATGTGGTACCTAAAGCATTTTCTGACTCAGAGACAATTTAACAAAGCATCTATTTTGCAGATAAAAGACAGTTGGTACCAAATGAGTGTACACCAGCTATTCACTGGAGTTACTAAAATGACCAAAGCCAACTTCCCACCCTGGAGTTCATGGTAGAGAGACATTTACATTTATTGATTTGCAGACTTGGGCTAAGAACAAGTATGAAGACACATTTATAGTAAAAGCCACAAGAAATGGCAGGACCTTGAAGAGGTCTGATAATAGGTATGAGATATTAAAAAAGCAACACTTTACAAATGTGACTTCGTGTCATAATAAAAATGATTATCTCAGTTGCCTATACCTGTCCTTATATCAGATTTTATTTTATTTGAACCTCAAAGCAAATAAATAAGGTATTGACTATATTTGATGGATGAAAAAAGTTGAGGCTCATGTAATTAACTGATTTTCTCCGAGTAGGTAAGACAGGTGTAGGATTGAAGCTACAAGTGTTTAACTGGAGGCCAAGCTCTTACCACAGTGTCTCCAAAGATCTCCACGGATCTGGAGGAGTTCCTTGTTCATGGTCTTACTTTTTAATAAACTGTACCATGTACAGTAAGTGCTATCCAGCTGGCACTTGACCAATTTTTGTGACACTGAATCAAGTTTGGTCTTATGATAAGCAATAATTAAAAACAATATGGCAGACACCTTCAACCCAAGAGAAATAATAGACTAAGAGTTTGAGTTTCTTTATTTGGAAGGAGCCAGAGGTTTTGTTTTGTTATTTATTTACATCCAACATCAGTTTCCCCTCCCCCTCTTCTCTGAACTCCATCCACTCTCCTCCATTTCTCTTTAGAAAGGGCGAACTTCTATGGATATCAACTCTGGCATATTAACTTGCAGTAAGACTGGGCACCTCCTCTTCTATTAAGTCTAGACAAGGCAACTCAGTAGGGGGAAGGGGTCCCAAAGTAGGCAAAGGAGTCAGAGACAACTCCTGCTCCCACTGTTAGAGTCTCAGAAGAAGACCAAACTACACTGTAAAAGTGTCTTTTGTTTGCCAGATGTAATCGTCCTCTCAGGGCTTACTGCTCAATCAGATCACCCTTTCTAGTTCTCAACTCTGGCTGGCTAGTTCAACTCAGCTGTTCTAGCTCAAAACTCCTCTCCAAGCTGACTGATTCAAACGGCTTCTCTTAGCTTCTCACTGAATTTCTCTGCTTGGAAAAACTGCCTCTGAATTCCACAAACTGAACTGCACTGGCTACACAGAACTAAGCAGAACTGCATGAACTCAACTATATTCAACTAAATCATGCTGAACTGAATTCAACTGAATTCAACTGAACTCTACTACATTGCCTGAACTCAACTGAACTGCACACTGCACTCACTGAACTGCCTCTATCTCTGACCAACTCTGCACTGTCTTAAGTAACCTCTTTTTCCTGTCTGTTCTCCTGAGAGTTGGCATATCCTATCTCTGACTTGTTCTGTCAAATTTTTCCCTGATTCATCACTTCATCTGCTCACTTTCAGACATGGCTGCTGCCTTCTACAAACTGACTTTACCTTCATTGTTTGGAATTAAATGTGTACTAAGGGTGTGTCTGTATTCCAGCCAGATCACATAGACCTAGCTCTTTGAATGTGGTTCCTTGCCAGATTAGCTATGTTACTGGATTTAAATTCCTCTACACTAACAAATGTAACACATGAACAGAGGGCTAGGTCCACCCCATACAGGCTCCCTCGTTGGTGGTTCAGTCTCTGTGAGCCACTAAGGCCCGAGGTTAGTTGATTCTGTGGGTTTCCTTTTAGTCTAAGTTTTGCTCCTTGATAAATTCATATTTAAAAGCAAATCATTTTTCGTGACAGGTCGAGTCACCAAAATGGACTTGAGACATATGTAAACAATATCTATTAAACTGTTATGAAGTATATGTAAATATAATCGCTACATAAAATTATTGCAGCTCTAAGCAGGATGAACTATAAAAATTTAGACATGTACAATATTTAATATCTCTATTCTGTTGGTTGAAATGTTTATTGACTCATCTGTCTTCCTGGCATGTGTTCATCTGTCTTTCATTAGTCTAAACTCTTCTTGTTCACATGAGCCACTTTATTTAAAACAGAATAGTATTTTAGGTCAACTGTAAACGGTTAAGTAAGGAGTTGTGTATGTTCCCAGGCAAAGTATGGCCCATTTTTCATTCTCTCTTTTTTTTTAACCTTAACATTGAAATTGCACAGATTCCTTTACAAAATACAAACACAATTATATAACTATATTTTATTCATTTACTCTTCATTTAGTTCATTCAGTAAAAAGTATGATGGCTGCAAAAGTAGTCATCTGTACTCGCACAATGATGATCTAACTTCTGCCTCAATTATTTTCTTCCTTTTAAAGTTACTATTTTTTTTTTTATTCATGTATTGAGTGAATGCCAGATGTGTGGATGCAAGAAAGGCCAGACGAGGACACCAGATTTTCTGGAACAGCAGATGCTGGTGGTTGTAAGCCAACACAGGAGCAGAGATCTGAATTCAGGTCCTCTGTGGGAGCGATGCATGCTTTTAACTGCTAAGCTGTCTCTCCAATACCAGTTTCCCCTTTAAAAAACATTCTCCTAATGTTTAGTCTCTGTCTAATAATTGAAAATTGCATCCCTGTAGACACCAGTGTATCTTTTTTATATTCTCTTGGATGCTTTTGAACCTTTTCAGTTTTTTCTTTCTTACCTTCTACACAGAATTGGATTTACCCTTAAAAAGAGGCTTTCTTTAAAAATTTCTCCCTCTGGCAATTGTTTGCTAATATCCAAATTATTCTTGGATGCCTTGTGTCATATTTGTGCATGTCTTCTGACTTAGCTTCCATTGATTTATTTTTCTCCTTTAAACAAATGTTAAGGTATGCTATTTACTCCAGTGTCTTCATCTAAACATCTCTCCTTCTAGAACTCTCTGGAACAATCTCTGCTTTTTTTTTTTTTCCGTCCAGCTATTTACCATAGTTTATAATGGGAGTCAGTTTCATCTGCTTATTTATTGGTATTTGTCTTTTAAATCTGTGTTTAGTGTATTTTTGCAGTTCTGAAATTAAATCCCAGCCCTTGCTCTTGGTGGGAAGCACTCTACCTCTGAGCTTTATCCTCAGCCTCTCTTGTTTTGAAAGGAGAAATATCAATGCTTTTCATGGTACCCACAGTGTCTAGCAATCCTCTCTTTCACAGACTTCATCTATTCTTTTTCCTTCATTCAGCAACAAAAGGGGAGAAACCAAATAACTATAAAAAATGGTGAAGCAGAAAAGAAACTAAGGTGCTAATTTAGGGAGAATATGAAATTTTTATTTATTTTTTTTAACTTGGTAGCTTAGAGGCTTACAATCTAGTAAGAAGTATGACACACAAAGGAGATTGCAAAGGGGCAAGCAGGAGTTCTGGGAGGCACAACAGACAATGACAGCATTGTACTGAAATCATGTCTTCAGCTCTGGGTGTCAATAGCTTCTACCTGTGGACTGCTAGTGTGTTATATAAATGCTGACCTACTTAAAAAAAAACTGAGGTAATTTCTCAATATGTAACCACATTGGCTTTGAATTCAACACCAAGTAGCTGGAATTACATATTTGTCCCATGGTGCCTGGTTCTTAGTACTATTTTTGAATGAATTACTGTTGGTACTAGTGTTGGGAAGCCCAGCTAGGAGGGTTCAAAGAAAGAGGATGCATAGTGGAGTTCTCCAGAGAAAGAGAACCAGCAGGCTCTGTACATCTATCACCTCTGGGTCTATCATAGATTTATCCACCTACCTATCTATCCATCTATCTATCATCGTCTGTCTACCTATTCATTTATATCTAACCTGTATATCATCTCTCTCTTATTATATACAGATATCATCCATATATATGCCATCGATTGACCTATCTATATGTTCTATAGATCTGTTTATAAATCTATCCATTTATTGATCCATCCACCAATAGATCTATTTATCCATTTACCTTACTATGGATCTGTTTACATATCTATATGGAAGTTTACTTGTATGGGTATGGAGGCTGGTATGTCTGACATTTGAAGGACAGGATATTAGAAGTTTGGATTTGGGCAATATCCAATGTTGTAATCTTAATCCAAAGACAGTCTTTAAGTATATCCTTGCTCTTGAGGTGACTAACCTCTCTTTTAAAACCTTTAGCAGACTGCATGAGGTCTACCAACAAAACATGACCTCATCAGTTCCACTAATTTAGATGGTAATGCTACCTAAAATAGATGTTCACTGCAATAGTGATATTGGTATTTAAATAGATACTATAGCCTTAACCAAGTAGATCAATATAAAGATGTAAATCAATCTGACCTTGGGTAGAAGCAGAATCTGTTTCTCAGATGTGAATGGAGAAGTAGGATTGTGCCCTGATGTGGCTAGCTAGGTGTGGAGGTTTTGTCTTTTACTGTCTATTGTAATGCTAAGTGTGGCCAGTAGCACCTATGACCCTGCCCCAAGTTATTTCTGATTGGTGAATAAAGGTGCCAACAGCCAATAGTTGGGCAGAAAAGACATAGGTGGGGTTTAGGTTTCCTGAACTTAGGGTTGGGACAATGAAAAGGAAGACAGGTGAAGACCCTGCAGACAGGAGATAGGAAGCTACCATGGTTTAGGAGTTAAGAAATCATGTGGGCTGGCCAATTGGGGTTAAGAGCAGCCTAGATGAAACATAGTAAATAATAAGTAGTAATTTGGGGTCATCAGTAGGAAAGAGATTATAATAGCATATAGAAAATACCTGTCAGCTATTGTGCTATTTGAGGCTTATCGTAAAAATGAAGGTTGTGTGTGTTCTTTCATCTAGGAACTAAATGATAAAGGCAGGGTAGAAACCTGGGGGTGCGTTTAAATAATTTCTACAACAGTTAGGGAGTTCCATGCTGCTGTTATTTTGATTTATTGTGGGGTGTGTGCAAGTCACAGCTCTTGTGTGGAGGTCAGAGGTCAACTTTCAGGAGGAGTCAGTCCTCTCTTCTACCATGTTAGTTCTGAGGCGCAAACTCAGGTCATAAAAACGATAGACAATTGACCCTTTTAAGATGGTTGTTGACCCTCACTATTCAGTCTCATGGTTTATGTTATAGGTTGACAAAGAACTTAAAAGTTAGCCATCTGTCAGTTACAAACCATGTTGAGTTCCAGGTGGTATCTTTGTGGTGGATTTGGAATATCATGCAGAATTACTCATGAAGTGTTTGCTATAACCTCAGAATGGAGTAGTTTATTTTCCTGCATCTGCACATGTCAGCATTATCTAAAAGCAATTTTTTAATCAGCGGTTT
The DNA here is from genome assembly GCA_021653895.1 of Mastomys natalensis. Taxonomy (NCBI): domain Eukaryota; kingdom Metazoa; phylum Chordata; class Mammalia; order Rodentia; family Muridae; genus Mastomys; species Mastomys natalensis. The sequence goes on from JAJTUV010000708.1 coordinate 493,756, forward strand.
TATTAATACTCTAGTGATTCTACCATTTCAAACTCCCACTGACTTTTTTTTCTTTTTTCTTTTTTGAGATTTATTTGATCAACTGTAAGGTTTCCTTTGGGGCACAATAATTGCATATTTGATGAGTTTCCAATTCCATTAGTATAACTGCATGTGGGAGAATCTGTGAGTTTTTAATGTCTCTATACAAGGTCTCTTTAGATAAGAATCAATTTGGTTTAGAAAATGAAAATAAGAATTAAAACGGCAATTAAAAATGTAATGATGAAGTGACCTATATTAGTAGAGCCAATCTAATGCTTCCCTGTTTTCAGCAGTGTTGGACTGATCCAGGAGAGACAATGGCTTGCTGGGGAGGCTCTGCCAGTGAGTGGACTCATACTTGGGGTAAGCGACCCATTTCACATTTGGAAACTGAATTTCATTGGCTATTTGTATGATTTAGTTTTGAAGCAGAACTCTTAATTATCCATCTCAGAAATGCCTGCAGAATATTTTAGAATATCTACTTATTAATTTTCTCTGGAGTTTCTTTCTACCAAAAGAGCAATCTAGGTTTCAACTCTTCTGCCATCAAAAAGCCTTGGAAGACTTGGAAGATACTTAAAGTATGTTTAGAAAGCTCATAGTTTGGACAAAGGAAATAAAAGCAATGTATTAACTTTTAAAATCAGAGTTTCGTATTTTTAAAGTAATTGCTTACTGTGAACAATTCTTTGTCTTCTTTAATTTCAATTTAGATTATCCAAAGGATGGAATATATTTGCATACTGGACTCTGAAGGCTTTTGATCCTTCTTTGCAACCATGAGAAATCTTTTCTGAGTCTTGAAGAAGCCCTTTAAAAGAGAGTCTTTAGACTGCTCCAAAGTTATCTTTTAATAGTCACTTTGTATGTATTTGTAAAAGAGAAATCTACTCTGCTTCTAATTAGTACTGTTTTTTTTTTTTAAACAAAGTCATTTAGACTCCTCAAAAAGGAGAATTAATATTTAAGCACCAAGGTAATACCTTGTAATTCCTTCTTTAGTATTGTTTGGTATTCAACTAAAAAAGATATTACCCATTACCAGCACAAACTTGTTAACATTTCTAATTCTAAGGATAGTTTTTGGTGTTTGCAAAGACTTATTTGACTTTTTTGTGATGTGAGTGCTAAAAATTATATGACACCCCAATTTTTGGTTATGTAGAAAGTTGTATAAAGTACCCTGAATGTTTCCAATATGTCCTGTCTAGAGTAAATTTCCCTTCCAATAGCCAACAACTACAGTCCAAGCACTCCCTGACAAGAGGAGGGTGTGTAGGTAATTAATCCCTTTGGCAGGTTATTTCTCTCCTGGTGAAATGTGTCAATTTAAGCCAGATTAGAATATTTAAAGGCAATTTTTTGGAAAGCTGCTCTTGAATGGGCACGTTCACCGGCCTCAAGGAAGGAGGCCAGGAAAGTCCCAATGGAGTCAAGAGGAAGAAAGAAAGGGTGCACACTTGCCAAGAGAAGAGAAGGAGAAGAAGATGGGGGGAGGGAGGGAGAAAGGGAGAGACAGAGGGAGAGGGAAAGAAAGAGAAGGAGAGGAAAAGGAAGAAGGAAAGGGAGGAGAATAGGGAAATGGAGATCAAAATGTTTGTATTATATAGGGAAGAGCCTCTGGGGGAAGGGCAGCCCAGGTTCTTGGTTGAAAAGTTCAGGGTCGGGGCAGGGTATGCTAGGTAGGGACTGAGGGATGCTGGGAGAACCTAGAGGCCTGGTCTGCTTTGATATGTAAAATCTGCACCTCAGTCCTTGTCCTAGGTCAAAACCAAACACCCTTATAATAGATTGTCCTACTGTTGTTATTTTTATGCATGAAGAATCTTAAATTTTACACAAACTGTTATGATGATTGTATATCAAAACTGTGTCACCAAATGTTTTCAGCATCGATTACTATAAATCCTGACCCAAGTTGAACTAATAAAATATTCTGACTCATGTCAAGAAGCTGCAGGAATAAAACACACTATTATAACAAAACACTGTGAGGAAACCCTGCTAATTAATGTCAAAGTCTACCATGACAGGAGAGCTTTTCTGAGCTCAGTGCAAAATGGTAGATTCCCTTTACCAGCAATCTTCCCCTTCTCTGACCTTGACTGGGTCCTACACCCATACTTTCTACCTGGGGAGGATCGAGTAGTCCTTGACACACCTACAAATTCAACTACTCTTTCCCCTCACCTACCCTTCCCCATAAGAACCTGTAAGGCTCCATGATTCACTGAAGAATGGTATCCCAAACTCAAATAGCAAACTCAAAAGCAAAGAGTGTTTTATTCTGCAGAAGTCCAGCATACTGGGGTCTAACATCTACCAAGATGGAGGCACCCTTGTGAGCTCACAGGCCCTATTTAAAGCACATTAGGAGAATTCTGGGGAGGGGTAGGTAACCTCTATCTTTATCTTTTGGCTCTATCCCTAGGGAGATTCCAGAACCATTGCTGGGGCCTGGGTACTGGAAACTGTTGCTGGAGAAGTCTGGAAAATATTGCTGGGGAAGTCTGGAAACTGCTGCTGACCCATTGTCTTTGCCTCAGGCCAGGTGTTGGGGCAGCTTCTGAGGTCTGGCCTTACCTGGATTTGCCCAGTTCTTGGAAACAGAGATTTAGGCCTAGTCTCCTGAACTGCCAATTTGAAGCCTGTCATGGAATCAGCCTAGCCTGTCTCCAGCAAGTACCTGGGATTCCTAGAATGTCTCTCCATATAAATGAGGCATCCACCAAACTTTAAACTGTAGCCAATGATTTTTATTTACCTTGAACCCCCCTTGCAGTCTCTAAGGTCCATAAATACCCCTAGTTCACCCTGAATAAAGAGTATGTGTACAAGCCTACCCCACATAAAGGTATGTGTACCAGCTAAGATAGTCTTATAGAGCTGGTTCACTGAAGATTGTTGGAGAGGCCTTCCTAAAAGAGCTATAACATTAAGATCTTCCTGCCCACAACTCACTCCCAGCAGGACAAGGATCCTGCCTTCTAGCATGGTGTGCACCTGCATCTGGATACGTGAGTGGGAGGAAGCAGAGGATGTGGAACCACAGCTGGACCCCAACACAGATACCATAAAATACTGAGCACTTTAAAAACAGCAGGAAGTTAGTCCTTAATGCTTGGAGTGCTGAGAAGTCCAAGATAAAAATGCCAGAAAACTCAGCACCTGGATGCCTTCTCATTGGCTTCGTGGGGATAGAAGGCTGTGGATCTCTCTTACAAGGGCAACAGTGCCACTAATGAAGCTCTGCTGTCGTTTCCAAATCATCTTTCAAAGGATCACTGTCTAGTGCAAGCACATACAGGCTTAGCATCCAACGTATAGGATAGAGAATGTCAAGCACAGGAAGAACATTTATTAAAATTATCAGAAGTATTCTAAACCTACAGTGCAACCCAAAGGATATTCTTTCTCTTTCCATTCTCCTGGAGAATTTGTGAATACAGTTCTAATTGTCCATAGACCTTTGTAGAAATAGCTTCAAGCCATCTGGAGATGGTGGTTTTTTTTTTTTTTTTTTTTTTTTTTTTTTTTTTTTTTTTTGTGGTTTGAGCTCTGGGCTCACTGCTGGGGTCCATTTCTATAGAGAGACAACATTGGTGTGCCCCTGTAGTCTGCTTAGCCTGTTCTCTAACAGCTCCTGTAATTATTTCTATTGTATTTTTTTCTGCATTTTCTGTGTTTTTGGATACACACACAAATGTAACTGAAATAGCCTATGATATTTACTAATTCATGAAGATGAAATTTTTAAAAACATGGTCAAAATAATAGAAAAGAAAGCACTTAAGAAGTTCAAGAAACCATCTGTGAGCTATGCATAGGTGTCTGGCTTCAGCAATCCAATCCAAGATCTGCACAGATCCACAGAGCTTAGAAGGAACCATTTTTGATTTACAACTCTACTGCACTGAAATTCTGAAATCCCCCCCCCCCGCCACTGTGTGTGTGTGTGTACATACCTGCATTCATGTTTGTATCACTTGTGGGGACCAGAAGAAGGTATTGGATACTTAGAAATATTGATTTCTCATTCTGAACCATATTCCCTTGAAATTGGGACTCTCCCTGATCCTGGAGCAAGTCTGGAGGACAGCAGTTCCCTAACAGTCCTCCTGTCTCTACCCAGCACCCCATCTCTGGGTTTATATGTATGTGCACTGCTATGTCTGGCTTTTATGTGGCTCGATGATTGTGTAGCAAGTGCTCTTACCCACAGAGTCATCTCTTTAGCCCCTTAAAAATTTTAATAAAGGTTCTCATATTTTTATTTTTTCATATCTTTGCAAATTAAGTAGTTGGCTTTATTCTGAACATAGGGGCAGTAGATTTGGAGGGTTTTTAAAATTGTTATTCTCTATCTTTTCTTTCTTTGTTTTTAATAACTAGAAGGTGTTCATTAACTGGGAAGATAAATGCTCTCCTAAGACTTTATTAAAAATATCAGTCAAAGATTCTTTTAAGAGAAAAATTAGAATGTTGACTAAGGAGACCCAGGTTTGCCATTTAATAAAGTTGAAGAGGGTTTAATATTTATAGGTAGATTGCACTGCACGATGTGAGAAATATAATTTACTTTTGAAAGTTGGGCAATTGTGATCCACAGTTCATTTGTATAGGATTTTACTGCAGACTTAATTTATAGATTGGCTGTTATAGAATATGTCTACTAGTTAGAATGAAGAAACAGCTTTGGCAGTGAGGTAATGATCATTTAATTTAATCATCAAGTCGATATTCTATATGAGTGTATTGATTTTGGGCTGAAGGGCTTAGTGTCTGCCATGTTGAAGACAATTACAGAGTGAAGACCTGTAGTGTAAGGTGGTCAATTGTTGAGTGATCAGTTAAAACCCTCATTTTTCATATTGTTTGACAAAGATGTATGCAGCCAACCAAGAGCCAAAGAACACTTGAAAGTTTCTAAAGGTGAAATTATCTATGTTGCGGTCTATCTTTGCTCTCTGCAAATGTCACTTTTATTTCCTCAGGTGAAGGGATGAAATGTGAACCATACCCAAGCTGTTCAAATATACATCTTGGGCTGAGTTCAGAGCATGTCTTTCTCTGTTCTAACTATCACTAGGTCTAGGCCTGGAAGCTTCTAGTCTTCATGAAATATAATCTTCTAAGCTAACTAATTCAATCCAGCTTCTTTCTGCTTCTGCCTGAATTGCTCTGCCTGGCCTAATGTCACTCCTTAGGGTTGTTATTAGGTTATTGCCAGATCAGATGGTGCTATACTTAATACCATGCTTGACATGAAAACTGAGAGAGAGAAAGAGAGACGAGAGAGAGAGAAGAGAGAGAGAGAGAGAGAGAGAGAGAGAGAGAGAGAGAGCAGTACCTCAAAATGGTAGCTATTGATGCTGAATTTATTATTGTTGCTTTTGTGTATATTGGAGACTCAGAGTTTTTATTTATTTATTTATTTATTTATTTATTTATTTATTTATTTACATCCCAAATGCTGCCCTCTCCTGGGCCCTGCTCACAGAGTTCCTCCTCTCACCCCTCCCCTTCACCTCTGAGAGGTTACCCCCATGCCCCACACATACACCCAGATGCATCAAGTCTCTGCAGGATTAGTCTCATCCTCTCCCACTGAGGCTAGACAAGGCAGCCCTCTGCTACATATGTGCCCAGGGCCTCGGACCAGCCAGTGTATGGTCCTGTCTAAAAGAAATGTAGAGTTAACTATTAAGAAGACACAGGCTAACCAAATGAGATCAACAGGTGTAGGTATTCTGGGAAGTAACTGAGTCTCAGATCTCCATCTCAGAGCAGAAGAATTGAAAAAAGCAAGATGCCTGAAAGTCATCAAGAAGGAGGAGCAAGGAGGGATTTAGAATTATCTCCACTGCTGCTGCGTTTGTCTTTGACACTGCACTACCAAGCCTGAGCCAGGGGACGTGAAAATCCCTATTGAACACTTTTAATTGTGTGTTTTCAGCCATCTCCCTTTTCTCCTTCTGGTCCAGGAAGCAATCACATAATAATATCAGAGGAAAGAAGGAAAATTCTGTCCAATTTACAAAATTGCAGGTAATTCTGCTATTCAATTAGGATAATGCCTGCTGTTCAGTATAGTCTCTTGTCCTAAATTCAACCCCCAAAATGGGCTTCAGATGCATAGACAAGTAAGAGTGCTGTCCTCATTGTTTCTATATTCTTATACTAGGAATAATGATAAGTACCTGATCCCACCAGTTTTAATTGTCTCAAAGAACATAAGTCATCACCAAAATAACTGCTGCAGTATCTGATGGGTACCACAGCACCAGTAACACAAATGTAATCTCAATACAATCTGTATTAGCTTCTAAGGCCATTTCATTCCCAGTGAATATCAGTCCTCTTTAGGGGAAGAATTATTATTCATAGAAATCTTTTATATGTTTCATTTTATCATTAACCAAAGGAATGACTTGAATTCTGATGTTAATTTTCTCTGTCTGTTAACAATACCTTTTGGTTAATCACAATATTTAATTTTTTTTAATGAAAAAGGCAAAGTACGGTATACCACAGCATTACAAAACTGCAATATACTGCACACATATATGTGGTGCTGTTTATGAGCTAGGAAGGACAATTTCCTGGATGCTGTATCTTTTATATTCTATTTTGGTGCTGTACTTTTTTCTGGCAATATGCAAGGCACTTTTGAATCCAAAAAAGATTGTAAATGTGTTCTATGTAGATAATTTAGCACCCATGACTTCCTATGCCCTGAGATTGTGGGTTGTGTATCTCAAATGCTTAAGGATCTAAGTTATTTGCAAGAATAATGAACTGAAGGCTCATTGAAAATGCACAATTATTAGTGTGCTGATGTAATTTTCTCCACTTCATTGGCTGGCTTGGTGCTCCAACATTAGACACTTGGTAGCCACAGAAATATATTGGATTTATCAGACTTAAATATACAGAAAAAAATAAGCTAAGACTCTTTGGAAATTACCAAGCATAGCTGTATTGATGCTAAGCTCCCTCTAAGACACTACCTAGATGGCCATTGGCCATGTAACTGCAGGCAAAATGTGATGGAAATAGATGAAGAGTGAGCTGGGTACATTCTCTGCATCACCTTGTCTCCTTCCTTCACAGAGCAGAGCATCTTTAATCTGGCCAGAATTGTAATGTATCAGAACTGGGGAACGTTATTTGGCAACCAATTAAATTTTATGAAAGATACATTTTAGGAAAAGCGAGGGCCCAGGATCACGGAAAGGATATGTGCCCTTCCAAAAGACCAGAATCAAGGGCAGATGATGCCGTTCTGAGGTCCTTCCCCAGATGCTGCTATGGCAGGTCCGGACTGTGTGTCCACAGAACAGTGTTCTGAGCTTTCCCAAGGCAGACAGTGAGGGGTTTTTACAGGAGCTAGAGCTAGGCAGCCTATGCATACTTTTCTAGTTGACAGGGACATAGTTAAAGAACACCTGAAGTATGGAAAATAAAACGTATGGGACTACTGTTTGGTTTTAAAGTTTCTGTCTTTCAGATTCTGGTTTGAAAACATGTTAGTAAGACAAAAACATGTACAAAAAGAAATGTTTTGATATCCATATATTTCCTACTGTGAGGTCTAGGTGTGGTCATATAGGTCATCTAATAAGAAAGTAATCCCGTCTTTAATAAAGGAAAACGATGAGTGGATATATGGCAGCCATGGAGGAGCTGTAGCACACGCTTTTGCTTGGTTACCTTAGCATTCATTTTCTTATTTGAGATTCCTACATTTCCTCCATCTGCGTATTTGAGCAAGGCAGTAAGAGTAGGATAGGTCTTGCCACATTCTAACTAAAACAAAAAGATATTTAATCCAGAAATGAAAATGGAATAAACTGCATGTGAAATGGTGAAGTGCTGCAGAGATATTTAAGAAGTAGGCACAGACTTAAAATCATTATTCGTGTATATGTCTGTGCCCATGCATATCTGTGCTCGTGTGTCTGTTTGCGTGCGTGTGTGCATGCGTGTGTGTGTGTGTGTGTGTGTGTGTGTGTGTGTGTGTGTAATATGCATGCCCTTGGTCACAAAAGCCAAAAGGGGGTGCTGGATCCCTGTAAACTGGAGTCATAGGCAGATGTGAAATGCCTCACATGGGTGCTGAGAACTGAACTCAGGCCCTTTGCAGGAGCAGCAAGTACTCTTAACCTCTACTCCCAACTCTTCAGCTGCATTGTGTTCACAGCTTTGGACTTTCTCCAACTTCAAGGGTAAAGGACAAGAAGCTGGAGGAGTGGGATCTCCTTTCTGTAAGGGAAGAGAAGTGATAACTGATATCCAGCCCAGCTTAGTAAGAAAGAGGCCACCTCAGAGAGCGTGCCTATACACTTAAGTTAAGGCTGAAAAAGAATCCCAAAAGCAGGCAGAAGAGTCAGAGACAGCCCCTGTTCCAACTGTTAGGAGTCCTGCAAGAAGATCAAGTGACACAACCATAACATATATGCAGAGGACCTAGGTCAGACCTATGTAGGCTCTGTGATTGTTGGTTCAAGCTCTGTGAGCCCCTGTGAGCCCAGGTTAGTTGCTTCTGTGGGCTGTGTTCTTCTGGTGTCCTTGACCCTTCTATAATCCTTCCTCCCCCTCTTCTGAAGGATTTTCCTGAGCTATGATATTTGGCTGTGGGTCTCTGCATCTGTTTCCATCAGTTGCTGGATGAAGCCTCTCTAATAACAGCAGGGCTAGGCACCAATCTATGAGTATAACAGAATATCATTAAGAATCATTTCATTGAAATCTCTCTCTCTCTCTCTCTCTCTCTCTCTCTCTCTCTCTCTCTCTCTCTCTCTCTCTCCCCGTGTGTGTGTGTGTGTCTGTTTCTCTGTCTCTGTCTGTCTGTCTCTCCCTCTCCCCTCCCTCCCTCCCTCCCTCCCTCCCTCCCTCCCTCCCTCCCTCCTTCCCTCCCTCTCTCCCTTCCTCCTTCCCTCCTCAGTGAAGTTTAGTTCTATCTTAGGTTTCTGGGCTATCCAGCCTCTGGGTCTTGGCCCTGCAGGCAGTGTCAGGGTGCCTGTGAAGGGATTTTTATACCATTTACATGGAACTTAGCATCAAATTATTCTTCTGCAATTTGGGCTAGATTTTAAAGTTTCTGTTCTGGATCTGTGCTCTATTTTTCAAACCCCCTCATTTTGTCAAATATGTTAATTATAAGAAAATAAAAGGTAAGCAAAAGACCATGAGAGTAAAGCTTACTTCGGCAAGGATAACTTTTTTAGTAGAAGGTAACAGTCCAGACAAAAGACAGTTCAAAATGTCCACCCACCATATGCAGGAAGAGAAGGGAGTGACATACAGGAGCAGCCTTGACTGTGCTGTGTTGGCTTTAAGGTGATTGTCGTCTGATCAGTCAATACCTCTGGCTAACCGAAGCATGAATGCTGTGATTGGTTGAGACTCATTTGCTGTATTATTAGGTCAGGTCACAATGTCTTTACACGTCAAGACTGGGCACAACTTAATGTACATTGAGGTTGGTTTTAGTCAAAATTTTATCACCTGGGGCAAATTTTTATGTGAGATACAGTTTGGTGAGGCAGATTATTCCATTCTAAAGAATAAGGCCTTAAGACAGTAAACTTAAGGAGAGGCTTAACATACAAACGGTGTGTGAAGCAAGATCAACTTCACATGGCACTAAGGGTTCCAAATCTCAGGTACAATAAGGTTTTCCTCCTGGGTGGCAGTCTCTTTAGAGTGTTGGTTTAGCATCTCTCCCAAAAACTATAGCTGCATCACAATTATTGGAAAACCTACCAAATCCCAGAGTGCTGAGCCTCCTCCCAAATCTGTCATTTGGTCCATCTGTGAAGGGAGAGTGTCCTTTCTTACAAGTTCCCAGGTGATCCTGAGACTGTTGGAGTGAGGCTCACACTTGGAGCATCCTTGTTTTAACATGATTCCCTCTCCCCAACAACCCCTTTTAAAGACAGTAGTTTCACTATTTGCTCAGAGTAGCTTCAACCTTGTGATCCTCCTACCAAGTCAGTGGGCTTAGAGGTAAGCACCATCAGGTTAGCAAAAGAACTCTTAACCTTGGCGCTACCATCATTATATGAAGGGTAGTTCTCTGTTGTGTGGGACTGGCCCAGGCATTTGTAGAATTTTTTCACACCATCACTTTAGATCTGTCCTTGAGATGCCAATAATAAACGTCCCATAGTGAACTCATTTTCCTGGATGAAGTATCACTGACTGCCCTGGGACTTCTGTCTCTTCCTAGAAAGTAGAAAAATACAGCTGTAAGCAATCTAGCAGGAACGGGGGATTGGAAAGTTTTATCTTTCACGTGGTATGCTCTATTTAATTGCCTCCTTTTCTGTATTGCCTTTCACCAAGGCCTTCTGGCTCTCCTTTCCCAGCTGCAAATCGCTCTTCAGTTTCCTGAGGAGATCTGCAGCTCTAACAGACCATCACATGCACTTTCCTCCAGTCTGTAGCCTCACCATGGGTACTTTGAGGGTTACCAATTATCCTTATGAGTTCTTTCTGAGCATCTTAAGGGCTGAAGCAGTTTCCTCCCTGGCCAGCTCCTGGTCCTCTCTTCTCAGCTCTGCTAAATCAATGACTGTGTGCACATCTGCTTTTCCAAGTGCAAAGTCTTGTTGACATATCTTTTCCATTGTTATCTTCTCTCTCTTTCTCTTTGTTCTTGAAGGTTTGGATTTTTTACACATTCGGTTTCCTTTTGGAATGGCACAAAGGCACAACAACAAATACGTGCGTTTATTCTGCTGTGGAAGCCAGAATTCCAAGATGCTTTTTTGAAAGTCAGTCTGGGTAAGTGGAAAGTCACAAAAGGTAAAAAGTTGATGAGTTGGGGAGATATTTATAATGGTCTTGATTAAAGAAAAGAATAGGCAATCAAAGGGCCAGAGCACATTCCTCTCTTCTTTCTTTCTTTCTTTTTTTTAATCGAAGCCCCAAACCATTGTTATTTGTTCAGTGAAGCAGTACTGTGCTGAAAACAGATTCCCTAAGAGATTTTGAAGTAAAAGACTCCCCCCAATAACCAGATATTTTTGAGCTAGATGGGATGCATTAAAACCTTTTGCAAATTACAATAGATAGCTATGCTTGCTCATGGTTTTCCCTTAAAAGCATGAAGATGATAGATCTTAACTTGACTCAGAAAACCACAAGGTGTATATTGTTACCATTGGACTTGCTCAAAAAGTAACATTGACATTAGCCCACAAAGCAAAAGAGTGAATAAACCCCCAGGAGAATTTGGAGACTTTGGTTATTGTTGTCATTCATCTCCTCATCCGTGGATCCTTCTCTCAAATATTCACCAACCCACTCTGCAAGTCTTCTTAGGGTGCTCAAGCCTAACCCATATTGTTGTTAATAAAACCCAATTCATGATTCAAGGGGATCAGGTGGGATTTAGTCATAAGAAGGACTCAGAGAGAATATTGAATTTGAATTCCATAATGAACAGAGTGACAGGTGGGAATTCTTCATGGTATTTCTTCACAGATCTAGCCTGAGGGAAATTATCATGTCCCTGGGGAGCAGGAGGATTAAGCCCTCCTCCAAGAGGGAAAACTTATAAAAAGATCCCAGTTGAAATGAATTAAATGTCATAGGAATGAAATTTTGACCTGATAGTTGACTATTTTTGTTTGTTTATTTAGTTTTCTAGAGATATTTCTAGATGTGATTTAAAAATATTTCCCAACAAATTCTAAGCTTTAAAAATACTATTCCACTTAAAATCATTGCCTATTGTCCCCTCTCTAAATAAGCATTCGAGCCCCTGCTAAGATTGTTTGTTATATTGTGCTTTTAAGCTTGTGGGCATTGAGGATACCCTGGTGGTTTTGTTCTTGATTTTGTACAGTACAACTGTTGATTCATAATGTTATCTGAGCTAATATAAATAATCTACGAGCAAAACAGATAGAATATGTAAGAGAGGAAAAAAAAAAGACCACAGCCACCATCTTAGAGTGACAGGAAGGTTGAATGTGAATTTATATATAAAACATCAAATTCTGTATAGCCCTAGATATCCTGGAAGTAGACCAAGCTAGCCTCAAACTCACAGAGATCCACCTGCCTCTGCCTCCTGAGTATTAAAGGCTTGTGCCACCTCTGCTTTAAAACATCAAATTCAAATATGGGTTAGAGTGTCCATGAAAGCTTGTCTGAAGAGTGAATATGGAGTCATAATCTCCATCAAGGACAGTTGGACATTCAGAAACCAAGTTAGTGACCCCAGACAAAAATAACTTGGCCCTTTTGAAATTATAATTTCAAATTGGTAGAGTGATGTTAATTTGTCCTTTTCAACTCTCAGAAGATACATGAGAATTTGTAGAGATAATGTGTAAAAATATGAATTTTACATATTAAATGAATTTTAGTTACTGGGAAGAATAGAATCATTGAGAAACAGCGCTGGCAATGTCCTTAGAGGTTGTTTAATTGTTATAGTCATTTATGAAGGGTTTGCAGTCATTTTAATTATAGTTGTCTACACATTTACAGAATCAGGGAATGACTTTAAATTGTTGCTAAACAGTGATTCACCATATAATGATAATTTTCTTATATATATGATGCAATTTTATTCCTTAAAGATTAACTCCCTGAAGGATGACTCCATGCAGGCCTTGGAGAGTTTGGGACTTCCCCATAGAGCTTGTAGAAGACTGTGCTGTGCTAGGGGCCTTTCCCAGGGACAGGATTTGTACCTTTCAGTGTGTGTGTGCACGCGCGCACGTGCATGTGCACATGGGTGTGCACATGTGTGTTTTAAATTATTTTATTTATTTACATTCTAGCCATTGCCCCCCTCCTAGTTCCCCTCTCACAGTTCCTCATCCCATTCCTCCTCTTGCCTCTGAGAGGATGTTCCCTCTTACCCCCTCACCAGGCATCCCTCTTCCCTGGGCCTTCAAGTCTCTGGAGCTTAAGTGCATCTCCTCCCACTGAGGCCAGACCAGGCAGTCTCCTGCTATATATATGCTGGAGATGGGGGACTCAGACAAGCCATGTATGCTACCTGATTGGTAGCTCAATCTCTGGAGCTCCTAAGGATCCGGATTAGTTGAGACTGTTAGTCTTCCTATGGGGTCACCATCTCCTTCAGCTTCTTCAACCCAACTTCAGTCCAATGATTGTCTGTAAGTATCTTCCTCTGTATCAGTCAGCTGTTGGTAGGCCCTCACAGAGGACAGCCATGCCAGGCTCCTAGCATCACACACACATCACACATCCTAGCATCAGTAATAGTGTCAGGCCTTGGGATGGATCCCACGTTGGGCTGGTCACTGGACCTCCTTTCCCTCAGTCGCGTCTCCATTTTTGTCTCTCCAGTTCTTTTAAGTCAGGAACAATTCTGGGTCAGAAATTTTGACTGTGGGTTGGTAAACCCTCCCCTCCACTTGAGGCCATGTCGTTCTACTGGAGGTGGACACTTTGAGTCTCTCTCTCCACTGTTGGATAAGGTCACCCCCATTGTGTCCTGAGAGGCAATCACCTCCCAGGTCTCTGGGACTTTCTAGAGGGTCTCCCCACCTCCTGTCCCCTGAGGCTGCATATTCCCCTTCATTCACCTGGGCTCTGGGCTTCTCCCCTGTCTCCACCTCCGTACCAGATCCTGTTCCCCTCTCCTCTCCCCTCCCTTCTCCCACTGAGGTTCCTCCCTCCCTCTGCCTCCCTTGATTAGTTTTTCCCCTTTCTAAGTGGGATGGAAGCATCCTCACTTGGATCTTCCTGCTTATTGAACTTCTTACAGTCTGTGGGTTGTGTCCTAGCTATTCTGTATGTTTTGGCTAATATCTACTTATCAGTGAGTACAAACCATGCATATCCTTTTGGGTCTGAGTTACCTCACTCAGGATGATATTTTCTAGTTCCAACCATTTGCCTGCAAAATTCATGATGTCCTCATTTTTAATACCTGAAATTGTGTAAATGTACCACATTTTCTGTATCCATTCTTTGGCTGAGGGACATCTGGGTTATTTCCAGCTTCTGGTTATTACAAATAAGGCTGCTATGAACATAGTGGAACATGTGTCCTTGTTATATGTTGGAGCATATTTTACGTATATGCCCAGGAGTAGTATAGCTAGGTCTTTAAGTAGAACTATTTCCAATTTTCTGAAGAATCACCAGATTGATTTCCAGAGTGTTTGTACCACCTTTCAGTCCCACCAGCAATGGAGGAATGTTCCTCTTTCTCCACATGCTCCAGCTGTCACTTGAGTTTTTGTTTTTATGAGATTAAAATAATGAGACTTGAGAAGAAAGGGAAGGAAGAACAAAAATCTATGAGAAAAAGAAAAAAAAGAGAAAAAGGGTGTGTGTGCCCTCTGTTGAGGAAGTGTTCTATAGGATACCCGTGTTCCTCAGAAGGATCGAGAAGCTGTCTTTACATGGGGGGTCAAAGGGATCATGATTGAAATCATTGATAATTTACATTTCCCAGGACTTAACTGTCTACACAGTGTGGTGACAGCTGTCACTCTCCATGCCATAACACCTCACACCAAACCGTGCTGTGACCTCTTTGAAAAAATTAGAGCTCCAAATGCAAGCTATGATAAGATATGTACACTGGGGCCAGATTTGGTGATTTATAATCTCGATTTTAACACAGATAAGTTATGCCTTTATTGTATATTATGTGATAAATCCAGGGGATTCTGAACAATCAAAATAAGCTCAGTAAGAATTTCTAAAGGGCTCCTCCAAGTAAGTTTAATTCCAGATCTGGTTTTGATGTAAAACAAGTTATATGAAAGCATTTGGTTTTTATAGTTTTTAGGATATTGGATTTGCAGATAAGAGGCTGGCAAACTATATGATTATCACTTCTGTGTTATAAATGAGAATATGGCTTCAGAAGGAATCAATAGCTCTCTTTATACTGCCAAGAATCAACAAAGCAGATTGCACATCTGGATCTTCAGAATCCTAGGCTACAATATTTTCAGAATTCTATACATATGGCCTAGTGGGAAAATTCAGTAGACACCATTTGGTTCTGTTTCACATCCGCCACCAACTATCTACCTTACTGTTACTATGAGTTATCACTTCTCCTAGCAACTGTGAGCAACCAATGAGGAGGCCAGGGAGTGGGAGAAGGAAGAGGGTGACAGAGCTCAACACCTTCCTAGAATCCTGAAAGGCTGGTCTCCAAATTGATGACATGTAGTGGTGTATTTTCCCCACAAGTTAGGAGGAGCTAAGGTGGGAGGAGTGAGGAGAGGAAGAGGAGAAGGAGGAAGAGGAGCTAGGGGCAGAGATGGAAGAGGATGGAGAACCACGCATGTACTGGGAACAGTCCTGGGTAACAACTTATATCTAGGTTAGTTAATTGGTTAACACTTCTAATTATGTGAGCATATTGTTAATTGAGCATTACCAAACATATAAAGCCTTTGATTAATCTTTAAGCATTAGAGTCTCATTCCTACCAGGCCCACGTGGATGGCAGGATGGTTGGGCTCAGCTCAACCTTGTGGAGACAGCATGGAAGATTGGCAGAGCCATCTTCCACTCTGGCATCTTGTGGGTGGCAGGGCCGGTGTCTCTGGTTGCCTGAGCTGTGGCAGCACCGAGAACATGCCCACTGCTTGTGACCTCAGGCCTAGTCGGGAACATGGCGGCTCTGTAACACAAGCAGGTTGAATGTCCCTGATTTAAATATCTCCAGCAACAATGACAAACTGAGGGTTATCCATGAATATCTCTCCAAGAAGAATGAGGACGAGCTCACCGAGCATGTACAACTGAACAACCATCAAGTGTGAGGTATGATTATAGGTATTGATCAGTTAATGAAAACTATGAAAATTTTTATCCTAATGAAGGAAGGATATATACATACAAATAACAAAATTAAAATATACTCAGATAAATATTATGATGAGAAGCTTAAGAAATACTGGGAATGTAAAAGAAAAAACCTGGGAAAATAGTGTCTGCACTCAAAAGATGAATTTTGGAACACAAAGAAGAAGAAGAAGAAGAAGAAGAAGAAGAAGAAGAAGAAGAAGAAGAAGAAGAAGAAGAAGAAGAAGAAGAAGAAGAAGAAGAGAAGGAGGAGGAGGAAGAGGAGGAGGAAGAGGAGGAGGAGGAGGAGGAGGAGGAGGAGGAGGAGGAGGAGGAGGAGGAGGAGGAGAAGGAGGAGGAAATCTATTGTATAAATGACTTTTCAATTTCTGCTTTTTACCAAGATAGATAGGGACAGGACTTTTCTATTGAAACAACTAAAACCTAGAAAGTGTACATGGGGCAGCAGGTAGTAGGACACTGTGTCCCAGGAGAGATTTGAATTGAACCAGGAAACTCTTGAAGTGGCTTAGGTCATGTCCAATATCTGTATCCATATCCAGGCTGCATACATACAGATGACAGCCCACACAGAGTGAGTGAAGAGGGGGCACCCAGAGAGACAACTGCCGTCCTACATAGGATCTCTTTTGAGTCTTTATCTGAGAAGTGAGCAGCATATACTTCCTCAAGTGGGTGAAGCACTCCTGGGATAAAATGGTGAAATCCTGGGAGCTCATGCACGGCCTTAGACATAGTCTGTCCCATCAGCCCAGGTGGACCAATTCCCAAGTCATTCTGCATCTGTGTGGACCTAGAAGAGTTTGCCTCAATAGTAGGATCCAAATTAGGTCTAGAGCAGTGATTAGTCAATACAAAGATCAATGCATCTAAGAGCTGGTTCTTTGAGAAATAAGCAAAATTATTCACTGAGACAGAGAGAGAGAGAGAGAGAGAGAGGAGAGAGAGAGAGAGAGAGAGAGAGAGAGAGAATTTGAATATCTTAAGGGAATGTATTAAAAACCTGTACTCCATTAGGCTGGAAAAACTAAAGAAATGGAGAATTTTCTAGATTCAATCAAATCACCTAAAAAACTAAGAAAAG
Source organism: Mastomys natalensis (assembly GCA_021653895.1). Taxonomy (NCBI): domain Eukaryota; kingdom Metazoa; phylum Chordata; class Mammalia; order Rodentia; family Muridae; genus Mastomys; species Mastomys natalensis. The sequence goes on from JAJTUV010000708.1 coordinate 510,695, forward strand.
CCAATGACAGAAATAGACCCACATCAAATGAGGAAATTGAAATGGTAACAAAGTTCCAACTAAAAATGTTCAGGTCCAGATGGATTCATAACTGAATTATATCAGACTTTCAAAGAAAATCTATAGCCAACTCTTCCTTAAAATATTTGAAAAATAGAAACAGAAAGGGCATTGCCAAACTCTTTCCACAAAGCCAATAGTATTCTAATGCTCAAGTCAGGTAAAGACACAGGAGTAACAAGACAGCTACAGGCCAGTATTCCTGCTGAACACACATTCATAAGTGTTCAGCGAAATACCTGCAAACCAAATCAGACATACATCAAATAGATTAACAGATTATCATCCACCATCACCAAGTTGGCTTTATCCAGGAGATGCAGGGATGGTTCAAAATACAAAATACATGTAATAAACTACATAAGTGGTTTGAAGGTAAAAAATCACATGATCATCTCAATTTTGCAGAAAAAGCCTTTGACAATAATTCAACATGTCTTCATGATAAAAGTCCTAGAAAGAGTAAATGGGACTAGAGAAAACATACCTAATAATAATAATGATAATAATAATAATAAATGAGAAATCCACAGAAAACACCATCCTAAATGGGAAAAAACTTGATGCAATCCCACTGAAATTAGGAACAAGACAAAGCTGCCCACCATCCCCACTCCTTTTTCTATTGTGCTTGAAGCACTAGCTGGGGCAATAAGACAGAGAAGAAAATTAAAGTGTGTAAGGATAAAAAAACAAAACCTTAGCAAGGGAGGCAAAACCATTTATAGGCTTGAAATGACTAAGAAAAGAGCTAGTGGACCTCAAGTGGATGACCAGAAATGCTCCCATCTGAATGACAGAGAAAAATAAATATATAAATAAAACGCATATATGTCCAGAAGCTATGGGCCAGTATCAAAATAGAATAGTGTTAAATTTAACCAATCTGTAGAGAGTCAGTAAAAGAGAAAAAAGATAATAAACAACAAAGAATAAAATATCAAGATATATCTGTCAATGGGAATTAAATTAAGAATTAATAGAGGTTGCTCAGAACAACTTACAATATCAAAAAATAAATGGGAAACAGTTAACATATGTTAAATTAGCACATGTAAAGGTAATAAATAGCATTAAAGTATTAAGAAACCACACATAAAATTGGGATGCATCCACTTGGATAACTAAAAAGTCTGGCCATAGCAAGGGCTGGAGGAGACTGCAAGAGACTAAACAACACTGACTGGACACTGTACATTATGAAAGATAGTTCATCAACTCTTAAAGGGATAATATACCTGATGTACAGTACAGCTACCCTAATCGATGTAATCATCCAAATTAAATGAGAACATCTTCACATAGACAATTTGTAAGTGAGTACTTACAATAGTCTGAGCATGTTAATAACATCCAATCATAGAAACAGCTGGGACATCCATTTTCACATGACTGCATGAATAAGGTATGAGACAGTGACATGAAGAACAATGAGTTCTTAATAAACTCAATAACAATCATAGATCTTCGAATAATTATGCTAATTGTCATCTATACTCAAGTATTTTCCCATTCACAGAAAATTCAAACTGGTCTAATTAATAGAAAGCAGATAGGCACCTGACCTCTAGGTATCTCGAGGTCAGTTCTGCACTCCACCCCTTGCTCCCTGGACTCTGGGCAAGTGGGGCTCCTCACTTTTCTCTGCATACACCAAGAATGGTCTTGTCATGTATGCATATTCCCACGTCCATGGGCCTGGATGCCCCTCTCCACAGTGTCTGCTTCTTACTGCTCTTGGGACCTTCATCCAACATTATTTGTCTTGTTAACCCCAGTGAGCTCTTCCACTTGTATTGTGTTTCTTGAGAGTCTAAGCTGAGTAAAATGAGCTGTGTATTCCAAATGGTTGCTGTCTTAATTTTTTCGCCCTGCAACAATACACGAAAGGTGTGGATTCCGTGGCGGGATTTTGTAAACAGACTAGAAACTTCATAGTCATCCACGATATCATCTCTATGATAAAATGAGCTGTATATTCCAAATAACCCAACCAGAACCAGTTAATAGATTTGTAAGCATCTTAATAGATGTTTGAATAGACTTTCTGTCCTCTGAGGAAGTCGCTGCTATGAACCACTAGGTGGCAGTGTGGTCGCGACTTGCTGGTGAACGAATATGGACGCGCTGAATCTCAAGCTACTGATTTGTTGTTGTTGTTGTTGTTTGACATTTAGAAGTTTACAATAGAAAAATGTCATGAAATAATAGATGGGAAGTCACACAGTGAGAGTCATGAGAATAGCCATTGACAAAATAGAACTGTTTTACAAACAGTTACAATGGAACATTTTATGAAATGTCAAAACACCAAATAACGTCTCCTTGTTCATCATCAGTGTAATAACGTGCTCAAATAATTGTCCCATCAAGCTTATGTTAGGCACTGTAAAACACGGACCAGTGAGAGAATACAGCATTGGTTCTCCTTTCTTTTACCTTACAAGAGCCAGGCTTCCTGAGCCCTCTGTCTGAGTTCTAGCCTTCAAACCCCACTTCCTATTGGCCAATCTGTGTTCTTTGTTGGTTGCTATTTTCTTACTAGATGCAATTTTTAAAAATATGCTGAGAAACATCTCCTCGAGCTGTATTATTTATTTGGGTTTTCCTGAACTTCTTTACAGAGACAGGCACACTAATATTTTGCCCTGTGAGTGTTCCTTTCATGTTTAGGGGATAATTGCTTAGCAGTTGTGCAATGTAAATCCGGCCAAGGTTACTGAACTTCAACTCTCTCAACTTCATTTTTTGTTATCAGTAAAACAGGATAACAAAGTCAATCTTACAGAGTACGGGATTATTTTAAGGAGCTCTTGACTTACGTGCCAAGGACCATATTAAGAGTTAGTTTGCCATCCAGACTAAAAGGGACACGCTCTGGTCCCCTTCCTGTGTGCTTGTTAAGCGCTGGATATGCAGCGCAGGCCCAATGAATATTTAAATCAATGCATGAATAAATGAAGGACTAAAATATGAGGGTGCACACGAGACGAGCAAGGGGTGAGTTAATGAATATACTCTGGCATTTAATGTCCTGGAGCATCTTTATGAACACATTAATATTGCATGATTAAAAATAGAAACATTACAATAGTAATAAATAAATAAACCCTTATAAATAAATAAAACCTCAAGATATGTCAACATGTAGATGCAGCAAATGTTGTTCAACATAAGGATAAGTGTTTAGAATGATTAGTTGAATCCTTAAATACTGGTTCAGGGGGTGGATAAGCTACAGACACTTTGAAGACAATTAGGTAACCCTCTTATTTTCAGACTAGAAAGTCAGGCCTTTGAATGTAATGCTCGCCGAGCCCCTCAACACAATGCCATCTCAATTTGGCAAAAATCCATATGTGAAGATTATGTTCATTCTGCCTGGTATTCCTATTAAGAACTGTGTGCAGAAACTAAGCCTTCTGGCTCCACAGGAGCGTGGAGGACAGTGGCTGCTCAAGGCCAGGAAGCCAAGGAGTCGGGATGAACAAAAGCAGGCCAGATACCAGAGAAGAAGTACAGCGAGGAGGAGTGCGCGCCGGTGTTCTGCGGCTTCCTGCACTGAACATAGCTAACAACAATTTATTACATATTTTATGAACAACTGGAAGAGAGAAACTTGGAGTTTTTCAATGAAGAAATGATCGATGTTTAAAAAGATAAAAATACTAAGTGCCCTGACTTAATCATAGCACATCATGGATGCCATAAATGTACAAGAAAAATAACTAAAGATTTATTTATTCACTTATTATTTTATATATGTGTGCCTGGGTGTATGTACACCATAAGCATGCAGGTGCCTAAGCAGGCCATCGAAGGAGGTCAGATACACTGGAACTAGTGTTGTAGATGGTTATCAGCCACTGAAGGACACTTGGGACAGAAGCCCAGTCCTCTGTGAGAGCAGTAAGTGCTCTAAACCACTGAGCTATCTCTCCACCTCCTAAAAGCTAATTTAAATTTATTTACTTACTTACTTATTTATTTAATTTTTTTCCCATTTTTAATTTTATTTTTTTTGCTTATTCACTTTATAACCCGTCCCAGTCACCCCCTCCCACAATCCTTCCCCATCTCTTGTTTTCTGAGTACCCCCTCCTCCTGTATCCCCCACCCTGCCACTTTAAGTCTCTGAGAGGCTACGTGCTTCCTCTCCCATTGAGGCCAGATGAGGCACCCAGCTAGAAGACCATACTCCATATACAGGCTGCATGTTTTGGGATAGCCCCCACTCCAGATGTTTGAGACCTACATGAAAACCAAGCTGCACATTTACAACATATGTGCAGGGAGGCCTAGGTCCAGCCCATGGAGGTAGATCTGTGTAGACTAGGTATGCTCCACGGTTGAGAATTTTAAACATACCACATTTACATAATTTCCCTTTCTCTCTCCAAATTCCTCCTGTGACTTCTCCCTCAAAAGTTCATGACTTCTTTTTCTATAATTATTGTTATAAGCACAACATAAATATATATATAACCTACTGAATGAATTTGGTATTGCTAATGAGTGCATGCACTTGAGGGCTGATCCCTTGGGATTGTGTAGCCTATCAGGGACTAGGACGGCATTTGTGCCTTGTACCTAGCTTACTCTTGTGCCTAGAGAGCTCATAGATCCTAGGGAGAGCCTGCTGTCACCATTTCCCTGAACCAGCATAATTTCTGTGTGCTGAGTATTCATTTATCCAATTGTCAGTGATAAGCGAAATTCTTACCCTTAGTCAAAGGAGCTTCTTTTTACAACAGATGGACACAATTACAGATGTTCACAGCTGGTTAAAAATGTGAAGAACAACGGACTGTGGGGTTCCCAGCCCGAAATCATTTTCCTGCTGGACACTGAAGGTTCAGAGAGCATCACGAAGAAGGAATGGAAGATTGTCGGATCCAGCGACCTAAGACATCTGCTGCACGACAGTGTCGTCTAGACACGACAGGGAAACCGCACCCATGAAACTTCAACACTATGATTTTCTAATGAGATCCGTATAATGACTTCACCAGTGGGCGTGTCAGTGCAGGTGGGAAATTTCACAAGGGTCCACCTCAAGATAAAGAGCCACAGGTAATACATGCCAGATTGTTGCATGATTTCTATAAAATGCAACTATGTTCTGAACAATCTTCTTTATCATTAGTTATAAGACTATAAGATTTTGTTTTTAGATTTATTTATTCTTAGACTTCTCCTTGTATTTATTCCAAACTGTGAAGTATTTCCTGTACCATTAGTACCAATTTACTGTACACCATCTTTTCTTATTGAAATTATTTCTCATCCCTTGAGGAAAGTTGGTTAAAAGTCTGATTGTCCAGAAAAATTAGGCCCAGAGCAAAACGAAGCAATTTATTCTATTTGCCAAATAAATTCTTAAGTTCGAAAGACTTAAATATCATCCTTGAAGGGACCTGGAGTTGAGTCTGGAAAGACGGCTCAGAGGTTAAAAGTTCATGCTGCTCTCTCAAAGGATCCAGGTTCAATTCCCGGCACTCATGTCAGACAGCTCACAGCTGCCTATAAATCCAGTTCTTGGGGAACCCAGCGACCTCTTCTGGTCACCACAGATATTGCATTCATGTTCACATACCCTCCCACACATATACACATATTTTAAAATAATAGAAATAAATCTTCAAAACAAAAAAGCTGAAACTAAAACAAGAAAAATAGTTTCGGAAGAATTCAGAGTAGAAAGTCTACACAGAACTTGTCTGGGTGAGTTTTAGGACAAACTCACACACAGAGAAGGTGAGTGTCCCACCTTTTACTTCTCTCGTTTGCTGTATTAGGCCTCAGCTGATTGGACAGTGCCCATCCACACTGATGAAGCTGTCTTTTATCTATCTACTGATCTAAATGTTGGTCTCTCTGGAAATACCCTCACAGGCACACGCAAAATTAGTATGTGACCAGCTTTCTCACAGAGAGCCAAAATCAACCATCCGTTGAATGGTTTATGTATCGCTTTATGGTTTTTGTTTTTCTGTACAATTCATTCTTGAAATTCTTAAGTGTTATGGGTTTAAGTGCTTCAAGCCAATTTGTCTATAACTGAAGCTGCCACAGCTCCCTCCTTCCCCTGTTGTACAAAATTCAGGAACAGACCCTGTCACCCGACAGCCATCCCCCACAGTACAGACTTGAGAGAATCAACCACACCCTCCTGGCAGACGGTCAAAGCCTGGAAGCTGTCCTGTGCTGATTCCATTGGCTCACTAACCACATCTGGGAAAAGCTGACCCTCCACTTTACCTCCTTGTGTTCTGCCTAATTATTTCAAGTGCCACGCAGGAAGGTGGCTCCTCAGCAAACTTAGAGGCTACTTCTGTCCTTCGGGCACACTGAACATCTGAGAAACGGGTAGATCATGAATGCGTTGTCTCTTCTTGCCATTTTCGTAATCACAATATTAATGTAAGCATTCACTGTCTTTCACTTATATACCTCTGTCTGCATCAGCTCTGAAATTGGATTTTTCCTCATCTTATTCATTATCTCACTCATATCTGGTCTCACTTTTCTTTACTCCTCCCTTCTGTATAATTCTCAGATAGCACTGGGCTGATTCTAAGTGTCAGGGAACATTCGGCTTGATGTTTCTTGCCATTATGGTTTGACCCATGATATTTAGACCCATGGGTCTTCTAGACCCATGATCTAGAAGAGCCCACTCTTTTTTGCTTTGTTTTGTGTTTTTTTTTTTTTTTTTTTTTTTTTTTTTTTGTTATTTGAAAGCTCCTGTTCTTCCTTACATTGGCCCACAAGTCACATTTACGGTAATCCATTTTTGAAGTCCCAGGCTGTATTCAATGCCTCCCTCTTTGGTACCTTTGTTCCTTATGTATTCCCCTGACTGAATCCACTCTTGCTCATTCTATTTTGCTGTTTATCTCTCTGCCTTTCCCATCAAGTTCCCAAGTAGGGACTGTTTTTCAAATACTGCAGCAATCCCAGTGGGCACAGGAAGCCTATAAATGTTTGAGCATTTTTCTTTTTAGGGAATGAACAAATAGTTTGGGTAGAACAGAAATTCACCATTCCTTTTGCTAGAGATGTGTCTACTATATCTGGTGCCACTGGCAATAAATATTGTGTTTCCTACTACTCTAGGAATGGTTACTACTGACTCCCATGGATTATAACATGAATGTCCACTCACCTCACAAGAGTCACATGACCACAGGTACTGCCCTGAGGAATCTAGAAAAAATACTGCAGTGACTACAAGAGTTAGACGTAGAAATTGTCATCTACTTCCATTTAAAAAACTCATGTGTATCATTAAACAGATATTTCTGTTCTAATTCGCCACAGATGTCCTCTTTGCAAAGAAAACCATTTGACTTCATATTGGGTGCCTCTTCGCAGTCTGTGCCTCAGAAACTGAGAAGAGTTACCCTCCATTCCTTCAGAGGGATCTCCAGCTCCTGGAACAGGAAGGTTATTTGGATAAACATAAGTACAGGGATTTCACTAGGGAAAATGACTACAGGTTACATATTACATATTACATATTACATTTGACATTCTTGCCAAAACAAGAAAGTCATTTAAAATCAGAGACTACAACTGATCTTAAAGAAAATCACTAATAAATAGATAATACTCTCAAATCCCAGAACTACATTAATTTATTATTAAATATCAAATCCATAGCCTTTAAGACACTCATATCCTTCAGGAAGTAAGAAAGCTGAACTCAGGGAACTTTGACTTGAAAGAGATTAAATTTCTACATTTAGAAACTAGAATATTATAAATTAATGGACAACAAACTGGAGGAATCTTTCAATAAGATGAAACTACTGAAACTGGTATAAAGAAGCATCAAATGAAAATCATCTCCATGACCAGCCTGGTGTGAGGGCCAGGGCCGACTCTTCATGTTATAGATGGTAAGCATAGTCCATATGGAATTGATTACATAGCAACCAGTAGGCTGGAGGCTGTGTGCCTGGAACTTCACTGCATATCAAGCTCCTTTATGATTCTTCCTTGATTCACCCATGGCTTATAAGGAAGACATCACTGCAATGCCCGAGTTATGACAGACAACACACACTGTGGAAGGACAGGAGAAATTAAGGAAGGAGTGAATGAAAAGTGGTTCAACGGTTGGTAACGGTCCAGTTCTCAGTGAGAAACAAGATCATTGGGAATCCCTACAAATGAGACTGAATAGGAACCGCCTAGGAAGGCGTGGCCCTCTAACGTGCTGTCTTACCCTTGGCTTATCTCTTCCACTTTTACACTCACTCTCTGAGTTTGCTGTGGAAACTCAGGTTCAGAATACACCTGCTGCTCCTTGCTGCAGATCTGGTGCACATCCTTGACATGAGCCTCTGTGGCAGTTGACTAGGCTTCTCTAACACAGCTGCCTCCGAGTGGCGGACTTGTGCCGTATGATACTCACATGACAGCAGTTGCAGGACCTTGTGCCGAGTTCCTTGGAATCAGTTCCTTGGCTTTGGCCATGCAACTGTGGAGTCCTTGCCAACCTTTGCTTCCTAGTAAGCCAAACTCTGTCTCCAAGCTAAAAGAACTGGCCTGAACCCCCATTTTGTCTCACACTATCTTTCTCCCCTTCCTCTTAGGATTGAGATGCTCCTGTGAGTGGGTGGTTGGTGGGAGGAAATAGTGGCATCAGGGCCTCACAGATGAGAGTGATGTTTCTAGATAGCCTTGGATGATGCTGGCATTCCTATCCTGTGCACAACTATTCACAGCATCGACCTAAAATGGGATGCTCTCCACTCAGCTTCTGACCCAGGCAGCTCATTTGCATTGAGCCAGCATCCCAGATGCTGAAGGACCAAGCTTACTTTAGTAATTGCCATACCCAAAGTGCGGGATTGGCTTTCATTTGTTCCAGTCATCCAAATATAGACTATGTTTGCTAGGATTCTATTCAGAGCATTGACCTGGTTTGTCAACTTTAAGGAATTGTCAGAATAAAATATAGAAAAGCACTTGGGATCTGAAATGAGAAGATAAGGAAACATCCTGGCCAAAAATATATAAAGAAATAAAAACATGAGATTATGAGTATAAAGAAACGTGGTGGGCTTACAAGACGGAGCTGAGCCTGTGAGAGGTATTATGGTTAATCTTATTAACTGCATAAGATTCATAGTTACCATGGAAACGCACCTTTGGGTATGTGTACAATGCTGTTTCTAGAAACGTTCCACTAAGCAGGGAAAACCCACCCTGACTATGATCATGATGAGTATAGAATGTTCAGTTCTCTTAAACTGAATAAGAGGGAAGGCAAGACCAACTCCAGCATCTATATTGCTCTGCTTCCTGATTTATAGATGCAATGCAGGCTTCTCCCCGACTCTCCTGTTGCTATGTCTTCCCCACCATGAGTGACTGCACTCTGAAACTGTGAGTCAAAGTTAGCCCTTTCCTCCATCCTTAAGTTGCATTGATCAAATATTTTGTCATGGCAGTGAAAAAAAGGGACCAATATGGAAGTCTCTAAGATCTTGCTTTCAGAAGGTACAAGAGAGGAAGCGGTCCAGACTCCGGTGTCATCCATCCATCATCTATCTATTGGTTTGTGGATGGATCAGTGATCTAATTACTTTGATCACTGTTAACTCATTTCTACTTTCTGTTTGAGTTTGTCAGGCTATGATTTACTAATTATCTCTGGAGATGGTGGCTGCTATCATTATCACTGCTTTGTTTCCAGCTAAATATAGATATTACAGCATTGCGAAGGGCTGGTGGGATTCGCTACTGCTGCTTAGAGTTGCTTCTAATATAAAAGCACTTTCATTTGGGGTGTGGTGATTTAGCCTGACATCCTTGCAATTGACTTTCAAGTAAAGAACATACCAGGATGAGTCCTGAAGGGAAGTAGGATGAAATTAAAAAACCCAAACAAAGGAAAATGCTTCATGACTGTAATAAGAGCAGAAAAGCTACACAATTGCAGGGTAGCTACCTGAAAGATAGATTCTCCAAGAAGAAAACAGATTGTTATCAAGATCTGAAGTAAATTCCAGAGAGAGGCTGGCAAGAGGGAATTGATATTGGGCTGTGGACGTGACTCAACAGTTAAGCATTCATGTTGTTCTTTCAAAGGACCCGAGTTCCAGTCCCAGCAATAGTGTCAATAGGCTCACAACTGTCTGTAATCCCAGTTCCTGAGGCTCCAACAAGTACCTGCTGCATTCATATATATACTCACATGCACGTGCATGCGCACACACAAAAACACACTTAAAAATAATGAAAATCTTAACATGCATATGAAACTTATTTTTATTAAGATGACAAGATATATATACCAAAACCACCCCTCTAGGAATAGGGAGGTGGATCAATGGCTGAACACTTTCTGTGATATTATAAGGACCTCAGCTGGAATGCCTCAGACCCTTATAAAATACATGCAGTATAGCACCTCTGTAACCCAGCAGTCCTACAAGGAATTGGGAGACAGAGATAGGGGAATCCATGGAAGCTCCTGAGTTTCATGAGGTCCCTGGAGTACAAGTCTTAGGAAGTACAAAGAGGGAGCATCAAGGAGATCCTGTCTTAAACAAGGTGGATGGCAAGGACCTGTCCCAAGGCTCTCCTCTGCCATCAGTATGTGTGCAGTAGCATGCTCATGCCCTTCCTGCAAGAACACACACACACACACACACACACACACACACACACACGCGTACCATACACACAGTCAAATTGCCTCTACTCTCTCTGCTTCTAGGAATCTGAAGTTATTCTTAGAATGCAAACTGGAGTCATAGGGAGTACAAACTAATGCCAGCCACAGTTACACATGGAAGAGTGTGTAGCCAAATACAGAACATTAACATTGGATTTGATGTTAGTTAAATTAACATTACCACATTAAATTTATGAACAGAAAAGTACGATGTGAATGCAATCGAAGGCAAAGACACCACCATACCTGACGTCACTCTAGAGGTTTCCTGTTACAACCAAGAGAATATAGTTTGCTGTCCTTGCTCACCGACGCAGCTGAACATCATCTGCCCAAAGCAACAATACCAGAAAGGCAACTAAGGCATATAATAATTGTAAAGGAGAAGACAATACCAGTTTATAAACAGAAAATAAGATTTCTTAAATAAGAAATCATAGAAAACCTTTTTTGAAACCTTAGGATAAAATAAGCATGCAACCTATATCAAGTTTTACTATGGACCCAAATAGTTTACTTACTAGCTTTTAAAATGGAAAAAAAATAAATAAAGGTACATGTGTATTTTGTTTGTGCATATATATATTTACATGTATGTTGTGAGTTATGTCTTCTCTTAGGTGGTTTTAAAGACAATATCTAGACATCAAAGTAGAAAAATCCCAACAATGACTAGGTGCTGATTATTCTAGGCAAGAAAACAGTAAGATCTAGACTGAAAAAGATGCTCGTGTACCTTAATGGACAAGGAAACAAGCGACAGATTGAGTTGGAACAAGAGTGGTCAAGGATAGAGATGCCGAGATGAAGAAATTTATTCCACACGGTAACTGTTGTGACTTGATTCTATTTGTATTTAACAGGATCTCTGATTGTCATTTGGGTCTAAAGGACATAGAGCAACTATTCTCTACTTATGGGTGGCAACCTCTTTGGGGTCAAATGACCCTTTCAAAGGAGTGGAATATCAGATATCTCACATATTCAATATTTACATTATGGTTCATAACAATAGCAAAATTAAGGTTATGAAGTAGCTATGAAATAATTTCATGGTTGGGGGTCACCACAAACATGAGGAACTGCATTAAAGGGTCATGGCATTGGGAAGGTTGAGAACCGCTAATGTGTAGTATAAAGTTTCAGGACAGCCAGGGCTACATAGAGAAACCCTGTCTCAAGAAACTACACAATAAAAAAAAATGAAAAAAGCATAAGAAAGTGATCAGTTAAGAGGCTACAAGATTAATCCAAACACAACCAGCACTATAATGATGAAGGTGGCAGAGATGACAGCCGGCTTAGCCATCTCTCAGCAGAATTGGCAGGTATTTGAAGTGGAAGTGAAGGAGTAAGAGGAAGGAGTTGTTACCCCATGGCTTCTGGGTGGTCACATTTGTAGAAGGATGTCTTCTGACTCCTTACCGAGGAAAGAAAGATTGGAAAGTGGGTGTTGTGTTTAGGAAATGTTAGGTGTGTGAGATTTATTGTATACTCAGGTGGAAGTGTGAGAAGAATCATTCATATGGGTGTCTGGAACAAAATGGTGAGGGTAGGTAAATCAGAGAAAGTGTTCTGGGCTGCACAACACCTAAGAGTAGCCAGAAAACGTGCTGAACAGGAGACCAAACACCAGCTGCAGTGATTGGAGACCCATGCAAGTGGAGGATGGCAGAAGGAGCCCAGTGTGTTAAACACTAAGACAGTGGTGAAGTCAGCCATGACTACTGAGTTTGATACCATGGAAGACAACTGTAAATTACTCAAATAATTTGGGTGGGGGTAGGCCATCAAGTTGACTAAGGAGAAAGTCAGGCTGTGAGAATGGATAGATTTTTAGAACAAGGTTTTTCTGTAAAGGGGAAAAGAGAGGCGCTGAGGTAGGCCTGGGAGAGTTCTGTAGAGTTGCTGTTCAGGGGAAACTAGGAGACTCCTTGCCTCCCAGAACTTGAAGTTAAGATCTTATTTGTTGGGCACCATTTTGGCCCTGGTTGGGGCCTTGAGGACAAACCCGAGCCTGGCTTGGGTTTCTGCAGCCTTGTGGGAGAACCTAAGCCTGGCTCGAGTTTTGAGACCTATCTCAGTCACTTCTGTATTGGGGTGACTGAGCAAGACTTGTTTGGCCCTGCCTCTGCCCCGCCATTGCTAATGTAGAGCTTTGCAATTGGCCCTGTCAGTCATCCCATACCCTTCCCTGCCTCCTACATCATCTTACCCCACCAAAAATCCCCCTCCCTATGCTCCGAGTTTATATAAGCGAGAGGCTAAAGCAATAAAGTTGAGTTCCTGCTTTGACAAAACTCCCGGCCCAGTGTGTTTCTTTTGGGCTGTTGACACTCACCCTCCTGCTTATCCTGGGGGTGCAGGACCGGGACCTCTCTCTCCTCTCTCCTAGACCTGCCTGCAAGGAGCCAACACCTATCGATACAGGACTTGGAGGAGTAAGACTGGAACTAACATGAACACCTCTTCACTGAGAATGAGTTTTATAATATCCAAAGGTGATATGTGATCTAACAAGGGAGAAAGCATATGAACCACGGCAATGACCAGCATGGGAAGCTATCCTCAGGGTGTAAGAGTGGCCTTTATATCTTTGGAGTAACTAACAGTCACCTAATGAGACTTAGTGACTGTCTTTTGGAGGGAATCAATGCCTGGTAATTATAAACTGAGGCAAACACGTAGCCAGTGAGACCATGGCACCTAGAAGAGAAGTTAATAACCTGCACAACTCCTAACTGCATTTAAAATATTTATTCTTATATCCATCGATAAGTGTAGCTCTCATCCGTCGTCAAAGAAGTTTCTTGGTTTGCAGCAAATGGAGACGATTACAATGTTAGTGTGATAGTGTTAGTGTGTTAGTGTGCATGTGTGTATGGTGTATGTGTGTATGTGCATGTGAGGGTGCATGTGTGCATGTGTGTGTTTGTGGTGTGTAAAGGATGAAAGATTTAGAATCAGCATTCTTTAGTGCAAGAAAGCAAACCCTTGTGACTTTGTATTGATATGTGTTAAGATTGTGACCTGAATCTTTTCAGAAGTTTTAGCATTAAAAATAATTGACTATAATATTTAATACATAAAAGTGGACTTTCATGCACATGTGAGTTAGAAAGTATATATAATAAAAAAGACTCATGTTTTCCAATCTACATCAAGATCTGACTTCACAACTATATCAAAAGTATAGTTTCCTCAGTAAGATTATAAAGTATGTCTTTTAAACTACATATGAATTAATGATACCACGTTGTAACCTTTCTTCTCTGTACACTTGCCTCGTATGTAAGTTACTAAAAGCAATTAAACTGCTTAAAAGACTTTATGCAATTAGCAATTCTATTGGAAGCCAAGTCTAATTTCACACAGAATTTGGAGCAGCTCATTTCTACTTCCTTTAAAACTGCACCTTGAAGAGGGGCGGTGAGAGATTATGAACGGAAGAAAGACAGGTTCCAATAAAGCACCATATGCAGCACACACAGGCTTGAGTCACAGCCAGCGTGATGCAGCAGGTGTGACTCAGTCTGCAACGTGGTGGCAGGAAATACCACGTTAACTTATTATTTTAAATCAGTATCAGGCCTGGTCTGAGTTCCGGTTCCATGAGTCAGGTGAGACCAGGCTTAGTCATGGAGGATGCAGAGCACACGGAGGGGTGAGCGCTTATCTTCCCTGCTTTAGACTCTTCTCCACGGGGCTTCCTAAGCCCTTGCTAATGGGAACTCCTCTATACCAGAGAAATCTTCAGCTGTCCAGGATATGTAGGTTAAATAATAGATTGTATATGTCATTTGCCTGATAATCAATGCTAATATTTTTATATTATAAGGTACTTATAAGAACTTTACCATTTATTAAGATAGAAGCATACTTCATACAATAGTCTTGGATGTATTTGATTTGTTGTAAATTAAATCCTAACGAGTATTGATGGCAGACATAGAATCTTTAGTCCTAAGTTGACTGGTATTTGGATTTTGTCAATTTAATGCAAGATACAGAAAATTACCCAGAAGTTGTTAAGGTTCATCTGTCCAAACAATTAATTTTACCTAACCTTTTAATGAATCTACTCGTAAACACGAGAGCTTTTATTCTAAGAGGTTTCTCTTCTAGACTTGTGATTTGAAACCTTTATAATCTACCATTACAACACAATGAAATTTAGAGACACTAATTTGGTGTGTGCTGAGGAATGGCTGTCTCTTGTTTTCTATAATCAAACCATTCTTTTTCTACAGGAACAGAAAACTTTGTGACTGTAAGAGCACAGCAGTCCATACCATCCAACAGTTTCAAATCTGAGCCGAGGCATTTTGGACAGTGTTTGCTGGTGTTGTGTGTCATAAGTACATGTGTGGTGCATCTTGTGTATCTTGAACAAAAGCTGTGGAGATTTCACACCTTCAACATGGGTCAGAACTTGCTAGAGACATCTCAAGATTTACTATGTATTTAACTCTCTCTTAATATAATTTATTTGTTTTTATGTCATGTGCATTGGTGTTTTGCTTACATGTAGGTCTGTGAGAGGGTGTTGGATCCCCTGGGATTGGAGTTACAGATGGTAGTGAGCTGCTATGTGGTGTGGGAATTGAACCCTGGTCCTTTGGAAGAGCAGCCCATGTTTACCCCTCCAACTCCTCCCATGGCCACATACTCTTTCCTAAATTGAAGCCCTTGTCCCTTCAGTTATTATTCCCTCTCTCTCTCTCTCTCTCTCTCTCTCTCTCTCTCTCTCTCTCACACACACACACACACACACACACACACAACCTACTGAGTCTACATAATATTGCTTTTATGTACATGTGTCTAGGGATGATCATTTAGGATTAGACCACCTACCAAGAAGCTCATCCATAGGAGAACTGATTCACCATTTCTTAGCAGCAATTAACTGTCTGTATCTCTTCATCCAGGGATAGGGTGGTGAAGCCTTGTGAAATGTCCTCTCTTCATCCCTACATGTCAATGGTGTGATCATTTACTAGTCTAGTTTAGGCAAACTTACTGTTGAGATTATATGCATGCAGCATCCCTATCATGTCTAGAAGGCACTAGGTCACAGCAGACATCTTGGTCCTCCGACTCTTATAATCTTTCAGCTTTGTCTTTCCCAATGTTCTTTGAACCTTACAGAGTGAACCATGTTGTAGATGTACTAATTGGGGATGGACACCTCCTATCACCTTTGTTCTGTATTTTGACCAGTTATGGTTCTCTGTAGTAGCCTTTGTCTAGTACAGAAGGAAGTTTTTTTCGATGAGATATGAGAGCTACCCTTACCAGGATGAAGGTATGGTGATAAGTATTTAGAATGCAGTTAGGAATTATACTGGTTTTGGAAAATGGCAACAGTAGGCTCTGCTATGGAATCCATGGCCTCATTAGTTACAGATAATTGCCTAGGTTGACAGCACCAGGCATGAAATCCCTCCCACTGAGTGGGTCTTAAGTCCATTTAGATGGCTTCTGATTACCCTCAAGACAAAGCGCCACTATTGAACCATTGGGTCCATCCTGTTGGGCCTTTTGTGGTTCCTAGGATTTACAGCTGAGTAGGACTACTGATTGATTGACATGACCATTGACATGCCTGACTTTTAATTAAGGTTTGGTTGTTTTGTGCTTATAAAACTTACACAGTTACCAGAGTTTTTTCCAGCCTCAATTCAATTGTGTAATTTTATATGAGGTTTGAAAAGGCTGAGTTCTATGATCTTGTTTCAAGCTTGTGCCCTCGGTATTCCCTTGTCATGTAAGAGCCCAGGGTCTTTTCTAAGGCTATCATGTCTATGTTTGATACTCAGTTCCTGTGATTTCAGAACAATAGCTAGTCTCCTTCAGATGCAGCCATGCTTCTGAGGGTCTGCCTGGGGAGTTGTACTCAGGTTACCTTGTGTAGACACCACCATTTTCTTTCTCTGGGGAAAGCTTCTCCTCCTCCACTGTTAACTCCACAGGCACTGATTTCTCTCTGCTTACCTCAGGATATACTCATCATAAATATATCAGAATCTAGGCTTCACAAATGGCTTCTGGTTCCTATGCCACCTGAGGAAGTACAACCTTGCCAGGGAGAGGACAACCAATTAAACAGATTTCTATCTCAGGGAACGGCAAATAATTCTGTACAAAGCATAAGTATGCTACTAAAGGCAATTCTTTAAAATTTAAAGAAAGAAAAGAATGAAAGAAAGAAGCAAGGAGGGAAGGAAACAAGAAAGGGAGAAAGAAAGAGAGAAAGAATTAGAAACTGCAGGACCATGGATTTTGACCTTGTTTTGTCAATTCCCTATTGGCAAAACTTGACAATGCATTTAGTTCATCCACTTTACTTCATAGACCATGGTTCAGAGACAGCATGAAGTGGTAGGAAGAACAAAGGCATTGGAATCAGCAGAACTAAGTCTGTTTTATGATTCTTGAGCACACTAGCATTGCAATACTGGGCAACCGAACTTTTGATGAACCATTCAGAGTCACTGGGGAGGTTGCCACACGTGTACAGAATCTTACTCAGAGACAGGTGCAGAGAAGACACTCAACTATGTGGTTTCTTCCTACTGGCTCACAAGCACATGTGCAGCAGGTAGTAGACTCTGAACAAAGCCCAGGCTCAGCTACTGCCAGATCCCTTTGCATATTGCTCATCAGTATTGTCTTCTAAGAAAGGTGATGAATAGGCAGAGCATATTTGCAGGACACAAATCTGCTGCCAGAGGATGGGAAGAGCACGTGCCTGATGCTGGAAGAATTACTTGTTGCTTATCAAGCACTTTTCATTTAAAATATTTATAACATTTACAAGAACACTTGGCACTATCAACGGCCATTATGTCCAAGCTGCAGGGGATGGGCCAACAACGGGTGGGACTCTCAGCTTCCAATTTCCTCAAGTTGGCATTTCTAGTCTCATAGATAAGCCAAGTGGTCAGCAGGCAGTCAATGAGTGGATTTGTCATGCTGCAGGGAGAATAGAAAGGATGCCAGGATTTTGGGTGCCTTCCATTCTGCATAGATATAGCTACAAAACAGGAAACTGTGTGAAGAGAGCCAAGGCCAGCTCTCGTGCCAACTAACCAACTTTCTAATATGTATAAGTTGCCAATGGACAAATCCATTAAGAAATGTGATGGTAAAAACCCAACCCAGCCACCACCAATGATACAATTACATTCGGAATCTTCCTGCGCGAGGCTGCCTGTGTCCTGGAGTAGTGTATGTAACCCGAGTCCTAGGCTCCGGCAGATCAGAAACAGAGTTATTCATTCATCTGCCCACCAGGCCAGTATGAAGAGGTCTAGGTTTTGCATATACAAACATTATCAAGCATATAGTTTGTGTCAACATACTATTGTGCTTCAGCTATTAAAATAAAAGATAACATTTATTAATTCAATGTACTAATGTTACATGGAGTATGTCTTTAATTATCAAAAAAACACTTTAGAGATTTTTAAAATATCCTTGCTTTCAGATGGTAAAAACAATTTAATTTCTAATTAAAAAAAATCTAATTTCTAGGCTGATACAGTGTCAAGGATTTGAATTATTTTTATATCTATTTATATGTGGGGGGGGCAGTGCACATGCCACAGTGCATGTGTAGAAGTCAGAAGACAACTTGCGGGAGTAGATTCTCTCTCTCTATCACATGGGTGCCATAATAGAACCCAGGTCATTAAGTCTTGGCAGCAGGCAAGATAACCACTGGAGCATCTCATCAGACCCTAGATATGAATCTTTCTTTAAATGTGACATAATATTACCTTCAGGGGCTTCAAGATGGTGTGTGGGAATGCCTATAGGATGTATTCACAGGTTTCCAGAGATGTCAGATGTGCAATGGAAGCTGTATTCATAACATTCCACTTGTGTTACTATGACTCAGGTATAAAGTCTTAGTTGTGTGTGATACCTATCCTCGCCAGCAAAAACAGGAAGACCGTCCTGAGATAGCATTAGTTGGGAGCTACAGATTTCCATTGTCAAAAGGATTCAGTGCTTGCCTGGAGCACCAACATCCATGAGTACAGTTTCTTCCCCTTATGCTCTCTTCTCTATTTCCCTTTTACAATTCCTTAATTTAGAAGCTAAGATTTATAAGAATTGCGTCTACAGCTGGTGACTGGATGCAGAGGCAATAACTCAGTAGTCTGGCTATCTCAGTACCTGTCATGATGTGATGTAAGCTGTTAGACTTCTCAACCCACATACTTTGCATACACTTCTGAATCTGGGTCTCGTAGTTTGTATGTTCAGGTAGCATCTTCTAATATAGTTCTTCAAAACTCGGAAGCATTAATATCATGAAAGATTCTCACAGGATTCACGTCAATAATTGAGGGGATAATATTATCTTCCATTGAACCTATGGAAGGCAGGGACCATGGCTTAAATTTCATCTATAACAGAGATGGCTACAAAATATATCTTGAAACCAAAGTGGCTGCAGGATTGGCTCCTGCACAAGGCTCTTGGAAAAAATTTGTTTCCTTGTCTTTCTTTAAACATGACATAATATTACCTTCAAAGGGCTTTAGGATGGTGTGTGGGAATGTCTATAGGATGTTTGCATTCTGAGAAAACAAAGAGAGACTATGAATTGCATAGCATTGCACTCTTTCTGACCGACTCTCCTGCCTCCCTATTTTGCCTGTACATCTTGATGGGTCCACTGGGATACTCCAAAATTATTGCCATATCTCAGAATGAGCCAATTAGCAACTTTAACTTCATTTAAAACATTAATTCTCCATTGCCATACAACAATATGTTCAGTTCCTGAGAACTTGGGGTGTATGGACATCTCTGGGGCGGTATTATTCTGAATTATCATAAATGCTAATTGATTAATCAAAAATAAGCACAGAAAGGATAAAATCTGCATATTTCCTCATTTTCATATTGGAATTCTGAAAAAAAAAAAAACTCTTTTTAGAAACTCTAAAAGGAAGCAAGCATGATCTTATCTAATGGGACATTCTAATTATAGTTTTGCTAATGTCATTTTAAGGCTCTTTTCTCTCCGCAAACACCTCAGTGTAAGGTGTTCTGCTGTCAGGGCAGTCAGAGGTAGTGTGATGAGAATTGAGGGCTGGCCTCGAGGGCTTCCGTCTCTCAGGCTCTTGTGCTTATTGTTCTAAGGATGCGTGATTTCTCCTGTGTAGTTAGTCAGTGCATGCCACCTTGGCATGACATACACCCGGGGACAAAGGGTGAGGATAGAGACATTAAATGGCTGCCAGTATTCTCCAGTACATAAAATCTTAGGTAACAAGGTGACTGAGGTTTTCCCATTGGAGTCTACAGCATTCACTGTTAATGTTAGTATAGCATTGGACAGTTTGTTATCAAGAAAGAAAGAACAGAGAGTAAGGAAGAAAGGGGCGGAGGAGCAGAGGGCTCCTTTATTTTAATGATTATAATGAATATTATCTAACACTTTTGTTTAATACAGAGCATTACGTTTTTTTAGTTAATTGAACAGTTATTGAGTGCACAATGCAAAATGGACACCCGTTAATGCTTGAGAGTAAAGATGCATAGGAATACCTCATTATTACTGTTTAGTTTGCCGGTTTCTTTCGCAAGAAGATATTGAACAGCTTTATTGAACAAAAAATGAAACAGAATCAGAATTTCCTTACCACAAAAGGACAGGTTAGCTTACGTTTTCTTCCACTGAAGCACATACACATTTTAAATCACAGAGAAGTGAAGGAGCACATTCCGGGTCTATGACAGCCTTAGGGTGAGCGGTAGGGAAACGTTTGTAGTGAGACCGCTGTCAGAGGGAAGTAGTTCCCGTCTGCTGGTGGATGAGGGATGCATGGGGTCCTCAAGTTAGTGCTGCCTGCTCTGCAGCATTTTGAATGGAAGTTTGCTGTTGTAGTAAGTTGTTAAAAACACAGTGGTGCTGACTTTGGGAGTCTTTCTAGAAATGACTGTCTGAAGAACAATCTTGGGTTACATTTTTTTGTTTGTTTGTTTACTTTGATCAGCTCCCTCAGGTGTTAAAATATGGAGTTGTGTGCTTTTATCATCCAAATACATTTGCAAATTTAGTTCCATAAATTTCAAATATTTATAAACTATTCTTATCCTTCTACAGTGAACCAACCTTAGTAAGACAGTACTGAATTCCTGCAAAGCAAAACCATAGATACATCTTTTATCCTTAGCATTAGTTATTGTCCCAGCCTTTAGATGATGTGACTG
Organism: Mastomys natalensis; assembly: GCA_021653895.1. NCBI lineage: Eukaryota > Metazoa > Chordata > Mammalia > Rodentia > Muridae > Mastomys > Mastomys natalensis. The sequence continues at coordinate 531,684 of JAJTUV010000708.1, forward strand.
AATGCATATAGTTAAATCAGTGGTCCAAAGACAGGCATCAGACCATCGTTAAACCATCCGTAAACATGGGGAGGCATTGTGAAGATGGCTGCATTTGTCTTTTAAAGATAAGGTAGTGTACTGTCACTAGATTCTCAAAGGACCTTGTGTCTAATGAATGGAATGGTTCAGGCAGAGAGAGTTAGAATATTTTCCCTTTCCTTTTAACAAGACATTGCTTACAAACTTCAGAACAAATTGTTTTGGAATCATAATGAGCTGTTTTTTATCTATCAGGCATAAACTGAGAAGCTGCTTTTTAGAAAATTAATATAGAAACATAAAATATAATTGTTAAGCAACCTGTGCATGAGGCATTGTTTTTAAATTTGTTTTTTATGAATTATTATTAAAGTTACTCTTTTAACCCTCGTTTTTGGGGCTATGAAAATTATGGTATATATATTTTTTTCAAGAAATTTTCTGTTTTTCAAAATCTAAAGCACTGTATTATCTAGATGGGCTTTTATAATATTGAAGATAAATCTCCAACTCCACATTAGTTACCTAGTAAATTTCAACTGGATCTCAATGTTTTAATCAATGTTAAGCATTCCTGATGTGCTGTAAGACTCTAATAGCTTTCTTGAATTGCAACAGTAAAAATATTCAAATTTTATGAAATTGTAATTGGGGTTGGCTTACAGTTTTAGAGTTTTAGTCCATTATCATCATGATGGGAAGCATGGCAGTGTGCAGGCAGACTTGGTGCTGAAGAAGGAGCTGAGAATTCTACATCTTGATCCACAGGCAGCAGAAGGAGACTGTCTTCCACAGGCACCCAGGAGGAGGCTTTGATTCCACACTGGGAAGAGCTTGAGTATCAGAGACCTCAAAGCCCTCCCTCATAGTGGCACACTTTCTCCAATAATGCCAAACCTACTCCAACAAGGTCACACCTCCTAATAGTGCCACTCCCCATGGGCCAAGCATTCAAACACATGAGTCTATGGAGGTCAAACCTATTCAAACCACCACAGAGGAGGTGTGTCACTCGGGGGTGGGCTTTGAGGTTTCAAAACTCCATTGCCATTCTGAGTTTGTTTTCTTTTTGTCTCAGACTTGTGGATCAGGTTTAAGCTCTCAGAAACTGCAATGCCTGGCTGTCTGCTGCTGTGCTCCTTGCCAGGCTGGTCATGGATTCTAGCCCTCTAGAACCACAAGCCTCCAAATTAAATCGCCTTGGTCATGGTGTTTTGTCACGGCAATAGAAAAGTAACTAAGACAGAACTTATTATTAACTGTGCCTTAGTAGGTAATGTAGACTTCAAGCCTTGAAAATCTAGACCACATTAGGAATATGGGGGGGGAGCTTCACTCATTTTTATTAGGAGAAAATTTTCCTAAAATGAATGCAAGGAAAATTCTCAAGGAAGATAGCATCTTAGAAATAAAAATGGAACTTAATCATTTCTAGAATTGCTGCAATTGATTTTCGTATATTTGAAGGAGATTATGTAATTTTATATTAAGTCTGTAATAAAGTCAATTTCAAAGATGTATTCTCAATTTTTATCAAAAATAAGAAGCTGGTTGCTTAGAAAGTTCATTCTCTGTAAGACCCTAAGTCAGCTCCAAACTGCACACTCAGAATTTTCAATGAGCCACCGATATCACAAGTCAACACTGATGCAAAGAGAAGAAGATTCTCCATTTACCCAAGACGGTCAAGAGACATACAGCGCAGTCTGGGCAACTAGGGGAGGGCCTGGAAGCACCAAGGGGAAGTAACGACAGAGGAAATGAACTGGTCCTGAGAGACATGTTTAGTCTCAGCTACCCTGAGAATGAGGCTCACTGGAACCCCCACTCCAAGGAAGCAGGGAGAGGTGGAACTTTTTTTTTTGTCTTATTATCACTTTATTTTCTTAGAATAAAGGAACAGATTTTAATTATAGGAATTTTGATGACACATGAAGAAAATTCTCCTATAACTATCTTGTTTTGTATGTTTATGTTGCCATAACAAAACACTTGAATGTAGTTACTTTATAAAGAATATTTTTTCATAGTCGTAGAGGCCAGGAAGCCCACTCTCAAGGTGATAGAAGGTTAGGAGAGACTCCGAGATGACACCTTGTTGATGAAAGTAAACTGGATGAAAAAGGGCTCTGAAGTCTTACCTGGCAGAAGAGTTGAAGGTCAAAAGCAAAACAGCCAGTTCTCCCAGACCTATAAGACACGAGTCATATCCATACAGCCTGACCATCTTCTCTCATGGTCTAAACATCTCTCAAAACTATCACATTGAAGACTATGTTTCCATGTGAATTTTGGAGTAGGCACAAATCTACCAACCAGTAGTGTTCCAACCAGTAAGAAGAAATGCTGGCTTGAGACATCCTTTTCCTGTGTTTCTCTTACAGACACAGAACTGGGAAGATAGTACCATATGGAAGGTAAGGGAAAGAACGGAAGCCTCCTCTCAAAGGGAAAGGGACAGATAGAAGAAGAGAGCCTATGCTGGGAGAAAGAGAGGTTAGAGGGAAAAAAGCTGCAGACAGAAAAGACAAATTTGAAGTCTCTGAAGCTGTCTCTTCAGTCAAGCAGATATAAGTTGATGCTATCCACAGAGATGTTTCCTTAGAGAGTGGTGCAAGCATCACCCCAGCCTGTCTGCTGGTGGGGATGTCCCTCAGCCACGAGCAAAGGATGAGAATTGCTGTTGCAGACACAGAGGACTGGATCTGTGTTGGAGAATGAGAGTTCTCCAGCCTAAGACAGCACTTAGACAAAATAATGAATATAAATGATTTGGGAGAGATAAAGACATGGAGAATGGACGCCCCAGAGAGACAACAGGATTTGGAATGCCTTTGAATCCTTTGGAAACTGGCATCTGGCACCGGGCAGGCCCTTGGCAATTGTTAGCGTATGAGTAAATGAACAAACAGCTTAAAATCCCTTTCTCTCAGTGTGTGTGTGTGTGTTTGTGGATTTGTGTGGTGTGTGCACAATTGCATGAATATGTGCGTGCAAGTGTGTGTGTGTGTGTATGTGTGTAATTGTCAACGTTCCCCAAATAATATCAAATAGATTAGGTTTCCTGACTTTCCATTTGAGCACAGGGAGCTCAAGAGGAAAATAAACAAATGTCAGACAAAGACTAAACAAATGTCAAAATAAGGACTTGGAAACTCTCAGCATCTCCCCCAAGTGACCTGTCAGAACACTCTGGAAAGGCAGTTCTGTTAAGAAAACAAAAAGGCTTAGATAAGGCTAGACAGTAAAAGCATAATAGGTTCTTTTGCAAAGCTGAAGTTTTTTTTTTTTTTTTTAACCTTTTATTACAATAGTCAGCCATAGAAGTTTTCAGGAAAGAAAATGATTTGATTAAAAAATCAGTGTATCTGATTTATGTAGGAAAGGGGAACCAACTCCAGTCAAATTAATGAGAAAGGATATTAAGGCTTTATGAGTAAAAGGCCATAAAAATGATTTCAACAGTTTCCCTTATTGTTTTATTAAAACACAAGTGTGAGTCACACACTGGTTGAATGATTTTATCTTCTCCCAATGCTGAAGTTTAATCTCCCTTACCTTGACTTTGAGTGGTTGAGCCTAGTGGGTAGTGTTTAGATCAGTGGGTTCTGTCCTCAGGAATATAAAGGGTTTGGTGGAGAAGTTGGTATTTTCTTGCCACTTCCCTTCGCATAGCAGTGTGGTAGAATGTCCCTTGCCAGAAGCTGGTGCCCTGATCTCAAACTTTCTAGCCTCCATAATTGTGAATAAATTTCTGCTCATTAAAGAAAAAACATTACTTTATTTAATTTTTTACTTTATTTATAAAACGTTATTTAATTCACTGTGTGAATTAAATCCAAGTTTGGACCACGATAAGGAATATGGCTGATACCATTTTAACAGGCTCTTGCTCAGCAAGCCTTAGCAGAACAAAATCAACAAAGATGACGTTAAACTTTAGGGCTCTGAATCATCTGCATCTTATGAGGTTGCCTACTATAGATAAAACCAAAGCCCAGACCTAAGTGACCACCAGTCCTCATAGTCATGATTATGACTTTTGACCAATCAGGCCTCCAGAGACTTACTGCGGTAGTTGGTATACTAAACATCCTTCATAGGCTCAGGCACTAGAGCACGTGGTCCCCAGGTCAGAGTGCTGTTTGGAGAGGTCATGGGGAGTTGCAACCTTGATGGAAGTGTATCACTAGAGGCTTTGAGAGTTTAATGCCTCAACTACTTCCAGTTTTCGTTCTGCTTTTTGAGAGTAACATATTTTTGATTTCTGAACTTTGATCATTTCCTACCCTAGGGGTTGATGCTAAGGCATCATAGTGCTCTATTGTAGACCTATATTTCAAGTCTTTTTTTTTTTTTTAATAAAGAAGTCTTACTAGATTATCCAGGCTTGCCTTCACCTCTTTCTACAGTCAAGCAGAGCTTGGCTTAGAATCTTCCTGTTTAGCTCCCCACATAGCTGAGATCATAGGCCCAGGCCACCAGGCCATGCTTCCCAGTTTTGAACTGTAAGGTTGAAGGAAGTTGCTTGTTCAGCCATCATTACCTTTTATGTTTTGTGGTCCAAAAGCAAAGAGTGAGATGCTGCAGTGGACCCACTGTTTACATCCTTTCACTTTTCCTTGTGAGCCTGCCTTTAATGGCTGGGCCGTTTCTCTTTCACCTTTGAAAGTCTCAGCCCACTGACAGCTAGAAAGGCCAGTGTCTCCTCTGCAGCTGCCTTTCCTGTCTGCTTCATCTTAACTGCCTGAGATGGAGGATCCAGTAATAGAGAAAGAAGAAGCAGAGTGATAGAAACCAGAGAAGCACAGCTTTTGGAAACATTCAATGTACTTACATAATCATCAATAATGTTGAGCAGCCAGGCTCTACTTGGCTCTGGGCTTTCCTCTGTCGAGGAGGATTGCCAACCCCAGAGAGGAACACCTAACATCTAACACATATGACTTTGTCTATTAATTTTTCTATTCCCATCGTTTTGAAATGGATTTCCAGAAATAAAATTCTAATTTCCATCTTCACAATTACATAGGGAATAAAGGCTCAACTCTGAATGGCATTGCTTGGGCTCATTTGCCTTAACACACTGAGGCTTCCGCTGAGATTTCCTGTGCTCTTTTTAACTTAATTTCCCAGGCTACCCTCAAACTCATGGCTCAAGCAATTCTACTGCCTCAACTCTAGAGCAGCTGGTGTAACAGTCACATGTTACTGCATCTAATCCACCCTTCCTTTCATTTGTATTTTTGTAATCTTTTTATTTGTTAGAAAAAATTATATCCTCTGTCTTAAGTGCCTTGTAATTACTTATATGCCAGCTAGGTCAAAAATGCCTTTTGTGAAAGAAAGAGATAAAAGCAAGAGTTGGAAGATGCATGTTAGAGTGGTCAGAATAACTGGCCTAAAAACCCTACAGTCATGGAGGCATAAAGCCAGCACATTCAGAGCACAGACTGTCGACTATCTCTTGGACATCTGCTCTCTTTAAAAGTGAGCCATGCCAGAGTCACAATTCTCTAGGCATTGAACTGCTAAGAACTGCAGGTTTACCTTCAGAGACTCTGGCCTCCCCAGGAATCATTCAGAGATTCACCAGGTGCTCCCCAGAGTGCATCAGGTGAAAGTCTCGAAGACTATGCATTGCCAAGCATGAAACAATTTCTGCTAGTCACACCTGCCACTAAGTATGAAGGACATCTACAATTCTTCCTGATCACAGTTTTCCTTGTTGTACCGGTGTCTCCATGGTACTCAAAGGGCAAATGAGAGTCGTGACTGCTCGACACAGTATTAGGAAATTACATGTTTAAAAAGAAAGGCTTAACCCACCAGAGAGGGAAGGAGAGCCTGCACAAGGCTCGGGAATCCATCCAAGAGACAAGAGTGTGTGGCAGGCACAGGGACAGAGGAGCAAGAAAAAAAGAGAAAGAGATCAAAAATGTATGAGAAGAAGCAGAAGAATCTCACCCCAGAGACATTTACAGAAACATCTCAAGGGAGGCACAGGACAGCATGACCCAGTGGATATTTGAAGAGAACTCAATGATTTATGCTTATTAAAACCCAATTGCGTCTTCTCCGTCCCAAAGCACTGTTTGTCTAGTATGTTTTGTCTTCTACAGGCTTCCTGGAATAACTCTAGTTTTCTTTGCTTTGTTTTTCTTCCTTACCGCTCCTTCCCTCTCCTCCTCTCGACCCCTTTCTTTTTTCTCTTTTTTTCTTCTTTTCTCACTCTTCCCTTCCCTTCCCTCTCTTCCACTCCCTCCTCTCCTTTCCCTGCAGATACAATTGTGTCATTTACCTATTTAAATTCTCCATTCATTTCTCACTATCATTACAATGGACTCCCTTTCTTTGGCTCAGCCAAACTGGCCTTCTAGTTGATCCCAACCATGCCCAGATCATCTCTGCAACAAGTTCCTTCTGTGGTGTGCCATCCCATCATGGGTCCAACAGAGGACTGAGACCTCAGAAATTGGAGTAAAATATTTCCTTCTTGAGGCAGTTTGTCACTGCAGTGGTAAGCTACCACATGCTATCTACTTTTATGGCTGGAATACAATGGCTTACTACAAGTCAAAAGTGCAAGTAAGATGGCCTTCACAGGTCTGAGAAGACCTGCCCCATGCATTTGCCACTCCTGGGCTGTTCTTCAGCAGATGTTTGCTGGACCCTGCCTTATTCCATTCACAGCTTGGCTTTTATATTCCCCCTTATCCCAAGGTCATTTATTGTTGAGCCCATTACCCAGCTGTACTTTAGTTCATAGCAGTTATCACTTGCAGATGTTGTAGTATAGAAGCATTCACCTGTGAGGTCTGAGCCGTGAAAGGCAGTAGTGACTGGCCTGGAACCTAGCAGCAGAAACACATGAAATGTTGAACAGGGGAACAAAGAGCTATTGTCACAGGCTATTGTTTCTGGGTTTCCCACAGATGGTGGCAGAGGCCTTGGCAAGCCTCACCAACAGAATTATTAGAGGTGGAAGAGAAAATCTCCAGCATTGAAGACACTATAGAAGAAGTGGATACCTTCATTGAAGAAAACTGTTAAGTCTAAAAAAAAATCCTGGCACAAAACATAGAGGCAATCTGGGACCCCATGGAAAGACCAAATCTAAGAATAATAGAGAAAAAAGAAATCCAGGTCAAAGGCCCAGAAAATATTTTCACAAAATTATAGAAGAAACAATTTCTAACCTTAAAAAAGAGATGCCTATCAAGGTACAAGAAACATACAAAACAACAAATAGAGCGAACCAGAAAAGAAATTCTCTCTACACAAAAGAATCCAAACACTAAATTTACAGAACAAAGAAAGATTATTAAAAGCTGCAAGGGAAAAATACCAAGTTACATATAAAGGCAGACTACTAGAATAACACCTGACTTCTCAGTGTAGACTCTAAAAGCAAGAAGACCTATACAGATGTTGTACAGACTATAAGAGTACACAATTCCAGCTCAGACTGCTCTACCCAGCAACAACTTCTGTTACAAAAGATGAAGAAAATAAGATATCTCACAATTAAACCAAAACTAAGCAGTATTTATCTAAAAACCCAACCCTAAAGAAGGCCACTGAAGGAAAACTCAAGTCTAATGATGTTAACTACACCCAAGAAAACACAAGGAATAAATAATCCCAGACCAGCAAATCAAAAAAGGGGAAGAGCAAGCAAGTGCATGTGCTCTTCTCTCTCTCTCTCTCTCTCTCTCTCTCTCTCACACACACACACACACACACACACACACACACACATCCCACAACAACAAAATAACAGGAACAAACAAACACCGTTCATTGATATTCTTCAAGATCAACAGTCTCAATTTCCTAATAAAAACCCACAGACTAACAAAATGGGAGTAAAAATCGATCCACCCTTGCTGCTTCCAAGAACTATACCTTAACATCAAGGATGGACATTACCACAAGGTAAAAGAATGGAGAAAGATATTCCAAACAAATGAACCTAAGAAGTAAGCTGGTATACTCATTTTAATATCTGACAAAAGAGACTTCAAACCAAAATAAATCAGAAGAGATAGGGAAGGGCACTATCAAAGAAAAAAATCCACCAGGAGAACATTGTAATTCTTAACAAACATGCATCAAACACAAGAACACACAAGTTCATAAAAACAAAATACTACTACCACTTAAATCACGTATTGACTACCCTCACACACTGTAATGCAAGATCTCAATACCCCACTCTCACCAATAAAGAGGTCATCCAGACAAAAACTAAACAAAGAAATGCTGGAGCTGATCGATGTTATGAACCAAATGAACCTAACAGATATTAACTGACCATTTTACCCAAACACAAAAGAATGTATCTTCTCAGCAGGTCCTGGAACATTCTCCAAAATACACATACTCAGACACCAAGAAAGCCTCAATGGATACAGGAAAATTGAAATAAAATACTACATCCTGTCTGACCACATATTGAAGCTAGATATCAACAACAGAAACAAAACACAAAGTATAAACTCATGGAAACTGAACAGCTCGTTTCTGAATGAAAAGTGGTTCAAAACAGAAATTAAGAAAGAAATCAAAGCTCTCTAGAATTGAATGAAAATTAATACATAGTATTCCTAAACCTTTGGGACACAATGAGGTGGTTGTACGAGGCGAGTTCAAAGCTCTGTTTGTCTATGTTAAAACAAAACAAAAACTGGAGAGATTTCATATTAGTAACTTAACAGCACACCTAGAATAAAAAGAAAAAAAATGATACACAAAAGTAGTAGACAGGAAGAAATAATCACACTCAAGGCTGAAATCAATAAAATAGAAAAACAATACAATGAATAAATGAAACAAAGAGCTGGTTCTTTGAGAAAATCAATAAGATTGAAAAACCCTTACCAAGTTAGATAAGAGTAGAAGAGAAAGATTCAGATTAACAAAATTATATATGAAAGGGTAGACATAACAACCACAGGAACCCAGAGAATCATAAGAACATACTTTAAACATTACTCCACCAAATTGGAAAATTTAAAAGAAATGGATGTTTTTCTCAATAATACCATTTAGCAACACTAAGTCAAAATCAGATAAGAAATTTAAACAGAACTCTAATCCTGAGTAAGATAGAAAGCCACATAGTTTTGGAATGAATTCGATCGACTTTCAAAGAAGAGTTAATGACAATACTTCTCAAATTATTCTACAAAATAGAAACAGAAGGAATATTACCCAATTTGTTTTATAATGTCACAGTTACCCTGACAGCCAAACCACATAAAGATCCAACAATAAAGAGAATTTCAGACCAATTTTCCATATGAACACATATGCCAAAATTTTCATAAAACACTTGCAAACCAAATCCAGGAGCACATCAAAAGGATCATCCGCCAAGATCAAGTAGGCTTCATCCAAGACATGTTCAACATCCAAAAATCAATAGATACAACTCATCATATAAACAGACTGAAAGAAAAAGCCACATAATCATCTTATTAGATACAGGAAAGCCTTTGAAAAAGTCCAGCAGCCCTTCACAATAAGTCCTGTAGAGAATGGGGATACAAGCAATGTACCTCAACACTATGAAGGCAGTTAACAGCAAACCCATAGCCAACATCAACTTAAATGGAGAGAAACTCAAAGTAGTTCCACTAAAGTCAAGAACAAGACACTGATGTCCACTCTCTCCATACCCATATAATACTTGAAGTCTTAGCTAGAGCCATAAGACAACTAAAGGAGATAAAAGGGATACAAAAATGGGAAGGAGGAAGTCAAAGTATCTTTATTTGCAGATGGTATGATAGTACATATAAGTGACCCTAAATATTCCACCAGGAAGCTCCTATAGCATCAACGCTTTCAGCAAAGTATCTGAATATAAAATTAACTCACAAAATTCAGTAGTCTTCCTATATACAAATGACAAGTGGACTGAGAAAGAACCAGGGGAACAACACCTTTTACAATAGTCACAAGCAGTATAAAAATATATTGTGGTAACTCTAAGCAAGTGAAAGACTTGTATGATAAAAAATTTAAGACACCAAAGAAAGAAATTGAAGAAGATATCAGAAGACAGAAAGACCCTCCATCATTGATCAACAGGATTGATATAACAAAAATGGACATCCTACCAAGAACAGTATACAGATTCCATGTAATCCTCATCAAAATCCCAACACAATCCTTCACAGAATTTGAAAGGATGACTTTCAGCTTTATAGAGAAACAAAACATTCCAGATAGCCCAAACAGTCCTGAATAATAAGTGAACTGTTGAAGATATCACTATCCCTAATTTCAAGTTATAGTACACAAGTATAGTAATAAAACAAGCATGGTACTGGAACAAAAACCAGACATGTGGATCAATGGAATTTAATTGAAAACCAAAACATAAATCTACAAACCTACAGACATCTGATTCTTTATAAAGAAGCCAGAAATACATACTGGAAGAAAGGCAGCAGCATCAAAATTGCATTTGTCCAAACTGGATATCTACATGTAGAAGAATCCAAATAGATCCAAACTTGTGGCCTCTACAAAACTCAACTTCAATAGAATCAAAGACCTCAAAACAAAACAAAATACATTGAACTTGACTGACTAAAAAGTGGATAATAATCTTTAACTTATTGGCACAGGAAAAGACTTTCTGCATATACCACTGTTAGCACAGGCACTATGATAAAAAAATTAATAAATGGGACTTCATGAAACCCAGAAGGTTCTGTATGGCAAAAAATTACCATCATTCAGATAAAGCAGTGGTCTACAGAATGGGAAAAGACTTTTTTTAGCAACAACACATTTGATAAGTGCCTAATGTCCAAAATGCATAAAGAACTAAAAAACAAAAAATAGATATCAAGAAAACAATCCAATTTAAAAAATGGGGTACAGATCTAAACAGAGAATCCTCAAAGAGGAAACTCAAACATCTGAGAAACACTTAAAGCAATGTCCAATATCCTTAGGCATTAGGAAAACGCAAATCAAAACTACGTTGAGTTTTCATCTTACACCTGTCAGAATGGCTAAGATCAATAACACACATGACAGCATATGCTGGTAAGGACGTAAAGTAAGGAGAACACTCATTCATTGCTGATGGGAGTTCAAATTTGTACAACCACCATGGACATCACTGTGGTGGTTTCTTAGGAAGGTAGGAATCAGTCTACATGAAAATCCAGCTTTGTGACATATACCCAAAGATATGCCATCTTATCACAGAGCTAGTTGCTCAACCACGTTCATTGTTACTCTATTGATCTATTGCTGCCAGAAATTGGAAAAACTTAACTGATGAATGGACAAAGAAAATGTTGTATGCTTATAGAATTGAATATTATTTAGCCATTAAAATGAAAAATTGAAATTCATAAGTAAGTGAATGAGACTAGAAAAAAAATCATCCTGAGTTAACCTAGACCTAGAAAACAAATATGGTATGTATTCTCTTATATGTGGATATTAGCTGTTGAGTCAATGATAATCAAGCTACAACCTGTAGAAGCACAGGGAGTAAGTATAGAGTAAGTGACAAGGGAGTAGGGGACAGATAGATCTCCTAAGAAAAGGAGCTCTGGGGAGAAAGGGGAATTTGAACAGGAGAATCAAGTAGGGAGTGGGGAGAGAGAAAGAGAGAACAGGGAAAGAATGGGGGAAAGACAGCTAAAATGAAGGGACATTTGAGGGATAGTATTGAAATATAATACACTTGAAGCTTCCTAAAACAAATACACATATGAAAACAATCAAAACAAAATAGCCAAATAATGAGGGAGACAGAATCCCCATTGGCCATCTGTCACTAAATGAAGCTTCCAAGACCAGCAATGAGTTATGTCTAATTGAGTTGTGCAAAATGTCCTGTTGCTAAAGACAATATCCGCACAACTCACTGCTAGTGCAATGGTGGCACAAAGGTTGTAGCAGTAACCAACCAATGTCTGATTTGACTTAAGGCTCAGTTTACAAGACATAACCCATACCTAACACTACTTAGATGATTAAGATCCTGAGACTACATGGCCTAGGAACCTAGGGTAAAACAAAATACTGTTCTACTAAGAGATGTAGCAATATAATGACTCCTAATGATATTCTACTATACTCACAGGTCAGTGTCATGCTCAGTCATCATCAAAGAAACTTCCTTCTGCAGCAGATTGGAACAAATATAGGGACTCACAACCAGACATTATGAGTGAGAGACCTTGGAATATTTAGCCCTAAGTGGGATGTCTCTACCAAATCCCTCCTCTCAGGCTCAGGGAACCCTTTGGGAAAAGAGGCAGAAAGAGTGTAAGAGCCAGAGGGGATAGAGGCTCTCTAGGCAGAATCAATGCTTGTATGAACTCACACAGACTGAGGCAGCATGCATCCCTACGCATGGGTCCTTTTGGTATGTATTTTGACCTCCAGCTTATTGTTTTATGTCATTCATGAGTTTTCATGGGTTTCTATCTCTGTCTGTTTCTTGTGGCTTTTCTTGGGCTCTTTTCCTTCTGTTTGTTTTGTCCTATTCCAATATTTAATATAATACTATATTGTATTGTAGTATAACATAGTTTATTATTATACCTTAGAAGCCTGTTTGTTTTCTAATGAGCGACAGAAAGGGGTAGAGACAGATGGGAGAGGAGATTAGGAGAATCTGGGAGTAGTAAAGGAAGGGAAGCCCATAATCACAATATATTAAATGAGAAAAAAAATCTGTTTTCAGCCAAGCGGGGAAGGGAAACAAGGAAACAATGAGACTGCCAGTTATTAGCTTTTTTCCAGAAAATTCTTTAAAAGATGTTCACATGTAGAAATTAGAGAAATTTCAGGAAGGCTTCAATTCGACCTACAGATCTCAGTAAGAATTCAACTTTCTCTTTTAGCTAATGAATCATAGGTGAAAGGTGGTTTTAGAAATTCCACTTGTACATTCAAGCCAGACTTGTAAAGTGTTCTGAAAACTTGAAAGTAAGCTTCTGGTTTCGTTTCTGTTTGTGTTTGAGATAGGGTCTCACTATGCAAGCCATGCTGGTCTGGAATTCTCTATGAAGCCAGATGAAGAGGATTAGATTTAGTTAATTTTTTTGCTGCATCTGTAGCCAAGAGTCATGTGCTGAGCTCTGCTTCTGTAAGTCAACTTTCTTCTTGTTTCTGCTAAAACCCCTCTTTTTATTTTTACAAACAGATATTTGCAATGTAGCTATTCTAACCTTATCTGTTCCACTTCTGTCAACAGGCTATGCTCGTTACAGAAATTTCCTCTGAGTGCTCCTCAGTTTCATAGGTTAAAATTCAAACCACAAAATGACAGACAAGCTGAAAGGGACAACCTCCAGATGGTCTGTAGCCACAATGACCCCCCCCCATTGTCTGTAAACATAGTGAACTTTTCCATTCTCCAATTCTGAGTGCTGTTTGATTTCTCAAAGGATTGATTTCTGCAACCATCTCAAACTGGCATTGAACTTATGGTAATCCTGCCTCCACTGCTCAAGTGCTAAAATAACAGGCATGAGCTGCTATGCTTAGCTTGGAGGTAAACATTTAAAACTCACCATTTATTACTAAAACCCATCCCATTTGCTACATTGTTGAAAGGAGAAAGAAGACTCAGGCTGGTTGTTACTTTTAAATGTTAATTATAAAAGTAATTGAATGTCAGTATAAAACTGGTAAGAAAAATATGCGAAATAAAAGTTAGGAGCTGAGGTGATAACTCCGTCAGCAAAATGCTTTTATGCAAGCACAAAAGGCCGAGTTTCATCCTCAGATTCCACATCAAAAGGCATGAGGGGCAGACTTGTTACACCACTCAGGGAAACAGACACAGGCTCACTGGGGCTCACTAGCTGGCCAGCCTAGCCTAATGGATAAGGCCAATACAGGGAGAGACCCTGTCTCAAAACACAAGGTGGGTGCACTAGAAGAATGACACTTGAAGTTTTCCCCTGCCCTCCACTGCACACGTGTGCACCCTCACATTCCCCACACACAAACACACAGAGAAGAATCTCCCTATCCTTATTTTATTTCCTGATCATAGCCTCCTTTGATAGTTTTGTGTTTCTTGATATGCCTTACATGTATATACACACACATACACAGTCACACACTACACACACACACATGCATACATGTACTTAAAAAGATGGGGTCATACACTAAAGATGGTCTATAACTTTTTTCCATTAAGTTTTCTCCTTTGAGAGCTGCCCACTAGAAATTTAGTATGGGGTTTTTGTTAATGGAGTCGATACTGAAATCCATTGTTTTGTATGTATGCATCTAAGCTTTTTGCCCCTAAATGGATGAGCATTTATGAAAACACAAAATGAAACTATGGGTGAGAATGGCCTAATGAACATGCTCTCTTTTCCTCCCTTCATCTAATTTCTTCTCCTTCCTTGACCCATCCATTGCTGTGTTTTCCTCCTCCCTCCCTCCCTCTCCCTCCCTCCCTCCCTCCCTCCCTTCCTTCCTTCCTTCCTTCCTTCCTTCCTCTTTCTTATCCAGTGCTAGATATCAAACCCAGGATCTTCATGCTCTAGGCAGCTCTATCCCAGCTCATTCTTTGGGTCTATTTAGCAGATGCGCAATGATTGAGGAAGCAATTCATTTCTCTGTTCATTGAATACCAATGCTGGGAACTTTAGACAAAAATATAGCTCTCTGCACAGCAATGTGTCAGTCAGTGACTTACTGCAGGTGTGATAGCACCCCATAGGATTATAACATGGCTGAAAATCCCTATCCCCCTAGTCATTCTAGATGAAGGACAGACAAGAGGGAAGGGACTGCAGACCAATGGAGAATCCACCAAGAAAATTCACAATGAAAGGCCTAGCAGAAGTTTGTATAGACAAGTTCTTTTAAAAGTCTATGTCTAGGCTGTCAATATGGACTGGAAGTGCTTGCTTTGAAGACTGAAGACTCATATTGGATTCCTGGAATCCATACTGGAAGGAGACAACCAACTCCTTCAAGTTGTCTTCTGAACTATATACACACACACACACATACACACACACAACCATACACACATGTACATACATTCACAGGAGAGGAGGGGAAGGAGGGAGGGGAAACAGAGAGAGAGAGGGGGGTGCACTAATAATAGCAAATTAAAAGGAGTCACTGTGAACCTCGGCGATGGAAGAGTTTTATTAATGAATACCTGCTTACAGGAAAATCTATAATGATAAAAACCAAGCATAACAACATGAGCCTGTTTGTGAAAAGAGTGCCATTTCTTCAAGGAGAGCCTTGGGTGGGTCCTGCAGAGGGATCTGAGGTGTAGATGCTAAAGCAGGTGCTTTAGCATCCATGTGCGATGACTGCTCCTGAAGTCCTTACAGTGAGACAGACTGTGGGGATGTAGGACAGGAGTAGGATCCTTAGACACATGAAAGCCTTGGCCAGTGAGTATGTTTATCTTGGCTTTTAGCCAACCAGTTCAAAAGTAAAAATAAGAACTTTTGAAAATGGCCTGAGTAAAGACACTTTCTTCCTCGGCAATGCACCTGTATTTCAAGCTGTTACAAAGGAGCTCAGACGTTAGAAATGGTAATTTCATGGAGAAGCTGCCATAAGTTACCATTCATGTACTTATAAGAGAAGAACTTCTGTTCATGCATTCAGTATAGTTGGGTGTGTGCTGACAGCAGCTACAACATCCGGTGAGCCTTACATCTTCACCTATGTTCTGCTGAGGAGTTGACATTCTCAAAGCCACTCTGCTCCTGAAAATGCACTCATGTCAAGTGCTCTAGAAAAAAGAGTCATCAAGTACCTCTTGTGTTGTACTTTTAGCATGCCTTTCCTATGTTTACATAGGTTTAGGCGCAAAAGTGTTTACTGTTGTTTTGTAATGGTCTAGAGTCCGCGGGACAGTAACATTTCTGTAGAGGCAGGTACAAAGGAGAACAAGCACACCAAAATATCATAGATGTGTGCTTTCAGCTAGACCATATGGGCTTAAGGGCACTTAGTAATCATCACACAACAAAATTGCCTACACAATGGCCTTTTGAAGAACATGTGCCCTTGCTAAGCATCACTTGACTCTTCTTATTCTCTAAGACAGTATGCTTTAGCATACACCACTGTATTGATTCATATTGAGGCAATTAAAACTTTTATAATTAAAATATAATCACATCACTTACCTCTTATTCTCCCTTCAACTGTTCCCATATCCCCCTCTTATAATCCCTATGTCCCTCCTCTCTCTTTCTCAAATTTACTTTAAAATTATTATTGCTACATAAACATATGTATAAATATATAAATACAACCTCCTGCACCTATGTAATATGGTTTGTGTACATATGTTTCCAGGGCATAATTAGGGGACTCATGTCTAGAAGAGAATAATTCTCTCTTTATCAATAGTCATTGGTCACTTACAGTTCTTTGAGAGTGAAAATCTGTAACATTTCCACTTTCCACATTAGCATATCCATTAATATTACCATCTTTCAGGTCTTATTTAGTATTTCAGGTCTTACATATTACTGAGGAATCATGGATGAAATGTCCCTTCGATTTCTAGGAGATACAATATCACAGTGGACTTCCTGGTCTTGTGAATCTTAGAATCTTTCTGCCCCCTCTCCAAGATGTTACCTGAGCCTTAGGTGCAGGAGTTGTGTTGGGCTCCACATGGTCCATAGGTATCCAATGAGTTTTCTCATTGCTTTTCTTTTGCTGTAAAGAAAAGCGTCTTTGATGAGGGCTGAGAGTTACAATTATTTGTGGGTATGAGGATAACTTTTATAATTCTTCATTTGTGAACCGTGTTGTTTTAGTAAAGAGATAGTAGTCAGTTCTCCTCTAAGATACATGACCTCACTAGCCCCAGGTAGTTAGCTAGGTTTCTAGTACAAGGTAAAATTGCACTCATGTTGAGTGGGCCTGAAGTCCAATTGGAAGGCTGTTGGTTACTGCCAAGATGTGAGTACCACTATTGTACCTTTAGTACTATCTTTCTATTCTGGTCACTGGTATAGCTCATTAAAACCAGATAAAACTATTGATTGCTTTCCTCTCTTGGCAGATTGCATATTATTTTTTGGTATTATGAAAGCTCGACCCCAGGAAGTATGCATTCAGATTAATCCAGATTACTAACTTTCTTTAAAAATTACACAAAGTCTTTTTTATATATATTAAGTATAAAAATCTTGGAAGTTTTCATAAGGTCACCTCTAAGTAAATCAAAGGTAGTAGTTAATTGACCAATATATAGCCATTTAGTGGGTTTTAAATTATAGTCTATCATGGAAAAGTACATGCTTAGTTTAAATAGCAACTCTCTGCATTCCACTTTTCATCTGAGTCAGGAGCATCCTCATTACTACATTTACACACACACAGTCAGTCTATTTGTCTATCCCTCTTCTCTCTCTCTCCTCTCTCTGTCACACACACACACACACACACACTTTAAAAAATACAATTAAAACATGACACTTTTAGCACTTCTAGCTGGGTGATGGTGGTGTGTGCCTTTAATCCTAGCACTTGGGAGGCAGAGGCAGGCAGATCTCTGTGAGTTTGAGGCCAACCTGGTCTATAGAGAAAGGTACAGGATAGCCATAACTACACAGAGAAATCCTGTCTTAGAAGAAACCAAAAACTAAACCAAAACAAACCAAACCAAAATCTCCATGACACTTCTTTCCTTAACTTTTTTTCTTACTAGGTAAGATCATGACTTCAGACGAAGGATAGATCTTACAGGTTACATTTAGCTGTGGCTAAAATAGAAGACATGGTGATTATCTCCCAATAGAAAATAATGGAAGGCTCCTCAAAGTCTATTGAATGTGACAACACCATACAGACACAGATAGACCCAACTGAATGTGACAGCATTGTACACACACAGATAAACCCAACAATGGAGAGATGCAAAGTTCTTCAAAGGCAGTGATGAGCATCTTGGAAGGTGCTGAGACTTGGGTGAGTAAAGAGCATCAAGCTTGGGAACCTTCAATTACAAGTTTTATACCACCAATTACACATGTTCCATTTTTACATAAAACAACAACTGCAATACACACACAGTGCCTGTGGAACTCCTGTACAGAAAGCATCATGATTTGATGATTTCACAATAATTCTACTGACATCACATAGAGCTTGTTAAGGAATAGCTGAAAAAATAATAATTCAAGATATTAATGTAAAACATGGATTACAGCTCGTTTTCTCTAATTAGTGAACATTTACCTTTTCTCATCTGTACCTTTCTTCTTCATTCCTGTCTTCAAGTCCCTAACTCGTGCTGCCATCTCCCTTTACAAGAATATCTCAACATGATTTTTTCTCTTTGCTTCTGAGTTCCTCACCCCTTCCATCCATCCTCTCCATTGCTATGGGAGCTCATTGTGATAGTTCCTGATTCCTCCCTAAATCCTCACTCCTCAACCTGGAAGGCAAGGCTCCCTGTGAGCAGGACCCCACTTGCCTTCCCAGTCTCCCTTTTGTACAATCACTCCTGGCTTGAATTCTCTCTCCAGCCATTACTGTTGGCCCTTGAACATGCCCCACTGCTTTCTCTTCTGGGATTCACACAAGTTTCTCCTCTCTGAATTCGGTTGTCTGCACACGTTTTTATACTTCTTGTATTTCAAAGTCAGTCTTGTATCCTTATGTCTTTGGATACAAAGACATATATGTCTCTGAGCTCCACTTCCTCAGTGTTAGCTCATTCTTTTGCCATTGTGACCCAATACCAGGCCAGGAGTAACTTTAGGGAGAATCTATTTTGGATCATGGTTTAAGGTGATGTTGGGAAGTCACAGTGGCAGGAGAATGAGACCACTGGTTACCTGACTTGTTGCATTTATAGTCAGGAAGCTGAGAGAAGAGATGGGAATGCTGGCACTTAGCAAACATTTTCCCTGTTCACTTTTTATTCAGTGTATGTCACAAGCCCATGAGATGGTGGTCCCATGTACAGTGGACATTTTTATTCCTTCATCAACCCTCTCTAGAAACTAAACCACTCACACATCCAAAGTATTTTTTTATTAATTTTTTTAATCCAGTAAAATGGACAATGAAGATTGATCATTGTGTGATCGAAGAACCCAGTGACCCTTACTTTATATCACCATTATGTGTACATATTAAGTCATACTTCACAATGTAATGATTTGTTTATAAAAATGTCCAACTCATTGTACCACAACATATATGAGAAAAGTCCAAACATTTGATATAAATAATCTGCAAATTAATGGATGAATAATGTAAAGCTGAAAGTTTACATTTCTCTACAAGGTGGTTTCCTTTGGAAGAGGGGTTAGACTGGAGGAACACGCATACTTGTGTATATTCCCATACATTCTTTACTATCTGGGCTTTAAAGAGATTCATATTTTGAGTGTCAAATATGCCCTGTACACTGAAGAAGACAATTTGGGTCCTAACCATAGCCCAGAATTGTTATGTGATGTTGAATTGGGAATTGGCTTCATTCAAAAAAATCACTTGAAGTGACAAGACAGAGCTTACATAGATATTCTACAAGTATTTGCCAGTAGCCTTAAAACTCAATATAGTGCCCAAAATACGACCTGTCTTGCTCAAGTCCACATTAACTCTAGCTCTCATCCCAAAACCAATTGTTCATAGAGTGACCACTGGTAACAAAGGGCATAAAATGGCTATAATGTAATAAAACATATCATTGGGTTTTAAATTTGTTTTGAAAAAACAGGCATGTCAGTATTTTCTCCTATTTCCAAAGTGATGTGTAAAGGGGTATTCCTAGAGAATCTTAATGGTGTAATTTAAACTGTACTCTCTTTTACCAACATTGTGGTCTAATTAGGATCTATACATCAGTATAAATGATTACTCATTTACAAAGTCAGCTGTATGTGTGTACCAATTTCTGTCAGTTGTGGAATTAAGACAGCCAGATATGTATAAGCATTTGGGAATTCAAACCAAGTCATCTTATTTTATTTAATAAAACAGGTCTAATGTAATTATCAGCAATGAGCTCATCTTTCTTACTCTAAAACATAATCACAAGTGGAAAAATCCCAATGGAATAAAAACTGGGTGGGCTTAAAGTTTAATTGTATAAACTAATTGAAAATGGCTTTATTTGATTGAGAAGAAATCGAAGCTTAAATTGTTTTCACAGTAAGTTTTCACCTTGCCTGTGTAGCTTATGTAAGCTTGTCCTATCTCCATCCAGTGATGGTGCTCACATGTGACCTAGAGATTTGTTCAACATGTGGTACATGGAAGACTGAGAGATCTAAAACTGCTATAAATTCTCAAAGTTGGGTGACAAAAACTTAGAACTTTATGGATGAGGCCAAAAATACTCAGGAGAGTCGGTACACATTGGGATGGCAACCTAGTTGTTTGATGCAAGGTGGATGCAACACAAATGTCCTCAATAGGATACAACACAGCACCGCCAAACTGAATGTTACTAAAAATGGCGTCGTTTGGTTTGTTCTTCTGGATGGGAGTGAAATGAAGGATGATGTATGCAAGTCTCTGCAAGGCAAATGAACTGTGTCCTAATGCAGAGCTCCCCAAATTCCAAAGGGCGTGCCAAACCAATAACTAGTGAGCATTACTGTTTTGCAAAATGTAGTTCGAGAGGGTTGTGCTGTGCGTCGTAAAATCTCAGCTACTCTATATCCAATGATGCCAAGGACCGATCACACTAAGCAGCCAGGCACCAACCATCAAGACCTGCTTCAGGACCAAGGACAGCAGAGCAAGTGGCTCACCACTTCTATATTATCCATTATTTGTGTCAGCTCTCTATTTCTGTGAACAGGTTCCAATCGCAACACACATAATGAGTGTGTGTGTGTGTGTGTGTGGTGTGTGTGTGTGTGTAAAACTATGTGGGTTGTTGCTGACCATGTGGTGGTTGTCCAGTTCACAAGTACACACACCTGTCTAGAGCAAAGAACTGGGGCCTAATAAAGGAAAATGTTTCCCCTTAGCGTTTTTACGCCTCTCAGACATAAAGAATCTGATCACCTTATTTTCTATCACAGAACTAATGCTGAACTTATGAAGTGTCTAACTATGAGCATGGTGTTGATATCATAAGGTATCTACCTGAGAGGGAGTAGCACTCTTGATTGCATGCTTGTTAAACATAGTAGTCTCATCTGCTGCTGCTACTGCCAAATCTTCTAAACAGTGACAGCCACTGAGATATGGTGAAACAATATATGGAAGCACCATTAGGAGTCAAGGGGACATAGAGTGAGTGCAAACCTTAAGGTCTATATTCCCACAATCTTTTCCCCCTCCCTTGTACTGCTTCTGTTTACATCTTTACTTCAAGGTTAAAATCAGAAAGGGCATTTTCGCATTTGACTTTCTTTTTCTTAGCCCCTGCTTTGAAATGTAACTGGCATACCAGAGTTGTAATTCAGGGACTTTCCGACTATCTATCCATTTCACAGTGTGGCCAAAGTAATCCAGGCAAAGTTTAGTGAGGAATTTCCTCTCCATTTCTGCTTTCATGTTTATGTTGGGGTCCTTTTTCTGAGGTCTGAGGACAATACAGTCTGTATTTGTGGCAAAAGTGGGTTAATTTCATCCAATTGTCTAAACATTTTTCTCATCTTGTACCTGATCTATTTAAGAATACCCATGAAGGGCTGCAGAGATTGCTCAGTGACTGAGAGAGCTTGGTGCTTTTCCAGAAGACTCAAGTTCAGTCTAGTCCTCCTGCTGGGCATCTTATAATTATATGTAATTCTGGCTCCTGCAACCTGACTTTCTCTTCTTGCTTCCATGGACACCTGCACACAAATGGTATACACACATACAGGCTCACAATATACATAAGTTATTTTTACTTTTAAAGTCTCAATTATCATACTTTTTCATTCCAATGTATGTTTGCTTAATCCATTAAAGTTCCTTGTTACTGATCACGCTTGTATATTTATACTGTACTGAGTGAAATGCTGACCTTCATAGAAATATTTTCTCATTACTTCTTTATATCAGAGGAAAAGTTCTCTTTCCTTTTATTCCCATAGGATTAAGCAAGTTTGGTGCGTGGGTTTGTGCTCAATTAAATGAACTGCATATATAACAAGCCAGAAGAATCTCATATATATTATTTTAACTTATAACAATACTAGGTATTTTATTCTCCTTAAGAAACAAGAGAAATTATACACAAAAGTACTACAGGCTTCGATTAGAGAGAACAGTGCTTTCTCCTGACTCTGTACTCCTGTAATCTTTTAGGATGGATTTGTTCTAATAGAAACTTTACACAGCACAAAACAACACACTCATCAAATAATTACGTGTAAAACACAGGCAGCTTTTACCCCGAAAAGTAGGGAATAGTTGATTCCCATCCATTATATCAAAAGTGGATACGAAGCTGCTAAATCCAAAATCCATTACTGACATGATATGCTCACTGGGTTCTTTCCAGATGGAAAATATTGGCCATTAGCAAAGATTAAATAATTTACCTGAGCTTGCCTGGAGCACTCAGAGCCAGAGGGGAGCTGGTGAATATCTTCTTGGGGGTTGCTTAGGCTACTGAATGGCAGATAACCCTCAATCTACAAGGCTATTTACTACTGTATTTTTCTGACTAATAGTAATTATTTTAAAATAAAAATTTAAAGTGTCAAACTCATCTAGTCCATCATCTTCCTTCTTTGATTGAATAATTGGAATATAAAATCAGATTGGTAATTATGATCAATGGTGATAAGTCTAGATCTTTTTCCCAGTCTTTCTTCCTCAGCCTTTCTTTGAGGACTGCCTGGCCATTTGCTGTCTATGATTCTGAATTGCCACTTTACATGTTTCTTGTACATTTTAGATAGTGTACTATATTAAACAAGCTGGATGGGAGGGACCTATTACTCATCCCTTTACAGGTCAGGAAGGCTTCCCGGAAAGTGTCTACTCTTGGGAGCTTTGAAGAGAAAGAAAGATTCAGGTCATTCTTTTCCAATGATTAGAACCTTAGTAGGCTCACGTGCTGAATAGGGTTCCTTGACAAATGTGCTAGGAAACCGAAGAGAACTGAGCAAATGGCTTTGGGCCAAGATAACTAACCACATGAAGGTGGACAAAAAAGAAAACCCAGATGGTTGACAAGGTGACTCATTTCTCCTACCCCCATCCCATTTACTTTCGTTTTTTAAAAGCGTTTGGTCATGAAATTTCACAAAAAGTATTTAACCTCCATGTTGAAGCAAGATTTTTTTTAAAACCACTATTGCTCGTTTTTATAGTCTCTCCCCATTGCCACAGTGTCGTCTTAATGACCTGTCCGGCCTCTACGAGCTGCCTTACATTCTTCTTTGAGTCTAGATATTTTTTTTTTTTTTTTTTTGCATATAATCCAGTAGCCGACACATTGAAACAGATACATACCACAGCAGAATATTTGCCTCTTGCCTATGAGTTTCTTTCCAAAAATTCCAAGGAACTCATGGATTTACAAAAACATAGCTCAGCTAGGGTTGCTGTGCACTGCACACTCCAATGAAGTAATTTGAATATGAAACTTTATTTGCTGACTTGATCTTCAGCCAGAGTGGGCGCTTTGGTCTCTTTCAGAATTGCAGGTAACTGTATATCATTGTATAGATAGGGCACGGTTTTTACTCACTGATAATTGTTGGTAACTTGAAGCTTCATTGGATTTGATATCTGGAGCGAGTCTCAGATTCATTATTAGACGTTTTAGGATGCAATTAGCCCCTGCGCCTCACAACCCCATGCCCTCCCCAACCATTCTGCTCTACTGGATCTAATTCCCAGGACCCTAAAGCAGCTTAACCCTCTGAGGGCTCTGGTATGCACTATCTCTTGGGGTTCAGGTCTGACTCTGTTAGCACAGCACCAGTGCAGCCGCCAGGGGACCCCGACCCGCCCAGGCTGCATCTGCTAAGAAAGCATCCGAGGGGCGTGGAACCGAGGGGCCTATGGCTCCTGTTTCCAGAAAACAGAGTCCCTGGAGATCCCAGTTCTTATTGGGACAGGGGGCAGGCATCTCCCGTTCTGGAACCCGGGTCTGGCGGTGATGAGAAGCGAGTGGGTGTGTCCGCTTCCGCCCGCTGGCCTTCAGACGAAGCCGAGCGCCTGGAAGCGGTACTTTGTTCCCGAAATGGGTTTTGTATGCGCTGTATCCCGGCGCTAGAAGTGCAACTTTGCAGCCAGGGCGCAGGGCAGCTGGGTTGGTGTCGGGGGTTCGGGGGGTTCGGGGGAAGGGCAGGTCCTGCCCACAGCTCTCGGCACAGCTTGGCGGCGAGGCCGGCGGAGTTCCCACGGGTCGTGGGCGGCGGTGCCATCAGCACCGTCTGGGTCCCCGGCTGGCGGCGACGCTCCGGGAAGCCCGTCCCGCCCTCGCCCCGGATCCTCCTCTTGGCAGCTTAGGGGGTAAAATTTGTCAGGAACCAAGCCCAAAACTTTCCCTCGAGCCCCGCATTCCTTTTGTCTTTCTTGGCGGCGGGGGAGACGCCTTAGCTGCGATCCCTTGTCCTGGCCTCGCTCACCGAGTCTCACCGGTACCCTAGAAGGACAGGGGTGCTGGGGCTCCGTGCGTCTGATGGAGGCGGCCGCGTCCCCCAGATGCGCGAGTCAGGGCGCCCGCACCCCGGCCTGACTCATTCTCCCGCGGTGACCGCACCGCGTCCTCAGCCGGAGCCACATGGGCATGTGAAGTGAGACCGTGGTTGCCCGCGGCTGCCCAGGTTCCTCCTGACGCCCCCGACCCCGCCGGCTCCCCGGCTGGTCCCCGGAGACGCACGCCGTAGCGACAATTGAGAGAGGGAAGAGCCCCGAGAGGCCACCGGAGCCCAGAGACCCGGCGCTCAGGACAGGTGAGGGGACCACCAAGGGCGCTGCCGGGAGTGCAGAAGTGTGTGGGCGAGCTCTGCAGCTGTCCCCTGGGTTTCTGCAACCTCCTCCCCTCCCCTCCGCTTTAGCCCTCAGAGTTAGGGGAAATACTGACTCCCAAAGTTTGGGGGAATAGACCAAGTCCTCCAACAGTTCCAGACTTCTTGGTCTCCAGAGTACAGGAGAGGTGGTGCGGGGCAGCCTGTGAGCAGCTGGCTTCTGTGAGCGCCTGGCTTCGCGGAGCTACACCCTCCTTTGTCTAGGTACCAGAGCCAGCAATCTTTGTGAGAGTCTACGGCATTAATTTATGGTAGACGAAAATGTGAATAGGGGTTCCTAGAACAGTATTTTAGTGAGGTCCTACCTACATAAGCAAAACGAAGAAGAGGGGTAATTATCTGTAGGCTTCAGTATGACTTTCCTCCCCACAGTCTGCCTTAAATGAAAGGACTCGTAAGACTTGCTTCATTAATTGTTTTGCAATAATTGATTGTTCACGCCCACACTGTGCGTTATGAAGGCTTGGTAATACTGTTTGCTGCTTTTGTTATTTTGAAATGTGTGTGTGTGTGTGTGTGTGTGTGTGTGTAATCAAAACAATTCATTGTTCACCCTAGGCATCATCGATAACGTCAGAAGAAAAGGCACATACGTAGATATAATTAAGAAACTAGAATCATTCCCTATTTGTTAACTGATATGCAGATGATTGAGTTAAACGGTTCAGTCCCTCTACACCTTAGTCTGGTGTTTTTCAAAACTAAGTAACCCTGGCTTACCTGGTCTTTTCCTCTGAAGACCTTCAGTGGCTGACAGCAGAAACCATTTCAGGAATCGGTAAATGTAATTTGTATCAAACTATTTCCTTTTTTAAGTCAAACCAAGTTTCATAGCGTTTTATGCATACATGGTATCAGTGGGTGTTAATGCTCTTTCCTTTATCGGTGCGCCATTCTCTGTGTGATGAAAACATGAAATGACCTTTGGTTTCTTACTTGACTGTCGGCACCAGGACATCTTACTTTGGCTGAAGAGTAGGCTACATCTTGAAACTTTTTAAGACTCACTTTATTTCCATACTGCTGTTTGCCCACACTGAAGCATCTGCTGGTAGTTTTCTGCCTTTCAAACAGCTAAAATGAGGAACCCGGCACTCTTCTGAAAGGAAAACAGTACTTCCATGAAGTGGAAACTGACCTTTAAATACTTTATGCAATTTAACGTTGCATTTTGAATTTTAAAAAATATATATCGAGGTGTTAATAACTTTTCTTTAACATTTCCACTAGATACTTCATAATTATGAGACAATTTGTAACCAGGGCTATAATTGTCTTTGTATCTAGGCTGGGAAAGCCTTCAGTAAGGAGAGAGCTGCTGCTTATGAAGGCTCTGAATGTTAGTTTCACGGGATTGGCACAGAGTGACTTAACCTGTTGCTTCCTATGCTGGTCTAGGTGAAAACAAAGTGTCCATATGACTCTTGGTATATGAGAGAGAGGTGGATGCCCAGGAGTATCCCTGCGAGGACGGTTGCTGTTCTTGTCATTTTAAGGTAGTGCAATTCTTAGAGATGCTTTTGAATGTGCCAAGAGTTGGATTGCTACTTTTGGACTTTCATAGTTTCCAGACTTTGACAATGACTTCGTGGATATAGACAATTTCTGACATCTGGAGCAGCAAACCTAAACTGATTGGTTAACCTCATTCTCACCAGGACCAATAAAGAATAAATAAAGAAATTCATAGGTTGCCTGTGGAAATAAGAACAAGCACCAGTCACCTGTTACATTTCTTAAGAAAATGGGATTCAAAAATGTATTCACAGGAAGCCGAATGTCCTTACCTTGTTTATCAAACAGAATGTAGAATTTAAAAGATGAGGCAGTTTAAAAATAAAGTTTATGAAGTGTTTCTCTCCCTAAATAGGAGACAGCACAGGCAGTAGTTAGGGAGCAGAGAATATTTAGAAAAAGAACTTGTGTAAGGAGCAGAGAAACAAACCTGAGATGAGATGAATTCTTTAAGTTTTCCAGGACTATGAGACTCGTAGTTTTATCAAGTGTATCTGCTTGTCCCTGGACCAAAGGTGGGCTTTGTCTGCTAGTGTCTGATACACACCGCAACATTCAGAATACCGATGAGTGCTTGCTGAGATGTCCTGCAACAGTGGACACCCCCAGGAGCTAGGCTGGTGAGGAGGAGTCTGGTAAACATAGAGCAGACTGTGAAGTATGTGGAGTGCCTGTGAACACCAGGAGACAGGTGCAGTCTCCAGGCCAGTAACGGCAGACCTCAACTGGCACTGCTTCGAAGGTTGTCATCTTGACTTAGCTACTGATTATGTAGCCTTGGATAAAGTTGGTTGGTTGGCCTTTCTGGTACCTGATATTCTCATCTGCAGAGCAATTTTTGATCGAAGACCTTTATGGTCTCGTAAAATGCTGTGTGAGGAGTTCTGGTGGCATTAAGGATAAGGAAAAATTTGAGTGTGGGCTGTGTGTGGCTTGGGCCTGTTAGGGCTGGAAGGAGGCAGGATGTAAGATTGCTGGCTGTGGGAAAGGATAACGCCTGACAGCTGGGAAGGAAAACAATCTAGCCTGGGGCATAAGGTCCATCTAGGTGATCCCACTTGACAGTAAAATCAAATAACAAATACCAACTTTCGCTTGGTGCTGGGTGGTTTTTCCTTAGGTTTTCACAAATAATAGCAATTGATTTTCCTAACAACCTCCAGAGGTAATTAGAGCGGAAAGGTGCTGAAGGCCAGGCTTGTGCTATGAAACAGGTTAGCAGAGTGTTCTCCATTGCCTCTCTGCAGCGCTGATGGAGATAGAAAGAGGCTAGGCATGCCTTGAAAACCCTGAGGGCAGGGAGGGGAGGGGAGGGGAGGGGAGGGGAAGAGAGGGGAGGGCAAGAGAGGGAGGGCAAGAGAGGGGAGGGCAAGAGAGGGGAGGGCAAGAGAGGGGAGGGCAAGAGAGGGGAGGGGAGCTTAATGCCTGATTTTAGTGGAGGGTTGAATTTTTTTAGTGAAAATTGTATACATTCTAGAAGACAAAAATGTATAATGATGCAGTTAAGAACT
The DNA here is from genome assembly GCA_021653895.1 of Mastomys natalensis. Classification (NCBI taxonomy): domain Eukaryota; kingdom Metazoa; phylum Chordata; class Mammalia; order Rodentia; family Muridae; genus Mastomys; species Mastomys natalensis. Next base: position 559,675 of record JAJTUV010000708.1, read on the forward strand.
TTCTGGGATGACTTGGATTCTGCCCATTGGGTTGAGTCTGGTTGCTCCTGTTTCATGCTTCCTCTTCAACTTAACACCCCCTCCCCTTCCTGAGTTAGCCCTTGACAAGTCTACTCTAAGAACTCTGAGTGCCCTATGAAAAAGGAAATGGCTACAAACTCCACAGAGAGGAGGATCTTTGGGCCAAGGCATTGTTAGTAGGCTATATAGGAGCAAGTTATTCTTTGGAAACTTTGTAACCAGAGGGGAAATTACAAAGAAAAGCCAGGAGTGTAGCAGAGTAGAAAGATGAGGAACCTTAGATGCTTTCCTGAAGTACCATGGCTACCCCTGTTCTGAACATCATGTGTGCAGAGGATGCCCAGTCCCTCTGCCTTCATTTCCCTCAGGGTTTCTGTTAGGTGGTCAAGGATGCATTTCATTATGTGTACATGCACTGGATTAGGCAATAAAGGACTTGCTGGCTGATGGAAATGGAAGGTCTTTTGATCCATCTTTAGATTAATCTACTTCAGTTGCTGGAGGAACCAACTTTGCTTGGATCCTTTTCTCTCCTCCTTTCTCGCCTCCACTTTTCTCTAGGTCAGATTTATCCTGAGGTCTTTCTATAAGAAGGGAACAATCGCTGTCAATAGGTCCAAACCTAATATGGGATCCATAAGAAAGAGAGATCGGGTCCCTTCCAGATCTCGTTTATAGTTCTTTTGAAGGATTCTGTGATTGCTGGGCTTTAACGGCCACAGCATCAGTTCCTATGTATGGTAGAGAGTGCTCTATGGTAGCCTGGGATAGGATCTGTGCCCAGCTCTTTCTGTGTGAGGTTTTGGTAGCAGTCTGATGGGAAGGAGGAGGCTGGCTCATGATGGACAGACAGTTCTGGGAAGATGACAGAGAAGTGGTACAAGAAAACCAATGATGCTCCAGGTAAAAACAATGCACCTGTCACTTGTGTACTTTGCTTTTATGCAAGTCTGGTGCCCAAAGCCATGGAATTCTAGAAGGCAGAGCCTTCAACTAAGGGTAAGCCCAGTGGTGAAATAATGTTTTCCTGTCTAGACTTTATTAAAAGGAATGTGATTTCCAGAGTATTACTGAATGAGAAACCATTGTGTGTATATTTGAAGCCATGCACTTTAAACAAATATCTGCATGCCTTGTTTCCAACACATGGATTTCATTTTCAGACATCCAGACATATTGAGATTAGTAGAAACTGACTTTGAAAATTGTAGAGCCGGTGAAGTTTGAGCCGAGAAGTGAGAACAATGCTTTACACAACATTATGATATTTCCTGAAAATGGACAGGGACAAGCAGTAGACCCAGGTTCTAAGTTAGAATTTGGAAGTGAGCAGTGCTGCAGAAGTCTGAGTTTGTATGTCAGGATGAAAGCATAGCTGTACTCCTAGACATGTTTATGGAATTTAATGACTGAAAGGCTCACACATGGAAGGCAGGTGGTACATGGTCAGGGAGAAGTTAAGTCCAACTGACTTTCATAAACATAAGGCTGTGGTTATCAGGCATCCTAGGTGTGTGTGTGTGTGTGTGTTGTGCGCGCATATGTATTGTACATGGTGTAAGTGTGTGGAGGCCAGTGGTGGCCGTGGGCATTGGGCTTTCTTCTTCAGTTATCTTCTTCAGCTTAATATTTTAGACAGTGTCTCACTGAATCTGGAGTTTACCAATAGCCTAGACTTGCTGGCCTAAGAGTTTCAAGAATCTGTCTGTCTCTGCTCCCTCTCCTGACCCAAAATTAGAGTACAGATCCATGCTCCTGCACCCAGCTTTGCACAGTGGTGCTGGAGTTCCAAGCCCTAGTCCTTATAAATGCACAGCAAGTGCTTTACTAAGGAATCCATTCCCCTTGCTTCTAAACTGAAGTCAGTTGGTCAACTCTTTCTATGACAGGTCCCACGGGCACGCTGTAAGTCATTATATTATTCAAACTTCTCTCAAGGACCTTCTAACATGATAAAACCCAAAACTTGGAGGAGATAAATAAGTTAAGATTTTGGGAGCAGTAAGTGGTAAAGCTCGGATTCCAACTCTCAGCCCAATCATCATAGCCTGTGCGGTAACCAAGGTGTAATATTATTTCTCAAGACCAATGCCAGAATACATTGAATCAGACCAAACTTCCTAATATGCAATCTGAGTGCCAGGCATCAGTGTCATTCATAGAGCACATAGCAGAGATTACTCATGCAAAGCTGCCAAGCATGCATGCTCACAGACATGTCAGACAAGGTGCCAAGGTGAGGCTCCAGCAAAGGGTTCACATGCATAGATTCTTGGTATGGGACTTGGCATAATAGCAAGAGCCAGGGATGGAGACCAGACAGGAAAGATGAATAGGTGGGCAGATCAATAGAACAGCTACAGTTTGATTGTTGATCTGAAAACAGGAATTTGACCATATGGCTCCACTTTAAACATCTTCCTGAGGTAAATCAATAGAATATGGAATGGGCTTGTCCTCAGAGGGAGCAGGGATTCTATTAGTAGTCAGGCACTCTGTACAAAGAGGAGATCGTATTTGCAGTGTATTTGCCAGGTGATTTATATAAGATCTCACTACATCTTCATTACAGTCCTGGAAGATAAGTATAGTATGCATCCCCCTTTGAGCTAAGGAAGGAGGCTCAGTGGGGTTAATGTTGTTTGCCTGAACTTCTGGAGCCAAGCAAGACTATGTAGGAGCTGGCACAGAATCCTAGATCTGTCAGAATCTGGAATTCATCCTGGATTTTCAGGGAGTCACCCTGGTCCTAGCAGGGCAAGGTCAACTTCAAGTCTGAGTGAGAAGGAGGGAGCGCTGCAGGCATCTGGTTATGAAAGAAGACAGTGAGCTGACTTTTAAGGCATGGTCAGAGCAGATCATGGAAAGAGTTGTCCAGCGGGATTATGCTTGGCTTTGTCAAAATCCGATTACCTAGTAGGGCCTTCCCTCCAGTACAGAGTCCCTATCACCAGGCAGAGCCGATACACTAGCAAGTCAGACACTTGAAAAGTTATTTTAATGACTGCTTTCAATTACAGGGAAGGAATCCTCTGCCAATGGCTGTGACCTAAAGTTACCTTCACACACATGTCTTGCTCAGAAAGATGGAAAGTAAGAGATAGGCAACACGAGGAGAGAGAGAGAGAGAGAGAGAGAGAGAGAGAGAGAGAGAGAGAGAGGAGAGAGAGAGAGATGGACCAAAGACAGACTAAGTGTAGTAGAGATAGGGAACATTTTAGTTATATAGTATCATTCTAAGGTACTGCTTGAAATGCTAGTCTATGAATATGAATGATATAGTGCCATTCTGTAGCAAAAGAAAGTATTAGTATAGATATATGACTAGATGTGTGTGCTATTTACTCTCTCTCTCTCTCTTTCTCTTTCTCTGTGTGTGTGTGTGTAACTGTGTGTAAGAAGAGTAATGAGATATATTACTCTTATGTGTGAAAGTCTCATAGTCTGTTTCAGAAAGCAAGGCTCAAGGGATTTTTCAGAGTAATGGAGAGCACAGAGCTTAGTTAGTGTTCTGAAATGCAGTCGCAACTGCAGAGCATAAATGATGTGATGACGGAGAAGAATAGGACATCAGAAATGCAGGTCACCCACCAGAGACTTCCAGCAGAAGGGAAATGCGTGCACTGACACCGAGTATGGGCAGAGAAGAGAAAAGATCAGCAGAAGAGGAACGAGGACATTCGGTGCCCTCCAGTCAGAAATCACCAGGAACTTCCCTGGGGTTCGACAAATTATTCATTGCTCATTAAACAGAGGGAGAATGTACACAGGGGAATGGAGGTGTCTCAATTCGAGAGAGCAGGACATTACTGATACGATTTTGGCTGATGTTCAGTGACTGGGAACTAGAGATTGCAGTGGGGTAGTGCTATGCCTCTGTATCATCATAAAGCTTATCTAGAAGGAGGCAAGGCTAGGGAAGGGAACACTGTAGTTGATAGAGAATCAGTGGTTTGTGCTTGGAGAGATGGCTCAGTCAGTGAAGTGTGATTCACAAGCATGAGGACTTTAGTTTGTATCTCCAACATTCACATAAAAAGGCATGTCTGAGAGATTATTCCTGCAGTTTCAGCCCAAAGACAGAAGGATCCCCCAAGGATTGCTGTGGCCAACCAGTGGGACCCAATTGAGTTCTGGGTTTGTCAGAGACCCTGTTTCAAAAAATAGATGGAAGACAATTGAAGACAATTGATACTTACCATCAACCTCTGGCCTAGACACAGACACTCAGACAAACACACACAGACACAGACACAGACACAGACACAGACACAGACACAGACACAGACACAGACACACAGAGACACACAAAGTAACGATCACCCAATGCAGCCAGATCAGATTCCGGGGATATTTTGTTATTATTTGGGTAAGATTTGTTTTTCTGTCATGGAATGAAGAGCTCCTTGAGGTAAGGGACTGAGTCTCATAACTTAGTAAGAGAGCTACGTATAAATAAACAATTGCAACACATTGAGCTAAAGCTGCAAGTGAGAAGAATATAGAAATTTTATAAAACCATGATAATATAAGCTTTATTTTTTTTTTTTTTGAAGAGTGAACTAATTCCAGAGGTGCTAAGAGGAAAATATTTTCTTTTTAAAAATCAGCATCTTTAGACTGAGATGTGGAGTGAATTAAAAAGTCCTCAGTATTCTAGCTAGGAGGGTGCTCACGTCAGAGAAACACATTTTGCCTTTCTTGGTAATGGGAGTCAGATGGGCCTAGAAAATATGTACATGTGCACACATTTGTAACTCAATGATTACATAGTACTTCTGCAGAATTATTTTTGCTTCTAATTGCAAAGCAAACCATACTCTTAATGAAAACTTTGGAAAATACATTAAGAATTAAAAATCCTGGAGAAATCTCATAATCTGATGACCCAAAGGCACTCATAACATTTAGCATTTTCTTCTCCTCATTTTTAATGAGTTTCTCTTTTTTCCATACTTAATATTACAACCCGTTCTGTGTGCTTAACCTTATGTGTTAGATAGTTACCAATTCTAGGCAACTTTAATAATGTCTGTGTAATATTGGGCTACATGGTATGTCATAGTTTAGTACCCTTACAATTGGACCTCAAGGCTGTTTCCAAACATTCGGTATTATAAATAGTACTTTGATGAAACCTTTGTTCAAACAAGAGAAATTTTTTTTTTCTTTTTGAGACAGGGTTTAAACTGCAAAGCCCTGGCTGGCCTGTAACTCACTATGTAGACAAGATGTCTACCTGCCTCTGCCCTTAAGTTCTGGAATTGAAGGTGTGTGTCATCAGACCTGGCTATTTCTTTAGTTTTAAAGAAATGTTATACATTAATTTACATTCCATTAGATATTAGAGTGTGTGCATGTGTGTGTGTACACGCATGCAAGTGCAGGTACATGAATACCATGATGTTCATGTGGAGGTCAGAGGACAACTTTAGAACCAGTTCTTTCTTGCCACCTTATGATAGTCAAGGATCAAACTCAGGCCCTCAAGCTTAAGCACAAGCACTTCCAGTCACTGAGCTACCTTGTTGGCACACGTACAAACATGCAGGTACACAGCCACACAATTAATAAATCTAAAAGATATTTTAGCAGATTATTTTTAAAATACACAGAGGGATAGTTTCAAAGTTTCAAAAAGGACTATAAATTTATAAGACTTTTCATATTTAATACTTAGCTGATTATCACAGAAAGTGAGGTTAAAATTTATGTAGCAGGGATAAGCTTTTCATCATGTCCTCCCTGCATTGATTTCTTTATTTGAGTTATACACACACACACTCACACACACACACACACACACACACATACATTTGCCTGCTTGTATGTTTGTGCACCACATGTATACAATGCCTGAGGAAAACAGAAGAGGGCATGGGATCAGATCCCCTGGAACTGAAGTTACAGAAAGTTGTGAGCCACCATGTGGGTACCAGACACTGAAACTGAGTCCTCTGAAAGAATGACAAGTACGCATAACCATTGAGCCATTTCTCCAGCTACTTGTTTGTTGTTTTTAGCAAAAAAAGATTACCAAATATTCTCTTCTAGAATATAGATTAATAAAATACTAGAATGAGATACAGACTGTCCTAAAAATGTTACAAGTGTTCCTGATCAGGAAGATAGGGACCCACTACTGAAAGAAAACTAGGGGGAAGCATGAATTTTTGAAAATGAATAATGTCACCTTCTTTGTGATAAAGGAGATGGAGTGTAAGCAACTTCCCAGGACCTGCAATCTATAGACTTGATGGTGTGTCCAGGGCAATGGGTTGTTCTGACCATGCATTTTATGCTACTTTCCTCTCTATTTCTGTGATAAAAACACCCTGACTGAAGGCAACTTAGAGAAGGAAAGGATTTATTTCCACTTACAGGTACATACAGTCCATCACTGAGGGACGTTAGGGTAGGAACACAAGCAGGAACTTGGAACCAAACCTGTTTTCTATTCTCCACAGCATCACCTCTGACCAACATACCCACACACAAAAAGGCACATCAGAAACCATCATAACATGCTGCTTGCTGACTGGTTTGCCCGGGCTTGTGCTTAGCTAGCTTTCTTATATAGCACAGGACCACTTGCCTAGGGAATGACGGTGCCCACAGTGAGCTTGGCCCTTCTACCTCAATCATCAATCCAAGTAAACCCCCCAAAGACATGCCTACAGACCAGTCTGATCTAGATAATTCATCAATTGAAGCTTCCCTCTCAGACGACTCTAGGCTGTGTCAAGTTGACACAGTTAAAGCTAATCAGGAGACCCTGCATTGTGCTCAGGACCACACAAAGTTTCATAAAGCTGTGACTAAGAATGGGCAAGCCTGAATTCTTTATTCTGAACTGAATGCCCTGCAAATGGCTGGGGGCAAGACTGTCCTCAGCAGCAGGGTAAAAAAATCACCCAAGATTTCCTTGATGACTGTCTATTTCTACTTGCTGATTTCCCCCAGAAAAGGCAAACAATGAATCTACATTTAAAAGATACTGATTTGCTGCCCATGCCCTGAACCGCCCACTGCCAGGCCCCACTTGCCCTTGGGAGTTGGAGTGGGGTGGTGCAGAATCAATGGCACAGTTCCCAGAAGCAGGTGAGAATGCAGCAGCAAACCCATCTGAACACTGCTGCAAGCTCCTTTAATACCCTCCGTCAGTGCCCATTGGTCCCAAGAAAGCATCTCTTACAAACAGCAGTTCCCAATTGGCTGGCATTGTCTGCATCAGCAATCCTTAGTCTCTCAGTCAGTCCTCCTGCAGGAGTTGCCTTTGCAGCTGCACTCCCAATTCATTTACGTAGAGATGGCCACTGCTGTTCCTCATACATCACCACCCTTTTGTTTTTAGATTTTGACAGCTTAGTGGGAGCCAGGATGCCATTGCCTTGACATTGTTGACCCCACTTTTTAGACGTCCCAGGATACTGCACTGTGTCTGTCTTAGGTTGTCCTGTCTTCCAGGATCTTACCTGTCATTGACTACCAGCCCTCAAAGAGACATCACTCCAGAGGCATGTCACACAAGGGGGAGGTCAGGAACAGCCTACATGGTATCTCTCAGGTCTCTGCCATCTAGGCTTTGACCATTTCCTTAGTGGGGGTCACAATCAGGATTTTTGAAAGCCATCAGCATCTGGAGCCTTATTTATGGAGTACTGCCTGGAGATATGCTATACATACCAATCATAATAGGTCTGGAGGTGCATGGCTCATTGCTTCAGTACTTGCTCAAAATTATGGGAATCTGGGCTAGACTCATTGGCCCCTTTTCTGTTTAGTGCCAAGTCTGACAGAGGAGTAGGAATACAGGGCCAGTCAAAGATAGTTGGTATATCTAGGTTGGGTATTGGGTTATACTTCTGATTGTATGGGTATCTTGTTATTGAGCATTACCAAACTTATAAAGCCTTTGATTAACATTTAAAAAAAGTTATTAATATAAAAAAAGAAGAAGAAGCAGGAGGAAGGGGAGGATAGAGGGTTCCTGGGTGGGGGGATGGGGAAAGGGGATCTCATCTGAAATGTAAATAAAATATCCAATAAAAAAACAGTTAAAAAAAAAAAAGGAATACAGTGCCTAGTTACCACATCAGGGCCAAGATTAACAGGAAAAGCCTCATGATATACCTGAGGAGAATGAGGCCCTGAGGGAAGAGGCAGTCCAGCATGAGGGTCAGGGAACACAAGAGTAACCACTGCAGGCATGACCATCAGAAGTCAAAGTCCTGCTAAATCTCACCAGGAGTAAGCTGGTGGGGGGGATACCTCTGATGGAGTAGGAGTGGAAGGGCTTGTGAGTGAGAGACCTAGAACAGCAGGGCTAGCGAATGGCTTGGAGCCTGATGGCTGGAGGGCTAGAGCAGAGGTGCCTTTATCCTTGTGACTGAGATCATCCTGTTTGCCTAGAGAAAGAAGGATGGGGTCAGTAATGGAAAAGTGAATATTAGCCTGATCCAGGCAGTGTTCATTATGGGCAGCCACCATTTCCTCTGGGGAAGAATTCTTAAGACTGGCGATGACTGCAAAGAGGATGGGGACAAAGGACAAGGGAGAGGTAATCCCAGACTGTACCTCATGTTTGTGGGCATGGAAGAGAACATGCATCCAAGAGGTCAGGGTCCCACATGTTCTTGGATGATATCTTTGGGGGCAAAATAGCAGCCTCCTCCCAAAATTGGTCCAGGTCTTGAGTTTTAACCTTGAGACCATGTGTCACCAGAAGGGTTTTCAATGCCCAGTCTGGGGTTCCTTGATGGAGGAGTGGGAACCCATAACAATGAGCACAAAGGAAACAAATGAAGAGCAGACAGATATGACAGAGGAAGTGTGGAAAGTCTCATACTAAGCAGGGGACTCCTTTGAGTGTAGCTCAAAGGCAAGGCTATATGTCTGCACGTTTTCCCCAGGATGGAAAAGGGTTTGGAAGTTGATCTCTGGTACCAGCCCCTATGTTAGATATTGGGATGATTCCAAACTGAAAGTGAAAGTGAGAAGGTCCAGACTAATGGACAAAGACAAAGAGAAAAGATGACCACACACTCACCTTCTCAGGACTCACAACATAAATCAATAAGGGGCCAACTCACTGAACAAGCAACTGAAGGGAGCATGATAACAGCAGTGTCCAGTGAAGAAGGGCAGATCAGGTCAAACTCTGAGCATAGTCCTTGATGAAACTGGTAAAAATGAACCCTCAGAAGAGGAGGTTCACAAGCAGCTACAAGAAAAGGACAATATAGTCGGTAGACCACATTGGGTGCCAGATGCTGCCTGTGCCCTGAACCTCCCACTGTTCGACCTTCCTTGTCTTTGGGGATTGGAGGTGAGGTGGTGCATAGACATCTGGAGCAGGTGAGAATGCAGCAACAAGCTCATCTGAATGCTGTATCAATCTCCTTTAATAACCTCCACTCTGTGCCCCATTGGTCCCAAGAAAGCATCTCTTCTAAATAGCAGGTTCCTATTGGTTGGCATTGTCTGCATCACCAATCCTTGGTCTCTCAGGTAGTCTTCAAGTAGGTCCCCCTACAGTAGTTGTCTTTGCGGCTACACACCGCCCCATCACGTTTATGCAGAGGTGGCCACTGCTGTTCCTCCTACACTGATTTTTTTATGATTCCAAAGAAAAACTAAACATGGTATAGTATTGAATTTTCAGACATGAACTTTAGTTTTTATCATAAGAAGGGGTGATATATAATATTCTTAAATCTCCACAGACATTTTTGTTCTCTTGTTGCACTGCATGAGATTAAATATGATAACTTTTATGCTTTCTGTACCTATCACTCTGAGGTGGGTTTTAAATGCCAACTTCATCTTGTCAACAGCTACCATTTTTTTTTCCAGAAAAATAATCTGCAACTAAAATCATTGATTTTCTTACAAAGGAAAATATAACTGTCTTATAGGTCTCAATCGACTTTAGATAAAAATCATTTGCTTATTTGAGAAACAATTATCTAAAAATAATTCAGTACTCTCCATTTTGTCAAATGTGAATCATATCACTGTGCTTATATGTGTTCATGCATTCACATGTTCCATAAGCATACTTGTGGAAACCAGAAATCAGTCTTGGGTATCTTCCTCAGTCATTACCCATCTTCTACTTTGAGACAAGGTCTCTCACTGAATCTACTGGTATAGCTGGGCCTCATGGTCAGTCAGGAGGAGAAATCTACCTGCATCCACCTCTCTAGCAATGGCATTATAAGCAAGCACCACTGTGCCCTGTTTGTTTTGTTTTTTATTGTGGCTTCTGGAATGGAGCTCAGACCCTCTTCCTTGGATAGCAAATTCTTTACCAAGTAACCTATCTCCTAGTGTGAGATTTGTCTTACACAGTGTTGGTTTAGGAGACTGTAGAAAAGCATGCCCTATATATTTATTATTCTCTTAGTGCTAAGATGCAAAGGGTTCTGATAGCATACATAGAATGGTAAATTTGAACTCAACAGGAAGTTCATCAATTAGTAAGTACGTCAATAAATAGTGTATGTTGGCAATTGGAGACAGGGAAGGGAGCAAAACAAGAGCAGCAATCGAACTTTTTTGACACGGAGAAAGCAGTGGTCATAAATAGGCAGAACAATTTCAGGTAGTAGGAAGAGCTTGAGGAAGGATCTAATTTTGGCCACCAGAATAGTGGCCAAACAGAGTCCTAGAGCACCTGAGCTAAGACCTGTGAGACAAGAAGGGGCTAGCCTCCTGCATCTAAGAAGGGAGTAAGGTGGATTTTATAGAGAGGCATTAGGAAACCAGTATAAGGTTGTGCTTTGGGGCATGATGATGGAGTAATTAGAAACAGGAAAGGAAAGGAAGAGGAATACAAAATGGTACCTCATTGTGATCATGGGTATTAGAATGGGAACAAAAGCAACACCCATTTAGGGGATTTTTTTTTTTTTTTTTTTTATAATTGTTAGTTAGGCTTAAGATGAGCCATGTATCACTTGCTGGCTGCAGACATTACATATGCAACGTTCACCTTCTAAGCTAAATGAGAACAGAATGTATTAATTAGCATAAGTGAATAGATATACATATTTAATATGCATGTAAATAAAGTTTCAGGAGAATGTTCTTAGTATTGAAGTCTACCACAGAGCTTTTAATAATGGAAAACATATTTTTTAACTTTGCTTAGCATAATGCCTCCTTATTATCCCCATTCTGTTAATGTTTTATATTGTAAAAAAAAAAAAAAAGTCATAGTGGCATATAAAATCATACTTAAGATACAGTATTTCAGTCATTTGAAAATTTTATATCCATTATACTCTGAATTCAATAGTAACATATAAGTGTAATCAAAATGTTAAAAATTAAAAAATATTCAAAATAAAAATGTAACACATGGATACAATCACTTTTGCACATACCTTTCTTTCTCTCTATATGAGTAGGGATCTTGGGAAATTCCACATTTATTAAGAGGTTTTAGGGGCCAATGTAGTGGTGTATGTCTTTAATTCCAGTACTGGAGAGGTAGAGTCAAGTGGATCTCTTGGAATTCAGGCCCAGCCCGTTCTATCTACATAATGAGCTCCAAAACAGCCTTGCCTGAATAGAGAAAACCTGTATAAAAAAATAAACAAAAATAAAACATAAAAAAAATTGTTTCATTGTTATCATGTGGTCCTGTCACTTGACATGTGGAAATTATTCATCTTCTAAGTTTCCTAATCCTAGAATTGACCTTTAGTCAAAATGTCTCTTCTAACACCTGCAAGCTCAAATATAAATGGATGGTACAGTATAATCAGTGATATTTGCTAATGAATATTTAGTTCACTGTCTTTCAGAAGATCCGTTTTTAAAATAGAATTATGTAGTGCCTGCTGTTTATTGAGAGACTGCTAAGTGTCTCCCACTGTGCCTTGTGCTAGAAGATTGAGAAGCTTTTATCAAAGGAACTCAGGGTTTCAAGCGGCATCAGCTAAGACTGTGTCAAGATGCTACACAGGACTCCTTGAGTTTAAGTTTAAAATGAAGGCAGGGTAAGCAGAACAAGTGACTTCATTCACGGCTGCTGCAATTTGGAATTCAGTTAAATGATCTTAAAGAGAATCTCATAGAAGTCAGGTGAAAAGGGCCACACATGGCAACCATCCCCATGTGACAATGCCACCTGCGTCCTGTAGATCCTCCGTTTCACAGGTATCACCCTTAGGGATCTCCAGTTCCCTGCTCCAGCTGCCAGAGGATGGTCTGCTCATTTGATAAGAGAGCCAGCTGCTAGCATGTTTGACAGGCTCAGAGGCTCATGCCAGCCACAAGCCTGTGAGCCTAACCTCCACCTCAGCTTCTTGCTTCAGGCTGTTCCTTGACTTCCTGTGTTCAAGGACAGCAACCTAGCAGGTCCCTGAAGTGCCCAAAGCACACTTGTAACTTTGAAATCCAGGATTCAACCCTGTTTGGTTGTCCATTTCTCTCAGAGGGCCACTCATTCATTCCTTTACCTGCTTATTCTGAAGGCTTACTGTCTATTCTCCTCAGCCCTGGAAACAGTACAGGAAATAAAGTTGGCTCTTCTATTCTAGCTGGAAGAGACAACACACATATATTTTCATGATTAGAGGCATGTGATAAAGCAGGGTTTAGGGACAGAAAGCACTGAAATGGGGATAGTGTGGTATGGAGTCCATTCTGAGGTCTGAAATGCAACAGACACCTGAATGGAGTGAGGAAGAAATTGTTAAAATATATTGGGGAGGAATATTCCAGACCAAACAGGGGCAGGGAGTTCAGGGGTTTCAAGGACACAGTGTGATGGAGGAAGTCGACTTAGAATGTCAATGTCCCTGGAGGCCATTGCAGCTGAACAATGTGGGAGTTCACAGAGATCTTGGCAGCAGACGGGAACCACAGGCTTTCTCCTGAGGAGCAAAGCTGGAATCTTCACCTAGAGCAGAAACTCCTCGGCTCTTCATTCCAGCAGTGTGAAGAAGCACTTGTCTGCCTGTAGCTTTCTTTCTGTTCTGCCAGATGACCTGATCTCTAAGCCAAGGTTCTTAGACAGAATGTCAGTGTAAGATATACTGATGAAGACTGTGAAGCAGGAAGAGTTCAGAGAAGCTGAGCTGAAGACTCTTTTGTGAGCACCACTTTGCAATGGGTTGTACCTTCACAGCCTGAGAATAAGAGAGCTGTGTGGCAGATAAAAGCTGAAGTCAGGGGCTGTCATTGACTTTTCCAATGGCTGTATCCCAAGTTAAGTGTAGAAACATGCTACTAGCCCCAGCCTCTCTCCTCTGGTCTTTCAGTAAAGTGGGTGACAGGCATGAATTAAGAGAGGAAAAAACTGTGACATTTGGACTGAAGTTAATGACCCATCAGAACTGAGGAACTGAAACCATAGGGAATGCCCAGAAAAGCCATCTTAGATCAGTACTCATCTGACCAACAGACAGAGCTCCTGGGTTTCAGACATGAGTGTATGAGAGGCTTGATAAATCTAATGGGCAGGGAGCTCAGAGCCCAGTCGTAGGGGTAAGAAACACAACCACCAATAATGATGTGATAAGTATCATTATTGCCATGAAGATTTCAAGAAACTGGGGACCTTGTCTAGAAAAGTTAAGAGCCAGGGTGGATAGCACAGGGACCTGTACAGAAAGTGGAGGAAGGAAGGAGGTCGGCGTTTTTATGAACAGTTTGAATAAAATGTGAGTGGAAATTACTGAAAAAAAGTCTTTGGGTTTTTGTTTGTTTGTTTTGCTTTGGTCCATGTGATAGTTATGACACTGAGTGGACACAGAGTCACACCTTCATTATGACAGAATAGCACATCTGAAGGTCACTTCTACACTTGTGGTGATGACTGATTCATTCCTACTGTCAACTCTGTCACTTCTTTCCAATGAGGTAGGACTGTACCTTCTAAAGCATCTGAATACTTATTAGGAGCTCATGAATGCATTGTTTTCATAATATGTGGTTCTTTAATTCAATAGCATCTTAAGCTTTTCTAAGTAGAATATTGATTTTTCTGGGAAACTGTAAAAAGAGTATATGATTTCAAAGAGAAAGTTTTGTGTAGCTAGCAGAAAACTTATTATGAATGCATTTGAGCTCATTAAAATGGAAAAGAAACCTGTTGTTGAAGCTGGGCTTAGCCTCTCCATTTGGGAGCTCGATTTTGTCCTCTGTATGGATGGTGGACCCTAAGGGAACATCACGTCTGTGTTCTCATTTACCTGCAGAAAAAGGCACAGTGAAGAAGCACATAGACTTAATGTTCAGCCAGCAGAAGTACATAGAACTAATGCACATAAATTGAAAACCAGCCACATATGAGCACTGTCAATTAGAGGTGATTAACTGCATTTATTTTACATTTGCTCTAATAGTAGAAGATACTCTTTTCAAAAATTTATAGCATTAAAATACTGAAATTCATAAATTAACCTAATTTATACAATGAAGTTATCAAAGCACCTAATAGGGCTTATTATGTTCCTAGAACTCTCAGAAGTTATGATTTAAAAGCATTACGTGAAGCTGGGGAGATGGCTCAGTTGGTAAGGTCTGCTGTGGCAAACGTGAGAACTGAATTTGGATCCCTATATACACTGAGCTTGGCTATTTGTGTTTGTTTCCTGGGGGTAGATCCATGAAGCTTATTGGCTGGCCAACCTAGCTGATTCTATGCACTCCGGGTTCAGTGAGAGACTGCCTCAAAAAGATGGAAAGCTATTGAGGAAGTCACCCAATGTCAACCTGTGGTCAAAACACAAACTTTCATGTTTGAGAGTACATGGAGTGGGGAGAAGGAGTGGGGGTTAAGAGGTGAGTGTGTCAAAAGCTCTCTTACACCTTGAGGCTGTGGAAATGAACTGCTCTAGGCTTCCTATTGGTCAGTTAGTCTTCAATGGAACTATTAGTACTTCTCTTTTCTTACTTGGTTACTTGGAAGTGAAGCTGATCAGTGGTCTTCACTGTCCTGGCACAAGCATCTGCCAGTTATGAAAGACTGAAAAGTGTGTTAAGCATCAATAGATACTGCAACCTCTCTGTCCTTTGACCCTAACATCTCCAAATTACTGTTTGAACATTGTCTTTTTATGTTAACCACCCATGAAGATGAATCTTGAGGCAGAGAACAGAGCTCTTTTCTAGAAGAGAGAAGACTTGTGCGTCTATGGAAGCTAATTTCCTCTTAGAAATGTATCCCTACTGCTAAAGTTAGGTATAGATGGCCATCAGCCAACCTTGGCCTGCTGTCGAGAGATGACTAACTCTCCAAACACAGTGGTCTTGAGAATGAGCGCTATCTTCTGTGGCAACATGCAGGGACAGTCCTTGAGTTGCCCTCCCTTGGGCCAGACAATCACATGGACTTGATACTATACCTGGAAAATGGAAGCCAATCTTTCCCTTCTCCTTGTTGAAATGCAAAAATAAACTTGATGGTAAGAGTTGTTATTTTAAAGTTTTGAACCAGGCAGGCTCCCTTAGGTTTCACCACTGAGATTGACTCTTGTGGTAATAGGATTTGAGGAATGGCTAATTGCAACTCAATATAGACAGGCTACTTAGCCAATTTCCCTGACTGTCTCGGAATGGGAGCCCATCTCCAGTTTTTCCTCATACAGAACTGACTGTCACCTGGCTGCTTTAAGGCACTCCTTAAAAGATAGTTTTAAAAATACAGAGTCCACTCTTGCCTTACTTAGTTACTTATTACTCTAGATCCTCATTTGAACTAAGAGTCCATTGCCAGAGATAATCTGAAAGTCACCAGGGAATTTTAAGCATGATCACCAAAGAGGCAAATGGTTTCACCTGACAGGGTGGGATTATAAAAGGTCATGTAAACAAAGGGTTCCTCTGGGCTATAATTTATAAATCATTTTCCTTTAATGACACCAGGAGCAGTGTTACTAAGTGGGACACACCTCCATTCTTCTTGCATTGAAATGAGTGATTGATTATTGGGACAAGTGGTGGTCCCCACTCCAAACCTCCTGGAACTTCTCTGTCTTCTTGGGGAAATGGTAAGGTCCTAGAAAGAGCTTTGGTAGCATCATTAAGACATACCTTTATGACCAGGTTTTCCCAGACCTCTATTCCTGCCCACCTAGTGATCTAGTGATCAGGAGGCAAACCACCAGAGGAACTGCTGTGATCCTCAAAGCTGGGTGTGACATGTTGTTGTGCACATGACTCTTTGCGGTCCCTGGACACTGCCTCAGAGGTTATTGAATTTGTCAGATTAAATTTCATTAGCAGGGTTCATTAGATACTTGCAGCTAGAAAGAAGGCCGTGTCATTTCAAAATGCAGGTCCTGTCAATCAAGAACACTAAGAGTTCAGGGGAAGACTACTGAAGGTTGAGCAATGTTTCTCTTTGTGATTGGTCAGAAGTCAGCAGTACCAGCTAACCTGTTTAGGAGTGGAGATGGTAAGGCAGCATGCCCAAGGAATGTTGGCAAAACAAAGGAGCAAGAGGAGGACTGGTAATAGTTTTCCTACCTGCCTGTGGATCCTGAGCCCCTAATGTAATCCCAGCCTTGTCTGGCTTCAGTGGGAGAGATTGTGTCTAGTCCTACAATGACTTGTGCTAGTTGTGTGTGTGTGTGGGGGGGTGTTGAGGGGTGGGTTGACACAAGGAAAACTGCATTAGAAGAGAACAGGAGGGGAGGAAGGAATTATATTGTGTTGAATCTAGTTCATTCCAATTCATACCATCCAGTTCAATCTGGTTCAAATGGGTTCAAATAGGTTCAAACTGGTTCATTCAGGTTCAATCCGGTTCATCCATGTTCAAACCAGGTCATTCAGGTTCAAACGGTTCATTCCAGTTTGAACTGGTTCAATCTGGTCCAATCCAAATCAGTTCAAACTGGTTCGAACCACTTCAATTCTGTTCGAACCAGTTCATTCAGTTTCAATCTGGTTCAAACCAGTTTGATCTGGTTCAAACAGATTCAAACTGGCTCAAACCAGCTTAGCTGGTTCACGATGTAGTTCAGACTGGTTCAATATGGTTCAAACCAGTTTAGACTGGTTCAATCAAGCATCAGCTAGCCAGATCCTCTGCTGTCACAAGGCAAGACTCTTGCAAAACCCCACAAGTCAAGAAAGGAGCTGGGCTATCCAGTGTTGCCAGCTATCCTAAGGGGCTGGCTGTCTACAAGGTGGCCATGTTGATCGAGACACAGTGCAACTACACGCTGGAGTGGAGCTCTAACACTGCTGTGAGCCCCGAAGCTGCCTCCTAAGTCCCTTTGAAAACACAGCTCAGTAAAATATGATTTGCCATACTGCGATTGCCTGCTTCTTTTTTTTCTTTTAACTTTTAGTATTTTTTTAGTAGTGGTTAGTGTAGACATGAGTGAAGTGAATGTCAGGAAGTGGTGAGCACCAGCTACACTGCAAATAGAGAAAGTTATTTTTCTCTGTAATTTTTAAAAATAACTCTAAAACCGAAATCCATGGAAATAATTTACTCAAATAATATAGGAAAAGAAGAAACCCTTAAGTACTTTTTCTACATTTATATTGGCTTGAATCCACTTTTATAAGAAATAAATTTATCCATTTGTCACATTAGAAAGATTTTTTTTTTTTTTTTACATTATGAAAGTTTTTAAAGCATGCTTCTCTAAAGGCGATATAATATTGTCCCACCTGCTGTTTTAATTAATGAAAAGGAACATTAATTCTTGTAGCAATTAAAAATTTACGTCATACTTTTTGAAAAAAAAATTCAGAGAGAAACAACATGCTTCCTAGATGCATGAGTAAATGTGTGTGTTCTCTCTAAAATCAAGTATAACCTTTGAAGTGAGGGTCAGACTGTATTTCTGTGAGTTTGGCTGGGGACATGGAACTATTCTGTACATTTTTCTGGTGGAATATTTAGCATATTTTTTCTCCTTTTTGTGGTTGTTTCTTTTCAAAAGCTTGAAATTGTTGTATTACTGTTTTCTGAAAGGCTTTTTATGTCTACCACAGCATCTTGTCCATTTGTAAAGCCTCATGAAGACAATTCAGGGATGTTGGATATATGTGTGGAAGACAGTGTGTGAAAACACAGCAGGGTTTCTCTAGAGAGAGGCTCGCTTTCTAACATCATGCTTCCTGCCTATGCATTTGGAAGACTCACAAGACCACATAATAAACACTCTCAATATGTCAGCCCCAGAGACACTGTGTTGGAAGCAAAGGTGTCAGTTACTTACTGCACACTGTGCAGAGCTAAGTGACAGGGCCCTGGAGACTCAGAACCAACTAGATGGTAGCTTTTTATAAGCTTTTTTTTTTTTTTTTTTAATTTTTTAACCTTTTCTTTCTTTTCCTTTAATTCTTATTGCTACATGTATACATACATATATGACTGTATTTATACAACAGACAAATATAACCTTCTGAGTCCATTCATATATATGTTTTTAGGGCTGACCATTTGGGATTGGGACCATTGGGACCAGTTTGGGGTCACCCCTGAGGAAGACTGACTTTCCCTTAATCCTTAATCACCTGTGGTTCTTCATCTAGGAGTGGAGCTTTGTGAGATCCCTCCCATCTACACTGGAATGTCAACTGGTGTCATTGTTCAGGTCTTTTCTTTAGGCAGCCATATTGTAGCAATTTCATGGATGCAACTTTGCTGTTCTATACAAAAGACACAATCTCACACCTGGTTCTCCGGCTCTTCACTATCTTACTGGCCTCTATAATGTTTATTCTGTTGCTGATCTGTCAGAATTCACTTGAATTCTAAATGGAATTTATTATTGGTAGTTTATGAGACTGTTTCATAAATTGAGTAATTGAAACAGTTGTCTTGATTTGTCATTCAGAGTTCCTGCAAGGAATACCTTTAACATGAAGTCGTGCCAGGTAACCTGTGGTATAGAATGGGCACTGTAAAGTCATCTCAGCAGGTCACTGTGCCCAAAGGATATCAACAAGATTGAGCATTGCATCTCTAGTCCCTCCTCCTCCACCTACAGCCCCAAGGACAAGACCCTTAAAGAAAATCTCACTGTCTAAAGGAAGAAAACAATTTTCCTTGCTACTTTATAATTTTAAAACCATACTATATTCTGTCTGAAATAAAAGGAAGGTTTTGACCTTGTAACCTAGGATCTCTTGCTGCATTTTCCCTTTTACAAACCTGTTCTAAAAGTCTGAGCATTGACCAACACATGATATTGAGCCTTTTCTCACATCACATCACTATAAGTGATCAGGAAGGCTTGGCAGGTGAGGTTTTTGGATCTACTAGTGGGCTTTTTGTTATGTTTTGAAATGCAAAATAGGCAGTTGAGACATTATCTCTTGTTGAGAAAGAAAAATTTCCATTTTTCTGAAACCATGTTGTTATTCTGAGGACAATTATTTTTGCACTCAAAGTGTCTAGAATTTTCTGTTCTTTACTTCTCCTGTGTCTATGTAGCTGGGCATGTATTAAGTTAGAAGACAACTGATATTTCTTTCAATAGAGAAAAGAAGATATCTATGGTATTGAAAAAGATTTATGGACTTTGAATTCAGAGGGAGACACAGCCCTCTATGTGAAAGACAAATGATTTCTCAACCAGAATAGCTCTGGGACTTCTGTCATTGAAGTCAACAGAGGGAGAGGATGGGGCCACCAGGAGAGCCACTAGGCAACACCTGAGTGCTTTGATGTCCTCTTTAATAAAAGGGGTTGCTTAAGTTGGCTTGGAGCTAGACTAAAAGCTGCCTTGGTCTAAGGTGCTGCAGTCCCAGTGAGAGATGATTGCCCTAAAGGTGTACCTTTTATAAGCTAATGGTACAGTTGCTAAAGGCAACTGTGTTATTGTCAGGCATAAAGATTGGCACATGAGATTTAGGAGCTCTTTAGATGAGTCGTAAACATCAAGAAGTCTTCCAATCAGTTCACCTTCTTCTCTGTTTTCCTTAGAAGAGTGGAAAGTTACCCCAGTGTTTATCTTATGCCTTACAAATACCAATACTCAGTACAGATAAGAACCATAGGTCTTTAAGAAAGATTATTCGTGTGCTTTAAAAGGGGGTGTGTGATATTAGCATGATCTTATTTTTTTTCATTCTAAAAAAATCTTTATAAGCCATACAAAATTATATAATAGAAGTAGATTTGAAAACTTTTCAAGAAAGCAAAATTTCTTTTAATTAATAAATGTGTTTTGTTGTATCTTTAATCTGCTCAGAAGCAGTAGTCCCTGTTCTTTACCAGTAGCTTCTACAAGCCAAGTCCTTTAGGACTCAGCCCTGTCCCCAGCCATGCATTCCTAAAGAACTTTGCTAACTCTGAAGCATTTTGGCGGTGGTGGAATTCATTCATTGGCCAATGTCCATTAGTATTTTTGGAGAGAGGGGAAAGAAGATGGCTCTTTCCTCAGTTAAAAGTTCCAAGGGAGCTTACCTCTAAAATCCCTTCCAACTCTTACTACTGTGTGACAACATACCTTTCTTACACCAAGAAGGTGGAGCAAGACACCAAGATATGCCAGAGAAGAAATAAAGATATACCTGCCAGCCCTCTAGGCTTATGGGGAAAAAGAATAAAAACATTATAGGCATTTATAAAAATCCACATAATTCTTTTGGAGCAGAATGGATGAAGTGCCCAAACTCTGTCTTTTCAGTTTGATCATTGAACTTGGCCACATGACTTCCTATACATTTGCAGATATTAGATGAGCCCACAGGGCTCCAATCTGTAGATTTCTAGACCAGAAATGTGAGTGACTCGGTTTCCACCCAGGTGTGTGTTTCCTGCGAGTTGAGTCAATCAGGAAACTCCATGGTGGCTGTGGTTGGGAACATTTAAGTTTCAGCTCTCTGACCAGAGCAGTTTAGATCTCTGTCAGGTTCTAGAAGTGAGATGTTCCCCTTGGGAAGACTTTGGAATTCTGTTTGCCTTTGTGGAGGTAGGAAAGAACACAGGACTGTCTTAGGGAATTGGAAATTTATAGGTAAGTTTCTGATTCTCACAGTTTTCCTTTCCTAGGTGAAAAATTTCAGATTATATATATGAGAGTTGAGTGGAGCATGGACTTACTACTTACAAAAGAGGGACATAACATGTCAGAATTCATTGCTTTTTGATGAATTATGTAGTAGTGGAGATCCATTGGACATTATTATCCTTTGGACCCAGTTCAATAATCTAAAACAAAACAAAACAACCCCAAAATACCCACCAAATAAAATACAGAACAACAACAAAACCCAAGTGAAATAATTTAGGGCTTCGGCCATGCAATAGGTCATGTTACAGACTGAATATGAAATGCATGCTATTGGCTTACATTTAAAATACTTGCCCTGTAGTCAGTGACACTAGTTTGGAAGGCCACAGAAGCAAGGAGGTGAAGCCTTCCTAGAAGAAGGTCACTTGGGGATGCTTCTTTAAGAGCCCCTAGTCACTTCCTGTGTTTTCTTCACTTCCTGGTTTGTCATTGTACTGGCTGATTTTGTGTGTCAACTTGACATAAGCTGGAGTTATCACAGAAAAAAGAACTTCAGTTGAGGAAATGCTGAGATCCAGCTGTAAGGCATTTTCTCAATTATTGATCAAGGTGGGGAGGGCCCATTGTGGGTGGTGCCATACCTAGGCTGGTAGTCTTGGGTTCTATAATGAAAGCAAGCTGAGTAAGCCAGGGGAAGCAAGCCAGTAAGTAACATCCCTCCATGGCCTCTGCATCAGCTCCTGCTTCCTGACCTGCTTGAGTTCCAGTCCTGACTTCCTTTGGTGATGAGCAGTAGTGTGGAAGTGTGAGCTGAATAAACCCTTTCCTCGCCAACTTGATTCTTGGTCATGATGTTTGTGTAGGAATAGAAACCATGACTAAGACAAATTGGCACCAGCTTAGTGGGGCATTCCTGTGACAACCTGATCCTGTTTGGGGAGGACTGTGGAAGGACTTTGGAATTTTGAGCTAGAAGAGCCATTGGGATGTTACGAGCTCTGTGGAATGTTCTGTAGGAACTTGGAAGATAATGTTGAGAACAGTGCAGAAGATGGAGGCCTGGCTTTTGAAATTTCAGAGGGAAGATTAAAGACTCTTATCAGGGCTGTTGCTATTTTGATTGTGAAAATTCTGTGGTTTGGGTTAGCTGGGGCTGAAGAATCAGCTGTGATTAACAAGATACCAGAACTACTAAAATGAAACTTTGCATTACTGGGACTATTGATGCTGGTTAGCTGGAGCTAAGAAATTAGTGGTGATTAAGAAGAGACCAGCATCATTGAGGTGAAATCTGGGAAGTGTTTTCTTAGAGTACAAAGAGGATGTGTTCCAGAGATAGCCAACTTGTACCTCATGCTGCAGCTGGACTTGGTAATGTGTAAGAGTCATCCAAGTGGTACTGGTTTTGAAGGCACAAAGGGGTCATGAAGAGTAGCTGAGGCTTAGCACTGTCAGAGACCATGGAAGGCCATTGGTGAAGGTGCAACCTCATGAAGTGGACACCTGTCTTCTTTCATATGCCTCTGTTGACATTGTAATGTCTATAATGTCCTGTCCAAATTCCTGGGGCAAAGGGACAGTTCTTGAACCTCTGAAACTGTAAACTAAAACTACTCCTGTCCTAAGTTATTTTGTAATTTACTTTGGTCACAGCAGTATAATAGCTACTTAGTACTAATACAAGAAACTGGCAGATGTGAAAGGAGCTAGTTTCTATTTCTGGAAAACAGGGGGCTTCTGTTATTTGTTTTCAATCATGAAACCTGAAATCTCCCTCCTTAGAGGAAAAATTAGCTGAAAAGGCAATATGCTTTAAGGATAAATTCAGAGCATTAACTGCATAAATATTCTCTAAATTGATGGGCCCAGAATGAATTACATAGTATGATGCTATCGATTTCTTTAAAGACCATGAAGCCTGTCTTCAGTTCATTGCTGATTCATGTCATTTTTACAGTATGTGCTCTACTGCTCATGTGTATTTTTATTCATGCACAGTGTTTCATAACATACATTCATATGTCCTTTTTTTTCTTTTTCTGATGAAATGATTGATTATTTTGATGAGGGGCATAGTTTGATAATCATGCTTTCTTAATTTTATTACTAAAAATAATGACTATAAACCCCTACATTTATAATATGTGTTTGTAATCCTATGATTTAAATAACTCTTGAATCATTCAGTTGGAAACAAACACCAAAATTAGAAAGACTGAAAATAGAAAGCTTTAAGATTTTTCTTATAGAAACATGTGATTCCTGCAATTCATAGGAATCACATAAACCAGTGAGCTTACAATGCCGTGTGATTTAGGATATCCACTACATCACTATATAGCAATAATTTAAGTACCAGCTATAACTAAGGAAGAAGGAAAACAGACTCAGAGAGAAGTTTTTCTTATTATTTCTGGAATAATTGTTTCATAAATAAAAGATATATAAAATACAAAATAAATGGAACATGAGGGTACAGCCTATTCCATAATAACCCTAGTGCTACTATCTTTAAATACTTTGGCTCCACTGGATTCAAATAGCCTTGAAGCTCTTGTAATATAGTTCCCTGTTTTTACAAAAGAAAACAAAGATTTAGAATTCATACTCAGTCACACAGCAAAATGTCAGTGAGGCAGATGCAGAAGCAGATGAGGGAAGTCTTTCCTGAATATCAGCCCAGGGCATGTTCCCCTATAATACGTTACCAGAGTCCCCTGTGTGGGTTTTGTCCATGTCCTGGTAAATGCTGTGATGACACATGTTGGGATTAATGATGAGATACTTCACACTGCTTGTTCCATTAGGTGAGTAGAAAGAAGCTGCCCACAACTCTTCAGGGAAATACAGAGCAGAGGACACACACTGCATGTAGTTCATTGTATAGCCCATTGTACTATACACTGACAGCCACTCTGAGAGATGACCTTCTCAATATGAAGGGGTGTATAATAAGTATAATTTTAGTCAAGTTGTCTCTCTCAATAAAGGAAGCCAGCTGACATTTGTTAATGTGTAGTCTCCAGACCTTGCTAAGTACTTTGTACATGTGACTCCATGCCATCTTCTGTGTACCATATGAAGTAACACTTACTGTACGTGTTCTGTAAACATGAGGTTGCTTCCCACGTAAAGTGCATGTGTACCCCTAGAGCTTTTGCTCCATGGACACTATGTAGCCCCTTTTCCCAATCCATGACTTTATCATCACCATATTATAAGAAACATTTTGAGAGTACAAAGTGTTATAAACTTGAAAGTTTTATAAAGTTAAGATAAATTTCAGGATATATTGTTCTTCCCCAGAAAATGGATAAGAGAAAAAAAACTGGATAGAACACTTTATAATTTTGAGAAACGATTACTTTTAAATACAGAAATTCACTGCCTAGCTTTTAAAACACACCAGCAGTCGAATCTGAGAGATTCATTCAGTTAAAAACTTTCTCAGAGTTCTAAGCAACTCTTGGAACTTGAGATTATTTTTCAGAATTTTCAATATGCTTCAGTGACATTTCCATGTAAGTTATATTAAGTGGAGGGCTTGGTTCAAGAATCTATGAGCTCATTTCACAAAATGAATGTTCAGAGTTACATCAAGTCCTATAATTTTTGTATAATTTTTAGTTAATATAGTTAAGAAGATGTTGAGGACTTAAGGTGACTCATTTTAAAAAGTGTTACCTTCATACATGACCTGAGATCATCCCCAGAATCCATGGCTTTTAGAAAACTGGACTTTCCGCACGTTTGTGAGCTCAGTGCTGGA
The DNA here is from genome assembly GCA_021653895.1 of Mastomys natalensis. Taxonomy (NCBI): domain Eukaryota; kingdom Metazoa; phylum Chordata; class Mammalia; order Rodentia; family Muridae; genus Mastomys; species Mastomys natalensis. The sequence continues at coordinate 584,407 of JAJTUV010000708.1, forward strand.
GAGGCAGAGACAGGAAGATCCAGGGAGCTCAGCCAGCCTAGCACACATGTATTGTAGACCAATAATGAACATTGCCACAAAGATAAATGATAGAAAGACAGATGATAGGTAGATAGGTACTATATACATAGGTACATAGATTCATAGATACATAGATATAGGTAGGTAGATGATAGATGATAGGTAGGTAGTTAGGTAGGTAGATAGATAGATAGATAGATAGATAGATAGATAGATAGATAGATAGAACAAACCTGAGAAATGACACCCAAGTTTATCCTGTGGCTTCAATATGCATGCACACATATGTGTACACAAACAACACATTCACAAAGATACATTTAAGAAGACTGAGCCATCTATAACTTCTCTCTTGACATCCAAGAATTACAATAAAATTATAAAACTATTATATAAATATAGTATATGTAAAATCATATAAATAAAATTATATAATTTCATTTTAATAATTATATATTATGTAAGGTTATATAATTTTGTTATTAATAAAAATTTATTATTAATAAAATAATACAAAATTAATAGAAGCTCTTTTTGCTTACATGTTTCTTAAATATAAGAATGGTTAGACGTGTGTCTCCATTTCTGGGATATCCTGGTGAAGTGAGGCTTACCATCACTGCTTTCTTTATCAGCATAGAAAGTGAAATGGGCCACTTTCCCTGAGGCTGGCTGCCATGGAAACTTTCCTTGATTATAAACCACAAGGCCTGACAGAAGTGTTCGTCATATGCTTTTGTTTATCTCTGTGGTTTGGATCCTGGACACATCTAATCTCATCATCCCCTCCCAGCTGCTGAGATTTAGCCAAGTCTTCTGAAAGTCCTAACTCTAATTACAGACAACTTAAGTCTGTCACACTTTGGTCAAATAGTCATTGCCTTTTCCTGTTATAGACAGATGGATGGATGGACAGACAGACAGATAGATAGATGCATAAATACACACCTACATACATAGATATAGATATATACGTAGACACATAGGTACATACATAGATACATAGATATAGATAGATATATAATCCTGTGACAGGCATTATGTAGGATGCTGTTATGCACAGAGCAGAAGTGATAGAGTGACATACGTTCAGAATCACTCTTTATGGTCGGAAAAAACAAAACATCACGTAATCTCAAGGAGAGATTTCTGAATTTACAAGGCACAACCCACACGCCACCTCCTAGGACTGCTAGAATCTAAATAACTAAGTGTAAAGGCTTGGACAGCCTTGCTGTTCTTGATACTCCTGAAGGGGCAAACTCTGTCCTTTTCTCTTCTGTAGCAAAGAGGGGATTGTTTTGCACACAGTGGTATTTATGTTTAATAAAGGCTGATAATAGATTCAGACTATAAAGAATACTATCCTTACTAGGAGCAGATGTCCCTTAAAACCAGATACCCACCCATTAGCCTGGCAAATTGCTTCCTGTAGAGTCTGCTCTATTGTTTGAGAGCCTGTTCTGATCTCCCTAGGCAACTTTTTGTTCCCTACTGTGGTCTCTGTCAGCTTACCCTCATTAAGGGTTTCTGAACCACCATGATATTGAGAGTGTGTTCCCAGCAAGTCTTTGTTGTGGGGACCTGTCCTCTGCCTCATAAGGTGCTCAGCTGTGCTTCTGAGATTTGCCTCCTAGATACCAGCATTGGCCTCTGGGAGTGAAATATCCCAGGCTAAGGATCACTGCATGCTGCAGGCAGTCACTACTTTGTGATGGAAAACTGGGTTTGCCTAGTTCCTCTTCCTATCAAACTGCCAGCCTTCAGAGTAGCATTGGGTCTTTCTGGGGTCATAGCCACTATTCCTGAATAGCACAAATGCAAAGGATATGGAAAGAGAAAGCCAGGCATAGTGGGCCATAACTTGTGAGTTCAAGGCCAGTTGAGGCTACATGGTGAGACTCAAAACTCTAACATTGGCCAGGGAGGTAACTGAACTGTACTTTCATCATATGTTACTTTCCCTGCAAGCAGAAGACCTGCGTTTGATTCTCAGGACCCAAATTAAAGAAGGAGTAGGAGGACAAGAGGAAGGGGAAGGGGAAGAAAGGAAGGAAAGAAGAAAGAAAGTAAGGAAGAGCAAGCCAGGCATGGTGGTGTTCACTTGTAATCCAAGAGCTGGTAAAATAGGCAGATCCCCAGAGCTCCTGGCCGACAAGACCAGCAGCACTAAGGCACACACACACACACACACACATGTATGGAGATAGGGAAAGGATGAAGTACTTGAGAAATTAATTGGTTATGGAAATTGTATTGGTCCATTCTATGCATTCTTGTTTTCTTCACAGCCAGGTATTAACCATAAAAGCTCAGATGTCCTTCCTGAAGCCATGAATGCTACCATCTTCTCAGATCAGATTCTTTCTTCCCTCATGCTCCATTATTGAACAATTATGCCCTGTGTTCTCTCAAGGCGGAAGGTAATCTGAGCCCAAATGCCTGAGACTTTAGTTTTCAAAGGCTGAGATTATTAGCCTAAACTACTTCCCACTCAGGGGCTGCAGCAACCACCTAGACTCACAGCATCCCCTCATATACATCTCCAGCTTGGATGCTTCTGTTACTGCCAGAATTATGTTTCTAGCCTATTAGAGAGCTCTTCAGAATTTCATATGCTCAATACATATAGATAAGCCACCATCTTCTTCAGGATTCTTTCTTCCTGGGATGGCATAGATTTAGTGTCCGGATGCTTTTTTACCACTTATGATAACCCTACAACTCAGCCACTCTCTTTCCTTTGTTTTCCTTATCAGACAAGTGGATACTGATCTGGCTGGCAGTTGTGAAGATTAAATCAGGCAAAACAAGTTACATAATGAGGGACTATATATGACTCACTTAGAAAACTGTCTATCCTGCATCTTAAGTGGTGGACACAATTATTATCTAAACTTGCTTTAATAAAATACCAAGAGCCATTTCTCAACCTTATCCTCACTATTTTCCTTTTTAAAATAAAGAATCCCCATAGTTCTAAACATACTATCTGTGACTTTAACACAAAATGGCTAGCCCTTATTCATCCACTGCCCTGGCTTCTTGTTGTCCATGCATGGCCAACGTTATTACAGTAGCTGACTAGCCTGTCTTTTGTCTCTTGGTACCCATTCCATCCATCTTTCATCTTAGCTGGTTAGAAGTATTTTTTAGTATCTCCTAATAGTTTCTAGTGGTGCTGAATGTAGCCTTCCTTCCTCGCCTGTCTCCTGCTCACCTTCTGGTCTCATGATAACTAATATCCCACCACGCCTTAGAAACTCAAATCTCACCACGCCCCGTTCTCTCCTTTGTATCACTCATTCCTTCTTACTCATCCTTCTTTCCTACACTGGCTCACTTCTGCCCATCTTAGAGACAGAGATCCATCATCTGCTCATCCTAGAAGCAACACCTACCCACGCTGCACTAATCTCATCATTCGGGTGCGTCAGACCCTTCACGATGCTGACACGTACCGCACAGTGTGTTTTTTAACGCTTACCAGACATAACTCATCTTTCTTGACTGTGCTTGTCTAACTAAACTCTGGTTACGGACATCCCATTTAGTTTGTTTTCCACAGCTGGTGTTGCATAATTTGGACTTTGTAGGACAGAACCAGGATGTATGACTCGACAAAAAGTAGGAAAAAAAAAAAAAAAGAAGCTTAGAACAAGCACATGGGTCCTTCCATGGGCCCGAGCATTGAGCAGATCCCTGGTGGAAGCTCCACACCCAAGCTCACAAGGAAGTGGGCCTCCCAGGAGCTCTAACCTGGGTAACATCTTAGGTAAGAAGATAGCAACACCCACCCCAAACAGGGAGAACTGGGACCCACTAGGACCCAGGAATTCACTCCTGGTCCGGAGCACTGGTTCCTTTCGATCTGGGCCAGAGCACTGAGCAGATCTTGGGCCCCAGCTCTAACCCCAGTAGCAACACCCACCCCACACAGTTCTGAAACAACCAAGATAATAGGAAAGACAGGCTCCAGTCAGAGACTGGGCTGGTAGCACTAAGGAGATCCAGATTGCGAAAGGTAAGCACAAGAACATAAGCATCAACAACCCAGGGTACTTGGCATCATTAGAACCTAGTTTTCCCACACTAGAAAGTCCTGAATTCTCCATATCACCAGGAAAGCAAGATTCAGATTTAAAATCACTTCTAATGATGATGATAGAGGACTTTAAGAGGAACATAAATAACGCTTTCAAAGAATTTGAAGAGAACACAGGTAAACAGGTAGAAGCCCTTAAAGAGGAAACACAAAAATCCCTTAAAGAATTTCAAGAGAACACAACCAAACAGGTGAAGGAATTGAACAAATCCATTCAGGACATAAAAATGGAAGTAGAAACAATAAAGAAATCCCGAAGGGAGACTACCCTGGAGATAGAAAACCTAGGAAAAAAATCAGGAGGCATCACCAACAGAATACAAGAGATAGAAGAGAGAATCTCAGATGTAGAAGATACCAGAGAAAATATTGACACAGCTGTCAAAACGCAAAATGCAAAAAGTTCTTAACACAAAACATCCAGGAAATCCAGGACACAATGAGAAGACCAAACCTAAGGATAATAGGTATAGATGAGAGTGAAGACTCCCAACTTAAAGGACCAATAAATATCTTCAACAAAATTATAGAAGAAAACTTCCCTAACCTAAAGAATGAGAAGCCCATAAACATACAAAAGCCTACAGAATGCCAAATAGACTAGACCAGAAAAGAAATACTTCCCGTCACATAATAATCCAAATACCAAATGCACAAAACAAAGAAAGAATGTTAAAAACAGTAAGGGAAAAAGGGCAAGTAACATATAAAGGCAGACCTATCAGAATTACACCAGACTTCTCACCAGATACTATAAAAGCGAGAAGATCCTGGACAGATGTCATACAGACACTAAGAGAACACAAATGCCAGCCCAGGGTACTATACTCAGCAAAACTCTCAATTACCATAGATGGAGAAACCAAGATATTCCATGACAAAACCAAATTTACACAATATCTTTCCACAGAACAAGCACATGGAACTAGCCAGCAGAAGTACACCTTGCAATGACAATACAAACATTTGTCTTGGAGAGAACCGGGTGATCTGTAGATTTATAGATAGACACGTGGGGCTGAGATCTAGTGAGATCAGATAGAGTAAGAAGTGAAGGGCACTCAAGGTAATAGAGAAAGGAACCCCAGGAAGATTGGATAGTAAGTCATCTTACTCTCTTTTATTGTCTCTTGGTTTAAAAAAAAAAAAACCTCAGAGAGAGAAACATCCAACGGAGAGAAAAAAATCAATTCCAGCAATGGAATGCTATTTTTAAAGGTGTATACCTAGTGTCAGTGGAATTGAGATTAAATAATTTTTCAACAGTGGATGCCATGGTTTGTAGGTCAGAAAAGACTAGCTAAGCACAGGAGCAGTGTGTGCTGGGCAGGTGTTGTTCTATACCAGTCTTTGGGCCTCCAGTGCCAATGCACCTGTGGAAGGACCCAGGGATCACGTTGCCTCAGAAAGGCCATGCTTTGTCATTTTCCATATACACACGGTGTTTAGACAGGGTTGCTGCTTAGAACAATGGTCTCAATTCTCTCAAAGGACAACAGTTCTTTCCTTAGGTGGGTTATTTTTCACACTTGTCATGTAAAGCAGGGAAACAGTTTACAGCTTTTTTTTTTTTAAACACTGAGATGACTAGAGCATCTCTAGCTGAAACTCTTGCTTGTTTTATCTTTATTTTTATTTTTTTACTCTGACTTCTTCCAAGAGCTATGTGAGGTTTGGTCCAGGGAATATGTTTTGTTTTGTCCAAATGTATAACTATATTTTTAAAACTATACTTGATAGCCCTGGGATGTGCTCGGTTGGTAGAGTTTGTCTAGCAAGCTTCTCTAGCATTCATGAAGCCCAACGCTGCAGTCACAGCATCCATGCACCTGTGATCCCAGCACTCTGCAGGTGGAAGTTCACGGTCACCTTTGCCTTACATATGGAAGCCATCCTGGGCTATTTGAGATCCTTTCTGTCTCTCTGTCTCTCTGTCTCTCTGTCTCCCTCCCTCTCTCCCTCTCTCCTTCTCTCCCTCCCCCCCCACCTCTCTCTCAAATCAAGGTTACACTTAAAGCCCCATGCACCAATTATCTATGAGATTGCCATCTGGCCTTCTGAGTGAGGACTCTTCTCCCTGTCTTGATCTGACAGGCTAGTATGCACATAGATCTTCATTAGATTGGAATAACAGGTGGGTTTCAGTTCCCAGTGGTTACTTTGCTATTGGTGTAAAATAGCAGCCATGTGGAACGTCATTTATAATTAGTGAGTCAATTAACTGTACTGGAATCTGTGTTCTCCTAACCACCATTAAGGTTTCAAATGGATGTTCATTTCTCAGAAGTCTTTTACCAGCCTGAAAGATTCTGATTCCGTCACCCCCAACCCAGATCCTGCCATTGACACTGTAAACTGGAGACCATAGGAACCTTGCTGAAGGACTGATGGGAGCTGGTGTTTCACAATTTTCATATTGAAATTCCCTTCCACTCCCACAGAAGGGAACACTAACTAACTTCTGCCAGCAGGATCCTGCTGCCAGGAACTGGAAGGCAGCCTGGAAATGCTCAGCACATCAAGGATGAGGGAGCTTTCTTCTCTCATTCCTGCTCTGGCAGAGGCTTGGGTAATGGCAGGGGCACTTGCCTCCGCACAGGCTGCTCTGGGAGGCGGGGGATTCCTCCTCTACCTTCCAATTACAGCTCTTTTCTATGTGGGAGGACATTTTTGGCCATGGATTCTCCTCTGGTCTTCATGCCTGGCTGACAGCACCCTTGCTAATTTACTTTTTTGGCAACCTGCTTGTGTTTGTTGAGATGTGCAAAGGTGCATGCAAAGCACTGTCATGAAGATTGGCTTCCGGGAGGTCCAAGGTGTTGGAAGCTCTTTTAGGAATAGAGGCTACTATAGGAGGTGAAGAGGAGATGGTGCCTAGGTTGCACCTGCCTGCTCACAAGGTCTCTAGGCCCTGTAGTAATTCATAGCATCCTAAACTGCTATGAGGATAAACTTTCAGAGGTCATGTTATGCACTGCCTTTGTTTCCCAGCTGGGGAAACTGAGGAGAAATGCTTGAATGATTTGCCTAAGGCCACAGAGCCGGCCAAGGCCAAAATCCAGGCTTATTCTGTGTAACGTTCATATCTCCAAACACTTTGAAAGTAGTAGATACTTGAATGTGTGTGTGTGGTGTGTGTGTGTGTGTGTATACATATACATATCATACACTTGGTATATGTATTATATATGTGATATATATGGTATATTGACTATCTTTCTTTCTGCAATTAGGATGCAGAAACTCTCCTTTCATATGCAATAAAAGAAATACACATAAACTATAGAGCCATACTGGTTGGACTTGCTCTAATTATTGCAGCCAGATTGAGTTGCCCAGAAAAGGGTCATCTGCGAAGCTTCCACCTCTCCCATGTGGATAGAACCCTTAGTTGAAATGTCAGCCAGGTAAAGCACGTCAAAAATCAATCTGTAATTTTGAAGGCTGTGGAAAAGCAGTTCTAATCGCCTGCCGTGGACAGTCTGTTCCATTATATAATCTGAAACATTAATAGCAGATTTTCAAAGGCAAACTCAGGAAGAATAGATCTCACTATGGTTTCTTTGGTGAGAATGATTAAGCAAACAATCAATTAGAATGTAAGAGGCGCTAAAAATATGCCATGTCCTGCCTGAGAACCTTCTGTAGCCAAGTAACTGTTTAAAAGTTTTTAAAACCTGCTATTAGAAAGTGCTTGTAAATAGATAACGTTGTCAGACAGTACCAACTTAGATAAGGACAAGTAAACCATAGGCAGAGCCATAGTGACCTGTCCCCTGAACCTTCACCCAGCCGATCGATACCCTGTTCTGAAAGATACCTGTACTCCCCCTTAACACCTACGCTCCGGTGTCATCCCCTTCCCCACGTCCTGCTTTTTGTGTTTATAACCCCTGTGTGAATAAGTAAAAATTACGATGTGATTGAAAGAAAGAAAGAAAGAAAGAAAGAAAGGAAGGAAGGAAGGAAGGAAGGAAGGAAGGAAGGAAGGAAGGAAGGAAGGAAGGAAGGAAGGAAGGAAGTGTTTGGTTGTTTTTAAATAAGTAAAATGTAAAAAAATGGAAAGTTCTACTGGTAGCAATCCTTTTGATTGGCTGGTTAGATTTCAGAGGTGAAGAGAACAGAATAGGCTCTGCCTATCTCCTTGTATGGATTGCACCCAGGAAGGTAACAACAGCATGATGGAACCCTGATCTAATCAAAGGCAGACATTACACTTAATGGCAGTTTGAAGCACTGAGACAGTAGCATTTTTACTTACTTAAGACAATCATGGCATGACAGTGGTTCAAAAGAGGACAGAGACAGACATCCACCTTGTCAGGAAGATGTTAATGGCTAAGGCTTGGCACTCACATTTCCAGCTTTCTGTCTGAAGTAAATTTGAAGATAATGAGAAAGGACATTTGGTGTTTGAAATCATTTTAAAGAAAGGTTAGTGGTGAACCTCTCTCTCTCTCTCTTCCTCTCTCTCTCTTCCTGTCTCTCTCTCTGTCTTTGTCTCTCTGTCTCTCTCTCTCCCTTTCTCCCTCTCTCCTTCCCTCCCTCCCTTGCTTAAAAGTATCAACTAAAACTTAAATGTTTTCTTGCTGACTCTCTTTGTTTATTAAATTGGTACTTCCCGCTTTTATGGATATGAGTTAAGTTGTTCCCTGCAGGTAGTGGAGTTTCTGAAATGTTGGTAATTATTCAAGAAATAAGACAATTGCCAAAACCCCTATAGCAGATATATATATATTATATATATATATATATATATATATATATATATATAAGTGTGTGTGTGTGTGTGTGTGTGTGTGTGTGTGTGTGTGTGTGTGTGTGTGTATCTATCTATCTATCTATCTATCTATCTATCCGATATTTTACTAGAGCTTTAAAAATCATATACTTATTTTAGATTCCAACTAGGTTTCGCAAGCTAAGAACATTTCAAATTGATGAGATAAAGAATCAAGTGAAGAAAATTGGAGGATTTTATTTTTAGAAAAATAAAACCTATCCTTGAAACTTTGTGTCAACTAATCTAGAGACATCAGTCAGCAGTCCGCTCTAGATATCAGTTCCTTATACCGTGAACACAGCTTGGTTTTTCCGTTAATTAATGACTTGCACTAATGGAGATCGAACACAGGAGCTCTTGCATGCTGGTTAAGGGTCTTGCCACTGAGCTATATCCTCCAGGGATGAGCATACCCTTTCTGATATTAAAAACACAAAACTAGCCAAATAAAGTCATGTATATGCATGCAATATTCAGAATTACTGTAGTCTAAGGAGACACAGTTTCTTTTGTAACATTTAACAAAAGTGGGGTTTCTATATGTTTTCCAATCTATTAACATCTATGCTTAATAGTGGAAATTTTGAATTGTACAAAAATAAGCAGACTTGGAAGCACTCAGATTTAATATTTTCATATCTTCTTAAATAAAAACATACTAGATCTTTCTTCTCATCCCATGATTCACCTTCTCTCCTCAGACATAACTGGTACTTTTACTTGATACGTCTGCAGATTATGTTATTATGAGAATTGTTCTGCATAATTTAAAATTTACATGACTATGTTTCTATTCCATATGCTCCTGTTTTTTCACAAAATGTTATTTCTTGTAAATTAACCAGACAGATTCCTGTATCCCTGGGTAATTAGACTGCTGGGTGGGATTAGGCAATTGTCCTGGTTAGCGTCAAATGTCAACTTGACAAACAGCTAACAGTTACCTACAAGAGGAGTCTCAGTTGAAGTACTGTCTAGATCAAGTTGGTCTATGGGCATCTCCACCAAGGGGTGCCATCTTAATTTTAATTGATGTAGGTGAGCCCAGCCCACCGTAGGCAGCAATGTCCATAGGCAAGTGGTCCTGAGTTGTATAAAAAGCCAAGAGTGGACCTGAATGTGCCAGCAGGCAAGCATCTAGTTTCTACCTCAGTCCCTGCTTAAGTTCCTATCCTAACTTCCTTCAGTGAAGGCCCATGGCCTATAAGTGTAAGCCAAATAAACCCTCTTCTTCCGTAAGATAATTTCAGTCTGGGTGTTTTATCACAGCAGAAACACAGCTAGAACACTAATAATTTCAGATTCTCTGCACTGAAATTGTAGTGCAGTAGATTTCATGCCTTCTCACGTGTGCATAGAAACTTCCTGTCATTTACACCTCCAAGTAGAATGGTGATTATTCCACATTTACTAGTTATTGCAAATATGGAACTTATACTCCCAGGAGAAGGGATCAGACATTGTTTTATAGTCCATTGTTGCTTTCTGGATTTTGAGCCTCTTTCATTTGTTGAATACAGGTTTATTTCTCTGTGTTGTATTACAGTGTTAAATTGTTTCTGTTCTATAATTATCCTTTCAACCTTAATAATGGCTTTGTTTCTCAAGTTTATTTTGTATACAGTTATTTTGTATAAAGTTTGTATAAAACTTTAGACTTTTTTCCATTTCCTGTTTTATGTTATCTATGTTTTAAGTTTGTGCATCTGGAAAATCTGACTAAATGCAATCTCTTTGGTCAGCTAGGATTACTGATACATTGATCTATTTCTACCATCCATTTTTTTTCTCTTTTTACTGGCCTTTTGGTATGCTAATGCCACATTTGTGACTTCCTGGATTTTAAATTTTATCCTTCTGATACTTTGAAAATTATATATTTTCATTATGATACAACTAAAACATTATTGTATTTCCATTTGAGTGGGTATCTTTAAAACATGTATCATAAACTAAACATCCTAATGCTAACAGCATTTGCTAGAGCCATTAACTAATATTATACTTAAATAATACATAAGGATCTTATAGAAATGTCATTTCACTTAGCCCACTCCTTTTTTCATTATTGTTGCCTAGCATGTTCCCTCCCTCTTGCACTTTTTTAGAATATCACCATCAATCACATCTCCTATGTTCATAGACAATTTATATTGCTAGTGATTTGTTATCATATCACCTTCTTCTTGCTTCATATAGCTCTCTTCCTTACTCAGTTTCCTTCTTAGTGCTTCATCCTTTCATAGTTACCTTATTGAGGAGGTGTGAGGCAGTCAGTTTAAATGGAAATGCCACTTTCCCTGCCCCTAACTCCCAGATGAGTAGGCTAAACTTAATTAATTAGCATTTTCCATCCATTCGTGGAGACCTTACTCCCTTTACTTCTGTCTTCTTCATTCATTTTAAGAAGTCTGTTCTCAAACTTGTTTGCTGGGCAGTGGTTTCATATACCTTTACTTGGGAGGCAGAGGCAACCAGGACTTAGAATGGAGGCCAATTTGGTCTACAGAGCATGTCCTGTGTAGCTAGGGCTACACAGACAAACACTGCTTGAATCACAAACAACACCCCCCCCCCCCACCAACAACAAATGTGTTCCCTGGTCTTTAACTCTTTATTCTATTCCTTCCCGGTTTTCTTGTGCTTTCGGTTTCACTGTATGGTGTGTAGGGGTGGTTCTTCTCTTCCTTCTCCTTTTTCTCTTCGACATCTTCCTCCATCCCCTTCCATTTCCTCTTCTTTCTTAGTCGTACTTGGAACATAGTTTACTTTATCAGCTTGATTTTTCCTTTTTTCACCAGCTGTGGAAGTTTCTGGACACAATCTCTCTGAATTCTTTCTCTCTAATTCTGTCTATAGTTTCTTCTCCTAGAAGGAGGCCATCCAGAGAGGTCAGTGGGGGCCTTTAATTCTATGCATATTCCCTTTCTTATTCCCAGTGCTTGACTCTTCATATGTAACTCAGAAGTCACACTTATCCCTGGCAGTGAAGACTCTGACGCTCCACCAAGCCACACATATTACAATTGACTGCCTTCATTTCCTTCTGCAGGGTCTCCTTCAATAGGCACTTTCTTTTTTGCAAGCATCCCATCATATGCTTTCATTATTATTGCTGTTGTTGTTATTGTTGTTATGTATTTATTTGCTTTACATCCTGACTGATGATCCCCTCTTCTCTCCTCCCAATCATTTCCCCCTCACCTTTCCTCCCCACCCTATACCTACCTACTCCTCCTTCATTTCTCTTCATAAAAAGGGAGGCCTCCCATGGATATCAACCGGCCTTAGCATATCAAGTTGTAGTAAGACTAGGCACATCTCCGACTGAGGGTAGATGAGGCATCTCAGTTAGAGGAAAGGGTACCAAAGCCAGGCAACCAAGTCAGAGAAAGCCCCTGCTCCTGCTGTTAAGAGTCTGACGAGAAGACCAAGCTGTACAACTGTTACATACATGCAGAGGTCCTAGGTCAGTCCCACGCATGCTCTCTGTGGGCCCCTAGGAGCCCAGGTTAATTGATTCTGTGGGTTTCCATCAGTTGCTGTGTGAAGCTTCTCTGATGGTTTTTATGCTAGTCACCTGTCTGTAAGTAGAGCATAACATCATTAACAGTGTCAGAGGAGGGTTCCCTCTCATGGCAGTTCTTGTATTTCTTTGTTAATTCAAAATTTGTTTTTAAAGTTACCTCCCTATTGTTTTATCCTCAGTCCTTGAGTTTTGAGTCAAATAGTAGGCTATTTGGGGACTCTTCTGACCATCATAGTGACCATGTAGTGATGATGCTTTCTTTTCTTACTAACCAGGAACTCATCTTTGGCAGATGTTGTTTTCTGTGAACCCTGAGTTGCAGCTGTTTCTACAGGTATTCCTGGGCATCCTGCTGTGTTTTTACAGATTTCACTAGATCAGGAGACATATTTTTATTTTAACTTCCTATGACCTTTAGACCTATAGAACATTTAATGTGGTTTCTCTCTGCACAGAATCTTGAAACTCTTCACAAAGATAAGCTTCTTTGTGATGGTACTGAGATAATGAGTGAAGTTTTCTTGCTACCTCTTGACAAGATTAACCTTCTCTGTTTTGTTAGGTTGGGGGTTGAACCTATGGTCTCACACGTATAAGGAAGCCTCTTCCACTGAGCTGCTCCCTAGCTGGCTGCATGGATAATCTCTTGGATCCTAAACTCTATGTAGGTTCCAAGCCCAGGTCTCGGTCCTGTGTGTCTGTATGGCTTTCCCAATATATCACCCAGTTCCACGCAGATATCAAAGAAAACAAAGTAGAACACAATAAACAGTTGGGTGTGATAGTTTATGCATGTAATCTTAGCAGGAAACTGAGATAGGATCACTCTGGGTTTCAGGCCATACTCAACTACATACATACACAGTTAAAAATAATCTGTGTACCTAGATGAATTCAAATTATGAAAACATTAAAGTGAAAGAAACAACTTTCACAGAGCAAAAGTTGAATCACTGTGTATTGGAAGGAGAGACTACAGGATTGTGCTGAAAGTGGAGCATCAATCTAAAATGAAATGGAAAGAACTGAGATTCAACAAGTCTATTTCTCAGAACTGATTCTTTAGATAAACTTACATGGGAACTTTTTAAAGATCCATCATATAAGACATCCTTGGGTGCCCTTTCCAAGCTTAATGAATCCTATTTGTTGAGATCACTGGTCAGTGAGCTTGTACTAATTATTTGCTGTGTTTCTATCCTGTGAGTGATTATTTTGACCTATTAGCTCATGCATGTGAAATATATGATGTCTGACCACCTGCAATCTGAAGTAGCAGCAATTTCATCTAGTGCAAACTATGAATAGAGTAGTTTATTCTTTCTCCCTTTGCTTCTGTCCACACTGGCTAAGCATTCAGGAGAGCCCAAGGCTCATTTATGGACCTCAACATTACATAATTAGAAACAATGATTTATATAATCAGAGTATCACCCAAGGAAGCAAATTATCTGTTTAAAACTGCAGAATTTGGATAAAATGATATCGTCCTTGTTAGCATGTATTTTAAAGTAGAAAAGCAAAGATTATGTGTGGGATTTTATTGAATCCTTATTTCAGAAGTGTGTAGGCATTGCTCTTCCTATGTCTCCTGAAGCAGTTCTCTTTTGCCCTCTCCTTGAGTTCATTTTTACAAGAAGCATTTGAACAGAGAATGGGAAATCCCACATATTCATGCTCACAGTCTTAGTCACTTAGCATTCCAGAAGAACCTGGTTGCTTGGGCTGCAGAAGAAAACAGTGTGATGTCATGGATGCTGCCATAGCAAGTAGTTTGGAGCCAGGGTGTGCTTTCAGTTGTAGCCTCCTCCTTGCCCCAGGTCCTATGTTGTCTCTAGGTGTCCTAACTCACTACCATGCTCAACTCAGATGATTGATACCCTTACAAACGGTTTACCCTTCATTGGGTGGTGGCTTTCCTGCAGTTTGTATTCTGAATAGGCATTGTTCTTGGTTGGTTTTGCCTAAAGCCTCCAGAAACATCACCTACATTCAACCAAAAACTCTTCTTCATCTTTTCTCATTCAGTAGCTTCTAGGAGGACACTTCAGTGTTTCTGTCTTCAGAGTCTCTAGTGGGAATTCTGTGTAGTCCACATGATAGAGGGATGTGGAGAGAGGGGCAGGAGGCTAGCCTGGTCTTGGCTTCACTGCCTTGTTCTCATCTTACACATTTAAAACTTTGCAGGAAGACTGAGCTAAAAGGCCAACAGAAGCTCAAACAGATTTACAAATATATGGGGAGTAATATGCCATTAACTTTTCCATTTTATTTGTCTGCATGTGTGTATACATTTGCATGTGGTATACGCATATATATGTGTTCATGTATATGCATGCATGTGTGCACAAGTGGACAGAGGTTCATATGTATGTATGATGTACACATATGTGTGGAGAGTGGAGGTCATGTCAGGTACTTTCAGTCACTATTTTAGTTCTTCTTCAAGTAAGTTCATCACTGGAAGAGCCCAGTAATAGTTTCTCTTCCAGGAACAGGCTCCATCAGAACCATTTGTTTTCAGATCTTCTGTGTCTAGTATTTCCCTTTGGTGCCTTTCCATGGACATAGCATAGCCAAGACTTTCTGTCTTGTTTAGATTTAATTTTTAAAAAAATATGCAGAATGTACCATAAATATAAAGAAGGAATGTAAACTGTATTGAAGTGTATAGTTATCATTATCCAGCTGAAAACTAGACCCTCACCATGATTTTGAAGGCTCCGTGTGCATCTTCTTCTCTCTGCCTCCGATTGATGGCTTCAGTTTTCACTCCTGATTCATGCTTGCATGTGTAGTTTAACACACATATCATGAAGCATTTGCTAGTCTCACATGAGTTTCCATTATAAGTACTAAATGCATAGTCTTGGAAAGTTGTGTATCACTCACAGGTTATTGAAACACAGTAAGTAGTGCAAGCTTACTTACCAGTGAATTCAACAGTTAGGATTCCTTAGGGTTGAAAAGATCATCCAAGCATCTCATGTAAGTATAATCTTTAAAAAGTTCTTGTAGGTTTATATACTTAAGAATTAATTCTGAGAAATATTTAGAGAAATATAGACTAATAGATTGTAGGCTTTATATACCTTTTTTATTTAGATATGCTGAATGGGATAATACTTGCATAATTGTATGTTGAGTTGTTTTTTTGTTTCTGAACTGGAGATTAAATCCAGGACCATGAACATGCTAGGCAGGTAGTCGACCACTGAGCTACGTCCTCAGCCCTATGTTTTACTTTTAATTTGAGGCTGGATCTAGCCTTAAACTTGAGATTTTCCTGTCTGTGTCACTAATTCTGCCTTACTTTCTGTCTTGTTCCTTTTCCAGGCTCAAAGTTGTAGTCTAGATAACTGTGTATAAAGTCTCGAATTACGAACAAAACTTTGCATTCATTTGATTTTGCTTTTCTGGTATCATTGCTTAAACCTAAATTTTTGCTTAAACAAACAGACACACAAACAAACTCCTCTTTTTAACCAAGTACTTGGCTCAACTAACGATTTTTCTTCTTACCTTAAGATTAAAATCTTAGAAATAATAGCTCACCATGACTGTCTCTGTGTCTTAGCTCATGAAAGGCTATTTTTCTTATTTGGTTCTCTATTAAAGGTTAAAATAAGCCATAAAGAGTTTGGAGCCTGGTACTCTTAGTCTTGAGCACAGCATCCTTTATTTTACGGAAGCATCCTGCTTCCCCCTTGTTCTTTTATCTTGCAGATAGAGTGAAATTTTTTATTGCATAGTGGGATGGTCCTTGGAATTATTGGGCTCTGAATTTCAAAGTTCTGTATAAATCAGGGTGAATGAGTGCACGGAGGCGGGGGGAGTTTGGAAGGAAAATTTGACTTTGGAAATGAAAACACCTAAATCTGCTTTTAGCAATTTATGAAACAGTGATAGAATCAACACCAAGGGGAAGCAGTTCAACCCTGTGTCTCCTTCCATCCAGAACTATGGTTCACGGTGTAGTCAAGAAGCTAGCTTGTGAAACGTCACACTTGCTGGCTAGGAGGGCTAGTAAACAGCTTGTCCTTTGGGCAAGGATCTGGATACCGCAAGACTGTTGATGGTTGGGTGCTGTATTTCATCTACATTTGTGCAAGTTTAGAAAAGGGAATTATGATGATACCCAATGTGATTCAAAGAGCAAACGCTTGTTGTCTCAATGAACTCTCTTCAGAGTAATTATCTTAGTAATTTAGCATCATTTATTCAAGTCCCTTCACATTTATGCTCATGCAAAGACACTTGATTGTCAGGACCATAAACCTCCTGTGCTTAAACCACTGACAGGTGTCACATACATTCACAGATGAACGGTAGGATGTGGCCTTCAAATTGTCCTCAATCTAAAGGGAGATCAGCCAAGTAGAAAACTAATTTAGTTCACAAACAAGACAACAAGTAACAGGTAAAAAACCAGATAGGGCATAGGAAGGGTCACATGTGGGGAACCAGACTCAGCAGCCTGGAAATCTATTCTATGAAGCAGATGTAAGAGGCTGCATCTGGCTTGATCTCTCTTGATTTCCCACCCTCAGCCCTGTTTGCTTTTATAGAACAACTAAATTGTTAACTCATTTCTGTGTTGACTCCTTTGCTGGGGACACAACTCAGCACATTCTATGGGACTTGCTGGTCATCAGCCTACAGGTACCACATCACGTGATCCACCAGCATATTCTCATGGGCCACACTATCTCTGAAACTCTTCCAGACAGTGATAGTGCATGATGGGCCTGACAGTTGTCCCTCAGCTGACTTCTCTAGCTGGCCAACTGGCCAGCTGGCCTCTGGTGTTTCCCTCTGTAATAATAATCCCCATTTCTAATTCTGTCTTGACATCTGCTTCCCATAAGCCATAAACCAACACCCTCGAAGTTTATTTTTGAATTTTAGTACTTAGCTTTAAGTGGTTGTTTGTGTTTCACTCTCTGAACTAGCATGCTTCCTTTGCACATGATAAACATCACTTTGGTTTTGTTCTTGAGAAGGCAGGCATGCTTTTACAATGTGATTTCAGGATAGATTGGAGACCTTGGCCCTGCCCAACTTTGCAAAGGCTTACCTGGGATCTGACTGGCTTCTGGGTGTCCAGTATATGAGTGCTGTCTTCTCTCAGTTCTCTTCTCTATGGCAGAGTTGGCTGAAGTTCAAAGACTTGATGAACAAGTTCTTCAGACAGAGTGGGTTTCTTTTCCCTGTCATTCTTTTAATACAAAGTATTTTTATAGCTCTTGACTAGCAGGTGGTTTGATTAAAAAAAAAAATAAGCCAGTGCTCTAGCATTTAAGAAGCCAGCATTAATTTCAGAGAATGTGTGTGATCTATGAGACAGCTTTCTCTATGGAAAGTTCCTCTCCTCCCTCTTCTTTCCCTTTCTCTTTCCTTTCCACAACAGCTATAGGAATAATTTTGGAGAGAAAACAATGCATCATGTTCTAGAAGTTGGTTGTAACCTCTAAATACCAGGAATATATAGAAGTTCATTTTTAGTTCTTAGAGATTCTGTCCCACTGGTTTCAGTATACAATAACTGTAATAGCAGAATTTACACATTGCATTTTCTTAAAATGCTAGCTAGAAAGCAATGCATTATGAAACAAAAGTAATTATGCTTTGGTGAAGTTGTGGAGTTGAGCTTTATCTTAGCTCCTGGGAGAACACTTCAGTGTTTCTGTCTTCAGAGTCTCTGTTCAGAGTGGGAATTCTGTGTGGTCCAGATGTTAGAGGGGTGTAGAGAGAGGGGCAGGAGGCTAGCCTGGTCTTGGCTTCACTGCCTTGTTCTCATCTTACACATGTAAAACTTTGCAGGAAGACTGAGCTAAAAGGCCAACAGAAGCTCAAACAGATTAAAAAATATATGGGGAATGATATGCTATTAACTTTTCCATTTTATTTGTGTGCATGTGTGTATACATTTGCATGTGGTATATGCATATATATGTGTTCATGTATATGCATGCATGTGTGCACAAGTGGACAGAGGTTCATATGTATGTATGATGTACACATATGTGTGGTGAGTGGAAGTCATGTCAGGTGCTTTCAATCACTATCTTAGTTGTTTGTTTGTTTGTTCACTGTGTGTGTGCATGTGTGTGCACACGTGTATGTGTACACACATGCATGTCTTGACACTCAGAGAAATCAGAAGAGGAAATTATGGCGCTGGAGTTACAAGTGATTGTCAGCTACCCAAATGGTTGCTGAGAACCAAACTAGCATCTTCTGGAAGAGCATCAAGCATTCTTAACTGTTAAACCAGTTCTCCAGTCCTAAAAATACTTTGCAATTTGTAAGATGAGTTTGACTTCTATGGTATTAGTGACTGAACATGGGTCCTCATGCAGAATAAGCAAGGACTCTACCATTGACCTATCCTAGCACCACCCCTCACGTTATTCTTTAAGACAGGATTTCTAGCTGATAAAGCTAGACTGGCTGGTCACGCTGCTACTGGGATTCCTTGTCTCTGCATTTCCAGTGCTGGGGTTATAGAAAATCAAGCTGGCATCTGACACTGACACTTGAAGATTGTTCAGAATCAGTAGTTGCCACGAAGGGATGAATGGATGGACGTAAACTTTGGCATTTATTTAAACTGGTGTTTTAATGTCATACTTCCAGAAACGTCACAAATATGTTAAGAAGATATTTTCACAAACAGTAGAAAGTAACTTGAAAGCAACTTCCTTTACAGAGAAAGGCTTCTTGCAGAGAAATGTTCTACTGAACTAAAACACAGCCATCAGATTCAAACCACTCACACTGGAACTTTACTATCATGCAATCTTCCATTCCTTGAGTTTTCTGGTTGTCCTACTAAAAAGTCATTTGTTATCCAACCTAGGGCCATTTAATGGTCATTTCTTTTAACCCTCCCTAAATCTGAAATGTTTTCTCATCTTGACCTCTCAAATCCAAATGACTTCTTTATAGATTGTCTCTTGGAGTGAGCATCTCTGATGACATTTTGATCTCATATTCAGCCTGGCAAGACCTTCACCAGTGTGGTGCTGTGTCCTCAGGTTGTTTGGTGAATAATTAATTCACCAGGATAACAACACTCACTGTGATCACTTGGCCAAGAAGATACTGTCCCTGCAAAAGTTCCTATTGGTTTCCATTTTTAATTACCACAGGGTACACTAAATTCATGTGAATGGCTCCTTCCTCCCCTTCTTCCTTCTTCTCCTTTTATTGCATGTGTAAGCGACAGTGCATGTGTTACAGTGTACATTTCAAAGTTAATCGACCATCTTGTGGAGCCAGAGCTCTCCTTCTGCATCCATATCGGGTCAGAGACTCAGACTCCACTTGCTGGACTTGTATAGCAAGCACGTTTACCTGCTAAGCCATCCTGACAGTCCTTGTCTCTTTCTTGTCCTTCTCTTCCTCTTCTCATTTTTCTTCTCATTGTCATGGGCCTTTCTACTTTATACATGAAATATATACCTGTGATCTGGAATGTTTATTCTTGTCTATATCTTGGCCCTGGAACTGTCTTTAAGTCATTTATTTAGTATTGGTTGCCCATTTGTCTCAATTGTATTTAAAAACTGATAGCCATCAAGACGGCTGAGAGCCTTCACACCACAGAGGCCAAGTGATGCCTTCTGGGCTTCATGCTTTGCATCCAATGTCCACATAACTTTTCCGGGTTGACATCTAAGCGGCATCTCAAAGTCAGCAAGCTCACACCTAAATTTCTGCTTCCCTAACACAATCTCCTTATTGTCCTCCCTAACACAAATACCCCTCTGTTCCATCTTCCCTGATTAATGTTACGACTGCTCCCAGACAAGGCTGTGTGTGTGTGTGTGTGTGTGTGTGTGTGTGTGTGTGTGTATTTGCACATATAGAGTCACATCTTTGTGTGTACAAACATGTGAGCATGCATAAGCCTGATGTCAGTGTCAGGAACTGTTCTCATCTCTTGTTCCTGCATTTCATCTTGTATCCATCTGTAGACTATTTCACTGCCCTGTGTGGTTCATTTGTTCTTTTCACCATCTTCTCTCACAATCCAATATAAATAACGATCTCTCGCTATTTTTATTTTATTTTATATAGTTTTGGTGCATGTGTATATATGTATGTGTTCTTGTAGGTGGGTGTAAATGTCTGTGCATGGGCAGGTGTGTGTGTGTGTGTGTGTGTGTGTGTGTGTGTGTGTGTGTGTGTCTGTGTCTGTGTCTGTGTCCGTGTCTGTGTGTACCAACTGTAGACAGAGTGGATATCTTCTCAATGACTCTCAAGGTCCTCCCACTGAATCTGGGATTCACAAACTGACTGGAGTAAAAGGCCAATGAGCTTCAGATCCCTGTGCCCTGCATTCCTCAGTATTGACGTTACAGGCAGACGCTTTGGTGCCTGGCCTTTACATGGGTGCTGGCATCCAAACTCGACTTCTCACACTGCTGTGGCAGGTGAAGCATCTCTCCAGCCCATGTACTAAACTTCTAAACAAACCACTGAATATGAGCTATAAAAGATTTGGAGATTAGTAAATTCACTCATTAATTGAAGTCCAAAAGAAAGACTATTTCACAGACAATCTAATAGAACTGAGAGGTCATCTGTTCCACATGTTTCAGATGCACCTCAAAGGAGCTAAATGTCAGCACGTTCACACTGGATGGGTGTGAGGAACAGAGCCAGGGAGTTAGGCACCAGGGTAGCGGGTAGAAATAGGGAAGCTTTGCCCTGAAGGGACAAGGCTGTTCTGCTGCTAAGGCTGTAATGAAGTGCGAAGGGTGGAGGTGTTGAGAAGATGAGCGGAGGAAACATGGCCACTTTTCTTTGTGCCCTGTCAAGACAAAAAGATCTAGTTTAACCTGAAGGGATGAACCTTCTGACAAGTTCTCCCCAGCTTTGTACTCTTGATCTGCCAGCAGCTAGATTCCTTCTTCATGGGCATTATTCGTTGGTAGAGAATGTTCTCTAGGGTGAAAGAAGACTGTGTATCAGTAGAGAGGCGTTGGGTGGGGAGAGCCAGTGTCCCTGTAACACGATAACTCTTACATTTTGAAAGCCCATGGAGACTCACTTTGTATTTTACTTTTACACTATATGAGAAAATTTCCCACCTCTTCTCTGCTCAGGATTAACCCTTCCTTTAGCTAAGTGTCACTTGAAAACTAAATTTAAAAGAACTGGTAACACTGAGGGGTCAGAATTTTGGTTTTGTATTTGTTTTATCTTTTGACACACAGGGTCTTACCATCTAACCCAGGCTAGCATCCAACCTGAGATCTTCCTGTCCAGGGCTAGGATAACAAGTGTATGTTACCAAGCCCAGACAGAATGCTGCTTATTCTGCTTTTACAGATAAGTTCTTTTCTTCCTTTCGCATTTTAAATGTCATTCATAATCACATTGCTATTTACCTAAGACTTTTGTTTTGGAAGCAGTCTTTTTCTTTTTCCTTGTTGTTTTGCTTTGCTTTGCTTGAGACAGAGTCTCACTTTGTTCTCTTGATTGGCCTAAAGCTTGGGCAGTCTGCCTTGAACTCATACTTCATAGAGATCCTCCTCCTGCCTCCCCTCCTGAGATCAAAGGAGTGTGCAATCACACTCAGCTAGAAACAGTCTTTTTGTTACTGATATTGTCTTAATAGTAACAATTATTACATATTAGGCAATGCATGTAGGTGCATGCCTCTAATTCCAGTTCAAGTGAAGACACAAGAGAATGACCCCAAGTTTGAGACTAGCAAGTTTCAGTCCAGCAAAGGCTACATAGTGAGATCCTGTGCTAGAAAAATCTAAGCAAGCAAGAATTCCATACGAATCACTGCAGTGCTCCTTCAAGTTACAAAATAAAGGATGTCATAAAGCAACATGTATTAATTCCCAAATCTTATTCATCAGTCTAGTGTGCAGAATCAAAGATCTTTAAAGACTGTATTTTATGAAGAAAATCTACCTTATTTTGGTTTGCAATCATCAAGGACACATTTTCTTATCAGTAGATTAAATATTTATCTTTTAATCATGTTTGCTCCAAGTGTCTATGCATATAGTCAATAAGAAAATCTCTAATAATATGAAGACCAATAACTCTCACAACTAAGTTTCTCCAGTTGCTTATTTTTGTTCATATTTCAATTAGCAGGCCCCTATCCATCCAGTTACTAAAGCCTTGGCATTATCTTGACCACTTCCCCTATCTGATCACTCAAATTTAATGTCAAGGTCGTCTTATTTTGTCTTCTAAAAACTGTGTTCTTTCCACTCTCCTTCCCTCATGACTACATGCCTGACTCATCCCTCATGCCTGGATTACTGGGGGAAATTAGGAATTTTCCTTTTAAGAGACCATCCTGGTGCCTCTCCACCCCTTACAGAATTCATATCCTTTCTCTCCCTCCTCCTGCTCTTCCTCCTTCTCCTCCTCCTCTTCCTCTTCTGTTTGGCTTTCTTTTATCTTTTGTTTATTGGATATTTTATTTACATTTCAGATGTTATCCCCTTACCCCATTCTCCCCCTACCCAGGAACCCCCTATCCCATCTCCCCTCCTGCTTCTATGAGGATATTCCCCCCCACCCCCTACTCCCATCTCCCCACCCTGGAATTCCCCCACACTGGGAATCCAGCATTCATGGGACCAAGGATTTCCTCTCCCACCTAAGCCGGACAAGGCCATCCTCCCCTACATATACATCTGGAGCCATGGGTCCCTCCCTATGTGCTCCCAGGTTGGGGGTTTAGACCCTGGGAGCTCTGGTTGGTTGGTATTCTTGCTCTCCCCATGGGGCCGAAAACCCTTTCAGTTCCTTCAGTCTTCTCTCTAATGCCTCTTAGCTGTGAGCAATCCACCTCGGAATATGTCAGACTCTGGCAGACCTCTAAGGAGACAGTTATATCAGGCTCCTGTCAGCATGCATTTCCTGATATCCACATCAGCATCTACCCTTGGTGACTGCACATGGGATGGATACCCAGGTGGAACAGTCTCCAGATGGCCCCTCCTTCCATTTCTGTTCCACACTTTGACTCCATATTTGCTCCCTTGAGTATTTTGTTACTCCTAAGAAGGACAGAAGCACCCACACCTTGGTCTTCCTTCTTGATGAGCTTCATGTGGTCTGTGAGTTGTATCTTGGGTATTGCAAGCTTCTGGGCTAATATCCAGGTATCAGTGAGTGAATACCATGTGTGTTCTTTTGTGATTGGGTTACTTCACCCAGAATATTTTCTAGTTCCATCCATTTACCTAAGAATTTCTCGAATTCATTGTTTTTAATAGCTGAGTAATACTCCATTGTGTAAATGTACCACATTTTCTGTATCCATTCCTCTATTGAAGGATATCTGGGTTCTTTCCAGCTTCTGACTGTTATAAATAAGGCTGCTATGAACACAGTAGAGCATATGTCCTTGTTGTGTGTTGGAGCATCTTTTGGGTATATGCCCAGGAGTGGTACAGCTGGGTCCTCAGGTAATGCTATGTCCAATTTTCTGAGGAACCGCCAGACTGATTTCCAGAGTGGTTATACCAGCTTGCAATCCCACCAACAATGGAGGAGTATTCCTCTTTCTCCATATCCTCGACAGCATCTGTTATCAACTGGATCTTAGCCATTCTGACTGGTGTGAGGTGGAATCTCAGGGTTGTTTTGATTTGCATTTCCCTGATGACTAAGGATGCTGAACATTTCTTTAGGTTCTTCTCAGCCATTCAAGTTTCCTCAGTTTAGAATTCTTTGTTTAGCTCTGTACCTCATTTTTAATAGGGTTATTTGGTTGTCTGGAGTCTAATTTCTTGAGTTCTTTGTATATATTGGATATTAGCCTTCTATTGGATGTGGGATTGGTGAAGATCTTTTCCCAATCTGTTGGTTGCCATTTTGTCCTATTGACAGTGTCCTTTGCCTTACAGAAGCTTTGCAACTTTATGAGGTCACATTTGTCAGTTCTTGATCTTAGAGCATAAGGCATTGGTGTTCTGTTCAGGAACTTTCCCCCTGTGCCCAAGTATTCAGGGTTCTTCCCCCCTTCTCTTCTATTAGTTTCAGTGTATCTGGTTTTATGTGAATGTCCTTTATCCACATGGACTTGAATTTTGTACAAGGAGATAAGAATAGAAGTATTTGCATTCTTCTACATGCTGACCTCCAGTTGAACCAGCACCATTTGTTGAAAATGCTGTCCTTTTTCCACTGGACAGTTTTAGCTCCTTTGTCAAAGATCAAGTGACCATAGGTATGTGGGTTCATTTCTGGGTCTTCAATTCTATTCCATTGATCTTCCTGCCTGTCTCTGTACCAATACCAGGCAGTTTTTATCACTATTGCTCTGTAGTACAGCTTGAGGTCAGGGATGATGATTCCCCCAGAAGTTCTTTTATTGGTGAGAGTAGTTTTCCCTATCTTGGGTTTTTTGTTATTCCAAATGAATTTGAGAATTGCTATTTCTAACTCTGTGAAGAATTGAGTTGGGATTTTAATGGGGATTGCATTGAATCTGTAGATTGCTTTCAGCAAGATGGCCATTTTTACTATATTAATCCTGCCAATCCATGAGCATGGGAGATCTTTCCATCTTCTGATATCTACTTAGATTTATTTCTTCAGAGACTTGAAGTTCTTGTCATACAGATCTTTCACTTGCTTGATTAGATTCACACCGAGGTATTTTATATTATTTGTGACTATTGTGAAGGGTGTCATTTCCCTAATTTCTTTCTCAGCCTGTTTATTTTTCACATAGAGGAAGGCTACTGATTTGTTTGAGTTGATTTTATAACCCGCCACTTTGCTAAAGTTGTTTATCAGGTTTAGGAGTTCTCTGGTGGGCATTTTGGGGTCACTTAAGTATACTATAATATCATCTGAAAATAGTGATATTTTGATTTTTTCCTTTCCTATTTATATCCCTTTGACTTCTTTTTGTTGTCTAATTGCTCTGACTAGGACTTCCACTACTATATTGAATAGGTAGGGAGAGAATGGGAAGCTTTGTCTAGATCCTGATTTTAGTGGAATTGCTTTAAGTTTTTCTCCATTTAGTTTGATATTGGCTACAGGTTTACTGCATATCACTTTTACTATGTTAAGGTATGGGCCTTGGATTCTTGACCTTCCCAAGACTTTTATCATGAAGGGATGTTAAATTTTGTTAAATGATTTCTCAGTATCAGTGAGATGATCATGTGGGTTTTTTCCTTTGAGTTTGTTTATATAGTGAGTTACATTGATGGATTTCCTTATATTGAACCATCCCTGCATTCCTGGGATAAAGCCTACTTGATAATTATGGATGATTGTTTTGATGTCTTCTTGGATTCGGTTTGCAAGAATTTTTATCAAGTACTTTTCCACTGTCAATATTCTTAAGGGAGATTGGTCTGAAGTTCTCTTTCTTTGTTGGGTCATTGTGTGGTTTAGGAATGAGTATAATTGGGGCTTCATAGAACAAATTGGGTAGTGTTCCCCCTGTTTCAATTTTGTGGAATAGTTTGAAGAGAATTGGTATTAGGTCTTCCTTGAAGGTCTGATAGAATTCTACACTAAAACCATCTGGTCCTGGCTTTTTTGGTGGGGAGACTTTTAGTGACTGCTGCTATTTCTTTAGGGGTTATGGAACTGTTTAGATGGTTTATCTGGTCCTGATTTAACTTTGGTAACTGGTATCTGTCTAGAAAATTGTCCATTTCCTCCACATTTTCCAGTTTTGTATTTTCCAGTTCCAGTATGGGATTTTCTAGTAGGATCTGATGATTTTTTTAATTTCCTCAGTTTCTGTTGTTATATCTCTCATTTCAGTTCTGATTTTATTAATTTGGATACTGTCTCCATGCCCTCTGGTTAGTCTGGCTAAGGGTTTATCTATCTTGTTGATTTTCTCAAAGAACAAGCTCCTGGTTTTGTTGATACTTTATATAGTTCTTTTTATTTCTATTTGGGTGATTTCAGCCCTGATTCGATTATTTCCTGCCATCTACTCCTCTTGGGTGTATTTGCTTCGTTTTGTTCTAGAGCTTTTAGACGTGCTGTCAAGTTGCTAGTGTATGCTGTCTCCAATTTCTTTTTGTAGGCATTTAGAGCTATGAGTTTTCCTCTTAACAGTGCTTTCATTGTGTCCTGTAAGTTTTGGTACGATGAGCCTTCATTTTCATTAAGTTCTAAAAAGTCTTTAACTTCTTTGTTTCTTCCTTGACCAAGTCATCATTGAGTAGAGCATTGTTCAGTTTCCACGTGTATGTGGGTTTTCCATTGATTTTTTTATTACTGAAGACCAGCATTAGTCCATGGTGATCTGATAGGATGCAAGGGATTATTTCAATCTTTTTGTATCTGTTGATGCCTGATTTGTAACCAATTATATTTTGGAGAAGGTAACATGTGGTGCTGAGAAAAAGATATATTCTTTTGTTTTAGGATGAAATATTCTACAGATATCTGTTAAATCCATTTGGTTCATAACTTCTGTTAATTTCATTGTGTCTCTGTTTAGTTTCTATTTCTATGATCTGTTCATTGCTGAGAGTGGGGTGTTGACATCCCCCACTATAATTGTGTGAGGTGCAATGTGTGTTTTGAGCTTAGTAAAGTTTCTTTTATAAATGTGGGTGCCCTTGCATTTGCAGCATAAATGTTCAGAATTGAGAGTTCATCTTGGTAGATTTTTCCTTTGACAAGTATGAAGTGTCCTTCCTTTTCTTTTTGATAACTTTTGGTTGAAAGTCGATTTTATTCGAAATTAGAATGACTACTTCAGCTTGTTTCTTGGGACCATTTGCTTGGAAAATTGTTTTCCAGCCTTTTACTCTGAGGTAGTGTCTGTCTTTGTCACTGAGGTGCATTTCCTGTATGCAGCAAAATTCTGGGTCCTGTTTATGTGTCCAGTCTGTTAGTCTATATATTTTTATTGGATAATTGAGTCCATTGATATTAAGAGATATTAAGGAAAATGATTGTTTCTTCCTCTTATTTTTGTTGTGAACTTTTTGCATTTTCTTTGACAGTTGTGTCAATATTTTCTATGGTATCTTCTGCACCTGAGATTCACTCTTCTATCTTTTGTATTCTGTTGGTGATGCTTGCATCTATGACTCCTGATCTCTTTCCTAGGTTTTCTATCTCCAGGGTAGTCTCCCTTTGAGATTTCTTTATTGTTTCTACTTCCATTTTTAGATCCTGGATGGTTTTGTTTAATTTCTTCACCTGTTTGGTTGTGTTTTCTTGTAATTCTTTAAAGGATTTTGTGTGTTTCCTCTTTAAGGGCTTCTACCTGTTTACCTGTGTTCTCCTGTATTTCTTTAAGGGAGTTATGTATGTCCTTCTTAACATCCTCTATCATCTTCAGGAGAAGTGATTTTAATTCTGAGTCCTGCTTTTCTGATGTGATGGGGTATCCAGGACTTGCTATGGTGGAAGAACTTGGTTTTGATGATGCCAGGTAACATTGGTTTCTGTTGCTTATGTTCTTGTGCTTGCCTTTCGCCATCTGTTTATCTCTAGTGCTACCTGCATTCACTGTCTCTGACTGGATCCTGTCTTTCCAGTTATCTTGCTTGTGTCAGAACTCCTCAGAGTCCAGATGTCTCTGTGATCCTGAGCTCCTGGGTGGAAGAGCTCCTGGGACTCAGGTTTTTTCTGGAATCCTGAAATCCTGCTACTCCGAGTGCAGTGGTTCCTCAGCTGCTCTGAGTGCAGTGGTTCCAACACTGCTCTAAGATGGTTCAGTATATGGTATCTTCACAGGAGCAGACCAGCCAGGTGTCTGCCCCAACCAAAAGGACCAAGAGAGGGGCAGAGGGAGAGTGGTATTCCAGAGGGGCAGGGTTTGGGTGAGTGATGGGTTCAGAGTGCCCCAGGCTACCAGTTGCAGTTCTGGGGCATAGGGTTGTGGGGAAGGGTTCTTACTAGCTGCTCTAAGAAGATTCAGGATAAGGTGTCTTCATGTGAGCAGACCAGCCAGGTGTCTGCCCCAGCCAAAAGGACCAAGCAAGGGATGAAAGGGGGGTGGTATTCCAGAGGAGTGGGGTTTGGGTGGGTTGTGGCCACAGGTATATTCTTTTGTTTAGGTAGGTTGCAGCCAAAAGGACCCTGTTTGGTTTTTCAAGACAGGGTTTCTCTGTATAGATTTGGCTGTTCTTAGACTCACTCTGTAGACTAGGCTGGCCTCAAACTTGGAGATCTGCTTGCCCCTGTCTCCTGAGTGCTGAGATTAGAGTGTAACACACACACACACACACACACACACACACACACACACACAACATTTTCCCTCCTCCTCCCCTTTTTCAAATAAATAGATGTATTTCCAAAGCTGTCACCTCTACTTTGCTTGTTCTTAGTTGCCACGTAGAATTGTAGTAGTTTCTTTACTTGTTGCTGTGATAAAATATTCTCACAGAAGCAACTTAAGGAGCGAAAGTTTGTTCTGGCTCACACTTCAGGGATGTGTCAGTCTATCATGGCAGGGAGTGAAGGCAGCAAGAGCTTGAAGTAGGTGGTCACATTCCGTCTACAGTGAGGAACAGAGAGAGGTGAATGGAACATGACCGCTCGGATCCCTTTCTCCACTGGCACAGGCCAGGATCCCAGCCAGGGAAAAGCTGCACTCATATAGGGAGAGTTCCCATATCAGTTATTACAATTATGAAAGATTTTAAGGAAATTCTAGATTCTAGATACAGTAATTAATACTAACAATGACAGCATCATTATTTGGTTATTGCATGTCCAGGACACAATGTATTAGAACCCTCAAGTGAGGACTTACCAGTGAAGGGCAGCTGTAGCCAGCACCAGTGGTGCCATTGAGCTGGTGAACTCAGTCTGCTTTCTCTTGACACCTGTGGCCTTTAGTTCCATGGATAAACAGACCACCTTGGTCCAGTGATAGGATTATAGACTGGCCTACTGGGTTGTGTGTGTGTGTGTGTGCGCGCGCGCAGATAAGTGTGCATGTGCTGGGGCTATAGACTGAACCCAGGGTCTCGCTTAGGTTTAGCCCATTCTCTAATTCTAAGCTCTACCCTAACACCACTTCCTCTTCCTGAATACAAGCTCCTTCAGGAATCTTGGCTTTTCACCCAGTTCTTAGGGTATGGCAGACATCCACGTCATAGCTGATATTCAGAATCAAGACAAAGCAAAACAACTCTGAGTCATGAAGAGAAAATTAAATTATTGTTTAATACTGTTTGAAGAGCCTGGAACAATGAATTCCATTGTGAATATTATATTTAGAAACATCTCCATCTACTCCAGATAACCAAAGGAAAGAGGTTTTCTCCTAAGAAAGGTGAATATAAATTTAGTATAATCCACACCCCACACCCACCACCCTAGCTGCAGTTATGATTCCACTAATGGCTTATTACAGATCCTTTATGTTGAGGAAGAGAGAGCCAAGATTCCCACTTTACAAATCAATTCCTAAAGCTATAGGCCAGTTATCTTCCCAGAGTCACAGCTATTGAGAGTTAGGACCAGACCTTCTAGTCAATTCAGGGTGTTAGTGGTGGTGTGAGAAATCACAGGCATGGCATGAATTCAGGCTCATGCATGGATTTAGGCTCATGCATGGATTTAGGCTCATGCATGGATTCAGGCTCATACTATACTTTTGGTCATATGTTGAGCCACAACGGGTTTAACTTCTTTAAACGAGGACAATCTGTAATCAGGTCATTTTATCACACAACAAAGTGGAAAGTGTAGAGTAGGCCACAGAAGGGAATCTTTGTGGCTCCATGAACTGAATTTCCTTTATTTCTTTAAGCTACAAGATCAGACACTAATCCCAGTCTCCTGTCTCAGTCAAATTTTGCTGCCATAACAAAATACACAGACTAATTTATAAACAACATGAATGTATTTCTCACATTCTAGAGGCTAGGGAGGTCATGATGAAGATGATGGGAGGTTTTGTGTCTGGTAAGTCTGCTCTCTATTGTCAAGGTCTTCATGCTGCAGAGAACAAAAGGCAAAAGGGACAGCTGCTGTATAAAATATCTTTTGTAAGAAAATAAATCCTACCTATGGTACCCTGCTGACAGCCATGTTCCCAAACTCCCATTCTTAAAATGATCACATTGACAGTTAAGTTTTAACAAATATTTTGGGGACAAATATTCAGACCATAGCACTACCTCCCTATTTTACTAACTTTTTAAAATTTCTGTTTCATTACTTTACAAGTGATACTAGAATAATACTATCCTCAGTTGTATCAATTATAATTGGATATGTGCAAAAACAAGCAACCCCCAACTCTCAATGATCTTAAATAACTCAAACTTTCTCACTCATTCATGACCATTTTGGTCCAGCCAGTAGCTTTTCTGTACTATCCTAACACAAGAACCAGGCTTTTGGTTATGCAGTGTTCTTGGTCACCATGGCAGCAGGGAAAGGATGGTGAGAAATCATATATTTATTCTTAGAAGTATTTTCCAAGAAAGGTGATATCTCTTCCATGAGCTCACTGCCTACAGGAAGCCAACGCTCTCTGCCTGATTTCCCAGGTCTAGGGGACTATAATCAAATGATCGAACCATGGGCTAGAATAGACATAGCTGAAACAAGAGAGAATCACTGATTGACTAATAATTGATTGGTTATATTTTCCCACAAGGATTTGGATATGTTAGTTTTAATTAGTTGAGTTAGAAGATAATTTATGGGAGCCAGTTGTCTCCACTGTGGGGACCCGGAGACTGAATTCAGGTCATCAAGATTGGTAAAAGAATTTGGGTACTCTGCATTCTAACTAACACCCCTGTTTTAGAATGTCATGTTTTCTCCAAGATGTATATGTGTATAGATATATAATGTATACATACATACATAAGGGGACATAGCAAGAAGCCCCCTTAACTATTGGGCTATCTTATTAGCTTTATTTTTTTCAAATTTAAATTAATTTTCTTTTCTTAGGGAGAGGATATATGTGTATATATATATATATATATATGAAAATTAACATACATATACATACATATATAATATATGTATATATATACACACACATACATATATAATATATGTATATATACATATATATGATCTATACCTTTCACCTATATGTTAATACATTTCTTCAATACATACAAACATATATCTGTATATATTTGTATACATATACATTATATACATTACAGGCTTCACAAACATCACCTACATTATATACCTATACACATACACATATACATCTTGGAGAAAACATGGCATTCTAAAACAGGGGTGTTAGTTAGAATGCCAGAGTACTCAAATTCTTTTGTAATTTCCTTGTAAGTATTTACTGTGTATGTGAACATACTCCCTACTCAGTTCTTATGCTTTGCTCCCTGGTGCCCAGCAATGTCTGTAGCAAAGTTTCTAAGTAGCAGGAAGAAAAGGAGCAGAAGCACTGTGCTTGGGACTGGAGAATGCACCATAGCTTCTCAATGCTGGGTCTCCAGAAACTCGCTGATGGTTGTTTTCCTTCTTTTTTTTTTTTTTTCTTCCTCCAGACTTTGTGGTCAGAATGGTCATTCAGGGACACCAGGAGGTTACCAGTTTGTGACACCTACTGGATGGGCATGAGCCTGTGGTCTCCCATTTCTGAAAAGCTCCCAGGCTCTCTCAATGCCTTCATCTTAAGTCATATATTTTGGGCAGTGTTATTTATTTCAGCTCTTCTCTGTTCCCTTCCTCTTCTGTCGCAAGGCTTCCTGGTAAATTTTTTTCAGGTCCTGGTTTTGCTTAGATTTTTTTTGTTTTGTTTTGTTTTCTAATTGAAATTTTGTATATAGCCATGCGCCAACTAATGACCTTTTAGTCCCACAGTGGGGCCACACATGTGACAGTGCTCTCCTAGTGTTACAATGGAGTGAAATTTCCTGTTAAATCGTGGCATTTTAACACCACGTCAAGTCATGGTGCAACAGATCACTTGTACATTTATGGTAATGTTGGCATAAACAAAACTACTGCTTTAGCACTGCAGTAGTACAAAAGTATATGCATGTATGCACTGTATACTAAGCTTGATTGTGATGACATGTGTACATGCAGGTATGCACTGTGTACTAAGCTTGATTGTGATGACATGGAATTATGTTACTACTTCATTAGGCTATATTCTTATCATTTCAGAGTGTAACTCATCTTCTTGTAGATAAAGGCAGTGCATGGTTTGTTGTGATGACAGTTGCCTCACACATCTCTGTAATCTTCTGCTACTGTTCACCATGAACCCAGGAGCTGTAGAATCCTATATGATATATAACATGTATACATCGTATGCGTGAGTTTAGACTTTCTGCATGTATCAGATACACATGTACTGTATCCCGGGTATGTGCACATTGAAAACTATCCTTTTTGACTCACATATCCCATTCCCCACCACCATTCTACTTTCTGCAATAAATTCAATTCTTTTAGCCTAGATATATGTGAGATTATGCAGAT
The DNA here is from genome assembly GCA_021653895.1 of Mastomys natalensis. Taxonomy (NCBI): domain Eukaryota; kingdom Metazoa; phylum Chordata; class Mammalia; order Rodentia; family Muridae; genus Mastomys; species Mastomys natalensis. The sequence goes on from JAJTUV010000708.1 coordinate 617,272, forward strand.
TCCTTTTTCTATGTCATTTTACCTAACATAATGTTTCTCAGGCTCACCCATTTGTTCATGAGTGAAGGACTTTCCTTCCGTATTCGTGTGTGTGTGTGTGTGTGTGTGTGTGTGTGTGTGTGTACATGTGTGTGTGTCGAATTTTCTTCATTCTTTGTCACTGGTACTTTAGTAGGTATTTAAATTGATTCCATACCTTGACTATTGTGAATGATAGTGCAGGGATCATGGGAGTGACCTACCAGCTTCATTTCCCTTGGATACATTTTCAAGAGGTGCTGCTGGACTGTGTACTGCTGCTTCATTCATTCATTCATTCATTCATTCATTCATTCTCTTTCTTTCTTTTTCTTTCTTTCTTTCCTTCTTTCCTTCCTTCCTTCTTTCTTTCTTTCCTTCTTTCTTTCTTTCCTTCTTCTCTTTCTCCTCCTCCTCCTCTTTCTCCATCCCCTCCTCCCCCCTACTCCTTATTCTCCTCTTCCTGTCCCTCCTCCTTCTTCTCATTCCAGACTTTCCATATGTCATCCTTGGTGGCTATACCAATTTGTACTTTTGCCACCAGGATACAAAGCTTCTCCTCACTTCACATCCTTGCCAATGCTTGTCCTTTTAGTCTCTGGCAGCTGTGATAGGAAATCTCAGTGCATTTTTGGTTTTCAGTGTTGTTTGGATGGTTAGAATGACCTGAGTTTTTCCATCTGCTGTGGTAAGGCCATTGCTTTGCATCTTAGTGAATGCTATGCTGGTTCTTGAGGAGAGTGAATTCCTGAGAGTAGGGGTTGCCTTACTCCAGAAGAACAGACAGCAGAACCCAAGGAGGTCACCAGCACATCTTTTAAAGTCTGTGCTTGGACAAAATAGTGAAGAATTGTTTCCTTTGTAGCAAAGATATTTGTATTTATTCAGCCAGCTATTTGAAAACATGCACACGACTGTGTTTTTCTACTCCTGGTTTCTAAGTAGTCAGTTTGACTTTTTGGAAATTGCTGAGGAAGAGTTGCTTAAGCCATAAAATACCTAATTTATACAAGGAACTATGTCATTTAGCAGGTTGGTTCAAGCTGAAAACTCATTTTACATTTAGGCTGTAGCTCTTAAATTGATTCTTATCTAGCAACAAAGTAATCTGACTCTGAGCAGAAAGATGTACATGAACTGGAAAGGTTATGTTCTATGTGATCTATTTGGAACTTTAAACAATAGACCATCAAGATTAAAATCATATTTAGTTAGCTTTTAAAAGGAGCACATTTCCAATTGACTTATCTGCATGTTTTCTCTATAAAGATACCCCTGGTTGTCAGTAGTTACAGTAGGGCATTTGTGATGCTGAATTGATGTTAAGAAATAAACATCTGGGCACATTCTAGTTTGTGTTCTTTTAGATGTATGTGTGCATGTATGTGTGTCTGAAATTTTCAAATAAACAAGAAAGCTCATCACACTTTTTTCTATACAATCAATGTATTTATTGAAAATTTCTTCCTGTCTTCCAACTTCCTACTTTTAAAAAATTGACTATATAATATTCCTTTATCTGAATGTACCTTAGTTGACAAATTGTTGTGTTGAAATAATCAAAGGGAATATATTACCAAATTAGAAAATAGAAAACTTTTAGGGAAACATTTGTAACAAGTGATACAGTGTATTCTTATGTTGTACTTGTCATATGATAGCAAATAATAAAAAAATAAATAAAATAAAATCTTCTGCTGCTGAGATGGTTAAATAGGTCAAGGCATTTGTTGCCAAGCATGAGAACAAGAGTTCAATCTCCAGGCCCACCTGGCGGAAGGAGTAAGTGATCTCTTGCAAGTTGTTGTCTATGCATGTGCCATGGTATTGGGACACACTAAATAAATAGGATTATTTTTTAAAAAATTACAATGTCTACGTTGACTGGGTGTGAACATAGGAGTGGACTTTAGGTGATAGCCGCCATTTTTAATATCCTCAGCTTTAGAAACAGATGTTCAAAGTATAGCAATAAGGAACTCAGCTCTCAGAAACTGAGCCCACTGTGCCTCAACATGCTAAGATGCACAAGATACCAAAGAGGTCCCATGGAGTCACCACCACGTGGCTCTGTATGCTAGCATCTTCCAGCCTCTCACTGACCTTGTGTGTGTGTTGTTTGAAGATCTGATCATTTTATAGACATGAAATAAGGGTCAGAAGCTTAACTCATTCTGTCTGTTTCAGCAACTGTTGCAAGTTTCTGAGGGCATGGCATTAAGCAGGGGAGATGACTCCATGGGCAAAATATTTGTAGCAAGAGCACTGGGTACCCAAGTTTAGATCCTGAGCGCTCATATTTGGAAAACAAAACAAGCAAACAAAAAGTTTGGCTTGGCAAGGACCACTTGAAATCCCAGAGCCTAAATACTGAGACAGGAGGATTGCAGGAGTTTGACTATCCAGCAAGATCCAGATTCAATGAGAAACTTTGTCAAAATCATAAGGTAGAGAGCTATAGGGGAAGACACTAGCAAACACACATGTAGATGAGCATACACAGACACAGGCACAACATAGAGAAAAAGGGAGGGAAGGAAGGATGGAAGGACATAAGTGATGGACTTAGAGTTGCCCCTGGAGAAATAAAAAGAGGGAGTGGAAGGAGGAGGGGAAGGCCTTTGAGAGAAGAAAAGCCAGGTAGAGAACAAAGTATAGGAGAAAGTGTATTATGTATTCAAAGGAGGGATGTAGGCTAATTAGAAAAAAGACTAATATTCTATTGCTTGAGATATTAAAACAGGCATGAAGGGTAAGATCCTGTGCCTGAGAACTACATAGCATGTGTAGATATGTGCTGATGTGATTTGGAAGGCAACACCACTGTACTAACAGTGCTTATGTTTCAGGTGGGACTGTCTGTCAATTAGGTGAACATGTTTTACACTGTTTAACTGTGTTGTCGACATATTCACAAGGAACACGGATGGCTTTTATTTCTTTCCATTGGAGAATTACAGTTACATAAGGAGAAAAAGGAATCCTGAAACCTAGACAATATCAGTAAAATTAATCAACCTTGTGCCTCCTTTCAGAATTAGATATTTCTGCTAATTTAAGAACAAGTACCTTTCAGGGCACAAAAAAAAACCATAAAAAGGGCTAAAATCACTAAACAAAAACGATACTTAAGTAGAGGCACACAGAAACAAATCTATCAGGCATTCATGAGAAGAAAATATCACAGGATGCCTTAGGGACCAGTTTCAGGTGGGGTTGACCCTTCCTGTAGATACAGGCCTGTAATCCCAGCTACTAGGGAGGCTGAGACAGGAGGATCACAAGTTTAAGGCCTGCTACAACAGTTCAAGGCCAGACTAAGCAACTTACACCCTGTCTTAGAAACTTAGAACTGGGTGTGGCTCAGTGGTAAAGCACTGGTCTAGCATGCAGGAGGCCTGGGTTCAGTTCCCAGTGGGGAAACAAATTGGTTTCTTCCATGAAGATGATAATGGGGAGTGTGTCTAAGCCTAAGAGTGTTTGGTGTAAGCATGTAGGAATAAGCCACCCTTGAACAGGCCAGTTGGCTTTCTCGGCTCTGTCACTAGACTCACCCATAGCCTCTCTGTTGTCCTCCAAAGGGCACGAGGCCTCTCCAGCTCAGCCCTCAGTTTTATGTCCACCTTTAAGCCAGTCCATCTGTTCCACTGTGCTCCTTTGCACTTTGACTGACAGATAGAAAAAGGCCTGTTTGGAAGCATTTTCTCACGGTGCGTGCAGTGGCCTCCTTAGGACAGGGAGTCTGATGGGGCTGCAGAGAGCGTTCGTCTGTTCATCTCATTTGTATTCATCATAGACATGATGGAGCCAAGCCTAATTCTTATTTAATTTCATGCATAGAAACCAAAGCTGCTCTGCTTCCTCTTGTTTCTGTCTTGCTCTACTTCAGAGCTTTTCCCTGCTGGGACCCAGGGATGAGTCACCCTTACCAGTGGCCTCTCTGTGAAGATGGTGGGTTGAGGAGATGGCCAGAACTCACACCCCCTTCCAAACTTTTTGCTCCTTAATTTCAACTGGATGGGCAGACAAATGGTTAAAAGCCATTACAGTTTATTACTCTATCAGAAAGCAGCCATACAAATTCAAATCACTTCAGCATAAGTTTTAAACAGAGCTTCAACCTAATATTTTTCATCAGAAATCTAACACAAGTCAGATGTTATAATGATGGGGGCTTGGTATGCATGCACTGCTTGATTGAGTACTTATCAGTTTTTACACTCTTGATCTTCAGTGATATTCAGCCCATAGATACCCAGAACTAATCATTCTCTAAGAAATTTTCAGATTGGCTGTAATCATACACTAACTTACAGATTGGATTTGGCCTCATTGATTAATAAACTTATAGCTTATTCATTCATAGGCTCATGAATTCCTCACAAGAACAGTTTCCTGCAGCAGTGACAGCTAATCTGAACACTAGAGAGGAAGGGAGGGCTGAGCCTTGGGACACGGCAGGCAAATGTCTTTCCTAGATGCTTCATTCCATCGCTTCTACAAAGGAGGCACTCTAAGACATGTCAACCAGCAGTCATTATTTTAGGAAAGTCAATGTCAACCAGTATGGATGTAGTTGGTGGCGGAGGGACACAGACTGCTCCACTAAGGAAACTGAAGCCCACAGCCTCTGCAGGCATCTCCATCTTTAGACTGCAAATGCCACCTGGCTCTTGATGTTCAGCAAATGCAAAGCCAGCTTAAATCTTTTCTTCCTTGTGGTGAAAACCTGCACTTACTCCATCCTACACTTAAATTCATTTTGTTTGGTTTTGGTTTTTAGACAGGGCTTCTCTGTGTAACCCTGGCTGTTCTGACAATTGCTCTGTAGACCCAGCTGGCCATGAACTCAGAGATCTATCAGCCTCTACCTCCCAAGTGCTAGGATCTAACGTGTACATACTATACCCAATTTTAAACAACTTTTTGAAAAATTATCTTACTGAGACTTTAGGTAACATGCCTAGAGTCATACACTGTGGACCAGCCTTCCACATTTGCTTTTGTGTGAGAATATTTTTCCCCTAATTTTTTTTTTCTGTTTTTGGATTTCAGGATTTAAAGGATGTTGTTTTCTCATATCTATGACTGTGGAGCAAATCACTGTGTTTCTCAAATTACAGTCTGAGAGAAAGAAGCTCTACAGGATACGTAAGGCTGGCGGCGTAGCTGGGGATGAGCATCAGCATCTAGGCATAGCCTCAACACTCAACAGACCACTTCCTCTTCTCCTTGTTATTCTAATCCATTCTTGTCAGAGCTACACTGGGACTCATTTCCTCTGTGATGATTCATATTGTCAGAGTGTCAGAATTCTATTCTAGAATCACCTAGGAGACTAAACTCTGGCCATGTTTGTGAGGGGGTTAGCCGAGGTAGAAGGACCCATTCCAAATGATGTGTAGTACTGGATCCAAGGACTGAATAAAAGGAGAGAGCAAGCTGGGAAGAGCACTCATTGGCCTCTGCTTCCGGGTAGCAGCTGTGTTGTGAACAGTTGTCTCCTCTCCAGCTACCATGATGGACTGTGAGTCAAAATAAACCTTCTTGATTCTAGGTTTATTTTCTTGGGTGTTTTGTCGAAGTGACAAGACAAAACAACAACAACAAAACAATCATCATCAAAGATTCAAATAGAGACTGTTTTTCTATCATTTCTTTGGCTTTAGAGTGTTATCTTCCAAAACTCTGTTGTTCTTCCCAGTTTATATATACCTGCAAATATTGTAAATGGAGCTTCCAGAACCTGGAAACACAGGGAAGCAGAAGGCTACACAGAGCAAAGCCTTGTGCTATTCTACTGGAGGCCTCCTGGTCTAGCTATTCCTGACGAAATCCACAGAAATGCACACCCTGGCACTGCGGTTGCGAGGGCATTCAAAAGAATGAGGGACTGTCAGGAAACATTGTATGCATGGATTATTCTGGTGATAACCAAAATTTACAAAGTAGCATAGATCAGGTTATGGCTACTTATTCATTTTTTTTCTGTCCCTAGTGCTCATAAACTAGCCTAATTTTATTAGCAACAGGCATTAATGTTATTAGGGTAAGTTTTACAAAATGTACTTCCATCTCATTATGCATCCCAGACATAATGGGCCACCTCCACAGCTTCACCATCTTAGGAGAGACTGGAGTTCCCTCAGACATCAGAATGCACTCACTGAAACACAATCTCACTTGCTACTTTTCTCCCTGGGGAGACAGGTGGCCTTCCACTCTTGTTGAAGCCCTTCTATGTTCTAATCTCTTATCTTGGGCTTGCTTTCCCTGAACCCAGTTCATTCTTCTGTTTCTAGGAAGAAACTCATTTTGCCTCTATTGAGATCTGTATTATGTTCCATGTGCAGAACTGTACCACAAAGAAGCCGCCTAATCTTTGTGCTCTTGTCGAACATTTTAAAAGCCTTGTTGTTGTCCTTCACCACCCCACCCCACCCTCCCTGCTGCCATCTTTTACAGGCCAATCAGGTTTTAGAATATGTTTTCACAGCGCTGACCCACACCAGTGTTCAGTATTCTCATGCTGCTGGATATCTGCTTCTTCCAATTTTTTTTTTCTGATTAATCTGCCATCCTGAGCAGGCCATAGATCTATACATGTGGTTCTACAGGCATGCACACTCATTGGACTCAGTCACAACGGATAAGACTTCCAGAATTGAGAGACTTTAGAAGTTTGTCAATCCAAATATTCTTCTTAGTGAGACTTGTGGTCCAGTATTTTTTCTTGCCTTCCTATGCGTCTTCCTGTGGTTTCCCATGCTAGCTGAGGGCCTCCTAGTGGGACAGGAACTGACCCAATGACTCTCACATATGAATGAAATGTGGGTAGCAATGGGAGCACAAAGTTAGTAAAACACAGTCCCCCATGAAGGGATAGAACGTCTTGTGGGAAAGGAGTCAGATATTTAAACTGAAGTTCTCTAAGATGGCAGCATTACAAAGTGTTCCTCAGCAGCCTCTAGAGAAATCAGGGAAGGCTTTTAGGAGGCGGTGGCAGTTAACAGAGGCTTGGCACATCAGCAAGAGCTTTCTATGCACACAAAATCTGATTCCTCCTCCCCCGTGGCCCTTACCGTAAGGTTTTCATCATCTTCTCACTTGAAGTATGCCTATTATTTTCAATATAATTGACACTGTTCTATTCATATATTTGGATTTTTATCCTTGTTTAGGGCTTAAAAACTGTCAGATTGCAAGACTGTCTGCCCAAGGGAAGTAAAAATTAATCTATGCCTTCAGGACCAAACAAAACATTACATAAAACCCCATGTGGTATCCACAAATGTGACAGATGGAAATATTTTCTGTTCAAGCTACAACAGTTTTAGGACTTTCTTCCCAGTAGAGACATTTAAAACTTTGAGTTTTTATTTTTCTTAATTTACATTGTTACCAGAGTCAAAAGAAAAAAGTCCTATGGGTGCCTAGTAGTTCTGTCAAACTAAGTTGAAAACACAAGAGAACAGAATGGAAGGCCTCGTCATGTGTGTGTTAGTGGGTTTGCACGTGGATACTGGGGAAAGAAACTGAATGACAAATGTCCTTCCTGTATCACTTATAGCCATGAGCATCCCCAGCACCTACAAGGTGGGAGGAGAGAACTTGCTCCTGCAGTCACCTGATGTCCATGTGCACATTGTAGTATTATGTGCATACACCACACACATACACACACACATACACACATAGACACACACATTCACACACACAGACACACACACACATATGCACACACACATGTACACACACTAAGTAAATCAATGTATATTTTAGTTAATTATCAAGTGTGGTTATTAGTGGTTATAAGGATTCAAGAAGCCTGGGGTATTTTCACTCGGGAAACATGAATCCATTTGTTTCAAGGAAGAAATGAGTTTATACGAGAGCTTGCTTTTCTTTTTAATTCTGTTCTTCAGATTTACAGAATTATATTAAATATGTAATGTAAGGAACAAGAACGATAAGGCAGGAAAGCCCAACCTGTTCATCTGGTCATTTGCAGTTGGACGGTTCTGTAGATGCTGGTACGTTCCCACTGGAATACTAGAGTGTAAAACAAAGAGGAAATAATGAGGATGAAGGAACTGGGGGACACTAGACTTAAGGGAGTCATAGGATGATATAATATGAAAATCTGCAAAATGTTAGTTCTGCACCAACAAGTTTTCATATTCTGGAGTCCTTTGCTGGTGTTATTACCTGGTATAGGGTAAAAGCTTTACAGTCATATGAACCAGTGGACCAACAACAAAGCAGTCTTTAGTGAATTGCCAGACTAACGCTCTAGTCACTACAAGTAAAATGTAACCCATTGTGATCAGGCACATCTTGACTTCACAGACAATGCAGCATAGAGAGAATGCACTTGAAAATCTATATGGCTTCTGCGTCAGCAATGTCTCTACAAACCCACTACCCTGACAAACTACCAAATGCAGGCCTGAACCAATTATGAACTGTGTAACAATGGCATGGAACAACTACTCTCCAAGGACTAAAAGCCATGAAGCTCTGGAACACAGAAATCTCCAGAAGGCCACATAGCAGATTCATAATGAGCTCAGAAAACACCCTGCCAGGACCCAGTGGGAGACATATTCCGCAGGAACAGAAGGCATTAGAAGCTTGTCTTCCCCAAAGTAGAAATATGTTCCCACCACACATCCCAGCTCTTCAAACTGGACATTCAACAATAACTATCACACTCTCCACTTGCTACATCTTCTGACAGGAAGGTGGCTTAAACTGTTAAAATGAAGCCATTGCTACGGAAGTCACCAATTTACCAGCATGCGAGATGTCAGCAGAAATGTCCCAGCTGCAGAGCTGAACCACTTATGATCACAGACTGCTTTCCACCCTAGTCTCAGAGCAGTTACTGTAGCTGCCCTCAGCAGCATGGCTACCATGATCTGTGGAGCAACATTGGAAAGAGAGATGCTTGCAAACATCAAAATCATTTTCAGTGATATTAGGCCTGGGATATCCAGAACACATTGGTGACAGTCCTGAAGGCTTGAAAGAAAGGCTAGAGAGAAAAGGGCATTTGAATTTGAGTTTCTTTAGTTACTATCACACAGCTTGGAGAAGACTCAAATCCACAAGCCACACTGATGCATCCATCCTGCCAAGGCCATTGAAGGCTTCACAGTCATCCCTCTATACTACAAATAAGCCAACTTTCCTAGAGTGAATTCACCATCCACATTAGCACTAAAATGTGCCATCCCATAATTCAGGACTCTTGCACATTAAGCTTCTTGTGAAATTTTCTGACCTATGGCATTTTTAAAGCATCATTTTGGCTGGTGAATTTTATTCTCCCAACCCATGAGTAGAAGCCAATCAGGATTTCTCTGAGAGCAAAGAATGACAAAGTGTGGAGGAAGGCCAAGTTGAGGAGTGAGAAGACAGGACACCCTCATAAAAAGAGGATTCCCTGTCTTGAAAACACAAACTCCTTTAGCACTGAGGGACATAATTCATGAGTCTTTCAGAGAAATGGCACAGGCAATGCCTACATGGTAAGCATACTGAAAATCAAAATGAAGATGCTTGTGGGTTCCTGCTCTGCAGGGCTTCCCATGAAGATCTCTGGCCCAGCCAGGTGCAGGGATCCAGGCCAAGGGGATACAGTGTGAGCAGGGAGGGGGATTCACCTCTGCTGCCCCACTGCTGCCTCCTGCCCATGTCTCTCATGTTGCAGCTCAGTTGCTCCCAGGTGCTGCACCTATCTCTGTGCACAGAGCTGGTCCAGGCTGGGCTGGTGAGAAGCTGGTTAGCTTGCAAGGAGGGAGGGTCCTGTAGGTGCTTTGGGAGAGCAGATCTCTTCCCAAGTGACAGAAACTCTTGGACAACAGGATGATTCTCACACACTTACTTCTCCAGAATAGAGCCCTTATATACAGTTTTGGGGTGGGTTAGGGTCTGGCAGCAGATAACCCTATTGGCTTGGTCTGAGAGCTTGGAGATACCTCATCTACATGTGGGCGAGCCTGAGGCACTGTTCCTATGTGACTATGGCCATAGACCTCTCTGGGGAGGGGCTGTGGAGGGCTGAGGCTAAGTGAAAGGAACCAGGGGCCCATGAGCAAAGCCGAACACCTACCATCTCATTAGGGTCTGGGGTTCGAGGCCTGTGCTCGACCAGGTGCCCAGCTGCCTCTCACAGCCCACTGCCCTACAGATGCTATGGTGACATAGGAACTATTTATGATTTCATCATTTCCTGTGTCTTTTCTAGTATGGAGTTAGTGGGAGCAACTCCATGAATTGAGAGAACATAGATTTTCAATTACCAGTTTTCACAATGAATCTCAAACAGTTTTTCTCATCTGAATTCTCTGTCTGTGAGCTACTTGACTGAATGTTTGACTATCAAATTCGTATATTAATCACCAACTCCTGAGGCAATAGTTTCAGGAAGGAGAATCTTCCGGAGGACATTGAGTCATCAGGATGGACTGATCACTCTGAACTGGAATTTGTGCCCCTCTGTCTAAGCCTCTTTTGTATTAGTCCAGTAAAGAGTCGAGATAATTTATAGAGAGAATGATTTCCTTACATTTCTAGAGCTGAGATGTTCAAGGTAAAGAGGGCCTGACAAAAGTATGTGGTGAAAAAGCAAGATCACACCAACTCAGTCCTTGTGGTGCTTTGAATAGAAATAGCTCCCATAGGCTCATGCTAATGCTTAGTCATTAGTGAATGGCACTATTTGAGATTAGAAGGTGTGGCCTTGTTGGAGGAAAAGTGTCACTTGGGGTCGCTTTGGGATTTCAGAAGCCCAAGCCAGGTCAAGTGGCTTTCTCCTTCCTGCTGCTTGCAGATCTGAACCGGGCTACTTATCTTGCACCCTGTCTGCCTGCCCGCTGCGGTGCTTCCCACCAAGATGATAATGGACTAAATCTCTAAGTGACTAAATCTTAAAGGGTCAGCTAAGGTTGAGAACTACTGGCCAAAGGGAAGGCCATACTCCTGTTCTGCCGGATTTCTCTCCACCTCGTCTGAACTGATGTTAACTTGATTTCTCACCATGATAAATGTGAAAAAAAATGCTGTCTCTTGTATGCCCCGGGGCAAGGCTCTTCCTAATTGAAACTTCCATTCTGGAATGACCTCCAGCTGGTTACTGCTTGGGCTATTAGCTCTTCCATTAGGTTTCAAGCTCCATGAAGCAGTGACTGAATTTGCTTCTTTGCTTTTCCCTTGGGCTTTAGTTTGGATCTCTGAGGAGTGATATAGAGTCCTGCAGTGTGCGATTGCTTTGAATCAAGTTAAAGGGGAAACTGTCACCAAACGTTGCTTGCTGGTTCTTGGAATCTTTGTAGCCCTAGCTAACTAGGCCTGACCAATGCAGATTGACTTTGATTTTTATAAGATCCCTATCATAACTAACAAGTTTCTCTCTGTCTTTCTCTCTCTCTGTTTCTCTGTCTGTCTCTGTCTGTCTGTTTGTTCTCTTCTCTTTCTCTCTGAATTGCTCTAGCAAGGTTTGCTTTGGTTTCTATGCATTGGCTCCTTTCTTCTACCTCCTAGCCTAGCATGCTTACCTTGCTCGCTCACATGGAAGCCCAGTCCTTCCTCATCCCCACCCCCACCTTTCTGTGGTCATCTCTCTTTCTTAGAATACTTTTTCTCTTCCAGTGCCATTCCCCAGTCAACCTCAGGAAGTAAAAAACTAAATACTTTAGTAAATCTTAAAGGCCGGGACGTCTGTTTGGGATGTGTCTCACCATGGCTGCTTTGAAATCAAAGGAAAAATCACAGACCCTTGTTTCTGCTTTCTTAAATCCACCTATTCAGAAAGATTTCTGTCTCTTTCCTTAGCTTGCCATATGTAAAGAACTAAGCTATATGTCTTCAAATAAACTAAGTGTTTCCTTTTACATTTGGAACTGTGTTTCATTTTAGCCAAGGTTTGGGAGAGGCTCTAAGCTTAGTACATATTCTTTGATAAATCTCTTGATTATCCTCTCAATATTAAATTACCTTAACCCTAGTTAGAATTCCATAGCAAAATGGGTCTCTTTGCCAGCTCACTAAAAGGTACACTGTTACCACTGTTTAGTCCAGAACCCTGTTATTTAAGAACAATTCAGAAGTCATAAGCAGGAATCCAAAAGGAGATCCTCTCTCTCTCTCTCTCTCTCTCTCTCTCAAGATGGAATTGGATAGCCTTTCAGAAACTTGTCTAAGACTTAGAGAATCTTAAAATATCATTTGTTTCTCTATCAACTAAAGTTGGCCATTTGTTCCAACTTATAGAGTGTTGTTTTTTGTATGACGTTTTCTTTGCTTATATGTTTAACTATGAAAATCCTGGGGAAAGGCTCACTCCTTAGTCATCATTTTAGCAACTATTTCTTGAACACTGGCTCTGTGCAAGGTACTACAGTGAATAAGGAGAATGTTAATTAAACATTGAATTTGACCATGAGGCATGAAGAATTCAGCATACACAAAATCACATACATATTGTTGTATAATATATGTATGTGTGTGTTGTGTGTACATATATATGTGTGTCATGAAATATATATACATATACACATCTCCAGTTCCTGAAAGTTTGTTCAAATGTTCTGAGGAATGAAGCTTGTGTGAACATGAGAGCTGAGCCAGTTAGTTGGAGAAGGACTTTATAAACCAGGTAGAACATGAGCTTTGATGATTAGCCAGAGGTCATCATGTGAAGATGGGCTGATGGGAGTTAGGAGAACTGAAAAGTCCAGCTGAAATGTTATTTTGCATTATTTTCAAGACAGAGTCTCTCTGTCTAGTCCTAGATGTCCTGGAACTCATTCTCTCTATATAACCTTGAACACAGAGTTTTGCCTGCCTCTGTGTCCTGAGCAACGGGATCAAAAGTGTGCATCACCACCCACCTAGCTGAAACATTCCTAATGGTCTCAGAAATAACATGGCATAGGCTGTAAATGAGAAATGGGAAATCTTGTGTACCTTAGAGGGAGCAAAAGAGATTAAACCCATGGGTCTGAAATCCTAGATTAATTTGCAACACAATGTTCATTTTGTCTACTATTATGCTTTTTCAGAGATGTGTCATGGGATATCTGCCATCTCCATGTAAACTGGTTGATACAAAGAGAGGACCCCAAATGCTAGAGAGCAATTGGAAGGTCACTCAGCGGTAGTTCGTACTCACTGCACACATCTCAAAAGAATAGGGTTGTAATAGGAAGATGAAACTGAGACCCCATGTGTCATGACATTTCTGTGATTTAGAACATTGCTGAAAGGGAGAGTAGAATTGGGTGGGGTGATGATCACTACACAGGCCCAAGCCTGAGGACGGCTTCACTAAAGAGCCAGGTGTGACCCTGAGACCAGTGGTACCTGCAGATGTGAGCTCAGCTTTGCCAGCTGTGTGCAGTTGTGTGTGTACTCCCTGGGATGCAGATGAAAATTGAACTTCAGGGTGTGATCTGAAACGCAGCCTGGGAACTCGTCAGCATAAAGGCCATCTGAAAGATGTAGGAATAGATATGCACGCCAAGGAAGGGTCAAGGCAAGCATCCAAGGAAGGGACTCTAGGGACTGACAATTCACTGTGGGCTGAAGGAAGAGCTAACATTGAAAATAGGCAGGTCAGTGTAGAATCAGGAAGACTTCAAAAGTGAAGAGGCCAGTGGTGTCCAGAGAACCGGCAAGTTAGGGGATGACAATGTAGGAGAAACTAAACATGACAAGAATTGTTCATGGGTGACTTTCACCATGGACACTGGAATGTATTCTTTTGGTAAGTCTGGAGATTTCCTTTGGCCTGTTTACTATTCTGTATTTTTCTTGTGTGTGTGTGTGTGTGTGTGTGTGTTGTGTGTGTGTGTCTGTTTGCATACACATGTATGTGGAGCTGGAGGTCAAAATCTAGTGTAGTTCCTCAGGCACCTGTCCACCGTGCTTTTGTCTATCACTGGCCTGGAATTGGTGGGTTCCACTAGGCTGGGAGGTCTGGGACCCCAAGGCATCCATCCTCCTATCTCTGCCTCCCTAGTGCCTAGCACACATGAGCACTCCACCACACCCAGATCTAAAAGAATATTGAACTTAGTTCTTCATGCTTGTAAGGTAGACACTACCAATTGACCATCTGTCTTCCTGCCTAAGTGCCCATTTCTTTAAAATAGCATAAACAATGATGAAAATTGTGTATCTGGGGATGGGCGGGGGCTTGTGGCTAAGGGACAGTTATATACTAGATGTGAAAATTATTTAACCAAAAAATTTCCTGAGCTCAAATTTCATTAATACAGAGACAGAAGAGAGAGAGGAGAAGAGAGAAGAGGGGGGGGGGGAGAAGGAGGGGAGGAGGGGGAGGGAGGGGGAGAGAGAAACACTCCAGAAATTCACATTAGACAACTAACATAACTCCTTCCCAAACTGTGTGGATTTAAAATTATTCCTCTACAAGGCTTGACCCAGTCCTTCTTTAACTTTTTTAACTGATTTGAGATGGTTAGCCTTGAGTTAAGGGCCTATAGCAAATTCATGGCTCTGAGTTTATTGTTAGGGTGGGGTTTTTTTTTTATATTTTATTTAGAAATAGTGAGAGGAGTTAACAGACAGCAGTCCAGATTGCCTTACAGGATAGTTGGTTTTCAAAACGTCAGAAGTCCACAGATTTGACATTACAAACATTTCTGTATTAATGTTCATTTTGATTAGAGACCTGTCTGCTCCTGACAGCTTCCTGTCTTGGATTCTAAGAAGAATTGAGCATCTTTGGAGTTATTCCAGTTGTGGTGAGACAGCCACTAGGCAAGAATTGCCTCTTTTCATCTACAGACAATTACTATCCAGAAAAGGACACACTTGCGGAATAGTCGATTATTTGCCAAGACAGAGTAATCAGCCCTTAATAATTCTGCATCACTAGGTCTGTCAGATGGTCCTGGGCCAGAAGGCTGAAGATTGGATGCTCCAATGTTTTGTAGTATAGGGACTGTCCAGGTGTTCAGCGGTCTCTATAAATTGGGCTAAGTTTTAGAAGCTACACTTTGTGTTCGTTAATTCAGTCATTCTGGATTTCTGAAGGGTTGGAAACTTATAGTCTCATAGCCAATCCCAGCTATTTACTTTGAGAGAAAAGATTTGAGAGGATGGTTTTCAGCTGACATTCATTCTAAAGCCAAGAAAAAAGTCAGGTTCAAAAGTAAGTCTTTTAGTTAGGAGAGATGACAGAGGATTCTGGTTAGTCAACAAAATGTTAGACTGGGTATTAGTCTATCTTGTACCTTACTGATACAAATTGGCAGTTATGCTTTAATTGTATTTTGAGAGAAAAGTTTTATTTTAACAGGAAGGGTGATATGTAGGAGGAGCTCTGGTGAGGAGCAAGGAGGAAGAAGAGATAAGGAGAGGAGGAGGAGAATGAGAGGAGGAGTAGGAGATGAGAGGGAGAGAGGGAGGGAGGAAGAGAGTGGTGGGAACATGAAGCAGATGTTCGAGTGTCTCCACCAGCAAAGATAGTTAGTATATCTAGGTTGGGTATTGGGTTACACTTCTGATTGTATCGGCATCTTGTTATTGAGCATTACCAAACTTATAAAGCCTTGATTAACATTTTTAAAACAAGTTACTAATTAAAAAAAAAAGTATGAGGAGGGAGGGTGATGGAATACATGTGACAGAAATCAGATGAGGAAACAAGCTGGAGGAAGAATGAAAAAAGGCAGAGGAAACAAATCAGAACTCTATGACACATGTATGAAGATGCCTTAATAAAACCAGCACTTTGTATGTTAACTTAAAATACTAATAAAGAAAAAAAAGCAAGAAGGAGGAGGGGGGATAGGATAGGGGCTTTCTGGGGGAGGGATGGGGAAAGGAGATGACATCTGAAATGTAAATAAATAAAATATCCAATAAAAAAGAAAAAGAAAAAAAAGTTATACCTCTGCCTTTATCATGAGGAACAAAAGCAGTCAATCCCCTTGTGTGAGCAGTCCTCAGACTGAGTTGCAGTCTCCCCAGGTTCACCTGTGGACCACTGTTTCCTTTCTTTTCAGAGTACAAGAGGAAGCTATGATAGCCACTGGTGGGGTCATCACTGGCCTGGCGGCCCTGAAGCGGCAGGACTCTGCCAGGTCCCAGCAACACATCAACCTCAGCCCACTGCCTGCTACCCAGGACCAGAAACCAGTCAGACGGCGACCAAGAGCTGACGTCGTGGTGGTCCGAGGGAAAATCCGACTTTATTCTCCATCTGGCTTTTTCCTCATTCTGGGAGTGCTGGTGTCCATCATAGGAATCGCCATGGCAGTTCTTGGATATTGGCCCCAGAAGGACCATTTCATCGATGCAGAGACCACACTGTCCACCAATGAGACCCAGGTGGTTCGGAACCAGGGCGGTGTGGTAGTGCGCTTCTTTGAGCAGCATCTACACTCCGATAAGATGAAGATGCTTGGCCCATTCACCATGGGCATTGGCATCTTCATTTTCATCTGTGCCAACGCCATCCTTCATGAGAACCGTGACAAAGAAACCAAAATCATCCACATGAGGGATATCTATTCCACAGTCATCGACATTCACACGCTGAGACTCAAGGAGCAGAAGCAGGCGAACGGTCTGTACGCAGGCTTGCTGGGAGACACCGAGGTGAAGCAGAATGGTAGCCCCTGTGCATCCAGGCTGGCGGCCACCACCTTGGCCTCCTTCTCCGGGTGCGGAACAGCTTTCGGGTGGACAGCTCTGTGGAGGAGGATGAGCTGATGTTGACTGAAAGTAAGAGCCCAGGACACCTTTGTGCCCCCGTTGCTATCTGACAGTGCAGTCTCTGTCTTTGGCCTTTATCCACCTCCAGCCAAGACCACCGATGACAAGACCAGCAGCTCCAAGAAGTGTGACACCAAATCGATCGTGTCATCATCCATCAGCGCTTTCACGCTGCCTGTGATCAAACTTAATAACTGTGTCATCGATGAGCCCAGTATAGACAGCATCACCGAAGTTGCAGACAACCTCAAAAGTAGGTCCGAAATCTTTCAATGGATTCCCTCGTGGTCCCACTGCCAAGCTCTGGTGAGTCCTTCCAGCCTGCCAGCACATTACTCCCAAGGAATAATTCCATTGGGGAGTCCCTCTCTAGTCAATACAAGTCCTCTGTGGCTCTGGGACCCGGGGCTGGACAGCTCTTGTCTCCCGGGGCTGCGAGAAGACAGTTTGGATCCAATACATCCTTACATTTGCTCTCTTCTCACTCCAAATCCCTAGACTTAGACCGAGGTCCTTCCACACTCACAGTGCAGGCAGAACAAAGGAAGCACCCCAGTTGGCCCCGGTTGGATCGGAGCAACAGCAAAGGGTATATGAGACTGGAGAACAAAGAGGACCCAATGGATCGGTTGCTCGTTCCCCAAACAGCAATCAAAAAAGACTTTACGAATAAAGAGAAACTTCTTATGATCTCAAGATCTCATAACAACTTGAGTTTTGAACATGATGAGTTTTTGAGTAACAACATAAAGCGAGGAACTTCTGAGACACGGTTTTAGTGTTTAAAAACAGACGATTTTCCATGGAGGTATATACTACTTTAGCCAATGTTTGCCTCCTTAAAGCATTGGTTTAAGCCTGTTTAAAATCAAACATCAGTGTGTTAGAAGCGGCTGGTTAATTCTGTAATGAAGATGGCTGTATGTATGGGTTCCTTTTCATACAGTACTGTAGATTATCATGTGAGATTTTTGTTTTCTCACTCTCTGAAGAAAGCATGGTTTCTTTTGTTGACGTAGATGCAAAATACCTGCATTCATATTAAGAACTTGGCTTTACTTTCAAATCCTATCACCAATGATCATCTTCACAGAGGGAAGCAGCCAATAAGAAAGGGCAGAGTTCCAAAGTGTAGAGAAGTGTTAAATTCAGGTCCAAAACTCAGTAGACATATTAATAAATGAGGAGGAGTAAAGTCTTAAGATGTGATTGTCTGAATTGTTTTATACAGAATTGCTTACATTAATTAACAGGGGAATTCATTTCTGTTACATCTATTGTGGTTCATACTCTGAGCTCTTTATGGGAAGTATATATATATTTAACACATCAGTTCTGCTAAGGTGATATTTTAACAAAAACAACAAAAAAAAAACTGGTGGAGCACTCCATGGTTAAGAGATAAATAGCAAAAAGCTACTAGTTGTAACTTTAGAGCCTCAGAATCAAACATTTTCTCTGCAAAGTGATGTGAAAAGTAAGTGAGCTAATGTAGTTTGTAGAATGCCATCTAAAGAGCAAACATAGTTTTATGTGCATCTAACATCTAGCCACCTGCTGTTGTCTAGAATTCATTCACCCCTATGTCCTTATTTTCTTCCAAAAATTTTTATTATTGTTATATGGAAAATAATCAGCTAACCTCAGCCTTTCTTCATTTCTCCACATACCACAAGCTTGGTGGTTAAAGAAAATTTAGTACTCGATAAATTGCCTTGTGATTTACCCTGTGCTGGAAAGCCTTCTGCAAACTCCAAAGACTTTCTCCTGGTAGGACAAGTCTTGAGGGTTGTGGTTCTCAAATATATTAAATTGTCAAAGATACTATATATTAAAGTGAATGTTTCCATTAGACATCTTTCTCATTTCCATAAAGGTAACATGGTTTTAAGAATCGTTTAATGGAGTCATAAAAGGGTGTCTCAGCAGTTAAGAGCATTTGCTACTCTTTGAAAGAACCCTGATTTTGTTCCTGCACCCACATGGTGGCTCACAGTCTAGTGACTCTTGTGTCAAGGGATTTAACACTCTCTTCTGGCCTCTGTGAGCACCAGGCATGCATATGGTGCACTTATATACACATAAGCACTTATACACATAAAATAAAATCTTTATTTACAAAAGTCTAATGGAATACTCAGGAAATTTTGCTGGTTTTTCCCAAAGCCTAAACATTTGTGAACATTCCTATTGCAGTCACTAGGAAGAGCAGAAAGAACACATTTGTAAGAGTAGCATCCCCGAATCCCAACCTGTGTTTACACAGACATCTTCCCTCTGGAGAGGTACCCTGCCTCATAGAAGCTCAAGCCTGTGTGTTATAATAGACTAAGCTCAATATTTTACTATAAAAACATTTAATAAATGTCTGTTACTCATAGAAATGTGTGTTCTTCATACCTTTGCTATCATTTTTTAAATAAAATGTACATTTATGTTTAAAATACTGGTTTACAAACTTTCTGCTATACTCTACTGATGGTATTTAATACTGTGGTGCCCTGGCTTTTTAATAACACTTCTGTTGGGTTAAAGAGACACCCAGCTACTCTTCTTAGTAGGTTATTTTCATACTTTGTTATCTTGAGATGGTTTTCATCGACTTCCCAGGAAAGTAATCAAACCCCACATACAGCACAAAAATGTTAACGGTCCTCTGATTCTCAACATGTCTGGTGTGACATGTGATATGACTTGCAAGTCTCTCCCCATAAAATAAATGGTCCAGAAATATGTAGAGGATTGAGCAGTGTGACTCTTGGCAGATCTAAATAAAACAGCTGGAAGCTAAAAGCAGTAGCTCATGCCTAACCAAAAAGCCCTAGGTTCTTATTTACCAAACAAATTAACTTTTCTAAATGATAAATAGTCTTCACATTTAAATTAATCAGACTCATATGTCACTATTAGTGTGAGACAGCTTGTCTACCTTATTAATTTGGCATCATTCCAACCTGGAAGACTACTTACTTCATATTTTGTATATGAAGCTTGTGTATGTGAAGCTATTATGAATGCTGAAAATTATTTAGAACTGTAATCTATCCCTAAGAGAAACCCCAGGAATGTGAACCATGCTTAGCTGTTCCAGCCTAGGTAGTTTCTAATGCTTGTAGCCTAACTGCCTAGTTCAAACAATACAGATTTATTTTCTTCACATTTCGGAAGTTAGTAGGCCAAAAACAAGGTTAGGTTAGAATAAGGTCTGTCCACTTGTGTTATTGGCTATTTTCGTATTTTCTTATCTCAAGATCATTTTTCATGTTGAATTTCATTGATTCTTCAGGATTGGTTTCTCTTGGGGCTTCTGTCGTCAGCTAAGGCTTATGGATGGTGACCTTATCACCATGTCCTTATGTGTCCTTTCCTCTGCATATGCGTATCCCTGTTGGTTCTTTTTATAGGACACCAGCTAAGTTGGCTGGGAGCTCTACCCCATAGGCCTCATTTAACCTCAGTTCTTTCTTTAAATGGTCTCTCTGCAAATACAGTTATTATCTGAGCTGCAAGGTATTGGGACATGATTCAGCCATAACATGCTGTGTAGAATGTTGACTGAATAGTTTTAGCCTAAAGTAGATGAGAAACACAGAATATGCCCTCAGTATCTTTGCTATCCCTGATGTCTAGCATCAACAATGAGAATCTCTCAATGTCAGTTTATTTCTTGATTTCCAGTCAGACGTAGGGTTCCTCAACAATAATGTAAGGTGAGTCAGAATATAAACTATCAGGTTCTTTCTAATTCAAAGGTTTCTGGTGCTCTCAGGTGAGGATCATACTGTGTTTATGTAGCAGTTTGCTCATCAAATCAGGAAGGACAGACACTGTGGTAGAGCAGAGTGCCACATGTCGCAGCCAGGCTGTGAGAGCATAACCCTGACACTGCCATGTTCTTACTGGGAATGGAGAGGGGTCTGTCAGACATGCTGACATGACCTCATCAGTATGTGCCAAATGCTAACCCTGCTCCCAGGATTTTATAATTTATGTGAGATGATATTTCTAGAGAGTCCAGAGAGGTGCCATGCCAAGTGTTAGCTGAAAGCATTCCACTCTTCATTCGCTTTCTGTCCCACTGAAAGTACATCATCCACTCTCAGATGAATAAGCATGCCCTAAGGCATATCTATGCCCCAACTGTAGAACAGATCAATGTTAACTTACTTGGCAAAATGGACTGGCAGTATTGATGAGATTAGAGATCTTGCAATGGGGAGATCATCTTGGATCTTTCAGGGGAATAGCAAATGTCCTTGTAAGAGGGAAGCTGTAAGAAAATCACAAAGAAGGTAGTGATGTGGCCAAAGGCATTAAGGCTCCAGCTTTAAGGGTGGAAACGAAGGCCGTGTGCTAAGAACTGCAAGCTCTAAAGACTGAAGCTCATTAAGCTCAGGAAATAAGGACCTCAAAGATTGCAGGAAGTCCCTGAAACTGACCAGACATATTAGGCTCCTCTCTCAGCACATATACGCTGTAAGGTCTGCTCAGAGACTCTCAGACCAGGCGAGCTACCTCAAAGTGAAAGATCAGCCAAGCTGTTTTGAAAAAGCAGAGACCAGCCAGACTCCCTAGAAGAACAGAGACCTGACTAGCTGCTTGGAAGGGGCTCACAACTGAGCTACCTGTAATGGACAACCTGTTGAGCTGCCTGCAGATTGTATCCGATGCTCTGGTTTTCCAGGTTTTGTGAGGCGTCACCCATGTTATGACGGGCTTTGGGGATGCATCTGTCTTTGAATCATTTCTGCTCCTGTAAGTAACCCTCCCCCATATTCTTAAAAGCAACCAGAGTGAAAACTCATAGGTTCACCAAAGTGAACCTATTTGGTGGTATTCTTATTTTGGTCTGTGTGACCTCCCTGTATGAGACGTTTGTTTATTTCTCAAAAAACAAAGACAAAACTGATTCTGCCCTCAGTTGCCAGAGGAATAAACCTGCTGATGTTTATGTTTAAAACACTGTGCAGTTTGGATTTCTAGAGCTGAACAAGATTGTGATGTATGATTTACTGTAATTTGTTACAGCGGCCAAATACAATAAATCCCCAGCCAGAGGGGTTTCTTCAGCAGCTTTCAAAATCACCTATAACGACGTCTGTTCTATGACACTGCTTCTGGGGAAAAGTAAAGAAATTCGGTTTGGTAAACCAGTGAGTTTTACTTTGCTTACTTTTAAGAACATGGATGAGGAGTCACTCATAGGGACAGAAATGATTGAGACAGCTGCAACACCACAGCCCACCTCAGCATGAGTGACAGCTCACAAAACCAGCCAAGCCAGAGCATATACTGTATGACCTGCAGGCAGCTCAACAGGTTGGAGGTCGTCCATTCCAGGTAGCTCTTCCTCAAATAAGAATGTAAGGTCTCCTCAGAAACTCTCGGACCAGTCCCTTCCAGGCAGCTAGCTCAGCAGGTCTCTGTTTCTTCTAGGCAGGTTGGCTGGTCTCTGCTTTTTGAAGGCAGCTTGGTGGATCTTTCACCTTGAGGCAGCTCAGCTGGTCTGAGAGTTTCTGAGCAGACCTTACAGCTTATATGTGCTTGGGGAGAGAGGAGCCTAATACATCTAGTCAGTCTGGTCAGTTTCAGGGACTTCCTGCAACCTTTGAAGTTTTTATTTCCTGAGTTTAATGAGCTTCCCTGCAGAATTCAATATTTCATCTCCCCTTAGTAAATTCTGTTGTTTAACCTTTCTAACATCCCATGTCTTAGCATTCTTCCAAAATAAATGATTTTAATCTTTGAGGAAACTGCTATAGAACAAGGTCTCAAATAGAATATCTGACCAGCATTACACTTATTTTTGTACTGCTAATCTCTCTTTTTAAATTTAGCACTCATAATTTTAATGTAAATATAATAATTTCTAGAAAGAAGTAAAGCTTCTCCAAGACAGTTTTACTTTTTTGAGACAACAAGTCATACAATACAGTACAACCATGAGCTGTAAAAATTTTCAAGCTCAAAAATACAGCATTTCCAAATATTTTAAGTGTTTGGAGAAACAAAGCTAACTTTAAGCGAGAAGAAAGAAATCTCATACAAATTTACTTGATAAACATACACCTAAGTTACTTGCTTTAGCAATTCAAATGTAACATTTAAACACACCACAGAAACATACCATGAATGGCTAAGGAAAAAATACATTAAAAAAAAAGAGAACACCTACCCATTTACTAATACTTTCCTACAATATTTTAAATGTTAGTGACACTGCCAGCCCAGAGCTACATATCGATGACTATAGTATTCAGGTTGCTCTGAGAAGTAAGGCTCTTGTTCTCTAGGGACTGAGTATAAAATGAAAAGTTGCCCTGTCTCTTACAGTGAGCCACTCTGCCATCCCTCCACTCTTCTCACTCTGATACCATATTTTATACCTCCTAGCAAGGTTTCCAAGCACATAAGTGTGATACTGAATTATTAAAGAACCTTGGCTCTAATCTTCCATTTGAAGATTAAAGCTCTTTGTAATTTGCATCCAAACTAAAGTAAATCATTGATTTCCCTCTCTCTGCTCTCTCTCCTAACAGGAAGCACAATACAAAACCTCTACTTCATGAGAGGGTCTGCAATTGTTATTGTGGTCTTAAGAGAGTACATGAGTTTCTAGAGCTGATATAACAAAATGGACCTCTATCAGAGACAAGAGGCCTGAAAATTTCACAGCTCTGGAGGCCAGAAGCCCAAGGTCACATGTCAATCATTCCATCTGTCTTCTTAAAGCCTCTCTTCCTGGCTTTCAGATAGCCGCCTTCTAGTGAGAATTCACTTTGTCCTCACAGGCCTTGTACATTCATAGTGTCACTGTGTACATCCAAATTTCCTTTTTCTAAGAACAAGTCAGGATTGCATTAGGGTCCACCTCCCAAGAGCCACCTCCCAATGCAACCATGTCATTAACTAACATAACTGTCTCTAAATACAGCTGTATTCTTAGGTATGTGGATAAGGGGGACACTGAGGTTTCACCTCAGGAATTGGAGGCATGATTCAGTCCATAATGATGTGTTCAAGAACAGCCCTTAAAGTGACAGAACTAGGCCAACCAGTCTTTAAATGGCAGGACACCAGATGCTCTTCCTCAAGTGCTTCAAACTAGGTAAGATAATTTGCATTTGTACCTAAGTGTTCACTCGCTGTATAAGGAGAGAAAATGATGAGAGGGCTGGAGGAAGTCTTTACAGACAGGCGCTTATTGTTCTGATATCTCTAACGTGCTTTTCTGAAAGCTACAGACTGCCGCACCATCCTTAGCTTGGACTATTTTTTCTTTTCATTGCCTCCTGCTATGACCAATTGGTCCACCTTAACTACTTTGACTTCCTGTATTTTAATGTATTAGCTCCCCAACACTGCCATGAGGATTATGCCCATGAGCCCTCTTACACCATGACACTCTTTTAACATGAACTACAGAACTGAAAAACCTTTCTATCCAGATTCAATAAACCTCATGTATAAAAGGAGGCAGGAATCAGGACTGTGCAATCTGGAGATGGGAGAGGAGGAGAGAACACCATATGTTCATCTTGCTTATTGAAAACCTATGCGTGACAAAAAGGCATTCCATCTATACTTTATTTTGGAATAAAACCAAGCTCATAATTTTTAATTACTGAGGTGTGAAAAAATATTTTTAGTTGGTTTAAAAGCACATTTTATCAGTGTTTATTAGCTAGCTCCCTGAGCCAGTCACCCTAAGGGCTGAAAACTTGATCATTCATTTGAAATTGTCAAGCAACAAACCAACAATCAATAACTGAAAGCTGTTAGAAAATTTTATAGCAATAATAAAATCACTTCTTTGTACATACTTGGATATTTTCTGTGGTCATTAGGAATATTTTCCCTAAAGCTTTTCCAAATTCTGAACGTGTTACCTCATGATATCATTTACTCTATTAATAATCTGGAAAGCCAAATTAACTTTTCCCTCAATTCTTGACAAATTTAGGGAATTTCTTTTCAATATGCTTGCATTTTATTTTTAGTTTGTTATAGAATATCAAGAATGTTAAATAAAACATATATGAGCAAACATATTGGGAAATTGAAATCTAAGATGATCAGGTTCAGTATATGTTATAGTTAATCCAAGATCATATTCAATGTAGTCTATAGCTTTCCATTTTTGTATAGTATGTCTGTTATCATCTTAAAAATATGACCACATCCTCTTATGAGCTAACATAAGTAAATTATATGCTCTTTGGCATGTGAATACTACATATTGTTTTATATTTCCCAGAAAGATGTTTAGCAACTTACAAAATAAATTTAATATAAGTCACTCTCTTTTCTTACTGTACACTTTTACTGCTGAAGATATACGCTCAGAAATTATGATACAAAATGGTTGTCTGCTTAAAAAACTCAGTCAAAATGATCTTGTCTAGTTCTAAACTACTAACAACTACCTGGTCTCAAACACATCATAGTTAGTAATTCATCTGTGAGTCATCAGAAATCTTCTCTTCTTCTTTATATATTTGCTTTCCTTGGAGACAGTTTAATACCAATTCTTGCTGACTGACAAATGGAAAGAGAGATAAAATTCTGTAGTGATCATTTTATAATGAAATAGTGACGTCTGTAATTACACAGGAAGGCAAGATAAGATACCTGAAAGAAAATGAGTTAATTTCCATCCATCCTTGATACATGCTTCTTTTGTCCTCTCACTCCAGACCGCCATAGTCAACCAAAAGTTGACTCAATGGTCAGAATGAGAGTTACTGTCTATCCATCCATGTCACTGGATTATTTATACACTGAGAAATCTCAAAAATACTAAATTGATTTGAATATATCAGGGCCTTACACAGTTCTGATAATACTGTGTTTCAGTGAATAGTGATCAAACTTTAGTCTATGGTGAGACACACTAGCTAAATTTAACTACCATATACTTAGGAGTCAGGTTGCCACAGATCATCTCACAAACAGAGAGCATTGGTGGCTGGTTATAAAATCTCCATTGTGGCTGGGCTATATCAGTCGTTTACTAGAGTGTGAATCAGTTACAGGGATTTAGAGGAGGAACTGGCCCGATAGCATTCTTGTTCACTCCAGTCTGTAACAAAAGAGGGAAGGAATTTCAGAAGCTGTGAATATCATTTTTAAAACAAAATATAAAAAAAATCTTTCTGAAATGAAAAGGGATTTTAATATGTAAAGAATGGGCAAGAATCTTTGAAATTGTATATTACCCTATAGCCCCATATAGTGTTATTTTAATCTTAGGGCCTCTACTCTCTGAAGTAAGAGGAGAGATTTGCATTTCATTGGTTAGTGTTTACAGAGCTGAAGGTTACCTTCCCTTTACCAAGGTCCTAGGATTGGTTGGACACAATTCCTCATTATCTAGTCTATGAGAATTCTAGTATTACCTGTGCATGCAAATTCCCTTTATTTCTAGGATGTATACCTAAAATAGAAATCTGGTCTTAATTCAACTTTTACACATTGGAGTTAGCATCAGATACCATAAAGGTAGGAAAATTGAAATTTCAAAGGCAGATACTTATTCTCATCAGCAGAGTCGGAAAAAGTATCTGACCTTATTAAATTTAGTATAAACAAATAATTTATAAAACAGCTCTGAGTTCCTTGTGTGCAGTCATGCAATTTCAGTTTATTATACTCAGTCTGACTGTGAGACTTGCATTATCCTTGACACCCTGAAGGAATATTAAAAAGGGAGAATGTTCTCTGATGGAACAACTTGAGGTAGCCCTCAAAGGACTTAAGGGAACAAAGGAAATGATTCAAAGACAATCTCATACAGAGAAAATGCAGCCAAGATCTAGACCTCCAGTCTAGAAGCACACATCTCGGACTGGACATGTGACCAGAGCTTCAAGTCTGAACTGGACAAGAACAGAAGATAAGATTGGAAAGGTATGTATGACGAGTAATGACTCAAAGCCGAACAAAGGAAAGTGGTTCTAAGGTGATGGTAAAACTTTCTAGGCATCAAAGAAATGTATGGAGGGAGGATTTTTTTTTTTTTTTTTTTTTTTTAGGAGTAAAAACTTGTCAGTGATCTGAAGTGGTTGGGTAAATAATGGAAAAAAACATAAAATATAAAATATTGTCATGATCTGGATCAACATCATAGTAGGAAAAACAGGCCTGGGTTTGACTGTTACCATGTTACTATACCCAGTGCCTTTGGCGTTCATTCCATCGCTTTTGGTTTTCTGGATGGACACATACATACACAGGTACACACACACACACACACACACACTCATATTCTATCCTAGAGGAAGAGTTCTCACTTTCCTGAGCTCTCCCTAACCTACTAGACATGATCTTCTTCTTGTTGTTCTTTTGTTGTTGTTGTAGTTGTTGTTTGTTTTCTGTTTTCTTTTCTTTTGTTTTTCCTTTTCTCTACCACCACTTAACATTGGATTGGTCTAGGGCTCAGTCCTTCAGTTTCACTTTACCAGTGCTGTAATCTGTTTGCTTTAACATATATCTTACAGTCAGGACTTTCAGACTCCATCCTCCTCCCTTTTTTTGATACTGGGAATAGAACCCAGGGCCTTTGATGAGCTAGATAAAGGTTTCCCACGTCTCAGCCCCATTCTCTGCTTTATCAAGACTCTTGTCTTTCCCACTTGGATGTTTGACTGAAAAATAAACTTTAGCATTGAACTCCAGAAGTGTCCCTGTCAATTTGGTCCCCTGTGTATCCTGTGTCTTTTCATTGGTGGCAGCTCTGCTGTTCGAACTCTGACCATTTCTTGTCAGGGTTCAATCTTTTCATTTTCAACTTTGTCTCAGGTTCCCTGTTACACCACAAGCTATTACTTAGTGTTACTTTCAAGATTTTCTTTAGTTTTTATAGATACATTTAAAGATAAGTCTGGGTATAGTAATGTACACTTGCAATCCCATCACCCAGGAGAAGTAGAGGCAAAAGGATCTCTATTGTTGGCTACCTGTCTCATAAAAAATTATATAGATGTATATCACATCTATAATATGCATATATTATATATACATATTACATAATGTGTATGTGTATGTATATACAGTCATATAATATGTATCCCTAATATATGTATATATTATGTTATATACATACGTAAGATATATATACATATATATGTGTATATATGCTACAATATATACTATATGATAAACACAAGTGATAAACAGGCTGAGAAAGAAGTTAGTGAAATGATATCCTTCACAATAGCCACAAATAACATAAAACACCTTGGTGTAACTCTAATCAAGCAAGTGAAAGACATATATATGATACGAACTTCAAGTCCCCAAAGAAAGAAACCAAGGAAGATATCAGTAGATGGAAATATCTCCCTTGCTCATGGATCCATAGGATTAACAGTGAAATAGCCATCTTACCAAAAGTAATCTACATATTCAATGCAACTCCCATCAAAATTTCATAGATCTTGAAAGAGCAATTCTCAATTTCATAGGAAAAAACAAAAAACCCAGGATAGAAAAAAAGAAAAGAAAGAAAGAAAGAAAACAAAAAAGAAGAAAAAATCTTGAACAGTAAAAGAACTTCTGGAGGTATCACTATCCCTGACCTAAAGCTGTACTACAGAGCAATAGTAATAAAAGCTTCATGGTATTTTTATAGAAGCAGATAGGTGGATCAATGAAATAGAATCGAAGACCCAGAAATAAACCCACACACCTACAAACACTTGATTTTTGACAAAGAAGCCAAAAACCATACAATGGAACAGGGAGAGCATCTTCAACAAATGGTGCTGGTCTAACTGGATGTCTGCATGTAGAAGAATACAAATACACCCATATTTATCACCTGCACAAAACTCAAGTCCAAATGGATCAAAGACCTCAACGTGAAACCAGACACACTGACTCTAATAGAAGAGAAAGTGGGAAACAGCCTTGAACACATTGGCAAAGGAAAAAAATTTCCAGAACAGAACACCAATGGCTCAGACACGACGGTCAAAAATTAATAAATGGAACCTCATGAAACTGCAAAGCTTCTGTAAGGCAAAGGACACTGTCAATAGGACAAAATGATAGCCTATGAATTGGGAAAAGATCTTCACTAACCCTTCATCTGACAGAGGACAAATATCCAAAATATATAAAGAATTCAAGAAGTTAGACCATCTACAAAACTTTTGACCAAATATTGGTCCTGTCTAAAAGAGATGTAGGCACAAAGATGGATCAGGAACTGAAGGAATGGCCAAACAGTGACCGGCGCATTTTGAGACCAATCCCATGTGCAGGCACCAATCCCTCACACTATTAATGAAGCTATGTTGTTCTTGCAGACAAAAGCCTGGTATAGCAGTCCTCTGAGAAGCTCTACCCAGAAATGATTGAGATAGATACAGATACTCAGTCAAACATTGAACTGAGGTCAGTGACCCCTATGGAAGATTTGTGATAAGGATTGAAGACCCTCTGGTAAATGGAAGAGTACCCCCCTACTGGCACCCACAAAGAACCTCTCCACGGAACTCAAGGACACCTGGCCTAGTTCAAAAGACCTAGGCCTCTCCCTGTCCCTCTCTTTTTTCTCTCTCTATGTGTTCCTGGGCAGCTTCTTCCTTTGACCTTTACCTACAGCCTCCAACCCAAGGAAAAGCTGGCAGCAACTCCCTAGCCTCCACTCTCTGCTCATCTCCCAGCCCCATAGAGAGGGCTCCTTCACAGCTAACAGCTGCCTTTCAGGCCTCAGCACCTGCCGTGACCCTCGTTCTAAGACTCTTTCCCTTGGGTGAGAGATTCCCCTTTCCTTTTGAGATAGTTTCCTTCTCATGGCTGAGAACCCCAGGCCAGGCCTGGACAGACTGTCCTCTCTCTTAGGAGCACTGGCTCCAAGCTCTAGTCCCCAGCGTGTCTCTCCTAGGGGTCAGTCTTTAGCTTGCTACCTGCTAGTGTAGGTTTTCTCTCCCTCCTCCTCCGTCATTTGCAGCCAGATACAGCCACTTAGTTCAACTGGTTTGCCTGAAGCAGCGAGTCCGGGACCCTCCTTGCTCCCATCGCCCCTGTGTTCCTTAGATCCCCATTCTAGGACTTCTCCCCTTGGGTGAAAAATTTCCCTTTCCTTCTGAGACAATTTCTTTCTCACAGCTGAGAGCTCCAGGCCAGGCCAGGAGGAACTGCTCCCAAGAGCTGCTGGCTCCAACCCAGCTTCCACGTGTCTTCCTCATGGCTCAGTCTTTTAAACAGTCTCTCACTCCTTCTGGCTCTGATTGTCCTATCAAGCCTCTATGCTTCTTCCTTTAAGCTTTTCTTCAAGGTTGGCCTTTCTCCTCCTTCTCTACATTTAGGATTTACCAGCTAAGAAAAACAAACAGGGAATACAGGAGACCTTTCTACTAGAGCACCCAGCTACCAAGTGGCAGCACAGCCACCACATGGCAGAGCAGGCCTCTCCCCCACTGCTTCTAAACTCGCCAAGGACAACAAAGAAGCACACCTGAGACCCTTAACCTAAGTTTTTAATGCTTTTTCCTCCCTAACAAGAATACCTGAAACAATGTTTTGTGCTTTTCAACCTAAAATTTTCCTGCTTTTTATTTAAACGTTTCCTTTTCTCCCTAACACTAGTGATATATGTCCAAGAAATTTTTCAACCTTTTTGAGATTTCTTTAAGGTTCAAAAGTCATCTAATCTACTTCCACAGGTCAAATCAACTATGCTGATCACCATTTTTCAATCCTTAATAACAACCAATTTCCTTTTACAGATAAACTGTTCCTGCCTATCCCAGATACATAATTAACATGGTTTTTCTTCCTCAGCCATCCAAAACAGACTCAAAGGTGCCTTCCAAGACTAAATTTCTCAAACACCCTTGCCTTTATAGGATCATGATGACAGACCATGACGTTCTTGCTCCCAAGTAGCCTATGCTTGCTACCCACCCTTTGCAGACATCCCCCACTGGGATGCTGCTCCCCCGTTGTGATTATCCTACAGGTGCTCCCACAAATCCAGCAGAGACAATGCCATCTCCTGGAACCTACCTTGGGACACCAAGCTGCCTTCCTCCAGACACCTCATCTTACTAAAGACTCCCGAGACACAGGCTGAGACCCAAAGACATGTGCTGAGTCCTACAGAAGACAGACCTAGACCTTCCAGCTACAGATGAACTCTCTTGCTAAAGTCAAATGGCTACTAAGCTTCTAAAAAGTTATATGTTAGTAAGGAAAACATAATGTCTATCTAGATTAATCAGATGTTATTACCCTCAAACTGTAATTAATTGGTTCAATGATCCCTTGCCTTCCCAACTTTCTTACCCTCGACTTTTCTTACCCTGTGACTTAATTGTGCTACCCCTATAACCTGTGTAATGTTTTCTTTTGACTTTCTCATCCAAAATTTTCACTACAAATGACACAGTCACTCCAGTGATGCCCCTCCTTTTTTAAAAAAAGAAAAAGGAGGAGTTGTGGAACCTTGAAAGGATAGCTTGGTTTCTGGTGGAGCACTGGCTAGAGATGGCCAGAGACCCACCCTGCAAGGGACGCATGCATTTTGCCATACTCCCAGACTCCAAGCTCCTGACATGAGGCCAAAGACTTCCAATGATCTGCGGCTTTCTGTCATGTAAGGCAATGCCCCTACAGCCCCTCCCAAAGAGGTTTTGTGTCACCTAGCACTGGTAAAGGGCATGATTACAGGCCTAGAGCCTCAAGAGATCTCCATATTAATGAGATAACTAAAGGCCAGAGGGCCTAGTCCATTAACCATTCCTTCCCAGACCCTCCTCCCTCCCTATTTAACTTAGGTCCGTCCTGAGAAAAGGGGGGAGGGGAGTAGGGTACAGCTTCGTCCACTTTCCGCCATGACAATAAACCTTTTCAAACCATGGACTTCCTCATTATCTTTGGGGCCCTGCTGTGGGGAACCTCAGAGAAGGCCTTTGACTACGGAGCCGGAGCCTCACTATTTAATCTCCCACTGGAAGACTTCTCTAGTTCCCACTGAGGAGATCTGACAAATGAAGCAACCTAGCTGACCCAACCAAGTGAGTGCCTTAACCAGGAGTCTCTATCCTGTGGGGGCCGCCAGAGCTTCTCCCTCTCACTTCTCTTGGCTCTGGGCCAGTCCAACCAGTATGCCCTAGCGTCTCAGTTCTTCCAAGGCCACAGCCACCAAAGACAAAGACCACCGGTCTCCTGGTCAGCTGCTTCAGCCCAGAGACCCCCCCACTCAGGAGCTCTGCCCCTGCAGGACTTCAGGCTGAGACTTCTCCACGCCCGGGCGGAGACCCACAGCTTCTCACAGCCCAGTGTCCCCCAGTGCCACGTGGAGTGAACTCAGTTAAATTCCCACACTTCTGCCTCCCTGAACTGTGGTTCCAGCTGCCTGGGGCGGCAGACACACAGGAACCACAACATAGCCCAACAGAACCCACGCCCATGCACTACCCACAGTCCCGCAGCAACCCCACAAGAAACCAAAAGTGGCAGCTACCTGTACCCCTGAGTGCCTCCAGATACTGAGCCATCAACCAAAGAGCATACACAGGCTGGTCCAAGGCCCCAGACACATATGTAGCAGAGGGCTGCCACATCTAGCCTCAGTGGGAGAGAATGTGCCTAATCCTGCAGAGACTTGATGCACCAGGGTGGAGGGGATACTGGGAAGGGTTACAAAGGCTGCCTTCTCAAAGGTAAAAGAGAGGGGGATAGGAGGAGGAACGCCACAAGGGGGGAACCAAGATGGGGAGCAACATTTGGAATGTAAATAAATCATTAAAAATAAATAAATTATATCATACACTATATATACATATATAATATATATGTGTGTATATGTATATATATACATATAATATATGTATATATTATGTTTTATATATATGTATCTATATAATTTATATTATCTTACTAGTCACATAAACATTATATTTTTATAAAATTCACTAAAATTAAATTAATTTTAATTTTAATAAATTAAAAATAAATTTAACAAATTAGAAATAAAATAAATTAAAATAGAAAATGGAACTGTCTAATTTAAGAGGTAAAAAGTCCCCCAGAACCCAACATTCAGATAACAGCTGTCACAGTCACCTTTTGAGTTCTCAATATATACAAGGCGCTGTCTAAGATAGTGCAGAAACAAAAGCAAGTAAGAGAGCACCCACCCTCAAGGATCTTGCCAGACTTAGAAACGCAAATCCTCTTGTGCCACATGACATGGAGACTGCATTGTGCTGCCCTTCCACTCACTCCCCAAGCTGTACATCTACCCTTCCACTGTAACCTGGATTTTCCTTCTGCTTCTGTGACCTACGCACTCCAGCAGTGTGGATGAGGATAACCCTTCTAACAACACACATGACTAAGGGGCTGAGCAGTGGACTTAGAAGACAGAGGCTAGATTGGGCAGCAAAGAACAAAGGCAAAGAACAAAGGCAAAGATTTTGAAAATACTGATTTCAGAACGATCCAAAAACCTCAATATGGTCACATCCTCTTTGCATGAATGGAACTGAGTATATCCAAAAAGTGTTTCACATATAGATATTCAGTACAATATCTGATTACTAAAATCATTATTTATTAAAAAGAAGACAAAATACAAGAATATCCCTAAAATTTGAAGTGTAGAGTACCATTTATTCTTATCCAAACTTGAAAAGCCACTCAGGCAAGAAGGTTGAAGACACAGCCAGGACTCAACCACAGGGAGACATTCATTCAGCATATATCTGTTTGCTCCCAGCCTTCACAGCTGCCCATTTCACATTTCTCTGGTAAATCTTCCTCATCTTGTATGTTCTGTCCCCTCAACTCCCCAAAGAAAAGACATAGGGAATTATTCATGCATGTTAATAGACTGGTTACACTTTCACTTTGGCTTTCTAATGTCTACCAATGACATGAGTGTCTTTGCTTTCCTGTAAACCAACATAGTCTTTGCAAGCAGGCATAATGGGATCTGTACCTTGTAGGCCCTACTTCCCCTCAGAGGCCTTCTTTCTTCAGACCAGAAAGCAGTTCTGCCCTGGACAGCAGTCAGAGAGCTGTTTTCAGGAACTGCTGGAAACAGAGGAGCCCAAGCCCCAGGTTTCCAGACCACTCTTCGAAAATCAGGTCACCTATCCTTCTCTTCTGGGCCCTTGGCTCTTGGCCCACAGCTCCTTCTAACCTCTCATGAGCACAGGCTTATGGTGTCCATTATTGGTATAAACCAAGTTAAGCTTAACTGTTCTTGTATAACCAGGAAATTATTCATTGGTTGATTCAAACACTAATATTTACAGGCAAAGCAGGTGTAATTAGCTTGTATCTTGCAACTAGGTAACGTTAACTAAAATGTATAAAACAAAAATGTACAGGAGGCTGTTGGTTCGGCCTGAGCTCTGTACTAGGGCTCAGTAAACTCAAGCAGAGCACCTTAGTTACCTGGGCTAAGGTTCTGTCTTAGGGTTTTACTGCGTGAACAGACACTATGACCAATGCAAGTCTTATAAGGACAACATTTAATTGGGGTTGGCTTATAGGTCAGAGGTTCACTCTATTATCACCAAGGCAGGAATATGGCAGCATCCAGGCAGGCATGATACAGAAAGAGCTGAGAGTTCTACATCTTCATCTGAAGGCTGCTGGTAGAATACTGACTTCCAGGAAGCTAGGATGGGGGTCTCAAAGCCCATGCTTATAGTGACACACCTACTCCAACAAGGCCACACCTTCTAATAGTGTAACTTTCTAATAGTGTAACAAGCATATACAAATCAGACAGGTTCCATACCAGCAAACTGGAACTGAGTTGTTTGACTTTCTGAGAAATCAGAGAACAGAGAGAGCCAAATCCTCTATGGGCAGAAATAGTACACTTCAGGCAATCCTCTCTATTTAAACCCTATGTCAAAATGACCAATCTGCCTTTACTGTCTGTCCCAACTTCTTTGGTCTTTGCCTGTAAAAACATCCTTCCCACTCTTCTTGTGAAACAACTTTCTAAGCTTCTTATGGGATGCTGCTCTGACTCACAAGTGTCTCAGATTAAAAAGCCAGTTTAATCACTTATTTAAATTTGGTCTTTTGACATATATAATTTAGAACTCTATAGAATATGGACATCTTATTAGCAATGTAGACAAGCTGGAAATAAGCAGACTAAGGAGTTTGCTATGTACGCTCATACAATCCAAATTTCCTGAAATGTGGTGCTCCTGTAATATTGCAGTGCCCCTCAAAGCAGACAGGGCAACAAATAATAGGTTTTCACATTTTTAATAAATGCATTGAAGACTAAAAAGATATAAGTTTATATTTTCTGTCTACAAGCATTTAGTGTATTAGAAAATAAGTCAAGAACTTAAATGAAAAAACAAACAAACAACAACAACAACAAAAACCAGTTTTCCCAGCCGCTGATCTCCAGCAGCCAGCAGAATAGCCCTTGAAACCCCTCTGTTTGCTCAAGACAGAAAGAGGCAGCAGAGGAGCATCCAGCCTTAGTATCCTGAGGAAACTGAGTTTAGCTTCCTCCCTGTCAGGCCTTGACACCTCTGACTCATTCTTGGAGAGAGACTCATTCTTGTAGTCAGGATTTTGTTAGGTTATTTGAATATGAACTGAGGGCACCAATATCTGAATGTAGAGAGTCCGAATAAAACCCCAGGTACTGTTCCCCATGTGAAAGATGAACTCAAGGAGACCCTTTGCACACACAGGCCTGATCATACAAATGGAGAATTGTAGCCAGAAGACTGTGGGGAATCTGCTTCTCCTAAATGCCAGGGTTTCACAAGCACAGACTTTTCTCATGTCCAGCTCACTTTTAGAAAAAATTAATCTTTTAATTTTAAATATTGAATATTACTTCTAATGTCATTTTTTGATAGTTGACAAGATCTCTTTTGTTGATGACTTTACAAAGCTGATTCCCTGTGACAGTACAGGTCATCTCATTTGTAGATAAACTCATCATTTATCCTTCAAGGAGTCTCCTTTTGTTTTCATTATTTTTATTTGTGTAGTTCTTTTAATTATATCTATTTATTTGGAGAACACGGGCTATGATATGTGAGGGGATCAGATGACCACTTTGAGATCTTTCCTTGTAGAAAGATACACTCGGGTCCCAGGTATTGAACTTGGGTCCTTAGGCTTGGCAGCAATACCTTTATTCAGTGAGCCATCTCACAGGCTCCTCCTTTTATTTAAATTTTATCATAGTATTTTTCTCACCACAAACTTAGGACTCTTTACTATCACCAAGTTTATTTCCATTGACTTCCCATATCAAAACCCAAGCAAGGTTCACATTTGACAGCTGATTAATGTCTCCTCAGTCTCTCTTGGGGTCTTCCTTTTTATCTTCTTTGATTTCTTTGTTGGAGAAACTAGGTCACTTGTCCACTATCTTTGAATTCTGCATACAAATGGTCATATCCCCAGTGTCACTGGACACACCCTCTGCTTCCCTGTGTCCTGCATGTGGTCATTTGATCTGCTAAGTTGTTTGGCAAAACACTGGATGCATGGTATGACGGACTTTTTTGATCTCCTTAAGATACATGATATCTATCCATGGATTCTTGCTGTGGTATAAAATCTGTGATAAATGGGGCATCAAATTAGAAGATGTCAGAAGTGAAAAAAAATCTGTATTAAGTAAAACAAAGATGCTCAGGGTTTTCTGTTACAGGCCCAGGTTAGCTCATTACTGCTGACCAACACAACCACATCTTTTGTTCAGATGAAAGTATTAAAAGGCAAAGAGCATACATTACAACAACATTGAACATTGTTTAACCTGAATAGCATTTTTGTGTACAACTATTCTTTATATGCAGCCCTCTTTATATGAAAAAGCATATCTACTTTTGTTTTATCTCCTAGTGTATTATTAGGACCGCCTCATTGCTGATGACATTGATATTGTTCTTTGAGGACAGAACAGTCTAAACTTCACAAGACATGCCATGTAACAACCGAAAAAAAAAAAGTTATCCTCCCTAAAGTCAGCTATGAAATCTTTTGTTTAAGACTAACACTGTTTTTCTGCCCAATAACCAAGTTTCTTGTTGGCATTAGAGTGTCTTTGATGTTTTTGGGAAAGTTATTTTAAGCAATGCCATTTAAAAAAAAAAAATCCACAGACATTTAAACCCTCAAATATGTAATTCAGACCCAAAAGATTCTCAGTTACAAAGACTCACCACAGAGGGAAAATAATAGATAATTATCAGAGGTACTTGCAGGTTAACAAGGTTTGCTTTATCTGGGACTTTTTCTACCATACCTAAAAGAAACTTTCAGAATCACTAATGATTGATCTAGCAAAAAGCCATCAATGATTAGAAATATAACCATTTACTATTGGAGCCCCACAATCACAGAGAACCACATTGTTATGATGCTAAATGGTCTCTGAAAGAAAACTCTGTCTCTTATGCCTTATAAAAATGTTTGCTGCTCTTTGTTTGGTCATGATTGATTGCAGCTTTCACTGTTAGTCTTACTGGCGTTAATCATCTCCAAGGTGATTTCTGTTTCCTTGGTAACTGTAATGTTTATTTTTCGAGACAGCACTGGCCTGGTCTCTGATAGTTAAGATGGGAAAGCCAGATTGTGATATTAAGGTGCAGACATAAATCTCCCCTACCACTGATTTTAGAATTGCATTTAATCAGTTCTAAGCATGACGACCAACCCGTATTCTGATGTTTGGATTACAGGGTGTTCTCAGTCAACACTCCTCACTAATTTCAAGAAATCATGCCTTAAATTCCAATAGACTTTCACCAGCTAAAGAAACTCCTGGTGTTTTATCTAAATTTTCATAACTTAAACATGCATAATGCATCACTATTGTATTTATATGGAAATGGCCAGAGGAGATCAAGGTTTTTTTTTTCTCCAAGAAGAAAAAAATAAACACTAAGTGAAAATCATGCATTCTTTAAGCCAAAGGTATCAGTCAAGTGTTACTGACATTATTAAAATTAATAAAATTCAAGAGTGAATTGCAAATGAAGAAATGTCTCTGATCTGTCCTGTCTTCATTGGAAATAATAAATATCTCAGTAAGTATTAAAAAAATGTTCCTAGAAAATCTCTAGAACAATGGAGGGCAGGTGGCCTCACACCACAGTGGATGGAGAGGTAAAAGGTTTAGGGTTACCTTGTTTCCATTCATGTTATGTTTCTTCAAATTCTTTTTATCCTGTGCATCCTAAACTACTTAAGCCATTTAATTAAGTCAATAATAATAATAAATTGCCCCGGCCCATGGGGGATTCAACGAGGACCTAGGGAGGGGACAAAAGAATGAAGGGAAAGAGACACAAAGAAGGAGAGCAAGTCTAGAGTTCTGATCAAGCTCTCAAATTTTATTATCAGGCAACAGGTTATAAAGGCATAGCAAAATGGGAAAGTTAGACAAGGATCATTGCTTGAGGTCATTCCATTATCATATCCTCATTGCCCAAGACCACCCCACTATCGTAACAGGCTTCTGGGAAATACCAGTTCTTTCAATTCCTGGGACCGCAAACGTCCTTTCTTGATCTTGTACTTTAACTGACTAGTCTTTCCAAAACAGTGGGTAATCTCATGGGTTTGGCTCCCGGCAATAAATAATGTCATTAGGTAGCAGAAATATTTAGAAAATATTCTAAAGAGACAGTCCTCAGTCTATCAACTACTGGAATCTCATGCTGGGAAACAGAACCAGCACCAGCCAAGAAAGAGATTTCATACACCTCTAAGAACTTGTCAGAACATCTTACTAGATAAGCCTGCGGCCAAGAATGATGGGTCAGGGGTAGATGAAACCATACCTGTACCAGGTGTTTAGACGTCATATCCTCTGCCCTCTTAAACTTAAATCTCACTCCAAGATCCTGAGGATGGAGTTGGGGAAGGGGTCACCTGATCTCTTTTCTCTCACATGGCAAAACTGAATAAATTTCCATCCTCTGCTTTTTACTACTAATTTGGATCATTTAGTTGGCTTTTGAGGATGAGTAGACACAGTTTAACTTCGGCACAGGCAGTGATGCCTAAGTTTAGGCTGATGGGATTATTAAATGTTATTTCTCTGCAGGTTTTAAACAACCATGTGATGTAAGCATCTTTCAGTTTTCCCATGTACATGTTTCCCTCTCTGGCCAACAGTTGGAATTATATTATAGAACAGCCCCCTAGAAACATATTCTTAGAATCCCTATAGTAGTAGTAGGAATGGGGGGAGAGGGAAAGGAGGGAGGGAGGGAAGGAGGGAGAGAGAAAGGAAGGGAAGGAGGGAGGGAGGGAGATGGAAGGAGGGAGGGAAAAAGGTGGGACTGATTGACTAGGGACAGACAGGTGAAGTCACCAGTGCTGGACTGGTCACTTGTAGGGTCATAAGCTTTGGAGAGTGTGTAAATGTTATTCAGGTCCTTAGGAGTGAATTTCCACACTGAATTTCTAAGTGTTCACAAGTATAACTATACTTGCAAAGGATTAGAAGTTTATAGAAACTGAGCATACAGAAGTTTTAAGATTTATTTTATCATATATTTATGTATATGTGTCAAGGAGATGTGGTCATATGAGTATGGGTGTCCACTGAAGCCAGAAGGGAGTCAGAGTCCCAGAAGCTGGAATTTAGGCAGTTATGAGCCACCATGTAGATTCTTGGATCCAAACTTGAGTCCTCTGTGAGAACAGTACATACTCATAACCACTAAGCCACCTCTCTGGGCCTTGGAGGATGGTTTACCTTCTAGGTGCTCAGACTGCACACTACAAGAAGATGGGGGGAGAGAAATAAAAACTGCATTTCTCTATTCCCATCAAGGGCATGATATTTAAAACAGAGCACTCACTTGCATTTCACATATCATATATTTGAAAATTTTACTTATATCCCTTTATTCAGAGGCACTGGATATCAGATGTGAAAATATTACTCAATAGAATGTTTCATATTGAGATCAGGGTATGCCCTACTTATATATAAGTTTAGTTTTTCAGGCCACACTGGCTCTAGAAGACTCCATTTGAGAAGCAGCCTGTGATTCCATTTTGAGGAAGAAAGATAGCCGTAGCCCCTAAGCATACATAGAATGTACACCATTTATCAGTCACCACAAACTGACTGCTGAGGGTGGAAAGTGAGCCACCTCACCAGTTTATTGGAGACAAGTGAGAGAACTTTGAGGGCATGCTGGCATATTAAAGTCTTCTCAGAAAAATCAGACCCCAGAACTAATTGGGCAGATCTAGTAAAGAGTACAGCTTCCTTGCCTGGACCCAAGAAAGTGATGGACACCTAGCATTGCAATGACATGGATCCACACCAACCTATCATCTGATTGTGTGAGTGTGTGTGTGTGTGTGTGTGTGTGTGTGTGTGTGTGTGTGTGTGTGAAATGCCAAGGACCTTCCCAGCTTGGCTCAGTTCCCTGTTATTGATACAGTCAAGTAGACTGCCTGTCACCTAACTGCCATCTTCCCTGTTCTGCCATCTGGGCCTGGGCCTGGGCCTGGGCCTGGGCCTGACCGACTGAAGTGGAAGTTACTGGTTGTGCCATGTGATGTAGACTCATGTGGTGTTTTGCTGATGCAAGATCTGTGGGAGTACAAGTGATGTTTAGAGAGAGTATAAATAGGACTCAACAGACAGTGACAGGGCTAGCCTGCATACTTAGCTGTTCAACTCTTCGATGGTCTTTTGTTATCACTGATCTTCACTTTGTTGAGAGAGGCTCAGACAGAGAATTCCTGGCATTCCAGCTGGTCTGGTAGCTCCCGCTGACTTGCGTTGATTCGTTTGAGGCCTGGCAGTTTCTGCTGGATCATGCCACCACTTTTGACTTGTGTTTGGTATCCTGACACTACTGAACTGGACGAATGGTATTGTAGGACTTTCTGGTCTCAGTTTGAACTTAGAATTCAGGTCTTGGTTTGAACTTAGAATTCATTGCCCCAGGGTACATTATGGGGGGGAGTACATTCCTTAGTCAGAGGACACTTGCTGGATTAAAATTCAGAGGAAGAAGGGAGAGGCTGATTAATATTCCTCAGACCACAGAGGAGGGAACCCACCTGCAAGTGAGGAAGGACCAGAGCACACAGACACATTCCAGGACACTCCTTGTCATAATCTGAGTCACCTAGAGACTGGACCTGAAAAGGTCAGACTTTGTGGTTTGCCCTCGTGTACTCTGTATAAAAACTGTTCCCAGCTTTTGTTCGGGGCTCTCTTGCCTGCATGCGAGAGAGTCCTAGTGCACTAGTTTTATTATACCTCAAGTTATTGCAGTGAGTCCTGTCCATGTGTCTCTGTGGGAGTGCATCCCGTGGTTTTGGATCTTAGAGTTCAACAGTATCCTGACAAACACAGATTGTTATTGACCCAAAGTACTACTTCTAAACAGGTCCACATCCCTTGGTCCTATTTACCATCTTTTCTCCCCTACTTTTGAACGGTGGGCTAGAAGAGGGGTCGAAGTGTTTGAGAACCCTTGCTATAAGTAGGTTTTGAGCCTACAACACACCATTTATAAAACCTATTGAACTCTGCTTCAGTGTCTCTAACTTGTATTTCTTCTGTAACTTATGTATATGTACAGAGATTTATAGTTATTTATTGTGTGCTCTGTATAAGAGAGAATATTTGTAATTGAATCATAAAGAACTTTATTCACCTCCAAGCTACCAAGCTACTAAAGTAAGAAGATTTTTATGACAAATTGCTGTCATTGAACCCACTAAACCTTGGGAATTTATTGTTTGCCAATAAATTCTGACAGCATGGATAAACAGAAACACATCTGTCTCTGCTGCTGCCCAGTGTTCAGGGCAGTTCTCCGCTACTTCCACCAACACTCAGAAAGCCACAGTGAAGTTATTCTGGGTTTGTTTATTTGTTTTTCAATGCTTCTAATATCAAGAGAGAGAAGGGGCAGCGTTTGGCCTCAGGGATAAGATTGACTTTACTGCCTTGGTCTCAGGTCTCTATCCAGGAAACTTCCCACAGCTCCATTGGAGAATCTCAAGCTGATTTCAAAGTCCACTGTCATCCAGATAAAAGGGATCACTTGAATAAGGCATGAATGTAATTAGCTCTGTTCTCTCTAAGGGAGTGCTTTGTCTTGGAGGTGGCAGTTCGGATAGTAGACACAGACAGGAAGGGTTTGAGGTTTTAAGAGCAAATTATTCTGTGGAAGGAAACAGCAGAGTTCTTCCCAGTGGTGGCTGTTATCAAGGTTTCCTTCATTTTGGTTCTGCCAGGGTTTTTTCTCTTTCTGGGAAAAGTAAGGGAATCTCCCTGAGGGCAAACAAAGGCTGCTGTCCTTGACTTGCTAGATTTCTTTTCAACTTTGAAGTGCTTGTTTTTGGGTTTTTTTGTTTGTTTGTTTGTTTTTTTTTTGTTTTTTATTAGTCAATATCTCCTTTGCAAACACAGGTATAGTCACCACAAAGACACTTAACAGTTGTTGGGGTGGAGTGACTTTGAGGTGGATGAAAGCCTTCCCACTGAGCTGACAACTGAGCCAGCCCCCTGCACTCCTTCACCAATGTTGAATGGCTCACTAAGGACCCAAATTCTACCCTAGGATGCCTGTGAGTACTTCAGCTGAAAAGCAAGAGCTGCTGAAGCAAGCACTGGAAGGCCTCTCCCCAAGGTCTTTGCAGTGTGTTAGGTTTGACTTTATTCACCTACACACAAGGAAGAGCTGCCTGTGAGCACTGTTTTCTGTCTTTCTGGGCACAGTCAGCATAAAGCTCTAGTTTGGCTCTCTGGGGAAAATGTTCCAAGTTAAAGGCCATGGCACATTTTGAAAACTAGCTACAGCGTAATTCTAGGTTCTGATAAAATTTTTCTGTGTCGATTATAGAACTTAACCTTTAAGGGACCCAAAAACAATCAGGGTGC
The DNA here is from genome assembly GCA_021653895.1 of Mastomys natalensis. NCBI lineage: Eukaryota > Metazoa > Chordata > Mammalia > Rodentia > Muridae > Mastomys > Mastomys natalensis. The sequence goes on from JAJTUV010000708.1 coordinate 659,933, forward strand.
CCAGTAAGATGGGTTGGAGTGTTGGCTCTTAGATCTGGCCTGCCTCCATCAAAGCTGTGTTCTCTAGCATAAGCTGAGCCAGGGAAACAGAAACAAAGGAAGGGGTGAAAAACTCAAAGACAACAGAGTAAATTATGTGAGACAATTCTAATTTAATATAATTCTTAGGCATTAAAATCATGTGGTCCAATCAGAGTACCTTGTATTCTTTCTTGCTGGACCTCTCTCCCTCTGTCCCTCCTTCCCCCTCCCTCCCTTCTTCTCTGTTTTCTTACTTAGCTTTAAACAGAGTCACCTTTGTTTCAGACCCTCAATACCACCTTCCTTTCAGCCCAACCATCTCTCCTTTGGTGACAAACTCCCCAGTGGGCTCCAGGGAACCTTTTCTTAAGGGTCCTGGAAAAAGAACAATCTCTTAGAATGATCTTCATGTTCCCCTTTATTTTTATGTGAATGAATTCAATGAAAGCAGATGTCTTGGAGGAGAAAAAGAAGGCAGAAAAGGTAATTTGCATGCAAAAGACAGCTTGCAGAAAGACTTAAGGGTGGCCAGGAACTGTTTAAAGAGAGCAGGTTTCTTTTAAGCAGTTAAGCTCCCTATGTGGACTGCCTGGGCCCTGGGGATTCAGACCCAGGTTATCCTGCTGGACTCCTGGGTGTGAGCCTACAGACTCAACTCAGGACCATGCTGCTAAATCGTGGTAGAGGGACAGGTGCTGATATGGAGAAGCCTGAATCATGAACTAAATCACAATCTATTTTCCCAGACAGATGGCCCTTTCTACAGAAGTCTGCCGGGAGCTTTGTCCCACTTCTGTTCATACAGGGCTTTTCCTTGGGTGTGTGAACAAGGCCATGGAGTTTGGCAAGAAGAACCTCAGGAACCCAGGCCTCCCATAATGCTCTTGATAAAAGCCAAGGTCTGAGGTGAAAAAAAAAAAAAACATTTTCTCTCATTATCTAATAATATATATATATATATATATATATATATGTAAGTAAATAAATAAATAAATAAAAAATAAGGAAGGACATGGCTGCTTCTAGGTGTGGTGAAGGAGAAACTTTATTGTAGATTAAAGGGAGGGCATAATCACTGGCAGAGATATCTGGGAGAGTCTAGAGTCAGTATGACCCTGAGTCAAGCCTTGTGACAAGAGGCGGGAGGGAGGGAGGAGCCACTGACCTGGGGGTGGGGAGGGAGGGTGCTGCCTTGGCCAAGAGATTGGCAGAGCCAAAATGGCTGAGTTATACCTATATAACCAGTGGAGCTGTGGGGAGGGGAGCCCCTGAGTTGGAGAAGTTTAGGGTATGACTGGGGTATGCCAGCTGTACCCTGTAACAGGTAGGGATTGAGGGATGCAGGGAGAACCTGGTGGTCAGTGACCCCTTTGATATATTAATGGAGACCTCAATTAAACATTTGGGACACCACACCAACAGGCATCTTCCTTATGTGCTGAGAAGATAAAGTGAACACAGAATACATTTATCATAAACACAAATTATTGCTATTGGCAGAAGCAGCCTTAAGATAAAAATTAAGGCCAACTCTGTTAAATCTTAGAGTCCTTGTTTGTTTCCTCCCAGTTTCTCACTTTTCAATGGAGTGTGTCCCACCCTCCACCCACAAGGGTCCACATACACCCACTCCCTGCAGCCACTACCACCCAGCACTCGATAGCACCAGAATCCATTCACAGAAGCATCTTAAGAGGTTGTCTAGCTAAGACATGCAGATGAAAATAAATGTGTATTGTACTGGAAACACAAAATTCCTTCCATTCTTCTTCCAAATTGAAGTTTCCACTTAGCATTCTTCCATGCAGTGTGCTTGAATTTGAAGCATCGAATTGTAAAGAATTTCTTCTACCAGGTAAGGTGTCGCACAATAATGATGACTTTCCTTGACTGAACTTAAGGTATGACATGTGGTAGGGCCAGTAGGTTGGGCTGTTCATACAGGGTGGAGGGAACATTGATCTGAGCATGAAAACTGGGTCTTCCTACCACCACTGACATGTTGACCACTCATTATTGGGTTATCAAACACAAAGTTCTCTGATCCAATACTAGGGAAGACCACGGGTTTCAAATATGAATTTCTCATAGTGGATGATGTCTGACATGTGTTGTAGCATGTAGTTTTAAAGAGCAACCCTATCACTTTCTCAGGACCGCGCTCTCAGCTCGGCTCTGAAAACAATCTTCCGCTGTCCCGCTCCCTACATAGCCCTGCCAATGGCCAGCTGGCTCTCTGAGAGAACCCAGGAGCTGCAATTGTTCCTCCAACCCCTCACAGAGATAGCTCTGCCAAACCTCTAAAAAGCGGCCCCACAGCTGTGCCCCTTCTCCTGTCCACCAGAGTCACTGTGGATGGAAAATACCAGACAGCCTTAATATTTTAAAACCAGCAGATAACACAACTGCTGAGCAAAGAATCTATTGCTGTAAACTCAACAGCTATCCTATGTTAGAATTCTGCGGTGGTGGAGGCTACCACTGGTTCTAGTTGGCCCCGAGTCCTTACATGGTGTCCAAAGTGTGGTTGAAAATGCCCTTTCTCTATGTCTTTCCCTCCTCTTCCTCCTGGAACTCAGAATTCCCACCTCTTTACCTACCCCTAGAGATTGGCTTCTGTTGTCTTTATTGACATAATCAAGAAACAATTGATTTCAGTATCAGCTTTCAGTATCAATTCCTCCCCCTACAATGTGTGAAGCCCAGAACTGAGAAAATTATCCTTCTATACTCATTAAAGTGTAAGTGCTGGGAGCTCAGTAGTTTTGGGCTGGCCCCCAGGATTCAGCAGAGTTCCTATTTTTCAGATAGTATTGAGAATAATATTTGAGTAACTCCACTATAGACACAGTCTTTATAGCAGCTACTGCTCTGTTGCTCTCAGTTCAGGATGAACCTGCCACAAGGGGAATCAGTTTATGTGTGCAGACATTTCCCCTTGTCCTGAGTTGAGGAGACAAAGGGGCTGCCACTGGCAGCTAATAGGAAGAAGCCATAGACACAAAGTTTCCCACAACACAGCTGATCCAAATGTCACTGTTGCTGAGATGGACAAAGGCTCGGGTGGCCACTGCCCCAGTCAGACACGGTCCCTTGCATATTTTGACATTGGTCTATCAGTTCTCCATTATGTAGGCCTGAGGGTGGTACCTATGGGCCTAACCAACTCTTCTTCCTTAGGCTCAGGAGTTGTTACAGAGCATCCTGACAACCTTGGTTCAGAGAGTTAGGCCGAAAATTGCTGACTCATCTCTGGGCCTCGGGGAGGCTTGAGTGAATAACTGGGAGTGGGAGGGGTACTCCTTAGTCACCCCTCTTTTGGCAAACAAATAGAGGCTGAAGAGGTGTCTCTGAACAAGGTCAGATTCTGCTAGTTGTCCTGAAATAGTGGAGTTGGCACCATAGCTGACAGGAAAGCATAGATAATCTGGAAAGCTCTGGAGGCCTTGCTGACCAGTTATGTCTGTTCAGCTTCCACTCACCTCACATCAACAAGCAGTTCGTGCCAGATGGAAAGGGAGGCAATGGGAAGGATTTGACATTGGTCAAGACAGTCCCAGTTCTCCTGCTCCTGGCTCTCGCCGCCTGCTTCCTCCTCACCCCCATTCCTCATGCCTTTCCTTCTGAATTACTTCTACTGACTGGCTTCTCAAGATCTGCCGGGCTAAAACAACCCAGAGACCCATCTAAGAGTCTGTTAAATTCAGCAGAGCAGTGTCTTCTTTATGAGAGATTCTGGTAACTTATCATTAACAAAGTAACAAAGTGACTTCCCCAGGGCCACTGAATACTGCAAGAATTGTCCCCGTTAGTAACTCTTAATGACTCTAATTTTACAGAATGTACCCAGTGACAGACAAGGTTACTCTGGTAGTTTGGGCATGAACACACACAACTCATTTATTAAAATTGCAAAACAAAAAATATCACCTCAGAATGAACAACCACGCCTGCTGGCCCACTCTGCAGGAGGTACCGCCCCACACCAGAGACCACTAAGTGGCCTCTGCTGCTTGGAGACACTGGATTAGGCTCAAACCTTATAGAAATGTTAGAAAGGTTTTCATGAAGAGAAATTGCTCAATAAAACCAAATCACCTGCTTTTCACTCATACCATTATTGCTCTTCCCATTTTTTCTCCTTTACATTGTTTTTACAAACCACCTCCTATCTATTGGCTCTAAATTCAGGGTAAGATCAACAGTATTAAGCATGGTAAAGAAAGCTGAATCTGAGAAGGGCATCCAGGAGCTTTAAAAGTGGATGATGTCAAATGTTAAAGTTGTATGGTGACCCTGTGGGTGTTTGATGTATTAAGATTCGTTAACCTTTAAGTATGGGCTATACACATTGTCAGTGCACTGTATGTTAGTATTCTCTCTAAACTCCACCTCCACAGTTACCTAGCAACAGCCAGGTAGGCCTGCCCACTATAAAAGGGGCTGCTTGCCTCCTCCTCTCCTCTTACTCTCTTGATCTCTTGCCTCTAGCTTCTCTCTGTCCCCTCCCCCTCCCCTTCCCCCTCTCTCCACGTGGTCATGGTCGGCCTCTACTTCTCCTGTTTCTCTGCCATCTTCTTCTGTTTCTCTCCCCCCACCTTTGTCCTCTGCCCTGAATAACAACCCCCCCAACCATTTGGTCTGGTGTGGTCTGTTCTAAGCTGTGCGCACAGACGGCTAACATTGGTGGATTGTTGGGCCAAGACCGAATACTTCGGGTACGGTGACCAGCTGTGCAGCTGCTGCCAGCTGCCACTGTGACTGTGCAGGACCAAAGCCACGTGGTTTGCTGTCGTGCCGTCAACCCCACCACCACAACCACTGCCACCACTACACCACGTGAACTTCATCTGCTGCTACCTGCCATCACCGACCTTGTAAATTTCCACCACTGCTGCAGACCAACTCCATACACTGCTGTGAGGCTCACAAAATTTCCACCACGTGAGTTGTGCCGCTGTGGCCCCCCATGTGGTGCTCTGCCACATGGGCTGGGCAGCCATACAGGCCTACACAGACCTCACGGTTCCACCTTTCCTGATAAGCCCGAAAACACACACCGTATTAATTGGTAAGGAGCTTCCAATTGGCGGGAGGGATCCTGGTCGCACAGATAAGGCCTGGCCAGCCTTCCCTGGGCTAAGGGGTTGGCTTTTCATTGCCCCAGTCCATATGACTGGCCTCTAGCTGACCTACGACCTAAGACATTGGCCATTAGGTGACCCCCCCAAAAGTAGTTCACAGTCCCCACCCCCCAAGCTCTTGCAGCAGCTGGAAATCCTGGTACCAGGTTGAGCTACTTTCTGGCGAACTCCAGGAGTTTGCCACAGCCGAGGCCCCTAGATATTCTCGTGATGACCTGATATCTAGGCTGTTTGCCTGATTTCGTTGCCAACTTTTCTTTTGGGATGCCGATATGAATAGCTCGGTAACAGACACCCCCCCCCCATTCACCCAATGGGCAATACATTGTCTTCGACTGTACCCACAAACACCCTACTGGGTTGTCTCCTGAAAAACCTCAAATCTCTAAATTAACACCTGATTTGAGGTCTTCCAAATTGATACACCTCTGCAATAATGTCTGAACTTGGTATCCTCTAGATAATGGATTAGAGTGGCCACCTAATGGCGTGCTAGACCCAATCATTTTAAAGGGTCTTAACACATACTGCCAGCAGTCTGGTAAATGGAAAGAGGTTCCATATATCCAAGCATTCATCTAACTTCACTCTAATACCTCTATGTGTTCTGCCTGTTCCCCATTCCCCACTGGTCAGAGTAACTGTGCACATGGTCCCAGGAAAGATTTCTTGAGCTCAGAGCTAACCCGTGCTTACCTGACCCTCATTCTAGGACTCCCCCTCCTTCCTCCGTCGTTTGTGCTGGCTGCACAGCCGGCTTGCCTGAAGCAGCAGGTGCAGGACCCGGCTTGCTCCCTTCCCCTCTGTGGTTCTTAGCTCTGCTCTGGGTCTACTCCTTGCACCTGCCAGGGACCCTCTCTGAGACTTGCTTCCCCACGTCTAACACTGTATAAAATGTTTCAGCAAATAAAATGGAGAGTAAGTAGGGAAGGGAGAGGGAAGTACCCTCTCAGTCGTTGGAAGACAAGGGCAGAATTGGTAAAAGTTCAAGGGCAGTCAAGGTTACACAGAAAGGCCTCTTTTCATAAAAAATAAAACAGCCATAAACAACATTAATTAATTCATTCATTAATAGAAAACAAACAAGAAGAAACAGGAAATCCCTCTAGGTAGTTCCTATGCTCAGACAGGTTGAAGGCATTGGGTCTCTTCATTATTCTTCCAGCTAATTCCATATTTTCCCTCTCATCCATCTGTTCATTCTTCACCTCCCTCTCCCTCTCCCTCTCCCTCCCCCTCTCCTTCCCCCTCCCCCTCCCCCTCCCCCTCCCCCTCTCCCTCTCCCTCTCCCTCCCCCTCCCCTCCCCCACCTGCCACTTCCTCCCACTGCCTCCCTTTCCCTTCTGGCTCAGCGTCCCATTTCTATAAAGCTGCCCACTTCTCCCTCCTACAACCTGGGCGTCTGTGTGGAGGAAGATGCTGGTGTGAGCCGGCAATAGGATTAGTTCTAGACCCAATTTTCACTTTAAGATTGTCTACACAGTCTTTAAATCCTCAAATGTTTTCAAACCCATGCTTTAAAAGGGTCTGTCACTTCACTGCCAGTGAAGTGACAGTCTGTGACTGCACTGCCAGCTTTAACCTCTGCTTCCTGAGTTTTTCACATCTGGCTGAACAACAAGTGCTTCAAATCCTGAGACTATTGGAGGATGTAGAGAGTTCACCACCACACCCTCTCAGGCACTCACTTCATTGGCTGGAAGTGTTTGGATTCTCTAACTGGTCGTGGATTCCTTTCCTCCCTCTGTCATTCAACAACACCTTCCTCCTCCCCACCACTGTGAGAAAGAGGGCCAATTCTTATAAGGTATCCATCCAGTCAAGATCTCAGTGACTTAGCATTCTGAGCTAATGGGGTAATCACACAGTGTTCAGGAGCAACAAAACAACCTAAGGAAGACCTTGTCTTTGAAGCCTGCACTGTAAGCCCCTTACAGGTAACTACGCTCACCATATTCTACAGATGATAAAACTGAAGGGTAGTCCCCTACAGTTGGCATCAGAGCATTTGATGCAGGCACTATGAGTTGGTTGGCTGTCCTAAGGTCAGCCTGGCAACAGGATCCAACTTACTTAGTTGTATGATCTTCAGTGTTTCATTTAACAATGACTACAGTCATATTATAAATCATTGAGCCAATAAAATATGTCAAGACAGTAATTAGTACTTTGACCTTGCTTGCAGCTAGTCTTAAAAGATTAAGAACTGTTATGATTATTTTGTTTAATGTCTGACATAAAGAGAGGTGTGATATCAAGTAGGTTCTTAATTTTACTTTGTTAAAAATAAAAACAGTGAAAGTAATTCAAATTAAAAACACTTAAAGTATTAAGGGACTCAAAGTCAATTCTGGATCTGAAGTTACTATGGTAACATTACTACCAACGTCGTGTTATTAATCATGTGGTTCACTGAAAATATCAGCATCTTTGATATTTAAAAATAAACACTAGTCTGAAGATGTTCCTATTTATATTTTTAACAAGTAGATATGTAGATGATAGAGTTTATTACAATTGTCATTAAGACGGGCAGGCAAACAGTGGAATTTCCTCACTTCTAGCTTAGAAATCTTCCTTCTTAAATCAAATTTGCACTTATGAAAATATAAATAGAAACTTTGTTGATCAAAACAGCAGCAATTGCCTGAAATTGTTTTCTGGGTGTGAAAGAAAAGAAAGACCTGAGATCATGCAGTCCTGTGTACAGTGCTCCTGAGCAGGTCCTGCTGAGCTTGATACCAGTCCTTGGGACTGGCCCAGGGTGGCTCGTGGTGTGGAGATACACTCTGGATGCCTACTTTGTCATTCTTTACCTGAGTAAACTCTGTATTTCCTGCTCAGGTTTATTCCCTCATTTGTAAGAATGAATCTGAGAAGTCTCTGTAATATATGTCAGTTCTGAAATCTCATTTGTTTTTATAGCACTGTAATACACACAACAAAGCAAGCCTTTAAACACAATACTTGAGAGGCTAAGGCAGGGGGATCCCAAGTTTGAGAATAGCCTGGGCTACATCTTTTTGTCTTAATTTTTTTGTGATTTGTCTTTATTTTATGTGTATGTTTCCTCTGTAAGTATGAATGTACATCTGTGTACCACATATATATCCTGTGACCACAGAGGTCAGAAGAAGGTGTTGGATCCCCTTGGATCTGAAGTTAAATACAGTTGGGAGGCTAGGCAGATCCTCTGTAAGAATCTGGAGTACCTATCCAGAAAGGCCTGAAGATTGGATTGCCTGAACTGGAGTTATAAACAGTAGTTAACCTCTTTGTAGGTGCTGAGAATCAAACACAGATCCTCTAAATGAACCACTGCTCTTAGCACCTGAGCCATCCTCTCAAGTCCCTATGTCCTTCTCTTGAAACAAATAAACAAACAAACAAATGGTATAAGTGAAGTTCTGATACAGATATTTCACTAGGACACATATAACTATTTCCTCTAGTTCAGTGGGTTATACTCCTCAACATTTTCTGGATAGTGTGGCAACCTTTAGCAAACTTGACTTTGAATGAGTCCACCGCGTAGGTACAGCTCACCTTGAGGGAATCTTTTGGCTCCTCAGCATTTTATCAGCTCATGTGTGTGAGGTCCCTGCATACATCCTGGAGTACAATGGTACAGGCACCATGGCTCAGATATAGCCAGGGTGATTCACAACCTGTTTTCACAGAGAAAGCTTTGGAAGCTCACCAACAGGGTAGCATGCAAGCTGAGATCCCTCTGTCTTTGACTCATCTGCCCTTCCTGGGGTCATAACTCAAAGTTGAGCCCTACAGTGGTGCCCTTGACACCAGAAGGCCAGGAAAATGCACCAAGGAAAGGGAGAATTTGGGAGAATTTGGGCCCTGACACCATATCCAATTCCTTGTCCAGTTAAACATGACTTATCTTCTACAGGGAAGGAAAAGCCCCAACTGGTTTAAACTTTTCGGCTTCTAGAGCTGTTAGCCCAACTCAGTCTAAATTCATACATATGGATGCTGTGAGCAGTGTTAAAATAGAGATCTCACTTGTGTGGCTTAAAGTAGGAACAGGGACAAATAAAGTTATTTTCCATGCCTCTGTGTAAGGATGCTTGTGTATATGCAGCAAGCACTATAGAAGAATGTCTTTGCTTCCTTTGGAAGAAAAATTCAAAGCCAGAGGGAAAAGGTGGTGAGACAGTGCAGTTAGACCTTCACTTCCACTCTGTGTGAACTGTATTGGCATTGCAGGGCAATGAGAGGGTGTGTGGTGTATAAATGGCTGGCTAAAATAAATACAAGAGCCAGGAGAGATGGCTCAGTGGTTAAGTTCCCAGACTGTTCTTGCAGGGGATCTGAGTTCATTCCTTCATTCCCAGCATGTATGTTGGACCTTTAACTCCAGCTACAGGGATCTAATGGTCTTTTCTGAACTTTTGGGGCACATGTACTCACATGTGCTCTCTCTCTCTCTGTCCTTCCATCCCTCCCTCTCTCTCCCTCTCCCGCCCCCCTCAATCTCCTGCATGTTCCACATCCTCTCTACTCATCATTCTCTACTCATTAGTAGTGCAAACAATTCTCATTTTACCACATTCCCAACAGCACAGTGTCCAGTCTTCATTGCCAATCTCATTACTGTGGGTTGGATAACAGCCTCTAGGGATGCCCACAGCTTAATCCTCAGAATTAGGAAATATGGTCCTTCGCATGCTTAAACAGGATGGAGACCACCACAACAAGATGGTTACAAGTAGCTCTATTCAGGGATACCTCAGGGTTAAACTTTAAAGGAAGAGCTAGGTGGGCTCCAGGGCCTTCCTTTCTTCACCTTCCCAAATGTTTTAGGATCAGTGCCCCAGAGTCAGTCACTCATGCCCAGACCTCTCACTCTCCCACTGCTGATAACCGTCTTTGTCCTATTTCCTATGAAGTATGGGCTGCTCTTTGTACATGCTTGTTCGTAAATGACTTTGTCAATACAAAGAAATGGTCAGGGATGCAGGATTTGGAACTGGACTGCCAGGAAAGACTCAGCTACTTACTGTCCTTGTACTGGCTTTATGCAAACCAACTTAGTTTCCTCGTTTTAAATATACGGATAGTAGCAAATGCCTTCTAGGGAAAGGATTGAGATTTGCATGGTTGCAAAGTACTTAGTGTGGGTGCATAGTAGCAGTTAACACTAATGATTAATGCCAGTGGCGTGCTCCTATGTCATCCAGTCATCTGGAACCCAAAAAAGACTTTCACTTTAATGTGTATTAGTTCAAGGGACACTAGGGTGAGAAAGACATTCCGTGACCCATCATATCACAAAGCAGCCACTGGGCATGGGGAGGCAGTGGGCAGGAGATGTGTCTACATGCATGGGGATGATGAGAGAAGACGTGTGTGTGTGTGCATGTGCGAGTGTGCATGTGCATGTGCATGCATGCATGTACATGTCTGAGAGAGAGAGACAGAGAGAGAGAGAGAGAGAAAGAGAGAGAGAAGTGAGTATATGGATAAGATATGGGGAGGTGGATGATAACAGATGAATGAGGAGGAAAGGCTTCTTCTCTTTAGGATTTTACTACATCACAGACCATCTCTGCTCTTCCTTGAGAGTTAGCCTGCAAGGTATTCATGTAGCCCCTAGAGTGGGGTTGAACATTCGCCAGAGAGATTGTGGATAGACACATCAATCTGCAATAAGACTCCTAAGAACAAACTCTTTTACCTGGGGGACTAGAGAGTAGGTGCCCAACTGGCTTTTTGTTGTACCAAGTCAACCTTCTCTTCTACCAAGAGAGTCTATTTCAGATGCTTGGAATCAGCCACTGGCCCCAGAAGGAAATGGATTTCTGAAGTCCATGTTATAATTAGCTATGCTCCTAATTTGTGACACTCTTCCCAAGATTAAGATGATTTTCAAATACCAAATGCCTTAAATTTAGTTCAAGCAATTTGATCAGCCATGGGGGGTAGGTAGGGAGCTGAACTAAGACCTAAGAAAATTAAAAATAGGACCGTTCTCACTGACAGCAAACAAGAATGACGAACAGGTAATTAAGGCTTGCGTGTTTCCAATTAAAACTCTAATGGCATCAAGCTATTCTGACCCAAATAGCAAGCCACAGTTCCTACTGCTTAATGAAAGCTAAACTGGTCCTGATCCATGTTCACCTGAAATGCTCATTTATTTCTATAAAGGTCAATTGCCCCCATCATAGTCATGGCTGATTGCCACCCACAGCCAGTGGTAGGAGGACAGGAATGCAGCACTGTGGGTTCCTGGCTTTTAAAAGTGCCCCTGCCAGAGGATTCTCGAACCATGGGGTCTGATTGCAGCTTGCTTGTGTATAATGAATTGGAAAGCCTTGTCTTTTCAGATGTGACAATACTGTATTGGCCTGCGCCTACAGGATAGCCAGTCCCATTTGTTGTCATTACCATCATGGTTAGTCATGGAATACGGAAATGCAAGGCCTACTCAGTTTCTTAAAAACGCCCTGTTACTCATTGGAACAGCATTGTCAGTCAGGATCCTGTCCCCACCTGTCAAATATTCAATCCTACTTTCAAACAGAGATGGAGCAAGATAACATACCATAGACCAAATGAGAAAGAGAAAATGATTTCAAAGGAATGCACAGTCAAATCACAGGGCAAATGCTCCTTTCAGATGCTAATCTGATTTGTGTGCCTAGACTCCTGGCTTTTCTGCCTGTTAGTTGCCCATGAATTCAGAAGCAGACCCCCAGACCCCAGAGAGGGTACAGCAATCTTGTAGCACCGAATGGAAGGAACTATGGTTTGGGGGTTGTTTGATTGTTTTGTTAACGAGTGAACCAAAAGTTGCCAGGACAAATTTAGTCATGAGCTGAACTATTCATTTTCCAAGGCAGGTTCCAAACTTCAGAAGAAAGAGTGTTTGAAGCCAGAGGGGAAACTGGGCAGGTAAGGGTGTGAGACTCTGCAGACAAGAGCAGAGGGAACAATGTTTGGTGCGTAGGGATGGCTTCAGAAGCTTTTCTAAATCCTAAGCATCCATGCTGTGGGCTGGTCCAGTCATTAGCTTAGTGGAACACCAGCCTTTAGTCACACTGCAGGAAGTAGACTGATTATCTTGGGACCCTGCATTCTTCCTTTGCTTGGGTCCACGGTAAAGGGGAAGGGGCTCACACTTAATGCATCTGCAAACCTCATCCTAGCCCTTCTTTGTGACTTCACACCACAGACCACTCAGAACTTCCTTACCTAAGGCACAGGTCCATTTCACTTCTCTCGGCTGATGGTCTGACACTCTGCATCCTGTTAGACCAGAAGTACATAAGGTTGCTGTGACATCATTATGTGACTCCTCTACCCTGACCCCCTTGACTTCAACTCATCCTCATGACCACATCATTTACCCCATGAGAAATTCCTCATCCACATGACAAAATTCATTCCCACGATGACACCCTCCCCCATTACTGTAACCCTCACCCCACTTTTCCAGACCCTCATCTCTGTTATCATGACCTGTAAGTCTCCATGACTCCAGCACTCAACCCATTACTCAACGCGCACGAGCCTCTCTGAAGTTGAAAAGGAGCATTTCTGAGATCATATTATTTTTCTTTGGCACATATTGATTGTTTAGAATTAGAGATTTCACTATAATATTTTCATACATGTGTATAACATAATTTGCCCCATTACCCTCTCTAATCCCTGTTCCCCTGTCCTATGTGTTTCCTTCCAGTAGCTAAATAGTTTTATAATTCTCTTACTCCTCCCCAGTAGCCCCCTTCTACCTCCATTTTTTAAAGTCTAGATTACAAATATAAAAAGAAAATACGATTTTTCTCTCCTCTCCTCCTTCCCCATCTCTCTTCTTCCTACCCTACCCTTTATCCCCTTCTCCATTTCTCTTTAGAAGAGGGCAGGCCTCCCATGGATATCAACTAGCCATGGTACCGCCTCTCCTAGTAATGGTAGACGAGGCAATCCAGTAGTCAGAGACAGCCCTGCTCCCACTGTGAGGAGTCACATATGAAGACAAGGTATACAATTGTAATGTATGTACAGAGGGTCTAGATCAGTCCCACACATGCTCCCTGGTTGTCTGTTTAGTCTCTGTGAGCCCCTGTGAGCCCAGGTTAGTTGATTCTTTGGGTACAGCCTTTTTGGTAAGCACAGTTGCTTTATAAATAGTGGTCTCAGGTGAGACTGTTGGAATGATTACACATACCACCCCACCCGTACCCACACCTACTCTCCTCCCACAATTAAACAGGAGGCTTCTGGGGCCGAAGCGGTCACAACACACCTTGTGCCACAGCATCATTGAGGATGAAAACCTTGGACTATAGGAGCACTCACGGTTAGCTGCGGCTAGGCTACACTTCCAAATTTCTGCTCAGATCTTCAGCCTCCTTAGCATATGTTTAACTGAGATCAATTTTCTTTCATGTCCCTTTACATAATGTAAAGATTTTAAAGATAGTTTTGCTCCTTGTAAAAGACAGAATGATCTTTCAAAGATGCAAATCTGATCAGATCATCATGTAGCTTAAACACTTCAATGCCTTCCTGTTCTCTTTTAGCAGAGGCCCAAATCTTTGATGCAATGTGGGAGTCTCAGCCTGAGCTGGCCCCATATGCCTCCTGGCCTCCTCCCCCTGCTTCCTGCCTCTACTGTCTTCTCCCTGTCTCTGCTCTTGTTAGAGTTACAGACACTGTATCCAATGTTCTTGTACTAGATGCAGGACTACCACAACAGGGGAAGATGGAGTTCCCTTCTAAGCACTTCAAGGACAAGTGAGGACTTAGAGCCAACAAGCAAAGTGAGGGGCAATGGGTAGGAAGTACTAAGAACAGACACTAAGAACAGAGGTTCTCGCTCATGGCAGGCCAGGGTGGCAGGGCACCAAGGGTAGGGACTCTTTCAACAGAGACTTAGCAGGAGGCTTGTTAAAACTAGGCCAGGCAGGCCAACAAGACGAGGGGGTCCACTGTGATGCCTCACCAAAAGCCAGACTACAATTTGGTCATACAACAATCTTTGCCACTCCCTAATTTCTTCCAAGATGTCTTCCTTTTAGGTCCCCTTATCCTTGTTCTACTTCATGTTCAAACTTTATCACACACTACAATTTAGGAGTAAAATTTTATATAGAAGACCTCTCTCTCTCTCTCTCTCTCTCTCTCTCTCTCTCTCTCTCTCTCTCCTCCCTCCCTCCTTCCCTGTTTCTCTCTCCTTCTATTTTCTTTTCCCTGTATGGCCCAGGCATACACATGTAATTACACACAGTCAAGTGTTCGGTTTTTATTATTATCTCTATAAGATTCAATACACCACTACGTCAATGGGCTTAATTGAACTTCAACTCCTTTTTCATTTTTTTTTTAATTTTAATTTTGCTAGCTAGGATTGAATAGGATCTTATACATGCTAGGCAAATGCTCTGTTGGTAAGCTGCCACCCCAACATGAACCCTTAAGTTCATTACCTGAACCCAATCCAGGACAACTCTGTGTAATATAACTCTATCTGTGGATGGTTTTCCCTCATTTCATGTAGAAGGTAGTTTTTAACTTAAAGCAAAACAAAACAACAACTAGGCTGATTTTCAGGGACATAGTAGCCTGTTGTGGAAGTCTGGTAGTGTTTCCATCGACCTTTAATGATGAGCTCTACTGAATGTGACCATGAATTTTTGCTTAAGCCACATCAAAAGGAAATGCTCACAGCTGTTTCTAAAGCATAGGCGATCTAGTTCAGTCTCCACCTTTATGTTTTTATAGTAGCTCAATTTCTAAGCCTGCTTAATAATTAGGAATGAAGACTGCAGAAAAGTCTTATTTGGGGATAATTTTCGGGTCATAAACTTTTTATCATAGATTTTTTTTTAAAGTTCACATTTGACATCACCAGTAACTGCCTTGTAAGACCAAGTACTTTATAAACATGGGGCTGTGCTCTCTTATGTGCATTCAGTAGGTCCTTTGAACCATGAAATTGTTCATGTAGACATGGGATGGCCCCTTGGTGATTGTAGTGAAGCAGCTTCAAATAACGAAATGGCTATTTATCTGATTTGTTAAACAGGTACTAAAGGGTCATGTCTGTCTCCTTCAGTGTGACAGTTCAGCCACCACATTTTCTAGACATGCCCAGGGTCAGCTGAGCCAATCCTTGGCTACCTGTAGCTAGGGCTGAAAAAACCAATACCCCAAACGTGTAAGTTTTGGGTCATGGGGTGAGGCATTGTTCCATACTCTTACATTAAAAGGATCTAAAAGAACTTAGAAACCTCCTCAGAACCACATTTCTAATCTCAGTTTTCTTCCTCCTACTCAACTTCAGGGAGGGGCTCGCAAGGTTGCTGCTCAGTAGTGGAGTACTTAGGGAGCAGCTGAGAGGACTGGGAGGCCCATCCAGCATTACAAATGAAAAGAAAGAAAAGTAGTTGTCCTAAATCTCCTCTTGACACCTTAATTAGTAGGAAGGAGTAACCTCCAGGAGAGAGAAAAAGTCTTTAGTACTTTTTTCTGAGGGCAGCTCTAGAGACTCCCTGAGCAGGCAGCCCAGCCTCCTGCCTTCCCATGACCTGTGCATAGGCTACCCTATGTCTATACCCATGTGTTTACCAAGAAAATCACTTAGACACTATTGCTTGTGCTTTGGGCTTATCCAATTGCTGATAAGCCCCTCAGTTCACCTATGAGCCCCTCAATTCCTTCCTAGGAGGCAGAGCATCACAGCGTCTGTCCTCATTGAATTGTCAGTCACCTTTTCTGATGCCCAATGCACATTCATAAAACCGTATGCCTTCCTCCTGCTGGGCTGTTGACAGTCCTGTACCACACAATGCTCGCTGCCTTACACTATTTCTCTTAGCCTCTGTTCTACATTAAGCTTATAAACTGTTATTGAAACAGTGAGATGTATTGTTAGTATGGATTATCATTATTGAGAAGACATTATTCTAAATTTGCCACATGGTAAAACTGTGCTATTTACTGGTCCAACCAGTTGTAAATACTGTAACCAGCAGCTGACAGTTCTGCTATCGAGAGCTATCATAATTACAAAAGAGCTAACATTTAGTGATCACTTCCTGTAGCAGGTGCTGTGCTAAACATCTTACATATCTATTTTTCAAGGAAGTCTACCATGGTGGTAATTACCACTGAGAGGGAAGAGTCTTTTGAACCATTACAGTTTTTAAAATGACAATTAATACCATCATTATCCTGACTTTTTAAAATTAGTCACAATAAGTGATTTATTCTGGAATATGTATTGGACCCTCTCCCCCTACCCATAAACATTTTTTTAAAGAAATTGAAAAAGCAGCATTGTGAAGTGGGAAAAGCCACAAATACACACATAGCTGTAATACAAAGACTAATAAGGTAAATGCCATAGAGATGTCTGATGCCCAGGTCTCAGCTGACTTGAGAAGGGCAGGGTGGTGGCTAGGAAATAAATCTTAATAAAAGAGGAGAGAGTGGAGAAGGCTTCTTGAAGCTGGTGAGAAAATGTACACAGAATCACAGTGACTCTGGAGGCAGCAACACATATAGAGGAAGAGAAGAAATGGGGAACAGGTATGGGGGACAGGCTGGTGATATGGAGGAGAGGAGAGGGAAGAGTAGAAGGCCTCTGGAGGTATAGACTCAGGTCTCCAAAGCAGGACATGGAACAGCTGGGAAGTGCCTTGATAAGAGTGTGAGCTTCTGAGGCTTGGCAGGTTGAACACAGCTGCTAATGAATGGGAACTTGCAGGGGCTTTGGAAGGCCCAAATGCATGAAAGCAATATCGATAAAAGCAGTTAGGCTATTAGGATGGTCCGGATGAAGGCCAGAGTGAGGTTGTGGCCTTGGTAACCAAGCTGGGAGAGATAAGATACCCATGCTGAAGAGTCTGGTCTTGGGCCACATTATCCACCCCTCAAATGTCATATGTATGGTATGGAGAGTTCTGGAAAGTTGTGGAAACACCTCGAGTCTGTGTTTAACTCAGCATGGTGCCCCTCCCCCCACCCCTTTCAGTTCAGGGAAACTCTTTTCCTTGCTTCCTTGTGATGGAAGTCAGGGTAGTTTTCTTTAGAACAATCTAATAGGAATTTGACTTTGAAAAAAAAAATCACAAGGAGGATTTTAATTTATTTCATTGAGGATTAGGAGTCTGGAGCAAGTGTGTGAAGTCCCAAGTTCAAATGAATGCTGTGGCGACAAAAGGCTTTTATGTGGTACGTGTGTGGCATATCGACCAGAGAGCTGAGCTATATTTAACTTTCTAAAGAGAACCATATGGAAGGGGTGACAATCCTGGCAAAATGGCCCCTTTGTTGACATATTATAATTCTCTTTGAGGTACCAAAATGCACAGAAGAAGAAATTCAAAGCTTCTGATGACGCCCTTGAAGTAGGACTGTCCAGCACCTGTCCAGCACCTGTAGCACAATCAATTCATTATAATTGTGTTTTAATTACCTTATACTCACTTCTCATTCTAAATCCTCAAAATGCATTAAACTCTTTATGCTTTGTGGGGGTCAACTGTTGACACTGAAAACTTTCTTGTGAGCCTTGCCTCAGCCTCCTGAGCAGTGAGTATTTCTCTCTCTCTCTCTCTCTCTCTCTCTCTCTCTCTCTCTTTCTTTCTCTGTCTTTGTGTGTCTGTATCTGTGCCTGTGTCTCTCTGTCTCTCTGTCTCTGTCTCTGTCTTCCCCCCCTCCCCCCGCCAAACTAAGTGAACAGTAAGACTCGTCTTCAGAATGGAAGCCTGTTCTTGCCTTTCTTCCCCATCCACTGTGTGCCAGTCTCTGCATCCCACCTTTCAGGTCCAACATCATGTTCTTAGTTTTTGTCTACCAGTGAAAACGTTGGAATTTTCTAGAAACACACTCTTTCTTTCTCCACAGACTTCAGCCTCAGAACCTCCACTATTTTTAGAGTCTAGATGTTGCTGGACTGCATAATTGTGTACTAATTTCTGCTGTTTATTTTTGTGGTTCAGGCTATTTTATTCTTGTATTATGAAAACCTTTCAATCTTTTTTCTTTCTTTTTTTTCAGAAATGCGACTAATACATGCACCTGAACTCCCTATGAAAGCCGCTAGGTTATTAAAGGAAAGGCTTTCCTACACAGCATGTGTGAGTCCTAGGGATCCTCTCCAGTCTCCACCTTGTGCTTTACATTCTACATCATCAGTAAATGCAACTGGGCTCAGTGTCCAGGGGAGAGAAAGGAGCAAAGAATCCCTGGAAGCCTGGCATAGAGCAGGGAACCAAAAACTTGGTTTCAAGCAAAGTGAACTAACGCCCAAGTCTGTCTTCTGATCTCCTCACACCATCATGGAATGGGAGTGCCTGAGCTCATTCACTTCTTCAACTTACATACACACAGGGGCGGGGGGGGGGAATGGGGGGGAGGAAACAGGTGGAGAGGGAGGGAGAGAGGAAGGGAGAGAAGGAGAAGACAGAAGGAGGGGAGGGGAGGGGGATGGAGAGAAGAAGACAGGGGAAGGGGAGGGGAGAAGGAGAGAGAAATAGAAGCAGGGAGGGAAGGATAGAAGGAGACAAGAGGAAAGGGAGGGGAGCAGAAGAGGGAGTGGAAGGAGGAAAGAGGGAAACAGGAGGGGGAGGGAGGGAAGGAGGGAGAGAAAGGAGGCAGGAGGAGAGGGAAGGGAGGGATGGGAAGAAAAAGGAGAAGAGGGAGGAATGGAAACAGGGAGGGAGGAAGGGAGAGAGGAAAACAGGAAGAGAGAGGAAGAAAGGGAGGGAGGGAAAGAAGGAGATGAGGTAGAGGTAGAGGGACAGAGGGAGGGAAGGAGGGAGGGAGGGAGGGAGGGAGGGAGGGAGGGAGGGAGGGAGGGGGAGGGAGGAAGAGATTTTAAACAACTCTCATGGCCCATGTTAGTGCGAACCTATTCCAACAGAGGATTATGGAAATACTGTTCTCAGCTAAGCTGAAAGGAGATCTTAAGACAAATCTCAAGGTATATACAGTGTACATTTCAAGAAATATCTGCAGCATGCATTGCTAACCAACCCCTAGATTCCAAGACTGAAACAGGCTGCAGAGAAGTGACAGCCGTCCCTGTGAGGAGCTTGAGGCAGCGGCAGTATGCCCAGCCCCATCGCGACTGTTGTGCTTCCAACACCTTTTCTGTGCTACAGATACTCAGTGAGGCATACAGTTGTCTTGCTTATTTTCAGAACCATTGTTGCTGGCAGCAAAAACCCACATTAAATAAGCCAACACCTACTGCCTGTGGTAGACTCTGCTAAACAGAGTACGTTGCATTCTGAACAGAGCAGAGAGGTACAAACTGGACCATGGCCAGATGGCTTTTCCTGTAAATATATTTCAGTGCAGATTGGATCTGTTTCTTGTTCAAAGTTTTTACATTCAGCTCTCTCAACGGACTTTTGCCCTTCGTTCTATTGTTGAATGGAATGTGTTTGTAAATTGACCCTTTGGATTTCTTTTCTTTGTGAAGACTTGGCATCAGTGAACGGGTAAAAGTGGAGCCTGTTTTAGGGGCATCCGTTCACACCACTGCAAGACCCTGTTAGGAGCTGAAGCTTCCAGTGAGTACAGAACAGGCTGAAAACTGTCTGCTTTGTTTGTTGCTGACCACCCTCGCTCTCAAGCCTCCCTCTGTTAAATCATCATGGCTGTGCAGCTGAGACTAAGGAGCCTCCTTTCCTATCCCATGAAGTATGTATATCTTAGCTGAAACTAATGGGACCTGGAGGTGAACTCAGCTGAACTTGTAGAGCAGATGTCAAATGCCCTTGTTTATTTTCACTGCCTGGCCTCACCACATCTCATCACAGGTGGGACAGAGACGGTGGGTGTGTGTGTGTGTGTGTGTGTGTGTGTGTGTGGTGGGGTGTGTGGAATATGGCCAAACCAGACTTGAGCCTGCAAAGGCCTGGAAGAAGAGCTTAGTGATGGGCATCAAGGGACCAAGAGGAAGAATGCACTTCACAGTTCAGGTCAGGAGACTCAAAGATGCTGAGGCTGCTTCCTCTAGCAAGGAAGAATCACAGACCAGAAGAGCTGTCCCCAACCCTCATTCCTTAGAGGAGAGGGACAGAGGCTCCCAATTACTCAAGGGTAAGATGGAAGAGAAGGTGTGTCACAGTCATTGGTACAATTCTAGAGTTACACACTGCCCTCATGAAAACAGCCAATCAAGCCTTTCAATAACTTTGTTCTTTGTGTGTTTTGAGGCGGGGTCTCACTGGCTGACCTGGGCTTCATAGAGCAGACTGACCTGGAACACACAGAGATCTACCCACTTCTGCCTCCAGGTTCTGTAAATAAAGATCTGAGTCACTAGATCTGTCCCCACTCCATTTGAAATCATTCAGCAAACAAAGGTCTTTCTTACAGAAGAAGAACATTTTATTTCCACCTACTCCAAAGAAAGGTAAAGTCTGAGAAATTTGTAGCCAAGGTCACAGATATCATTAAAACGAGGCTTAAAAAATAAAACCCTGACCCCTTATGTTTAGCCAAGCATGGTTAGCTTATGCCAGAAATCTCAGCACTTGGTAGGCTGAGGCAGGAGGAGAGCTGTGAATCTGAGACCAGTGTGTTGCATAATTAGTTCCAGGCCAGGGTAAGCTTTAGAATGAGATCCTGTCTCAAATATAAAACAAAACACCAAAACTAAAACCAAACCAAACCAAACAAACAAACAAACAAAACCAGTAGCAATAAAGACTTAGATGTTCTAGCTATGAGTGTTATGTTTGCACCAAATAGATGGCTTTTACAACACTAAAGAATCTCGAAATTCATGAGATTGAGAAGCAAGCCTCATGCAACAGCATATGCTGAATGACTGTCAGGGAGCACCATCAAAGAACAACGCGAGGAGAGTAGAAGTCAGGAGAGTGAGAACCTGCAGGCCTACACTGGAGAGCAAACTAATGTGTGTTGGGAGTGCCTCTTTGTGGGGCACAGTCTGGAACTTTATACACAAGTAGTCTTTTACCTGACATATACATGGTAATAAATGTGCTTCAATTATCCTCTGTTTATAAAATAAAGAGTCTGAAATGCAGAAGCAGTAAGCCTCTGCTTGTGATCACTCAGCTAGGAAGAGCCACGATGGGCTTACAGCTGCCATCTGCCTCAAAATTCTACAGCTTGCCTCTGCTCCTCTGCCTAGAGCCCTGGAACCAGCCATAAATAGTTAACAGAAGAGACAAGACTTGACTCATCTTCTCTAGAAGTCAGGAACATGATTGGGCAGATACAGAAACTACATACCAATCAGCTTGGAAAAAAAATCTGCTTTTAAGCAGAAATCTCTTCTCTGAAAGTTATCTAATCACTATTAGGACAGGGAACTTCCTTTATAAGAAAAGTTTTAAAATAGGATTTTAGTGGGATTGGATCATCATAGGACATGAGATACTTTTGTAATGTGTATGAGTGTGTGTGAGATTCTGTATAAGGTGTGAGTGTGTGTGTGTGTGTATGTATGAGTTTGTGTGAGTGTGTGTGTGTATAGCAAAAAGGTCACACTGAAGGCATCACACAGAATAGGCATGTGATCTGTTACTAAGCTATACTCTCAGTCCTAGGATAAATTCTTATCTTATGATCAAATTAATTTTAAGTATTCCTCTTCTAGGTATTTGGTGACCTCTGTTTTAAAGATCTACAGCAATCATTGTTGCTCATCCACAGTGAGGGAGGCAATCTCAATGGCCCTTGCCGGGGTCTTATTAGATAATCATGCTGGTCTTTTGTTTCTAGCTTATACCCACTGAGGAATATTATAAACATCATTTTGTTTTCTAAGTATCTCTTTTATGCAGTGAGAAAATGCAGGTTCAATGCTCTATCGTCTCCCTTGTCAATTTGACTTCTCATTATGTATTAAAATTAGAACTCAGTGAGTCAGCCTCCTGGGAATTTCAGTATGAACCCGTCTGTAAAGGTCTTTGCAATTCGTGATGTACTGACAAGAACGACCTTCTGGTTCTACAGTGATGTGAGAAGGACACACTTTGTTGGGAAGACAGATCTGAGTCTATTCCTTGGCCCTAAATGACAATGAGTGAGCTTAAGCAGGTGATTTTTTTCTGAGTCAGTTTCTTGGTTTCCTGTCATGAAAATGTGAGCAGTATGGAGATCGGATGACAAGCAAGGAGCCTGGGGGTCACAACAAGTGTGGTAAGTGTTCAGCTCTTTCCCATAAGCGAGGGAAAACAGGAGACAAACAGACACCCACTCAGAAAGGATGCTTCAGCTCCATATGCTGCTGGACAACCCTTCGCCTATTCCTGCAGACAATGCTGTTCTATATATCCCAAATTGGAGGTGAGCTAGATATTATGGAAGTCTGTAAGCTTTGGGTACCAGCTTGAGCTTGATCTTATTAGGATATCATGAGCCTCCTTCAACCTGCAACCAAGCTGTCCAGCTTCTGCCAGTCGGTTTTCTTCCCCTACACAGGGAATCTAGATCCAATCTCTGCCCTCAGATGATTCTGGACTGTAGGGTGTTGTTCAGCTCTAGTAACTAAAATACCTATCCCCAACTGAAATATCATCCTTTTCTTACTTCCGCCCCTTTCTCTGACTTGAGATTCCAGATGTATTAAAGTTGGTGACACAAGAGTTATATTATCTAATTTATGCTATGGAACCCTAGATTTCTGAGTTTATTTAAGTAGTAGAGGAAAACAAGTTGGTATGTATACACAGGAAGACACAAATGTGAAGAATAACTTTTAAGACCTACATTATTTGATAACTGTATGTCAAACAACACATTATAAAATATTTAGAACATTAGAGTGTTGCATTTTTAACAAAACCTCAAATGTTCAATTATACCAATAAAGACTGGGACTAAGATGCTGGAGTGAAAGCCTACTAGCTCAGAGAGGCAGAGAAAGCACCCGACTGACCTTCATACTCAGCTGATGTCCCAAAAGGAAGCTCTCCTCCACGACATCTTAAAAACTTCCACACTGAATATTCCTCCCTTCGACTTCCTGTGTGTCTCTCTCCTTCCTCCTGACTTTCTCCTACTCTCTATGGATTTTTCCTATGTTCACTTCCTGTCAACCGGTTGTTTGCTCTGTCTCAACCTATGGTTGACCTTATTTAATCTTGTTCACTATAAACAGAAAAGTCTCAGATTAAAGGTGTGTGCTAGGGCTGAGCCACACCATAACTAGAAACAGGTTTTTCCAGCAAGTAACATAATCTCAGGGTTCACGGATGTGAACAGATATCCTGTAACATTAGAGCCCTTAAATACACACTAAATATATATTTTTAAAACACCTTTTAATTAGTATAATTTACCAACCTTAAGAAAAAAGTACATGTTATCAATTAAACTCCAGTCAAAGCAAACTTCACATTCCATCCATTTTAGACTGCCATTTGTTGTGCTGATCTCAAACACAACTCCATACTTTCTCTAACTCCAGTTGCACACACAATATAGTTATTTACATGAACAAAACCTCTATCCAAAACAATCACAAATAACCTGTACCTAAAAGATAAACACTTTTAATATCACATATAGTTAAGAAGCAAGTTTATTTCTGATTCAGTTGGCTTAGCCTACCAACTCCCAAAGCGTTTGCCAGTTACCTAGACTAGACATTTTAAAATCAAATTATTTGAGACAAAGATTCCATCAAATATGATGCATGTACTTTAAGTATACATTGCTGATGTTTATGGCTTGTAGAAGGTGAGACCAATCCCATGATCCTAATGTAAGTACTGCTGCTCTCCTTCTGCCTGTTGCTCTCATGACGTTATGATGTAAAACTTTCCGTTCTCTACTTTTCCACACTATTTATTCATTTACTTATTTATTTAGCCAGCATTCTTGTGTGGGTCCATGCATGCCACAGTACAGGTCAGCGGACAACTTGTGGGAGTGAACTTCATCCTTCCGTCATGCCCATTCCTGGAACAGAACTCATCAGGTTTGGCAGCAGACCATTATAACCCCTGAGCCATCTTGCTGGGCCTGTCCACCTATGAACCCCAGTAAACCAGACCTTCAGTTTCTATGACTACATGTTAGATCTGTCTTTTCTCAATTTTGCTACAAATAAAATCATATGATGTGTATTTTTTGGTGCTTGGCTTTTTGTCAATCACACAGCATAATGCTTTACATACATTTACATAATGTTCATGTATGTATAGTGATAGTGGTTACGATCTCTTTTCTTGTTGAGGTTGAGTGGTACATACTCCATTGTGTGTATGTATCAAGATTGTACATTTCCCTGCTGAACCACGACTCATGCACAAATACTGATCTTCATGCTCATATAAACGTTATTCCTTTGGGGTAAATAGCTTGAAGTTTAAGTATGGGATTATGCAGTGAATGTGTATTGTAACTGCATCTACAGTATTAATTTTCCAAAGTGTTCATTTATGGCCTCGAACATTCCACCATGTATCTGGTATTTCTAGCTACACTAGGTCTGTGGCAAAGCTCGACTTCAGACACTCTTCTGAGGGTTTGGGAATATCTTGTGATAGTTTTTCTGACCAATGATGATACTGCATATCCTTTCCTGAGAGATTTATTTACTTATCAAGAAATAGGTATTGTGGTATTTTCCCCAAGTCTGTGGAATATATTTTTTCAATGTTGCTTTTAGCAGAGGAGTGGTTTTCATTTGGGTAAAGGTCTAATTTATTACTTTCGTTATTTTACATTGTGATTTTTGTGCATGTGTTTCCCACTTTAGAAAGATCTGCCTAGCTCAAGGCTGTAAACATTTTTACTAGTTTACTTCTGGAGGTTTTATAGTTTGTGGTTCTTGTTTGTTTTTGTTTTTTAATGTTTAACTCAACAATACATTTAAAGTAATTTTGCACATGGTGAATAATTTACTTCTATATGGATATCCAGTTGTAATAACATCAATGGTTGAAAAATTATTTTCCCTTCTGAGTTATCTTAACTTTTATATAAACTTAACTAACCGCGTATGTATGGTTCTGTTTTTTATCATTGATTTCATGCTACTGATCCAATTGCCTACCCTTCTGACAATATTACATTTTCCTATTTATAATGAAATTTGAAATCAGATAACATGGGTCCGGCAACTTTGTTCTTCATTTTAAAAATTATCTTAGCTAAACTAGGCTTTTCGCTTTTCTGTGCAAACTTGAAAATCACTTGCCAGTTTCTACAAAACCTTTTTAAAAGTACAGCTATAAATTCTTATTAAGATAATATTAAACAAAGGAATCAGTTAGAAGCAGCTGACATCTTAACTTAAATATGGAGTCATTTAATTCACAGACATTGTGTGTATCTCAGTTAATCTGCATCAGATCAGAATTTTCTCTGCAACATTTTGTTGTTAGATTGCACATTTGACGTGCTTTATTAAATTTATTTCCAATAATTTCATAGTTGGATGCTATTAAAGGAATATTGTAGGGCTGGAGCCATATGCCAGTTGGAAGGATGTTTGCAGGTATGCAAGCACAGTTCAATTCCAGACCACATATGCTAGGTGAGGTCTCACATGCCTGCCGTCTGAGATTTCAGAAGGTAGAGGCAGAAGGATCAAGAAGGAGCTCAAGACTAGCCTGGCTTCATGAGAATCTGTCTAAAAAAATAGCACTTTTAGAATATAAAATTTTGCTTATTGTTTGCATATACAGTAGCAGTCAGTTTCTATGACATATCCTATGATTGTTCAGATTGTTTCTAGGTTTTGTTTTCATACATTCAATAAAATTTTCTGCAACATGACCATGTGGTCTAGGGCTCACATGTCTTTGCTTCTCTTCCTTGCCATAATAAAGTCACTGGGGTTACAATATCAAAGGTAGCTGGTAAGAGTGAGTCTTAATCCCAATCTTACAGGAAAAAAACATTGAGATTTTCAATATGAAGTAGGATGTAAGTTGTAAGTTTTTCACAGTAACTATTAAACCATAGAAATTCCCTTTTGTTCCTAGCTGACAAGAGAAACTTATCTTCAGTGGGCATTGAATTTTGTCAAGTGCTTTTGAGATCCGAGACAGCATGCTCTCTTCCATTTTGTCAATAAGCTGACAGTGATTGATTACAGTGCTAAACTAACCTCATATCTGAGGCCTTAAAAGCCCACTTGGCCCTACTGTATCATCTTCATAGCTTTTAATTCAATTTATTAGCAATTTGTTATGGGTTTTTAACAAGGTTAACAAGATTTTGATCTGTGGTTTGCTCTCGTTATAACACCTTTATCTTATCTAGGTGTAAGGATAGACTGCCCTCATCTTTTATTAAATACATACAAATATATTTTTAAATGTTTTATATAATATATATTATAAATATATATATATATATATTATATATAAATATATAATATATATTATATCTTTGACTCTGGGTGGTAAATATGCTTCTCTAAGTTTGTGGGATCTGGATGTAATTTTAATTATCTTAATTTTCTATTTCTATATAAATTTTTATATACATATGTAATGACTAGATTCATGTTATTTAATCAATACTGAAGTTTATTGTTGATTTTTCTGTGAAGTCTGTTGATGTCCTATTTTTGCATAGCCTGGGAGCTAATGAGAACTTTCAGGTTTTTGTATTCTTAAAAATGAAAAGTGGGGGAGGCACAGGACACCAGAGGTTCAACACATGTCCTGCATTCTTCACGGCCATTCTCCTGATATTACCCCATGTCAGCCCCCCTTTCCCATCTCACTGTCACATATGGCCTAAGCCACACAGTAAGTTGACATTTCTTTTAGTTTCTAATGCCCCATTATCTTTTGGAAGAATGTTCCTAAGTGAACCAGTGTCTCTATGACGTTGCCCCATGTCACACCACTTTAAAGGATTCCTTCTTTTTTGAGACCAGACTTTTGACTGGATCAGTTTCTTCCCTCTTGAATAACTTTCTTAGAGTGTGGGTCTGCTATCAGACAAAAACGCCTGTCTGTTGCTTCAAAAAGTCAGAGTCTCCTCCCAATCCCCATGTATATACTTTCTATATAAATATCATCCGTCTAAATGTAAATGTATATATACATTTCAACTATCTATTTATGTTTATAACAAACTCTGGCCCATTTTATCTGGCAGAAGTACAACTCCCAGGCCTCATGTTCGCCTCTGGAATCAGATACTAGAAGCCAAAATGTTCCAACCTCATTTGGTAAATTTGTCTCTGAGTGGTAAAGATACTTCCCTAAGTTTGTGGATCTGGTTATAATTTTAATTATCTTAATTTTCTGTTTTATCTGTCAATGCTATGAGCTTGAAACAGAAGCAGAAATGTAGAAACTCAGATGGTTTCTTCCCCTAAAGCACAAACATGGGCACGTTCCACTTGTAGTGATATTACTATGAATTGATCTTATCAAACAGATAAATAGACAATAAATAAATAAAAGAGGATACAATTCATTTTATAACTTGCTAAGGACATTGTGTCAAATTTTTAGTTTTAATATTTCAATTAATTATAAAAAACTTTCTAGTATAAGTACATATATACCACAAAACTAATTTTATATGTGTATTAAAGGTTCCTCTATAACTGTGTTCTAACAGAGATATTTTTAAGGATATACCCTTTTAAAAACATGTAAGATATGTCATAGGTATACAGCAGCCATGTGATTAATGTACAGAACCTCACCAAAATTACTCACAACTATCTGCCAAGCTTACAAAGGATTCCATTTCTCCACCCCACAGTAAAGTTGTAAATTAAGGTCACTGAATGCCAATAAATATGCAAAGCGAACATTAATAGACACTATCCCACCCTGCTCATGTAAACAAGCAGCCCAGGCTGTCAGGGCGCAGCAGCGAAAGTCATTGCTCCAACAGCTCTGCACCAGTTTCATCCCACCCCATTTTAAAAAGAGAATTGTACTGGAACTGCACAAGAGGAAATTATCTGCCAGGGTTGCTGGACATCACTCTCTACACGCCCATGAAGTGACAGACTATTCTGCCATTATGTCTTTTTATTTTCCTTATTTGAAGCTGTATTCTGAGCTAGAAACAATAACCTCCTTAGTAATTATCTTTCCTTCTTACACTGATGTTTGCACCGTGCAGCTCATGGCTGTGTAGCATGGAGATAGTTGGCTCTCTTTCAATTTCCATAATAAGAGTGGACAGTCAGCCCAGATAATTCAGGACGAATGTTCCACTGGGGCCCTGAAGCATCCTGCTTGTTATCCCTGTTAATCGCATTAACTACATAATGGCCAAATTCTATTTGGTCCTTTGTGATATACAGGCAATCTTGGTGTTTTATTATTATGGTTTGTCGTTTATTTTTACCTAGTGAGTCTGCAAACCAAAGCACAAGGGAAGAGCTTCTCACTCACAGGAGTGATAACACACACACATACACACACACACACACACACACACACACCACACACACACACACATACACATACATTTTTCCAGGATATGGGCTTTCCAACTTAGGGACCACTAAACAAGTGAAACAAATTTGAAAACATACAATCATCTTCTCCTGTTGCCTAGGGTCCTACATCTCAGGGATCAGCAAGCAAGTGAAACACATTTTTATAAGCTCCACTGATATTTTCATATGGCCTATATCTCAACAACAAAATCAAATTGATTTTTGTGCTTTTTTGTTTGTTTGTTTTTTAAGAATTGAGACAAGTTTTTAAAAATTCCTTCTTTCATTCAGGGTTTCTCAATCTCAAGATTATTAACATTTTAGGTCAGGTGATTTCATCCTGTGGGGCATAATTTTCGATAGGCTATTCATCCTCATCTCTGTTTTCTTCCCAGCAGATATAAATAGACCCCTAGACATATACACACACACAAACACACACTAAGACAATCAAAAAGAACACTGGTGCACTTGTAATCCCTAAAGCAGGGTTCATGAGATCAGCTGAAGCCAATTTCTCAAGCCTTTTTTTAATAGGCAAAACCCATAAGTGGGGGGATTGCACATAAACATTGTTACAGAAGTGAGACCAGGAAGTAAAGGAATGTGGGTCATTGAACAATGGGTATAGAACATTTCTGAGAACAGTCAGCTCTTGGGGACATTCATTCCCTGGTTACTGTGGTAGGGCACAGCCCAGTTCTGAAAAGCACAAACTGAAGTTTTATAATTAACAGAAACTTAACTTGGCTACAGACTCAAAATGGCATCCATGAACAAAATGGAGTGAGGCTGGTTCTCCAGCACTGAGAAACCAAAAAGAGCAGGAAGACCTTCAGGCTTGCAATCAGTATCTCTCATCCCAGATCAGGATTCTAGATAAAATGAGTGGCTGATGAGTTACCTCACAAAAATAAAAGTGAGTGGACCTAAGACTGAGTGACTTCTGCCCTCCGTCAAACATATGTACTACAGTGCAGTTGTACAAGATACAGCTGTATAGTCCCTACTAAACATACATGTACAAAAACTAATTATAAGGTTCTACGGTGTAGAATTGTTCCTCTATGGAAGTTCAAAGCCACACCACTTGTAGACAGTCACTGAGATTGTAATTCTTTAAGATGTTGAATATGAGTTCAACCCAGTCCCTTGAAAGCATCCATGATAGACATGATATGATATTTATGTATAGATGACCAGTCTGTTGACGTCTTATTTTCCTGTTCTATGCTGAAATAATACTATCATGAACATTAACTAGATGCTCTGGATCTTTACCCATGTTACCAATCAGTTCACTGTTAGACAGCGAAACCTCAGTACAGGACTAAAATGCATGACATGTTCAATATTCTAGCCATACCAAGCATGCTATTTGATGTACTAAAGATAACCTTCATTGCTAGTGTTAAATTAATAATTGCTCATCTAGAGCTCTGTGCTAATTCTTTTACAACGATTTATTACAAAATGTTTATTTAAAATAATTTAAGCATAATGCAAGTCTTGTACATTTTATGTAAACTTTCTTAATTAATTAATTAAATTCATTGACTGTGGCTGTCTACATCAAGTCTGATGTTCTTGTCTATTTGTAAAGCTTTCTTTCAAAAATGTTGATTAAAATTTCATTTAATGGTTTTTTACATCTCTCGATTAGCTTAGTAGCTTCAAGTCTGAAATAACTTTTTGATGATACAGGTACATCAGAGTAATATATAAGGCTGAGTTTGTGAAAGTATCTAAGTTATGGTATGAATAACAAGTGACCAGCAATCAGACACAGTTCAATCAAGTATAATGAAGTAGACTGTGGGTTGGTGCCAACCCCAATATGTTAGGATGATTTGTAGAGCCATAAAGGATAGATATGTAACAGTCGTATAATGGATATCACCTTCTCTATGATATATACCTGAAAGTATAATACTAAAAACAGAAGTTAGTACAATGAATTATAAGTCATATGTTGGCTGGGAATTCTGTCTTTGATTATTGTTCTTTGAAGAAAAGAAGTGTTGAAAATTCACAAAGAAACATAATGAGTCTAACACCATGAAAGATAAACAGCGCAGCTGGCAATTCAAACATTTGAGATTAAACCAAGGTGGGTTTTGTTGGTGGTCAGTGTTTGTTTTGTGGCTATATTAAGGTAGAAGAATGTATTTTGCCTGTAATTCAAAAATCAATGATGATATTTTCTCCTAGATTATGTACATCTTTAAGGTACTATTAATTCATTTTAGGAAGCAGATGGGTATTGTTTGTAGAGCAATATACTATACTCATGCTGTTTCCAAATAGATGTATAATTTAATTTGACAGTTTTAGTGTACTAAAAACAGACAGACTAACAAACAAAACCCTGTACAACCACTTACTGTGACTACTATAGTCATATTTTTGAAATTTAAATTTACTTATTGGTGTATGTGTGTTGTGTGTGTGGTGCATGGCGTGATGTGTATGTGTGGTGTGTGCATGTGTGTTGTGTGATGTGTGTGTGTGCTATCTCTCTCTCTCTGATCTCTGTCTGTGTGTCTACTATGTGTGTCTGTCTGTGTGTATATATGTGTGGTGTGGTGTCTTATGTATATGTTAAGTGTCTGTCTGTGACTGTGTGATGTGTATATGTGATGTATGTGTGTGTGCACCTCTCTCTCTCTCTCTCTCTCTCTCTCTCTCTCTCTCTCTCTCTCTTGATTATTGTGTGTTTGTGTGTCTGTCTGTCTGTCTGTCGGGCACAATGTGCTATGGAGGTCAAAGGATAACGTGAAAATTGGTCCTCTTCTTCCACTGTGAGTTCCTTGAATTCCATGGTTGTCAGGGTTGTACTACAAATGCTTTTGTCAGCTTAGCCATCTCCCTGACCCCCATATTCAGAATTTTATGGCAAGAAGAGAAACAAACACAAGGATGAGAACAAAAGAACAAGTAAGAATGAGTTAGAAAAATATAACCTTACAATAAGTTCAAGTCTGTCAGACTACTGAAGAGTAAGAAGTACTGCCAGGACAAGGGAAGGCAGAGTCACCTTTTGAAGCATGTGACAAAATTTTATCATTCAATTGCCAGAAAACAGCATCTCTCAACTCCTTTTGTGTTCTTTTATGTCTCTGGTTAGGCCTTCTCTATCAAGAAGACTAGTTCTCAGCTAAGGTTGGTGCAAGCGCCTGTAATGCCCAGACTGCAGAGTCTAAAGCAGGAGGATCACAAGCCCAAGGCCAGCCTGGACTACATAACGAGGCCCTGTCTCAAATAATAATAATGACAATAATAACAAAGTATTGATTTTAATGTCTTTAAAATTGATGTCAATAAGGGAAACACAGGAGGAAGTGAAGTCCAAAATTGAATAACAAAAGAAGTTAGCAAGGTTGTAGAATACTTTTCTATGGTTCACAGATCAGGAACAGACATCATCCCTGGAGCAGTAGTTCTCAACCTGTGGATCATGACCCCTTTGGGACCACATATCAGATATCCTGCATATCAGATATTAACATTACAATTCATAACAGTAGCAAAATTACAGTTATGAAGTAGCAACAAAATAATTTTATGGTTGGGGGTCACCACAACATGAGGAGTTGTATTAAAGGGTTGTAGCTTTAGGAAGGTTGAGAGCCAATGTGAGCCTTCACTGAAACACAGGTCTCGGGAAAGGCCCTGGAACTTAATAGGACCTGAGTCTAGCAAAATGCTCACATGACTCATGTTTTTTTAAACATTAGGCTAAACTAAGTTTTTGAATCATAGTGTTAGACTTAAACTTATGGGTGTTAAAGTAATATGACCTTCCTGAAGAACAGTGTAGCAGTGGGTACGTCTTCCAGTAGACCAGCAGTCAAATTACTCTACTATTACACTAGCAATTCAACTCTAGACAGCTGTATTGAAGTAATAAATATGAATTGAAAAGAAAACTAATAAAAATCCTTTATGTTCAAAGATACTTATTGAATCATGAATATAAAATGACCTGAAATATCTAGATATAGAGTAAGATTTAGTAAAAACAGCATGTGATGATGTATTTATTAAAAAATTTATTTTCTGGGAAATACTTGAATGTATTTACTAGGATGTCAAACTAATAAAACCAAGAATAAAATTATAAACCTTGAGAAATTGACAATTATTTCTTCTTTACATTATATAGTATTTCAAAAGAATATATCATCCTAATCAGAGAAAAGCAAATAT
Organism: Mastomys natalensis; assembly: GCA_021653895.1. Lineage (NCBI taxonomy): Eukaryota > Metazoa > Chordata > Mammalia > Rodentia > Muridae > Mastomys > Mastomys natalensis. The sequence continues at coordinate 692,702 of JAJTUV010000708.1, forward strand.
CATTTTAATATTCATGTAAAATGTATGTCTTAAAATATATCAAAATATCACCAGAGTTGTAGTAAGATGACGGGGTTTTTAAATATCTCTATACTTTACATATATTCATAAAAGAACAAATCTTAAAAATAAATAATTCATAAGCAGAAAGTGTAAACTTTATCAGATGGCATAAATTACATATTTTATGTATATAAATTATCCCGTTTCTAAAAATATTTTTTGAGATTATAAAAATAATTAAATTATTTATCCTTCCCTTTCCTCCCTTCAAACCTTCCCATGTACCAACCCCACTATTTCAGATTTATTACCTCTTGTTCTTTAATTATTGTTATATATTATATATATATATTTCTAAATTTATAAATGAAATATGCTCAGTCTATGTAGTAATAACTTATATGTGTATTTCCAGGGATCACCATTTGGTGTTGGATGATCATTGGTGTGCTCTTCTCTGGGAAAGACTATTTTTCCCAAGATCAACATTGCACAGTTGCCTGCAGTTCTTTGTCTTGGAGTGAGACCTCCTGGGCTTTCTCCTTTCCACTTTAGTGTGTCTATTGGTATTGGCCTTGGTCCAGTTATGTTTTGGCAGCCATGCTGGTAAGACTTCCTGAGTGTAGTTTCTATGAGGCTCAATCTCACAGTAAACTCCCTGACCCTCTGTTTCTTCTAATTGTTCCTCCTTGTCTTTTCAAATCTCTGAGCCTGGGTGTGGGAGTTATGCTGTAGATGTTGTTGTATCCAAACTTTAAAAAATTACCCTTATGTATTTAGGTGTGCAGTGTGTGCACATATGTGTACCATGACACATATATGGAGGCCAGAGACAACATATGGAATTCAGTGCCACCATATAGGTCACAGGGGTTGAACTCAGGTCATCAGACTTGGTCAGCAAGCACCTTTATTTGCTGACTCATCTCGCCAGCCCAACTACCCCCAAAACTTAAGTGTATGTGTTATTTGAATGAGATATCTTCCTCAGTCTTGGACATTTGAATGTATTATTTGGGCAGTTTAGGAAGTATAGCCTTGCTGGAAGATATATGTCACTAGGGGAAGGCTTTGAGAGTACAAAGATTCCCACAATTCTCACGTTTTTTCTGTTTTCTGTTTGTAGATTGAGATGTGAGGTCTCAGCTCATTTCTCCAGTCACCATGCCTACCTGCTGCTGTGCTTTCTCACTGTTTTTGGATGGACTTTCCCCCTCTAAACCTGTAAGCACAAATAAACCCTTCCTGCTGATAAGTTGATGTGGAAACATTGCTTTATCGCAACAATAGAAAAGATACCGAAACAGTGGGTCGTAATTCTGAGATTGGCATTTGAGGACACAGTTTATATTATTACTCTAAGAAAGTTGAGTGTTTACTTAAAAAGGAAAGGGGTACATTTAGTTCATAGTTTTGGAGGCTGAAAACACAAACATTAAGGCAATAGTTGTGCTCATGGCCGTTAAAGGTCTCAGGGTAGAAGGTATTAGAAGCTATTAGAAGGAGAAAGAAACCAAGTTGTAACAATCACACAATAAGACAAAGTTACACTGAGGGAAGCCCCCATTCTTAAAGGAGTCACACTGGGAGCCACGTCTCAACACAGTAACCCTTAGTGGACAAACAGACTGCACTCAGTCTGTAATGTATAGAACTCCTACTGAGAGAGCATTCTCATTTTGTCACATTGTCTGGCTCAACAACTACTTGCACAAAAATGAGTGCTTATTTAGAGCTATTACAGTCAGAGAAAGACACAGAGGATCATCTAAGTGATTACAGAAATTTATCCAAAGAGCATTGGTAAATGAATATTGCCATTGTGAAAGGACAGCCCCATGTGATATCACACAGCTTTGCGGGTAAGAAGTCTGATTCACTTGGAGGATGACAGAAGACATGTTTAGTTGAAAGGTTCGCGACCCCATGAGGAGAGCAACAATACCAACCAACCAGAGCCCCCAGAGTCTAAACTACCAGCCTGGGAGCACTTAGGAGGGACCCATGGCTCCAGCTATATATGCAAGGGAGGTATAGGTGGGAGAAGAGATCCTTGGTCCCATAAAGGCTGGACGCTGTGAGTGTGGGAATTTGAGGGTGGGGAGATGAGGTAGGGGGTAGATGGGGCCATAGAAGCAGGAGGAGGGGGGATGAGATAGGTGGTTCCTGGGAGGGAGGGGGGAAATGGGGATAAGGGGAGAACATCTGAAATGTAAATAAAATATCCAATTTAAAAAAAAAAAAGGAAAATCAGCAAGAGGTTCTATGACTGAGGCAAGGTTAACAAAAGGGTTCAAGTCAGTGAAATACAAGGGAAATAGAAAATAAATAACTATAATAATAATAAATGTATTGAGATGCTTAAAACATCACAGAGAAACATTAACAGACGTATGCACTTAAAATTAAAAAGTTTGATGTGAAAAACTGTCAAAGCCTAAAAACAAAGTGGATGTGAAGACTTATGTGGCCAAGGGGAGATGGGTACAAATCATTATTGTAACAAGAATTCTATTAACAATGGCAAGTAGAAAATTATACTCTATTACAAAAAGCTTATAAAAATGTTACTATAAAAGACAGAAAATTAGCCAAGGATAAAACAGATAGCATAAAATAGGAATGGCTAAGAAAAATGTTGTACCTATTAAAAATTAAAAATTAATGTAAATTTAATTGATTATCCATAATGTTTCATATTTTAAAAAAGAAACTGTAAAATATTAAGTTTTTAATTCTGGAAAAGATAAGGTCAAAGTACCAATGGCAACAGAAAATCCCAGGAAATATGGCATAAAAGTTGACAGGAGCTCAAAGTTTCTATGAAACAATGTATCAATCTTATAAATTATGGCATATTTGCCCGGTAATTCTATTACCTAAAATATTCCCTAAGAAATAAGCAGATATTCACATCTATTCTCTTAAAGGGATGATAAGCCAGAAATACCTTAGAGGAGAACAGCTATGCGTGATATAGTACATAAATACGATTTTCACATATAGATGTTTGTACATAAATGCACTTCTTCTTTATTTAAGGTAATAAAACAGGACAACATTCTGTATATAACTTTTTTTGCAATAATGAATGCATTAAATGTGCTACCTCCCCTCATAAATTCATGCACTGCAGGAGTCCTAACCCAAATCTGATGGCATCTATCTCCTTTTTTTAGCACACCAACCAAAGGTAGAGGAGAAAAAGGTTAATACGAACTGGGGGATTCAATCCTGATTAGAAGTAGTTCTTTGGGGCAATTCCAAATACAAATCAGTAGCAGCAGCTCAATCCAGAAACCTTGAGAATCTGATAAATCAGCATTAGTCCAAGGAAGCTGCAAGAAGCAGACAGAACATCTCGAAAAGTTCTCTGACACTTTTCTCTCTATGAAGTTACAAGGGAAGATCAGCAGACCAGCAAAGTGTTGCAAGGTGAACCTATGCAAGAGTGTCTTTTCATGTCTGTGGGGTTAAATTTATATTCTTTATAAATATCACACACCTTCTCAAGCATCTGATCCAGGCAAATATTATATGCCCTTTCCCAAGTCAGCTTCTGAAAAATCACATGACACAACTGAGTCTCTAAAGAACCCAGAAATTTCCATTTCACCTTGGACTTCATATTTCTAGAGCTATAGAAAGCAAATGTTTTTTAAGTCACCAAGTTGGCAGTATTTTATAATAGCAACTGACTCTAAGACAAAGTTATTTATAATCATAAAAGCGAAATTTTCCTCACTATGGGGTTTATTTTCTTCTTTGAGGATATCTATACTTTTCCAATAAAAACAATCTCCTAGGATCGGATGAATTTGAGTTAGCACAATACACATGATAACCGAGCTCTTAATTTATTTAGCATTTGCTACACTCCAGAGGTTGTACTTCTCAAGTTGAGTTTCATTTTGCTGTTATAACCTGTTTTAGAGTGCTGTCTGTTGCTGCGGTAAACAGCACAGTCAAAAGCAACTTGGGAAGGAAAGGGTGTCCCTCAGCTTACATTCCATGTCTCGGTCTTTAACTGAGGGAAGTTGGGGCAGAGCGGCAAGCAGAGAGCATGGAGGACGTTGCTCACTGTCTGGCTCTTGGGCACACCTAGCTAGCTTTCTTACACAGCACTGGCCCACCTTCCAAGGGATGGTCAATTCTCCAATCAAGATTCCCTCTTCCTGTGTGACTCTAGGTTGTACCAAGTTGACAATAAACACCAACTAGAATTCCAATTTATTACAATTCTTACTTTACAGATTTCTAACTACTCTCCTATAATTGTTTTTTATAAAAAAAATATTTGTTCTCAAAATACTTATCTCAATATCTAGATTAGAGCCAGCAACAACAACAACAACACAAAACACACACACACACACACACACACACACACACACAAATGTGCCGAGTCTTTATGTCAACCATACAAAATTCTTAAAGTGGCTTATCAGACTTTCTAGTTACAAGAAAATTGACAGAAAGACAGAGCAGGGAGACCTGGTCCAGCAATGCTTGTGTCAAGCTCAGTTAGCCTCGGACTCCTGGGCAGGCACGAGATTCCCTGCATCTGGATGCATTCTTTGATCACCTGACAGGCAAGCTAAGGAGATGAATTTTCCTTGGAATGTAAAATATGATTAATGTTCCTCCCTGCTTCCTTCTAAGTTTGAAATTGTTCTAAAAACTTTTTAAGACTGGAATAGAGAGCTCACTCATCATCTGAAGTTTCACATTACAAAAATCACTGCTCACTTCAGAGCCAGGCACTTTTTACCCCATTTTGAATGTTTCCATTAAAGGAAGATTTGCTCAGAAGCAGACTGGGATATCTCTTCTTTTTCAGTAACAAGAAAGACAAAAGCCACTCCCTGGCTGAATATCACATCTAGTCTTAAGCTTTATCTGTCAAAAGGAGGGAAGATGCTTTCAATATCAGAAAGGAAGTAAATTCTCTTCTATATCTCCTGCCATCTGGCAAGGAGACACAAAGAGCACGGCAGCCATAAATCTCAAGCCTAGGTGTGTAAGAAAGAGCACTTCACTTTCTCTGCTTTCCATCGACCAATTTCATGTGGGATTCAAGCCTACACCCTCCATCAGGGGTGTGTGTGTGTGTGTGTGTGTATGTGTATGTGTGTGTGTGTGTGTGTGTGTACACCTGTGTTGCAGTTCTAGATTGTTAGCATGCAGAGCAGGATCAATCTGTCTCTGATTTTTATGACCCCCATCTGTGGCACCTGTGCTATGTTTCCCACAAGGCCATAGTAACGAGGATGCTAGACCTTCAGGTTCCAGCAGGCCCCTCTAGTAGCACCCACTGCTTAGTTAGCTGGCTTGCTATGTGTTCACCCTCCTCTCAGCATGTACCAGCTTGCACCAATTTGGGGTCTGCCTCTATCTATCTGCACCGCTGCTGCTGCCTCTCTCTTTTTGCCTCTGCCTCTGCCTCCTCTGCCTCCTCTGCCCCTCTGCCCCCTCTGCCCCCTCTGCCTCCTCTGCCTCCTCTGCCTCCTCTGCCTCCTCTGCCTCCGCCTCTGCCTTTGCCTCTCTACCTTATTTCTATCTATAACTCTTCTGAGTGAAGTTATTCTCTGCTTCCGTGTAGACTCAAGTGATGTCATGTTCTCTCTACTGTTTCCTCCAGTTTACTTACTGCTTTTTACAGACCTTCCTGGGTTACACGAGACCATATCTCAGAAAAACAAAACCAAAAGAACAAAATCCAGTTCCTCATTTCAATGCAACTTTCCCAGAGGCATTTACACTAACAGACATTGTTCAATATTCAGACATAGTCACTTTTACTTCATATTGTTCATTTCAACAGAGGATTACAGGATGTGACACATTTTAAATGATTTATAACCTAGTGGACATTTTTCCCTCATAATGTGTTATTAAATATTTTTGTATGTGTATTATTACATAGTCATATTCTTATTTCTTATTACATGCACTTTTTTCTAGAAGTGATTAGAATTTACTCATATTTCAATTTTAGTAAAATGCATAAAACCTTCATGAAACTGCTATCATAAATGAACAAGTTTCATAAAGCTTCATAAACTACTCATTTTCCCAACAGCTGTCAGTGTTATATGCTATCATTCTTAATTTTGTCAATATTGTAGATTAATAATAATACTACATTTTAAATTATGTTAAACAATAAATTATGTTTAAATTATGACAAACATCATTAACTGATTTGTTTTCAATTTGCAGTTATTTTTAATGAATCATATTATTTTGGTTATCTAATTTCATATTTTGCTATTTTTTCATCTCAGTTCTTTTAATCTTAGAAAAATGTTTGAATTTCATTTTAATGAAATTTTAAGCTACAAATTTATATGAGAATTTCTATGTTATTTGTAACTTTGTCTATGTTGAAGAACTATCTCTGAGTCTGTTTATCTTTTAGAGAGTGAGTTTGCTGCCTTAGAAGAGCATGTTAGCGTGGGGTGGTAAATAGTCAATCTTCTCAGTGCTTCTCTATTGATTTACTACTTGTTTAGGTTTAAGCCACAAAGAAGCTTCTTTAAATGGGGAAGAAAGCATAGCTCCAGCTTCTTTCTTTCTCACACTATTTTGATAATATTTATTACTTATGTCATTGCTTTCTTTTGGCTTCTTTTTGTTCTTCGTTAATATTTAGTAGAAGTATCAGAAACTGACCACTAATAAATACGTGTCTGAGTGTCTACTTTCTATTATTTTCCTTCCCTCCCTTGTTAATCATGTCAGTTTATATTTTGCATTACCCAAGCCTGGCCCACCTCCTCTGATAACCCAGAGTTCTCTATACACTTGCAGTTCACACAGTTGCCTCTGTGCTTGGTTGTGAAGGCATCAAGTAAAATCATGGAAGAAAAGTGTGGCTGCAGAGGATTTGATCAAATATACTAAGAAAAACATGACTTTTCAGAGATACTAGTTCCTTCTTCTTCTTCTTCTTCTTCTTCTTCTTCTTCTTCTTCTTCTTCTTCTTCTTCTTCTTCTTCTTCCTTTAAGATGTATTTATTTTATGTATGTGAGTACTGTCACTCTCTTCAGACACACCAGAAGAGGGCATCAGATCCATTACTGATGGTTGTGAGCCACCATGTGGTTGCTGGGAATTGAACTCAGAACCTCTTGAATGCATTCTTAGACCTTTACATTCCACAAGCAAGCAAATATACACATTACACTCATAGAAACATTTATGAACAAATCTATTGAACACTAACTCATAAAGTGAGAGATTTCACCAGAACATTCACTGAGAAAATATTTATTTAAAAAGACTACAAACACAGAAATCAGGGATCTTTTTATAATTAATTAATTTATAGAAGAAAAGAGAGGAAGGAACCCAAATTACTTTTCAATGGAAAAGGCAGAACTTCTAATAAAGAGTGAGACATGAAAGCGTGAAACACAGTCATTTCTCCTTATCTCTATCCCACTTCTGTAAGCAGTTACTAAAATCTGTGCTCTTATGTTTATGAGCCATTTAATACTTATGGCCTTCAGCCATGTTTTAATTTATATTAAACTTTCTCTTGGTTTGATTTTCTTATTCCTGCTTTTAAAGCCTATTTTTTCATTTAAGTATACCCTTGTTACTTAATGTTAAGTAATATTAAAATAAATTTATAATTACTATCTTATTTTTCTTTTTAAAATAAGATGGTGGTGGTGATGTGTATGTGTGCATGCATACATGCACATGTGTGTGTGTGTGTTTGTGCATGCATGTGTGTGTGTTCCCACATCCGCACATGTATATTCATATAGGTGATGAAGGAGGGCTTGAATAGAATATTGGATCCCCTAAAGCTGGAATTACAGGTGTCTGTGACTCCTATGATGTAGCTGCTGGCAACCAATCTCAGGTACTCTGCAAGAGCAGCAAGAGCTCTCAACCACTCAGCCACCTTGCCAGCCCTGACACCTTGCCAGCTCAGCTGAAACTTTTTTTTTTTTGATATTTTATTTATTTACAATACAGATGTCATCACTTTCCCCATTTCCCCTCCCTAGAACCCCTATCCCATGCCCCCTCCTCCTTTATGCTTTTATACCATTTTAATTACATGCATGTATTAAGGTCAGTTCTAGTTTGAGGGTCTAGCAATATAATTGATGCAAATAGTCAAGGAACAAGCAAGACAATAAACACAAATAGTCAAAGAAAACGCAAGGCATTAAACCCAATTACATGAACACTCCTCTGATAACTGTTTCTAAGGGCTTATCAGTATGACCAAAGTATCTGAGCCTACTTCCCTGTCCTAGTGCAAGATCATTTTCCTGTCTGTAGCCTACTTCCTTGTGCTAGCCTAAAATTTAGATTCCTGCCTGAAATTACTTCTTTGTTCTAGCCTAAGATTTAGATACCTACCTGAATTTACTTCTTTGTTCTAGCCTAATGTCAGATTCCTGCCTGAAGCCTACTTCCTTGTCCTTGGCCAATGTCATATTCCTGTCAAGCAGCCCCCATTTCCTTGTCCTTGGCCCATGTCAGATTCCTGCCAAGCAGCCCCACAAGGTTCTCCACCTCTCCCCCCTTTTTATTTCATTAACAAGACTGAGCCTGTCTTAGATCGTTCTGACAAGAATGTCTTCCTTACCCATCATGGAATATACATTATCAAAAGCAATTCACTCCTGTCTTAGATTGACAAGGCTCTATGCAGAATCTTACCTGTCCTTGGCTTGCCAGCCTGTTAATTTAATAACTCTGTCTGGGGATCCATTTTCAGGTTCAAGCCATGTACTTTGGCTGCTAATATGTTGATGTTGTTAAAGAAAACCTTTAACACGATGGGCAGGAATAAAAGTATTCCCAGGACAAAAAGGGTTAGCATGATCAAGCTATACCATTTTTGAAGCTTGACCAAAATAGAAATACTGACCTCAGGCCATGGGTAATTTTATCTGCAGTATCTCCCACATCAACACTCAGGAAGTATGAAATGGGGAAGTCTTTAAGCAGAAGCAAGAGGGTAGTAGGCTTGATTATTGTTGGTATAACAGCTTTAGTTACATTAATTGCTAGCACCACTGCTTCTGCAATTGCTGTGACACAAGAAGCTAAGACAGCTGCTATTGTTAATCATTTAGCAAAAAATGTTACTAATATGTTGAATATACAAGAGGATTTAGATAGGCATTTGGAAGACCTGATTGATGTTCTTTATCCTATTCAAATTACTGGAAGGAGGTTCAGAGTTTAAGGGTATGGAGCCATCTTGAGTGTCATGCCAAATACCATTTGATTCATGTTAGTTCTAAAATTTACAGTAGTAGTCATTATAATTAAGAAGAAGTTTAATGACACTTGCAGTGTATTTGGCATAATTCTAACACCTCTCTGGAACATTTAATGATACATAGGGAGCTTATGAACTTCAAGAATGCTGCTCAGCTGAAACTTTTTAATGAGATACAAGAGAAGGAAACAGTGCTTCCCACTCTACAATAGTGCTCAGTAAGTGGTTCTTTCCTACATTAGTTCTTTGTTTATTTTTTCAAATTCCATCAAGAAGACTAGACTGAAATTTAGTAAGGAAATTATAATTTACTAAGTTCCTTGCCAACTAGCCTATTTGGAGGCAATAATACACCAATAGCTATTTTTGTGGCATACCAGGCATCTAAAAGAGCTATCTGAGCAAGAGCATGCCAGTATTTTCCCATTGGTATGCAGAAGAGTGTTTTGTCTCCAAATAATTAGTAAGTTTCTCACAGATAGATGTTTCCATCATGGAAGTTTCTGCAGAAAAACACATCTGCATGCCTCATAAATGTGCCATGGAGTTAGACTCTACTAAAAGGAGCAGAGGTTGAGAGATGCAACAGAAAATAGCTTCGGGGAGAGACTGGTTGGCTCTTTTAAAGAATATTATACAATTCTTTCTTGCTTTGTGGAGATATGGTCATGTTAATAGAGTCCTTTCAATTTCATTTCCATTTAAAATAGATAAGCTAGCCATTGTAAGTCTCTGAGTATAGCCCCAGCTAATTCACTTTTATAGTCCAATAATAGAGAGCAACAAAGGGGCCTGATGAGACAAAATCTACCTAATTATAAATTGGGGAGTTTGCATAGGAATGGACTTTTTGCTCTATTTAGTCTCTCTTCTCTCTCTCCTTCTCCTTCTCCCTCTCCCTCCTCCCCCCCCCCCAACACACAATTCAGCAGGCACAGTTCATCAGTTAAGACTCTCCTTTGCTTATCCCAGTCACCAGCAACCTCCAAGTCACTACTTACATATGACAATTTCCCATGAGTTATTTCCTCCTTTGTTTAGTTTTTTAAGTAAAACACTTCTGGGAGACAGTGTAGTTGTTAAGATCACTAATATAACTCACAAAACAGTTATAAAAGGAGCCCATGTACATATTTAACTTAATGTTATAAATTAGAAAGCAGAGACCCAAAACGTTTATGTAACATGTTCATTCAATGCCACAGATTGGACCAGAAGTAATGAGTCTGGTTGCCTGCTACATTAATATTTTATCCTAACGCTACTGGTGTGGCTGCGTAAATGTAAATAAAATGTTTTCTCTGCGATACTTGATCTTATAAAAAGACTAGCTTGAGGATGAAATGAATAATGCAGCAACACAGCACATTATCCAGTATTTATAATGTTCTCAGTAAAAGTTATCCATATTCATGTGACTTCCCTCTAATTAAGCAAAGCCATCATGATAGAATCCAGACATGCTTATAACTCTGTTTAAGAAATAAAGTACTGCCAGGCAGTGGTGGTGCACACCTTTAATCCCAGTACTTGGGAGGCAGAGTCAGGTGGATTACTGAGTTTGAGGCCAGCCTGGTCTACAGAGTGAGTTCCAGGACAGCCAGGGCTACACAGAGAAACCCTGTCTCGAAAAACTAAAAGAGAGGGGGAGAGAGAGAGAGAGAGAGAGGGAGAGAGAGAGAACTGCCAGGTGTGATAGTGCATGCCTTAACCACAGCACTTAGGCAGAGACAGGAAAAGTTCTGTGAGTTCAAAGCCAGCCTGGTCTACATAGGGAGACCCTGTCTCAATAAACAAGTTAGCAAGCTAAGAAAGCAAAAACAAAAAGAAAGTTAAATAACATGGCAAAGTCTGTATGCTATGGTCTAAGATCCCATCCATTTCCTACTAAGCTAATCCTTAAGACCCTATACATGCTGTCATTCCAGAAGAATTTTGCCAACTGGTATTTTTTACTTAGCATTATATTTATGATTTGTCATTAAAGTGTTTATGTAATCTTTACTAGTAAATTATCATCATCATCAACAACATTATCATCATCATTAATTTCTGGTTTTGGTTTTTGCAATAGGGTCTCTCTACATAGCTAGCTGAACTCACTATGTAGACTAGGTTATCTTTGAATTCACAGGAATCTTGATGTGCTGGGATCAAAGGCAGGTATGTGCCACAACACTTGGTCTCTGGATAAACGTTGAATAGCAATGTTTGATTTTATTCATCTCTGTACTTGGTTTTTTAAAAAAAAAAAAATCCCTTTTGCAGAGCAAGGTCACAGAGACATTCTCTCACACCTATAAATTTTATTTTCTTGTCACCTTTCACTTTGAGTATTAGCCTCTCTTGGAATTCACTCGTGTACCTCATTTGAAATAGAGATTCAAGTTCACACTGACCTGGCCACATTCATTTGCATACTTCTTCATCCCTGAGCTGACGTCACTGATTTCTATCATTCAGTAACTGATAACCTGATTTCTGGTAGCACTGGTCACTCTCTCTATTGACAATTCTAGTGTCACTTTCTAGAGCAAACAACTGACTGTTGCAAAACTTCCAGGAAGCTTTCGGACTTCCTGAGAACTTTCAAATTAATGAGTTAAGTGTGGTGTGGTACAGAAGACGCCAACCAGTTCACTGGGGGCTACCAAGAGTAATGGCAGAAATCACAAACTCTGAGGTTGTGAGGTTCCCCAGCTTCATGCCATTATGCTTGATACACAATAGACACTGAAGAAGTGTTTGCAGACTGAGTAAGTGGAGAATATTTCCATTGTGAATCCTCTTAAGATTCTTCATTGTACTTATAATTGAAAGTCACCAAAGTCTACCTGCCAAAGCCACATACGTATTGTATAGCAAACACTGGCCCTCTGGTGTCCAGGTCTGCACCTGTTGCCTTTGTCAACATGCATAATTGAAGTCTTTGAATGTAAATAAGAAAAAGAGAGAACCTGCCTATAGAGTGAACAATTCCAGTTTTATTTTGTTACCTAGCGACATCTCGAGAAGCGTTTCGCTTTCAGTCGCATCTCACATAAAAACAAAGGACACAATTGTTAATATCTGACTCACATCAGTGCTAGGACAAAAAAAGTATCTTAGCACCTGAATGAGGCAAGCATCACTCCCATTATAGAATTACTAATGAGGCCATTTGTTCAACTAGCATTTGTTGAAAGCCAAAAATCTGATAAACAAGCTGATATGCATGAAGACTCGCTCAAGGAAAAGAAAATCTTAGTAGAAGTAGAAATGAGTCTGTGTTGGGTATTTGTAACATATTAAGTTCTTCCAAAGCAAGACCTTGTGGCCCATATGAAATGGAAGTTCCATCCTACCTCTCCTGTTGGGGAATGTGGTCATGAAGGTGCCTATGGGTAAGATGTCTTTGATGGAAAGGATCCACTGACCTGCTGAGTATCAAGACATGACCAGCAATGTTTTCAAAGGAACTATGAAGAACTTTCACTTATTTTCTATCATTTTAAAAGCAAAAACGCCTCCTCTTGAAAATTCACAGAGCAACTACATCATCAATAGCTATGTTGGAAAGGAAAGCAGTAGATGAAGGAGCTTTCTGAAGGTGGCAGTCAATCTTTCCCATCATATTCAGTGTATTAAAAAATCTCCTGCTCCACCTTTTTTCTCTCTCTTGACATACCCAGATGACCCCCTTCCACACTTATATAGCCCCACTTTCAGGAGCACTGGGTTTCCTACCATTTATATTTAGTACTGACCTAGAGCCCAAACCCTAGTGGTATTGCCTTTTATAACTCTTCATTCATGAAGACTAAACTTGAGAATGCCTTGTTCAGTTCTGTGATTGAGATACCACTCAAAGTGCTTAATAATCGTGCACCACCATCCTACTGACAGTATAGCACAGAGAGTCTTAGATGAAATAAGCAGGGACACCTTTTCAACTAGTTCTATATTATAGTTTGGAAGATCATGTGTAATCATGTTGTCCAATACAAGTCTGCAAGGTGTGAGCACAGGAGAGATCTCCCAGACACACCATGGGAACGATACACACATCTGGGACAAGACCATGTTGCCTTTTTGCTGCAAGTTACCATTTTCTGCATAACAATATATACACAATCAAGACAGCCCCATTTCAGGCTTTCTCTTTTACTCCCTCCTGTACTTGAGAACTCATTTGAAATGGGTATAGATAGCAAAGACCTTCAACTTATCACACAGGTGACCTTGAGAAAAGACCATGGCCTTGGTGGGTGAAGTCCCTTTTTCAAGTCTTAGTCTGGACTCAAATTGAGACAGTAAGCCCACTACTGCATTAAAAGGTTCTTTTGGTCTACTATAATAATGAGAAGTAAGTTCAGACCTTTGACTGACAGATTGAAACACCAAAGGTAAAATCTGAAATACATGTGAACCTACTTACGGGTTGCAAAGCAGGACACTGGGCATAACAATGATCACACAAGAAAGATCTTTTATCAACTGGAAGCTAAAGTGTTGCAAAACTTCACAGCGACAACTGCATCTTCCACATTGCGAGAGTAACAGCACGTTTACATACAAAGAATGCTTAATCCTTATGCTGACATTAAAATATGCATATATCTTTTAAAAAGAGAAAAACTGACTTCCAAAGAATTTAATCTGCCTGAGATAGCTCAGCTGGTTACAAGGCATTAGCCGGGGTCATCTGACTCATTTTCTATTCCTACACTCTGCCTCAAGAAGAGTATTGCGCAAAAAAATTGCATTAAAGGCATGACATTTACTATTTTGTTATTCGTATGAGACAAAACACCCTGCAGACACATAATTCTTTCATAAAACTAAATGATCCTTGAAAATTATTAAAAGATTTTATTCAGATCCATTTATGTGGTGTGCTGATTAATATTTCCCACAGTAATTATTAGCTACTCGAAAGAGCATTTTTGCCATTCTGCTAGTTAAATAGGCTTCCTCATTATAGAAACAAAAATAATATGTGGAATTAAATGGCATCTTTAATGATTACAATTAAATCCAAATGTGAAGACGTAAATAAATTATATGTAAATGGAATCATTTTTTTTTTCCAGACAAGTTGTGGAGCACACCAGTTGCCTTTCAGAAATAATAGGTTTGCTTGAAGATTTGCTAATTCTTAAATATAGGCCTATTAAGAGTTTGGATAAGATTGATGGATAAGAAAATAATACCAAGTTAGAATATGGTATATATATTAAAAAAGAACCTTGCAATGTTATTTTTTTAGTATGATGTTTTTATTAGCAAACAACTGTTTTAAATTTGCTCACCACATTAGAAGGTGGATTATTCATCCAGGCCCCACCCTCATAGAGAGTGAAATATGTGTGGGAGTCACTTCAGCAGTGGACCTTTCTAGGTCTGGTAGCCCGAAATAGCAGAACAAACATTCCCACGCCTGCCTACTAGCCCACAAAACTTTGGCTCTAATAGGATCACCCTGACAGGGCAAGTAACTGATTGCTCTTCATCCTCCTCATACTTACAAATTAGATTAGAGAACCAGCAGTCAGTGAACCTGAGGCTCCTTCTTTTGCCAGATGACAGTGTATTCACTGATTAGAGAAGAACTAAGAAAGAGAACAACTAAGGCTCTCTGCCATCTTGGCTAAGGTCCAAGAACAGTGACTTTTCTTTCTTTGAGCAAATAGTATTTTCCCTTGGCTAACTAGATTTTTCATTTGCTGCATTTTGTGACACTTTGACATTTTAGAGGGTTGTAGTAATCTGAATCTACTGCCATGCCCCCAGAAGGGAATAGCAAAGATTCCCTCAGAACTATGTAGAAACAAACTAATCCATGCTACCTCAGAATCACCCTTTCCTTATACAACAAGCCATGTTTCCTAGGCCTGAATCCTTCACAGTGAGAATATTGACAACTAGAGATTACTTCCATGTCCTAGACACCATCAAAATGGCATAAAATATCCATCCCTGACCACTTACTCCATTCTGTCTTGTTTTTCATTGGAAGTCATGATAAAGGCTTCTAGTTATGCTTTCTCCCTACTGCCTGCCTCCAGCATGTGGCTTTGATCCTTCCTCTGAATCCCAGTGTAACCTGGAATAGCTCCTTTATCAGCTGTCTCATACCTACCATTTTTTTATGTGGCTAAAACAAACCTCAGGAACATTCAATGTTCTGTTGACATGCTGGAAGAGGCGGGGGAAAGGAATTTCTCCTTAGTTCTTTTCCTGATTCTGTGATAAACTGCTCTGACAATAGCAAATTAAGGAAGAAAAGGTTTATTTCTGCTCACAGTTCTTGATTACAGTCCACAACAACAAAGAAGTCATGATGTCAGAGAGCTGATGAACCAGTCACATCATACCAGTCAAGGAGAAGGAGGCAACAAATGCCTGAGTCTACCCAGTTTCCCTCTTGACTTATATAATACAGGAACCCAAGAAGGGAATGACTCTGCCCATAGTGGCAGGACTTTCCAGTCAGTTAGTGTAATTCAGATATCCTTGACAGGTATGCCCAGAAGTCCATCTCCTAGAACATTTTTGGTTCTGACAAGCTGATAATTAAAAAGTAAGTATTACAGAAATTAAGACCAAGTTTTTAATTCCAACATTTTTTTTCAGAGTACATGGCCTTAAGAAAATCTCCAATATCCAGAAACATCAATAGTATAGTGAATAAGTTACGTGTGAATACATGGATGAAACTAGAGAACTTCTACAATCTCTAATAATATATATATACATATATACGATATATATGTGTGTGTGTGAAATACCTTAACAATGCTTATGATCTTTTGTTTATGTGGTGTGTATATTTTCATTGTGTATGTACATAAGTTTATATGTGAATTTTTGTACATACACATGTGTGCATAGGCCAGAGATTGGTGTCAGGTTTATTCCACAATATTTCCCATTTTATTTTTTAAGACACGTCTCTCATCAATTCAGTTAGACTGACTGGTAAATGATCTGGACTCTGTCTCCTCCCACCACAGTATTAGGCTTACAGATGTCTGCCATCTGTAACACAAAAAAACAAAAAAACCAAATGAAAAAACCCACAAAATAACAACAATAACAACAACAACAAACCAAAACCAAACAAAAAAGTAGCACTAACAGCCTCTGGCCTCTGAGTTCTTGGGCTCCTGATCATTGAAGGATTTTCAGAAAATTGGAGAACAGGGAACAGGAGCCAAGCTCTCCTGACTTTAAATCCAGTGTCATATTTACCCTGCCATTGAGCCTTTCATCACTGAATTAGTACAGTGCTTAGATGACTGACCCAACCATTTATTGTGTCCAAGGCTCTATCCTATCAGACATATGTATGCTATGACTAATGTAGTTTTGCATCTTGACCATACATATGCCTGGCACCAGAGACAGCATTTAACAAGAATTGACTCTGTCACCCCAGAACAAACCTATAAAAAGGTAGTAATGGTTTCTCAGTTTTATATATGAAATGACCAAACTCCATAGAGAGCAAGCTTTCCCCAGGTTTGCACAGCTGGTCAATGCCAGGATTAAGATTAGAATCCTGGTGGGTCAGCTCCTAAACCCAAGAACCTGGAGCACTAGGAAATTCTGCATAAAGTGATAACATTGGTAAATACAATGTAACCAAGCACACAACATGTGTTAAAAGGTCTCATTTAATCTTTCTTAGGAAATGGGTTCTGGTACTTGGGTCATTTACTTACTGTCATTGGAGTAATAAGTAAACTGAACAGACATTTAGACTCTTTTGCACTCACGTGGCATTCCAATAGCAATAGGCTTAAACAAAAGGAGGATACTGTTAACTCAAATAACTGGAAAGCCCAAGGAAACCACTAGTTTCAGCTAAAGCTTGAGTCAAGGTTCCAAAGTCCTAACACTGGGGCTTGACTCTGCTTGTGTCTACTTCAGATAACTGGGCGTTGATTCTACTCGGTCCCCACAAGAAACTTCACAGGAACATCAGCTCAGAAAACAAACGCTTTCCCAAAAGCTACAATGCAGACATTTTCACCCTGAGACTATGTGTCTGCTACTGAAACAATTGTACGGGATTTGTAAAATACTGACTGGCTTAGCTGGAAACCAAAGCTAACAGATGTCCACTGCAAAATAAGCTCTGGCCTAGCCTGCCTCCCTATAAATAACATTATTTGTGAAAGCATCAGTGTTCTTTCAGTTTAAGAGCTCTGCAGTGCCTTTTTTCGTATACCTCCTGGTTTAAAAGCTTCCCACTAGAATCCAGGGAGAAAAACAGTATTTTTCACTAATGTTACAATTGAAGTCTCTTTCTTGTCCTATCTACCTGCCTCTTTAGTTCCTGTTCTCTTAAGACGCTGCTGGCTCTTAAGAACATCCAGGAGGAGTCTGTCAGTCACCAAGTAAACACCCCTCCCTGCTCCCAGAGCACTGTCATAGTCCATGGTCTCCCCTCAAGGAGCGAACACTAGCCCTCTCTTCACTGTGATCCTAGAATCTTGCTTGGGCTTTGGCATCACTAAAAGACTTAAATCACAAGGTTACGGGGTCTGCAGCCAAGGGCAGCCATCCTTCTCTTAGCTCTTCTAGTCCTTTGCTGAAGAAATATTTTTTTTTCAGGTATCAGAATTTGAGGAGAAGATTGGCAAGAAATCTCTTTCTTCCTCAAACTTCTCTCAGGCATTTTAACTTGTGTACCCAGTCTGAAAGGGCCTACATTTTTTTCAAAAGTAAAAAACAAAAAGAAACTCAAGACTATTCCCATACACCACTACATCCCTAGGATTAAAGAGCAAAGAGAAGAAAGGAAACAACCAACCATATAAAACCAAAGGTCAGAAACATTTCTCATTCCTCTCCAATCTCATTAACTTCTTAGTGTGCCTGGATACAGATGGGGCACTTTGCATGTCTCTTTTTTTTACAATTGACTACAGTGCCACCACCATACAATCAAGGAAATGCAGTAGCAGCAAAGTAGGGTAAGTGGTCCTCTGCCATGGGGTCAAGCTCAGGATTACCAGTCTTCAAATCTATTTCTGAAGGAAATCAGATGTCCTTCTGAGGCACCCACTTCGGCTGACTGACAGCTGATTAGGCCAATAGGAGATACAGATGGAACACAGTAGAGCAGACTGAAGAAAAATTAAAAGTACCTCTCCTTCCATTTAGTTTTAAAATCATAAGTAACTGTATGGTTTATTCTTGGGGAAAATAATCCAACTAAATATTGCACCTACAATGATGAGAAAACTAACAAGAAGAAATTATATTCTGGTTCCTTGTCAGCTACCCCGACCTACAGAGGTGGCTGTGTTCAAAATGTATTCCATAATTAAGAATAACTGACAGTTGGGATATTCAAACCCATGCCACCTGCCACTGTGGTAAATCCACAAATGTCTAAACAAACCTCTATAAATAGGTACCTTTTCAGAGCTAAAGTCTTTTACAGTGTTTTTAATAGTGCAACCTATTACTTACAAGTTAAATGACATTATTGCTGTCTACCCTTGATTTCTTCACTGTATGACTTGCTGATGTTGAATGAGTGACATTGCTCACCATAACCTCAACCCCACAGCAAGGCCATCAAGAGCGGAGGGTAAATGTCAGAAAGCTCATCTGTTTAAAAAAAAAAAAGATTGTCATCTATGTGTTATCCTTGACAAACGGACCGAACAGATGGCGGGTCAAGAAAGCCAAGCCTTCAACTTGAAAAGCTAGCAGATTTCATCAACCCTGTTAATGAGCTGCTCGGAGGGCATTTCTCTTCCAAGTTCTACTGCCTCCTTCCAAATAAGCATATCGTTCTTAGTGTTCCAAGTCGGAGTGACTTACAAGTTTTTTGCGGTTAGCTTCCTCCGAACTCTCAAACTCTCCTCACGGCAATTCTGGACATATTTGGAGGCATACACTTGATTTTCAAAGTTGAAAGTAAACATCTGCTCTGTCAGTTTCTTGTTCACAGGACGTTATTAGTCAGTTGTTCTTTCATGTATCCTGCCAAGACTCATCCTCACTTAATATAGGCTCTGCCAGAACACCGGGCAAGTTTCATGGAGCTGGGTTTTTCCTCTGTGAGGCAGTCCCACTGAGGTGACAGCTGAGAACCTTTGACCCTCTGAAAAGCTACGCTCTGAGTCTGAGCTACAAATGGCCCCATTGTTTTATCAAATCGCATCTTTTAGGTGTATGGATCAGGAGGCGGCGTGCCCAAAGGATCCGTTGGAACCTGAAGATCACGCAGCTGAAAACCCTTTCAGATTGATAATTCCTTTGACCAGAACTGCCGTGAGGAGAGTTTGAGAGTTCAGGGGAAGCTAATGGCAAAGCCAAAGAGCAATCTTTTAGAGAGCAAGCTGTCTTGGAAACTACCTCTCCCCTTGGGAGGAATGGCAGAAGCCGTGGCTGATGTCTGTTGGTGGCAACCAGGCCAAGAAGTAGCTTCTGCACTTATCCATGTGACAGACTGTCGAACTGATGATGGCCACATGTCTCTCTTCCCCACCGACTTCTTCACTGTGCACAGATCCCGTGACAGCAGCTGATTTCACTCTGTAGCGGCAGTTCCCACTAGAGGCTACCATGATTTCCAGGCCCTATGATCCTGGTTCCGAGTACCTCTGTGCTAATGGAGGGTAATGGTGATCAACTATCTATGTTTGCCATGAAAACAAAGCATTTCCTGGAATGTCATAGTTCCTAGGCTAGAATAGGAAAATTTCTAGATTACTGGCCTCCAGCCTGGTAAAAAACCTCTCATCACAGTGGACTGTCTGGTGGCTGTAGCTAGTGCCTTACCAGGGCTGACCTCTGAGGCTCTAACGGCGACTGCTGTGTCTTCTCAGCCTCCGTAATTTCGAGCCATTCTCCTCTTTAAATTCACTCTCTGTAAGCATCTGAAACCTCTCCGGTTTACCTTTTAGAACAGTTTTTTACACTAGTATCTTTGCTTTCTCTGTGCCTCCTACTTCGGAGGGGGATGGGGCAGGAAACACAGTTTGTGTCATTCAGTTGTTCAGTTGCCAGCTAGTGAGAGGCAAAGGTGATAATTCTTTTGCCACTCCAGTTATTCCATCAGAAAAAAAAAAAAAAAAAAACAGTGTCATGCGGAGAGGGCAAAGCTGCCGCTCCACACCTGCTCGCCCTTGACTGTCAACTCACCCGCAGCAAGGGCGATTTTATTTTCCCTGTGTCTTTAAGGAAGTAATGGTAACACAACTTACAAATGAGTTATTTTTGGCTTGAGCAAGTAAAGCAGGGCTCCTGTCTGCCTCCTCTCAAGTAGAGTGGGAAGAGGAGGGGGGAAGGGTTTATATCTCCTGCCTGGTGGAATTTGCAAAGAAAACAAAAATTTCTTTTCACAAGGAAACGATTGATTATACCTTTGGGTATGGTAGAGGCCACGGAGGCCAGTTTGGGAGTCCCGTTGGTGGGCAGTGAATACATATTTCTCTACACCTCCCCGTGGTGAGCCTCATCTGTGTAATTCACCTAACCTTACAGAAGCTACTGTTATTGTAACAAGCAACTGGGTTCGCCAAGCTTTTTCTTTCTACATTCCTATGGGGAGGAGCAGATGAAAATCTGCATTCTGTATTTGAAAGGTCCAAAAGCAAAAATAGGATCTTATATGTTTAGGTGGGCTGATCTTAAATACAGTGCAAAACACTGCTGAGGAAAGCTAATTGTTCTGCTTGTATATTCTTCATATCGTAAAGCAAAAGAATATTCTAAGAAGTGTGCTTCAGACAATCTGCTTCTCATTTATATTTAATTTTCTTGCAAATGACGAAACAGAATAGTTCATGCTGAGAACTAAGCCACCAAGTTGAATCTAACAGCACCTGAAAGCTTTGGTCTGAGTTAGTCAACATCACAGTAGCTGCTGGCTGTGCTTCTCTTGTAGCCACGTCTTCCAATAACCTCAACTCTGAAGAGTAGGACAAGAAATTTGTCTATTTTATTCCATCACTGCCCACCAAAGGAACAGTGTATTTTCTGCCCCTTAAAGACATGCTATAAAAGAGCCATGACTTGTCTGCCATTTTATGTGCCTAATACACATAACCTGAAGGAAATGCATATGCTATATTGTGAATGAAGTTTACATACAATAAGCACCAGAAAGCATTTCCTGTTAGCATCAGATTAGTTCTCAAAAAGTTTCAGATGCTGGAACATTTTAGATTTTCGAGTTTGAATTAGGGACATTCCAACCATGCCCACCTGGTCATCCCTCCTGCTAAAGATAGGAGCAGAGCTGGTTTTGCTACAGTGCAAGGGATTATGTCATGTGGAGTCCAAGCACTAGCTGTTCTCACATTTAAAAGTGGAACACAAGCATGACAGGAACTTGACATTCTGTGATGGCTACTAATGAAGCTCTTTACTACAAGGATCATGAGACCATTTCCTTCAAATGAGGCAAATACATTTAAAAGTATTGACACAACAGTCTAGAAATACATCATATATTAAAACTAGTAACAACACATACAGAAAACAAGCACATTGATTTTGTAAAGAGCCTTCTTTTCCCTTATTTGCCTACTGGTTGCCCCTCCAGTGGAGGAGTTGTAGGTTCTTTTCTGGCTGAGCCATGACTTCCATTTTCTTGCTCATTCATTTTTTAGTTGTAAGTTTTTTCCTTCCTTCTCCCTTATCATAATTTGATGTTTTGTCTTACTCTTAACCATGGCTCAGTTTCTTAGTTATTTATCCACTCATTCATATTAATATACAAGGCAAGAATTTTTACTTTGAGCTCTCATTTAAAATATCCCTATGCTAGGGACCCTGCTGCCTGCTGGAATCTACGCTTGGGAAGCTGGGGCAGGAGCACAAGTCTGAGGCCAGACCAAGCTGAGGAGCAAGACTTGGTCACATAAGGTAGTAAACAAACAAACAAATAAATCCTGAGGCCTGTATATGTGTGTTTCAGTATTGTGTTTTATACTCTGCTAATTTTGATTTCTAAGCTGGAAAGGCCTTTGAACTCATTTTTCTATAAATTTGGTTGTTTTCTATGCTCTGCTAGAAAAAAAAAATTCTGCTTCTCCTTTCTTGAAGTTTAACTATTTTATAATAATCTAATATGGCTTAATTTGTGATTCTCTATGAAGGCGATTTGAGAAACACAATACTGACTTTGAATATACCCAAAAGGCCCACCTATTAGTGGGCCCACCTGGTAATTAAATATCAATATTAATACGTTATTGCTGCTTACATTAGTAGCTCTTTCCTGTACTTGGTTTTATTTGCCTGATCTGTCACAGACTAAGAGACATGAGGTCTCCTGACCACAGGACCTTTCATTTATATCCCCTTGGAATTTATAAATGCTGCTGCAAACACAGCTGTGCTTTTACCCTGACTGCCAAGTGCACATTTTCGTGCTGAATTGCTGAGTACTCTTTGACCTGATTTTATATTGTCCAATGCTAGGACTATGACCTCCTATCTCTCGCTCCTCCCACTCTCGTCAGTCACTCATATCATCTTGCTTAAGGTTAAATCTGTTGCAGTTCCAATCCTTGGTTTGGGATTTGGGCCTGCATTTTCCTGGTGTATATTTGTCCACATTAAATCTTTTCATCTTTCTTAGTCAATCCATTTGACATTTCTTTCTTACATAGAACACAGAGTTAAATACTGCTTGGGTTCACTATGAAGTACATTTGTTTTAATGGAAAAGGAGGCTTCCTTTTTACATGCAAATAAGAGGTTAATACTAACAGATATTTTGTTAATATAATTTTATGAGTCTTAAACTGTGTTGTTTATTGGTTTAGCTTTTGTTTTATTTTTAAATGCAATATTGATGCACAGAAAGTCTTATATATAATGGCTCTGTTTATCATTTTTATGTTACTCATGAGTTCTTTTCTTTTTACAGCGTATTTCCTCTGTCTTCTTACAATCTCTTCAATTCTATTTTGACTAACTTTGTTCTTTTCCTTAACATTTATATCTGTACCATTACATACAGACACTCACAATTTTACTTGACAACTTTAAAAAGACATCTTTTGACAAAGAACTGGTCACTTGGAAAACTTTAAATATGGTGGGTCTCGAGTTAGGGCACTTGTCAAACGTGTGAGGCCTTAGGTCTGAGACTCAGAATGCAAAAACAAAAATTGACAAGAAAACATTTTTTTAAATCCCTTTAACATATTTCTCTATATACTGTTGTTACAGTTAATATTTAGAACGGTATTTTCTTGGGCTGACTCTCCTTAGTTTGCCATGCTCCACGCCTGAAGCCAAGCGCCCCACAGCTGGAAGCGGTCAGAGGCCAGGTCGAACAGCTAGAAATGGCTGGCCAGAAACACCTGCCCTGGAACCCATGAGACACCAGAGTGGGAGATGGCTCTGCCAATCATCCATTGCTGTCTCCACAAGGCTGGGCTGAGCCCAGACCATCCTGCCATCCACGAGGTGCCTGGTAGAAATGAGACTCTAATGTTCAAAGATTATCCAATAGTTTTATATATTTGGTAATGCTCAAATAACAAGAAGCCCTCACAATTAGAGGTGTTACCCAATACCTAACCTAGATATTACAACTACCTTAGACTGCTAGAGACATGCGTACATCTGCACCATTTCCCCCTCTCTCTCCCTCATAGCTCCTCCACCTACCTCTTATAAAGCCCAATCGCTGAGCTTTATATGAATGCAGTGGGAAGATATCCCACTACATGCTGTGTCATAGTTAGTGTTTCATTGCTTTGAAAAAACACCATGACCAAGACAACACTTATAAAGGAAAACATTCAATTGGGGCTGGCTTACAGTTTCAGAGGTTCAGTCCATTATCATCATGGCAAGAAGCATGGCAGCATGCATTGCAGACATGGTGCTGGAGAAGGAGCTGAGAGTTATACATCTTGATCTGTAGGTAGCAGATGTGAAAGTGATTTGAGCCTCTGAGACCTCAAATCCATCCCCCTACAGTGGCACACTTTCTACAAAAAGCTACACCACTCAACTAGACACAACATCCAACTAGACCACAACCACTCCAACTAGACCAGCCACTCCAACTAGGCATACCCTAATCGTGCCACTCATATGGGGGACATTCCTATTTAAACCACCTATTTATCAGTAACAAGGAAAAATAAATGGAGCAATGACTGCCCCATAGAGAAATATGACATCTCAACAGAATCCTAGAAATTACCATTCGCTATGAGTGCCTCAAGAGCTTTATATACTCCAAGGGTGAGGTTCTGAGAAGGACTCAATCCCATTTATGTAATTTTTTTCTGGCTAGAAATACAGTCTAGATCCAGTAATGAGGAAACTTCAGACAAGCACATATAAGGAATATTCTACTAAAAATACAAATGAGATGTTTGTGAGTGACAGTGGTCATCCAGACTGTGATGACATAACAAATGAAGCGGAGGACGCGTCTCAGAGTACAGGATATTGATCCTTGCCTCCCTGCTTTTCCTGTTCTTTTCCACTTTATCCCAGAGGTGAGCAAGTATTTACATTCCACCTTACATCTGATGCTCACATTTACTTTAAACACAGATGGTAGCCAAGTATTCTCTGTCCTCACTGTCAGTCCTTTGCTGTGCTTTCCCAGTGATTTCGTGGTTGGATGAAGGTTCCTTTAAGTAGATTTAAGAAATGCTCACGGGAATGATACCCTCTGAGCACTTGCATTAAAAGCTATTTTTTTCCTCTGGCCTTTCTACTTGAAGGGTTAGTTGACCAAAGATAAAGTCCTTGATGTGTACTTGGTAGAAAGGTTTCTATTGTCTCGTGGAAGTAAATTTAACCAGGGAAACATACAGTCTCTTTAGCCCTAAATAATGAACTTTTTTTTTTCCTTGACCACAGGCTTTTGGTTATGGTTGTAAAGCCCAGTTACTTGAATTAGATTTGTCTTTGCTTTGACAGATCTGGGCCTACTTTCTTCAGAACACATCATACCATTTCAACAGATACATTTAAGACTCTCTTAGGAGAATTCTCTTGCATTATTTCTGTTAATGTGTATTGCATTTCATGCTTTCAAGATGAGTTTTCTTTAAGAGCACCATTTACTTGCGCAGTGAATGGCTTTTGTCTTTTTTCTGTAGTTATTGTGGGTTGGAAGGTACACACTTATTCCCTGGGTTTTCTGTCACTGATTTCAATTTCTGAATACCTGTTCAAGTGGAAGTTAATTGAATCATACCTATTTAATCAACAAATTACTTATCACAGCATCCTTCCAGGACTGGACCTAGTTTTTCTAACATTATGGTTCCTGTTTTCCCCACCACCATGAGCAGGAGTCCGCACTATCACTGGAATGAGTGCTGCCTGAAAAGTTGGGGCTCTCTTTTCATTAGTTTGTAGTTCTAAGGCTCATTATTTTCCAACATCTTAACATAATAACATGATTCAAAAAGACCTACAAGCACAATGTTATGATTAGTATTTGTTTGAGAGCATTGGTTTTAGTTTGAGTTTCTTGGTGTATGTGTGTGTGTGCGCATGTACGTATATATTCTACTCACTTTCAGTGTGGGGTAAACAAGAAGCAAGGACACCTCTTTCTCGTTTTCAGTCTCACTATCAGCAAAACAAGCTCAACAATGCTGTGCCTCTTAGGATTCTTGTAAGAATTAAAATACATGTTAGCTGCTTCTGTGGCCTCAGCTCACCTGTTGGTCTTTATAATCTTATGCCTTTGCTTCACCCCTTTATGTTTAAAGAAAACCAACACCAATACAAAGCAAAAGTGATTTTTTGGAACTTCAGCATGTCCTGTACTTGATAGAACTATAGAAAAAAGCAGGCAAGCATGGAGAACAGTTGAGTAACTTGGAATTCAGTTTGCTTTGGGTTATACATAATCCCAAACAACATACCTAGTAACCTCTGACCTCTGCCTGCATCAGGATTCATGTAAACTCTTCTCTGAACAATGGGATAAATTTCTCCTTTCCTTAATGATCCTTAATAAAACTTGGACAGTACATCTCCTGGTCTGACAGTGAGAGGTCTGATCTGGACTGGTTTGTTTGCATGAGAAGGAAAGCAAATCGCGTCCTCAGATGAACTCCATTCCTATTTAGCATCTGATTTCTAGTCATTATTGGATACGCACATGATTAAAACCAGATGGTAAGGTGCATTCACAGCAGAAAAATGGTAATATGACCTGACCTATTAATCAACAAAGAGACATTCTCACTGGTCCCTTCAATATTAAACTCCTCCTTCTCTTGAACCTCCTAGAATGAAGTCCCGGACAACAATTGGCTTTTTGAGTATTTTTCCTCTGTGCCTGCTGCTATCTTGAAGTGTACTCTGACATGTTCTTTAACTTTGCTTTGAATAGAGTTCCCTCGCTACTTTGCAATCGCCATGAGCTTCAAAGAGGTCAAGAACCTAGAAACAGCCGATCCTGATCCAGACTACCAGGAACCGTGTAAAACATCCCCCATTTGGTTTGGCTCTATTTAGAAAATAGAAATTCTTATTCACTCTGATTTCCAATTTTAAACTATATTTTAAGTATCGGAATAGGAAAAATATCCTTTGTTGTAATGATAGGAAAACGTTAATTTGTTCAAAAAATATATTAAAAGGCAGATTTGAAAAGTCATTTCAATGTTGGACCAAAAGATCCAAGAGATCACAATGAAAATATTACAGGTTTTGAGGTCAGCAATGCTAATCCGTGTGACTTTGGGTTAACTTGGACAACTCTTTTGGGTTTCAGGCTTCTCATCTGTAAAATAACATTCTTTATTGGATAGGCTATTCAGATTAAATGAAATCAGAGATAGGAAGAGAGTATATACATTTAGTTATTACTCTGTGTCCCAGAGTACTAAGATGATAACCACATACTTAAAGAGTCTACTTACAGTTCCTGTAGGTTCAGGGTCAGAGCTACTGAGAGTCTGAAGATTATTACCCGGCTGTTGCCTAAGAAGCCAGAGAAGCTCTCATTGCAGTATGTTTGCCATATATTACTTTGCATGAAGAGAGTCAGCCTCTGGCTAGAGCAAGCAGGCAACTCCAGATCAGGACAGCTGCCACCAAGACCCACTATTAAAGAGATAAACTAGCAGAGGAACTAACTCTAGGACAGTCAACTGGGTCTTTGCTGTTACAGTTGAGGAATTCTGTCATTTTCCTGGCCTAATAGCTATTCCTATGTGGATCCCACATTCAGTTAGTGGCCTGCCATCCTGGAAGCACTCTGAGAAGGGGCCTAATATTACTGTGAGTATGAAATTTTTAAAGTAGTCATGAGATCATGCCTCTCAGGAGTAGTAGAATATACATACTCCCTTTCTAATGATGCAGTTGGCAAGCTAATCCTTTACTGCATGTACACATACACCTTCTTCAAACATCGTTCCTAGCAGCCTCAGACCCCTAACTGCAATGAGCTGCATGTATACTTAGAGCAATGATCTCTGAATATGGCTATTATCAGATGATAGATTCATAAAAAGACTTCAGTGAGTGGAGCTTATTTTCCATATTTCACAAAGACCAAGTGAGATCAATGATGTAACCAATGTTTGTCATTATGTACGACTTGGAGACACAGCCTGTGGCTGCTTCTTAGAGCGCTCACCCCAAATAAAATAAGCTGTCCTCTTTGTGATGAAGTTATTTTTAAACCAAAGTGATTGCTTTGTTCTTCACCATCTGCCAGGTTTACTTTATTGTATTAACCCTTTTTTAAAGCAACCTTTTTGAGTGTCTACAACTCACACTAAAAGGGAAAAATCAGCGAAGTTGAAATTGCCTTCCTAAAGGTGGTTTCTAGAATGTAGTATTATAGTGGGATTATCTCGGACTGCCCACAGTTTAAATATTGACACAGAGACTTATTGATATTTTCAAGCTTAGGCCTTTTAGCCGGGCAGACTCTCCACTAGCTCATCTAATGTAACCTTGCTTCTTCAGCCCATAGTTCTTTACCTCTCTGCTCCTGTTTGTATCCATTCACCCCTATGTCTGCAGGTAAATGTCCCCCCTCTGATTTCCTCTCTGAGTCCCTTTCTCTGCCCAGAAGTTCCACCTTCTCCTTCCTGCCCAGATATTGGCCCTCAGATCTTTATTAACAACAATCAGATATAATTCAACATTGCCTTAGGTAGGTGAGGAAGAAACAAATATTTACAAAATATGAGTCCAGTGATGGGCCATGGCTCTCTGCCAGTACAGAATTAGCAATGGAGACACACCTTGGCACAGTGCACCTCAACAAAGTATTCTTCTGACTTTGAGTTAGGGCTGGTTGAATGGTTGGGATGACTACATCCTAAGCCCCTGCCTTCTGTCATTCATACATCTGTTAACAGTGTTGGAACACTGTTCAGTAATGCTTGGTCTAATGGCTCTAGGTGGATCTTGCCAACAGCACAGGTAAGTGCCTTCTGCATAATGAACTATACTTAAACAGGGAAGGCTTTATTGTTATCCGGGCACCAAGGAGACACAATTCCCAAGTCTATTCTCACCATAATTTTTATCATTATTATAACCTGAATTCATCATGTTGTGTATAGCTTTGTATGATTATGAAAGAATTATGAAATAGAGGATTTGAAAAAGAATAAAAATATAAAGATAATGGCACATACGTCAAAGTTTTTTCACTCAGAAGGACTGTCATAAGATACTGGGAGAATATGCAAGTGTTTGAAAGATTATCCAAGTGCTTACTTTAGAAGCATGAACAGCTGATATAACAAATGTGCCAGCATGATAAATAACCAGAACATCCATCAAAACAAAGGCCAATGCACAGAATGTTGTGTGCACAGTCATTGTATTGTCTGCCAGTATTTATGGGACTGGCTTGTGGAAGGATCAAATAGTCATAAGAATCACAAAGAGCCCAGCAGGCTTGGATCATACATGAGAGAACTCCAAGAAGGCAGCACAGTAATGATGCACACAATGCACAATGGGACCACCTTCAGTGGCTGCCCTGCCTCTGTTCTCTAAATGCACTCAGTGACAGTGAGCTGTGAGTGTAACTTGCAAAATTTAGCATCCTCTTGCACTATCCCAGATAGATGTAGCCACCTCTTTCCAGAGACTACCATTCACAGACAAGATAGAACTCATCAATCTCTGGGCTTCGCAATGCACAATATCCAGTTTACTGGGGTGTCTTCAAAAGCTGCACTGCTCACGCTGCTGCTCACGCTCCTCCAGGCCCTTCTCAGTCGAGCAGGCAGGGTTGTTTTCCTAGGCTGAAATGCAAGGAACAAATGAGGTCAGGCGTTCCCATACTGCTTTATAGCGCATGGAAAGAGCTTTAAGGAAGACTACATGCTGGCACAATACTATCCTTATGGTTCTAACATCATTTAAATACTACACTAACATTTAACGCCCAGGATCACTGTCTGGTTAACAAACTGCGAAAGTCCCCACACAGTGCCTAGCATGTGATAATTGACCAGTAAATACTGCGTGTCCTTTTTAAGAATGAACTGTACGACATTAACTGAAAGAGTATGAAACATGAGTAAACTCATAACATTTAATAATATGCTTGCAAATTCATCTTAATTTTACAAGTGGCAGAAGAATATATTCTATATTTTAAATATAAAACCTAAATGAAGTTATAATTTGACTGCTGTCTATTATTCTTCTTTATGTTCTTTTTACTATCTCATAGGTCAACTAGTGGGGTGCAATCTGTATCTATTTAAACATTGTGCTTAAATTTAAAATAATGTGAAAGTTCTGTTTATCACAGCTTCCCACTGCTATGGCAAATTACCTTAGTTAAATCAAGGTAAAGAAGGAAATGGTTTGGCTCACAATCTCAGTGGCTTCAATACGTGGTTGATTGGGTCTGTTGCTTTGGGGCATAGTGCATCAAGGCAAAGACCACACAATGCACAAAAGTTGCTTACCTTTGGGTGGCCAGGAAGAAGGTGGGAGAGGGAAAGAGGAAAGGGAAAAATTTTTTCAATATTTCCTTGAAAAAAACTTCAAGGAAGGATGTAGCTTCCTCCCAAGAGGCCTTGCCTTTCAAGGATCAACCACCTCTAGTAGAACCCTGAGGCAGTGACAAATCATTAGCACAAGAACCTTTTGGAGGAGCATTTAATATCCAAACCACACAAATACAGCAAATGTAAAAGTATATAGTATATATTAAATGGCATAATTGTATACGTACCATACTAATACTAATGTGTGTATGGTACATGTGTTCATGCATGCATGGAGATGGGTAAGCCCATATGCAAAAACAGAAGCCAGAGAGGAAGTCAGGTGTCCTGCAGTTTCCATCTCCATGTTATTATTCTCTTGAAGGGTCCTGACTGGATTTGGTCCTAGGCTGGCAGTCAGAAGGCCGAGGGTCCTCTGGTTTCCACCCCCATCTCAGCCTGAAGATGTAGATGCTTGTGGCTATGTCTTTGTTTTTACATGGATTTGGGGCATTGAACTCGGGTCTTGGCTGGCAAGCACTCTTACCTGCAGCTCCATCTTCCCAGCCCCAATGCTGAGTTTGTATATGTATCTCTCCTTCCACCATGAGGATCTAGGGGATCAAATTCACTCAAGTCATCAGTCTTGGCTACAACTGCCTTTACTTCTGAGCAATCTCATGTCACCATCCCAAATCCTGTTTTGCATTTAACTGTCCCAGAGTTCTTGTTTTCATATGGAGGCATTTCAATTGGGGAAAACGCAGTGTGGATCTTGTTTAGCAGTCCTGGGGAATGCAATCTACACTGAGAAAAGCCTTTTCAGATTACTTCTGATGTTTCACCATTACAAATAATGTTATGCATATCTCTTCCACATGTGAAAAAAATCTATCAGGGATATATGCCAGAAATAGAACATGTAGAGATACTTGACAATTTGCTGGCTATTGGAAAATTCCTTTTAAAAATCACTGTATCAGGACTGGAGAGATGGATCTGTAGTTAGGAATACTGGCTGCTCTTTTTGATGACCTGGATTCAGTTCTCAGAACCCACATGACCTGCCACAGCTATCTGTAAGTCCAGTTCCAGGGGATCCGACACACTCACATAGACATACATGCAGGCAAACATCAATGCATATAAAAAAATAATAATCATATTGGTTTACATTCTTATCAGTTTATAACTGTTCTGGATCCTTTGCATCCTTGATAATATTTAATATTAATATTTAAATTTTGTCACCCCAGTAAATGAAAAATAATACATGGGTTAATGTGTCACGATGTATCCCAGGTATGAACATTTTCTCTTGTAGTCTGCTAACATTTTCTTCCAGGATGTCTCTTAGCTTTTAGCTTTTGAATGAAGGCATTGTTGGCATAGCAGATATTACAATCTGAGCACATTTGCTGACATTTCTTGTTTTGCCTTTAGTCTCCTAAGAGACTATTGATTGTGTGAGTTTAATTTTGATTTGCATTTACATCTGCCCTGGAGTTGCATTTTTCTTCCTGATTGAGGTGGGCTTTGAGGGCGGTTAAACAGTCCTTAGGGAATCCTCTGCCGAGCAGGGGTCAAGCTTTCTTTCCTCTTCTCCTTCTCTGTCAGGTTTCCACGTGTAACTCCGTCTTCTCCTGGGCTGTCTTGGGTGTTTTCCTCTGTGTGTCTATTCCTTCCTCAACAGCACTTTATCTGCCCACCTTTCTAATAAGTGTTGCTCTCTGCTAGGGAAAGTTTAGCTCATGTGCAGTTTTTCGAGGTTGCTTCAATTAACTATATATACTTCATAGTTCAAGCCAATTTTAGATTGTTGTTCAATTTCTGTGATGGGGTATTGATTGAAATTGCATTTGTTTAATGTCCTCGTGTGAGACTGAACAAGGTCTTATTGGTAGAGAATCTCAGCATTTGTTGAAATATTATGTAACACCCTTCCATGACATTGCATACTTCCTGTCTGTGGGTATTCTATTTTCTCACTGAGCATCCCTCTCATGGTGTTCATTGCTATTATAAATGGAATTTGTTAAAAGGTACCTGCGTGAAGGTACAACAGCAGCCACTGTTCTATATGTTTATGTCCCTCCAAGAGCATGCCATTCACTATTTGGGTCCTAGGCAAACAAAAACCATGATGTTTTGATGTCTGTATTTCTATTCTTTTATAATCACACCTTTTGTCTCACGGTCTTTGAACCCAATTTGAATATTAGCCCTAAGAGCAGCACCCATGTCTTAGTCCTGCTACCTGACTGTACATCTACTCTTTTACCTGTAAGTATAACCTTTGCTGGGTATTCCCAGTAAATGGCTTCCAGCAGACTAAGGAAGTTTCTCCTGCTTCTCTACTATGCATGAACTTTAGTCATGCATAAGTATTAAAGTTTTAATTTCTAATTAGTTCTATCTACTTATAATATGATTTCTGTGTGCAATACTTTTCCTAATCTTCCCAGTAATGGATAGTATGAGCTTCGTTTTAAGCATCCAGTTCCAGCTTTATTAGTTCTGCCTTTCAGACCGTGTCTATGCCATCCATTTCCCCCGTTGGCTCACTTTCATTCTTGAGTTAGAACTTATCTCTCTTGCTGTGATTTACATAGATGGGCAGCTGCCTTTGTATAGGAAACATACCTAGAGGGAAAAGTAGGGAACTTGGGCTCCATAGTCTCTAATTGAGCTAAGTGGGAGGAAGAATGTGCAAAATGGCACACAGTAGTTGTATGTAATTGTTTATCTAGAAAGTTCATGCTAATGAATTGGTGCCTAGTTTTCTGTGCTTATCTCTTTGTCCTGAAAAATAGATATTTGCTGAGATCTAGTGTGGGGCAGTGGGCTGTGAGAAGCAGCTGGGTACCTGGTAGAGCACAGGCCTCGAACCCCGAAGATGCTAAAGGGACAGTAGGTGTTCAACCTTGCTCCTAGGCCCTGGTTGCTTTCACATAGTTTCAGTCCTCCACATCCCCTCCCAAAGAGAAGTTTGTGGCTATCGGTGTAGCACAGGTAGAGGGAGTGACTACAGGCCGCAGAGCCTCGAGAGATCTTATTCATGAGATACCTAAAGGCCAGAAGGCATAGCCAATTAAGCATTCCTTCCCAGACCCTCCTCCTACTTGCAAATTTAACCTCAGGCTCACCCTGAGAACACGAGGTACAGCTTCATCCACTTTGACCATGACAATAAACCTTTTAAAATCATGGACTACCTCTCATCCTTGGGGCCTGCCATGGGGAACCATGGAGGAGGTCTTCAAGTAACGAGCACCACCTAACCTCCTGCAGGACCTCTCTATGTTCCAGCCACGGAGGCCATACAGCAACTTGAGGCAGCTGAGGCCTAGCCAAGTGAGTCACCTCGACCAAGAGTCTCATTCACTCTACAGGGTGCTGCCAGAGTTTTTCCCCCTCTCGCCTTTCGGCTGTGGGCCAGTCCAGCTCGTATGCCCCAGGTCTCAACTCTTCTTCGACCTCTCAGTGGTGCCTGGGAGCCCAAGGGCTTGAGAGCAGTCAATCCCCACCTGCCTTCTTGCCCAGGGGTTCCCAACCCAAGAGCTCTGGCTCCCAAGGGACTGGGATCTTCCCATGCCCGGTGTGGAGCTCTGTGGCTTTCCATAGCCTGATGTCCACCTGACACCACGTGGAGTGAACTCAGTCAAATTCTCACACTTCTGCCCCCTGAGCTGTGGACCTAGCTGCCTGGGGCGGCAGACACACAGGATCCACAACTCAGCCCAACAGGACCCACGTCCACGCGTGAGACACAGACCTACAACATAGGGACCTACTTTCGAGCATACACACACACACACACACACACACACACACACAAAGGGTCTGGAACAAATAGACACTCTTAGAAACAGAGGTAGAGAAAGACGTTTACCAGCTATATATGTTTTTCTGCAAGCTATTTACACAAGCTAAGCTCATCCCTTGTCCTCCTCTGGCCTCTGGTGTCCATGGCTCCTCAGCTTGAAGCAAAGCTCATACTATCCTCAATTTCATTGCTGTTATTCTGTCTGGGCTTCTGAGTATGTATGGAATTGCAATTTACCTTGTTAAACCATGATGCCATCTGTTGTCATTTAGGGAT
The DNA here is from genome assembly GCA_021653895.1 of Mastomys natalensis. NCBI lineage: Eukaryota > Metazoa > Chordata > Mammalia > Rodentia > Muridae > Mastomys > Mastomys natalensis. The sequence continues at coordinate 726,988 of JAJTUV010000708.1, forward strand.
CTATCACCATTTTAAAAATGTATTTCCATCTTTTTTAAGGAATATGGCTATATACTTGCATATAGGCACACGCAAGTACACATAAAGGCAAACTTTACCATAAAGACTCTAGCTACAATCTCTTGGAGTCCATTGTGTTCCCCTTACCTTTACTGAAATCAGAGCATCCTCTCTTTGAATCAAAAAGATTTGTCCACTGCAAAGTCTATTTATTACTGAGCATCAATTATATGCATTAGAAATACAGTGTCAAATGACTTAATCAAATGGTTATCAAACAACCTAATCAAATGTGATTTGATCTAAATGTCCAATTTAATGTAAATGCAGGGTTGGAATTGATCCACTGAATATGATTTTTGAATTATTGTGTCTGGGTCTCACTGACTCTGTAGATTCATCTCCTAACTTTGTTTGTTTTTGAGGCAGGATCTCATTATAGAGCCTGGCTGGCCTAGAACTCACTGTATAGACCAGGCTGGTCTGGAACCCATAGATATCTGCCTGCCTTGACCTCCCAAGTGCTGGTATTAGACATGGGCTCTTCCACACTTGGCCCTTTGTGACCTTGAATATGTTATTTTATAGCTGAAGCTTTTGTTGGTCAGGGTGAAAGGGAAAAATGTGCATGCTGATAACTCATTATCAGCTGACAGAATGTGTGGACATGATCACTGTTGTCATTACCTCACTATAAAGACTGTCACATCTGCAACTTCAAGTTGTTCATGAGTTGTCAAATTCATGTTGCCTCCTGCATTAGTTTTCTGCTACTGAAGGAATGACCAGAGGCAATTAACTTACACATAGAAATGGTTTACTTTGACTCATGCTTCTGAAGTTTCCAATGCAAGCTCTGTTTGTACTTCTGGCAGGAGTAACTCTTCATGGGCAGAAGAAAACAGAAATCATCCATCTCATTAGTGGGACAGGTACAAAGGAAGAGGAAGTCATAGAAACTCTGTGATTCCTTTCAAGAGCATATAGTGACCTAGAATTCTTTTAATAGGTCCAACCTCTTAAAGGTTCCAGCACTTCTGCATGAGTGATTAACATTTTATCACATGTCTTAGTTAGGATTTCTACTGCTGTGAAAAGACACCCCGACCACAGGAACTCTTACAAAGTAAAACATTTAACTGGGGCTGGCTTATAGTTTCAGAAGTTTCATCCATTATCGGTATGGCAAGAAGTATGGCAACATGCAGGCCAACATGGTACTGGAAAAGAAGCTGAGAGTCCTACATCTTGATCTGCAAGCCAAACAAGAAGACAGTATCTCACTGTGTCTCACCTGTGCATAGGAGACTTCAAAGCCAACCTCTACAGTGACATACTTCCTCCAGCAAGGCTACACCTCTTAATAATGCTACTCCCTATGGGCTAAGCATTCAAACAATGAGTTGATGGGGGCCTTTCCCATCAAACCACCATGTTTTACATGAGCCTTTGCTGATGTTCGTTCCAGCCTCAGCGCTGGCTTATACAGGTGTACTCCTGGTGGCAGTGTTTCCACTTTTTTAGAATGCCAACCAGATATTATTTAGACACAGAAATCATATTGATTGAAAAAAATGGAGGTCTGTGGGTTTTCATATGCATTTTAGAAACAAGCAGATGTGGGCTCTAATCCTTACTTGCTTACTCTGTAAAATCCTTCTTGAGACAATCAGAGCTCCTTGGTACTTACGTGTAACACATGATACCATTATTCCTGCAATAACTTGAGCTGACTTGAAGGATTAGGAGACCATTCTGCATCTCATTAAATTCCTGCCTTGAGCAGAATGGTGCAGGTGATTAAGAATGTCTGCAAGAAGATTACTGCAGTATCCCGACAAGGAGATTTCCCTAGATTCTTGCCGTTCAGCACACAAATCATTTATTAAATCTGTCACTCAGTCTTACTAAATTGCTGGTGTGTCTTCATTTACATTTGCCTCTCTATATCTGCTGAGGACTTATCAGAGTTGAAAAGGGTGTATCTTCTGAGCCTGCTCTATGTGCACTGATTCCTTTCTCAGGGTTACTTTGTGTTAGACTTTACTGAAAACTTTGTCCCTATAGAGGTCAAGAATCCCACAGACAATGAAGAGCACATGGTAACATCACATTCATTAACAAAGGTTCCTTTATTCACAAAGGTCTTTTCCAGAATGAGGAGGTCCCAGGTATGCATGTATACAAATATGTCTCTTTTATTTTGAACATCTGGAGTTTTGTTTGCTTGTGTATTGTCCTGTTTTGAGTATGTTAGAGAAAATAGTTACATTTCACTAAAGATCCCTAATCTTTTTTGAATTAATATAAACCTTACACAGTGGAATACCTGACACTGCTCAACAAATGTTTCCCTTGTGAGCACTTCATGTGCTCAAAGACAATAAATTTCAGAGATGATTTGATTCATAGTTCTTTTAATTAAATAAAAGTCAGCTAAATGAGAAATTTCTTCTTTTTATCATCTTTTCAGTTTTTATGAAGTGGATTAGAATTTTTTTCAAAAGGTATTTTGTTGTCCTCGTATAGGAAGGTTATTTTCTTAAGACTATTAATAACTATTGTAGTTGTTAAAGGTCATTTACTACAAGTGTTCTCACATAGAAATCCTGAGTATCACACAGCCCTGGTATTTACTGTACATGAACCACAGGCTGACTTGTGGCAATGGAACTTGTTATTTAAAGAGAATACAAGCATTCTATTATTAATCCCAGGACACTTTGGGTCTTCAGATCTAGATAATTGAATTAGGATAACTGAAATAACTATATAATGACCCATGCATTTGAACTGGGGCTTTAATAATCCCCATTGTCACCAGAGAATGTATAGACCCATGAGGCAGCAAAGAATGAAGTGTGGGCTTAAAGAGGCTATGCTACCCTCTAGTAGTGTAAGTTGTCTAAACCTGTCAACCAAAGTGCTTCATTGGGATTATTGTATCATTTGACAAATAGATATAACAACTTAAGATTGCCTTGTATTTACCTTTAAAGTAATTCAGAAGTGTATTCCTTGCCATTACAGAGCAGATTGAAACCAAGGTGTAAATTTATTGGTGAATCGAAATGTTTTCTTAAGCACTTAAGTACCATAAGCACTTATAATTCAGGTACTAGAAATACCTTTACATAACAAAGGCTCTTGAAATAATGTGTTTTTTATTTCTAAGAATGTATTCTGTAAAACAAAATATCTCTGTGCTTCCTTTATGAATCTCACTTTATCCATTTGTGTATGTCACTCAGTGAATATTCATTTATTTTCATCCTCTTTGTCAGACATATACTTCTTAGATTCTAGTTTTTAGTCAGGCTCTATGCAAAGTATTGGCAATACAGTCTTACAAGAATGACGCTTTGTCCTCAGAGAACTTGCTTCTGTGTTTATGACACTGTTTTGTGTTTTCTATTTTCTAGAGAGAAAAAAGAACTTGAATACCAAAGATAGATGAGAAGGTAGACTCTCTCACTGTTATCTGGGAGCTGGAAGAATCCAGGTATATGTGGCTTTGTCCCTCCACAAAACATCCCAGTTTTTCCTCCTTCCCCATGGAGGCAGATTCTTTTCCTACATTGTTCCTATGAAAACTGTCACTCATGACAACTCTGGCCATCCTCTATTTCTTACTTAGAAATTAACCTGAGCATGGTCCTGCCCTGTTGTGATGGTTCAAATGGCCCCATAGGATCATATATTTTAATGCATAGTCTGCAACTGGTTTGGGAAGGATTGGAAGGTATGTCATTGTGATTTGAGGTTTCAAAAGTCCATGCATTCCTTGTTTCTCTCTCTCTCTCTCTCTCTCTCTCTCTCTCTCTCTCTCTCTCTCTCTCTCTCTCTCTCCATATGGATAAGTTGCCTTGATCATTCTGCCTCTTCATACCAATAGATAAGTAGCTAAGATACTTGTGCCTCCTCTCAATTTCCATTCCCACTCCTCTTGCAACAACCATTTCTTAGCTCACAAATTGCCAAGAAACATGGTGTGCTTGATGCTTCATCTCTTCAAAGCCAGAAGCTGTCTCCTCAAAATAAAGTTCTAGCCTTGAAAATGCATGCAGGTAGAAAATTCATCTCCTGGTGCTGTAATGTTGCTTTATTTCCTTACCTGCCATTAGCTGAACAACCTTCCATATAGCTTGCATATTTGTTTATAAAGACATCTAATTCTGAGCGTGGGGCATTCATCATCTCAGATGAAATGTCTATGTCCTTTAACGTTTCTCAAACCCAGGAATATCCAATTAATGGGAAGTGCTACCTTCAAGGGGATCACAGTTTGTGGGGTAGGAAAGCACAGGCAAGTACTCCAGACACCACTGCAAAATATGGGCTTTTATTCACAATGAGCTTTAAACCTGAATCTAGGATCTTCCCGTTCAGAGAATGCCATACCCAGCAAGTGATTGTTATGTACTTGGCTTTCTTCATGCAATGAGCACAGGTTCATTTGAGTTTTCCTATTAATAAGGACTTGAAATAAGCCTACATGCATTAATTGGAGCTGGTCATAGGAAAAGACAAAGCTTTGATAAAAAGAAAAATCCCACTGTGGGCTCCACAGGACTGAAACTCAAAGCCCACTTAGCAATCAAGCCTTCTTTGGGCCCAGGCAAACTAGTTTCTTGTATAATTGCTTCAATGCATGGGTCCTACTCAATGTGCCACCTTTGATAAAACTTTTACTTGCTGTGTGCTCCCCTCTTTCCTCTGGTTCATTTCCTCTTCCTTCAGCTCCATGTGACTCATTTACACCTCCTTGGCAATTTCCACCTGATGTCACTCCATAATTCAGTGTAAAGCATATGGATAAGTTGTTATGAAATGGAATACCCAGTATGTAGGTATGGGGCAGGAGGGTGGTGGGAACACTGCTGTCCAATCCAGAACCAAGGCTGCTTTACTTGGCAAGCAAGAAAACATGGCCATGGCCATTAAAAACTGTCATGTTTGTTGGACCTGGCCATTGTGCCACCATCTCTTTCCTGGAACATAAAATGGACAGTAGTCCCTGGTTCGGCTTTCTCCCTCCTGCAATACTCTCCTCACACATCATCAGTGGAATGCACTTAAATTCCAGCTCAAAATTACCATTGTGAGATATACACCTGCATCTATGGGATACCACATTAACTGATCTGAGAATACTTCTCAGATCATGTCTCCTCCCAGTTTCCTTTCTCACTCCAGTCCAGACACACTGTGGTAGAAGATTAATCCCACTCAAATTGTCCCAGTGGCAGAGGTGCGAGTTCATTGCTACCTGCCCCAATGTTCTGGATATGTGTGTGTGTGCATGCGTGTACACACACACACACACACACAGAGCCTTATATTTAGTATGTCTTAATTAGCTCAATGACTGGGCCTCTCCCAAATATCCATGTGGCTAACATCTCTCCTCTGCTGTTCCTGAATTATTACTAAAATCTATATTCCATCATTGTTGCTCTAGACCCAGTCTAGGCCTCCCTTCCTCAGCATCTAACATTAGAATTCTTGTGCAATTTTGGAAACCCAATTAACATAATACAAGCATTAAAGCAAATCCACAGCATTTCCTCCTTTTTTTTTTTTCTTTTTTTTGGTTTTTCAAGACAGGTTTCTCTGTATAGCCTTGGCTGTCCTGGAACTCACTCTGTAGACCAGGCTGGCCTCGAACTCAGAAATCCGCCTGCCTCTGCCTCCCAAGTGCTGGGATTAAAGGCGTGCGCCACCACCGCCCGGCCTATTTCCTCCTTTTTATCCATTAAAAAGGCCCTTTCTCTCAGATATACTTTGAACATAGTTATAACAGTTATATGTAAACTATAAGGTATGTTATACACTAATAATATCTAGTCTATCAATTTTTTCAGTTTAGGTACATTAACATCTTTGTAACTTAAAGAGTTTATAATTTTAACTCGTCATCTGAAAACCATCCTTTCAAATCCACATCATCTTCCTCAATGTTAAACAGTTTAAGTTTGATTATGAGACTATAACTAGTCCTCAACTCCATCAGAGATTTGAAATGAATTAAATATTACCCAAATATATAGGAAGCATAAAAACATACCTCCCAGAATTATAACTTCAATTTTGCATCAATTATAAAGACTTCTACCAATGTAAGATTATGGCTAGGCAATGTTTTGTTTAAGAATAAATTTACTAATCCATTCCATATATCTAATTTCTTATAATATTACTCTCTCCTTTTTCCCCTCTTCCATCCCCTTCCTTTTACCTAGGAAAGAAAGGACAGAGAAGAGGAAAGTAAAGACAGAAATCCCAATTCTTTCCTCCCTGTTCAAAATTATGACCATTTCCTACAACCTATCTATTAATTATAAAATAACCATAACCAGACACCCAAACCCAAGGGATCGAGATCATGACTCTCCACAACTTCTTCCTACTTTATTGGGGTGATGAAAAAAATTGTAAAGGGGTAAGGAGGGGTAGGATAATTAGAAAAACTGGTTACACTTAAGAAAGCTAGCTTTAGCATCTGCTAGCCACTCTCTGTATGCGTAAAAGTCTTGATTGAAGTTCTGACTGGATCTGTCTGAAAGGCTGGATGAACTGAGGTCATTGAGAATCACCAGCTATTCCTGAAGCTGTTCTGGAATTAAGTCTCTGGAAACAGCATCAGGAGGCAGGAAGCGGGAACAGCAGATAATTTTAGCATCCCCAAGAATGAATCTTGTTGAAGCTGTAAATTCTCTTTGTAATATATGAATCTTACAAATTTTTGTACTGTTAAGATATTCAAATGGATTGTTCAAGGTTCACAGATCAGTAAAGGATGAATTTTTTGATCCTTGTTTGAGCAGGTGAAAAGCTTTTTAATGGATTAATTTGATCAATAATCAATGGTAATAAATCTTCATCCATGCCATGTGAAAGATGGTATGATGGATCTTAAGGATTTAACAAGATTTGTTGTTTAATTTTAGCTGAACTTTTGGCTAAAGACATTTTTATGTCTAAGCCAGTTATAAGGATGTTCCTGTGTGGAGGAAATCAGCAAATCATGTTACCTGTCTTGTTTGATCTTCTCAAATTTTTCTGTCTGTAGCCAAGATCTTCAGGGGGTCGTCCCCTATCGTATCTGAGATAGTGCTCCTTCACTAACCCCTGCCTTGTTCTTACACAATTAATTTTTAATAGTGATATCAAGGCCTAAATTTCTACTATCTGTCTGAGATAAGGTTTATCTCCCTACCCCTGCCCTGACCTATATGAGATCAAAAGAATAAAAATTTATTTATTCATCTATGCATACTTAAATTCTTCCTTCCACAGAGATTAATATCTTTCTCTTTATTAGAGTTAAATTAATATCTTTTACATTTTAATTTCAATTAAATTTCCTTCTACTTATTGTATACACCTTTTTCCAGGCTATTAATATGTCAAATCAGGCTAAGCAATCCCTTGATGGTGCCCAAATTCAAAGAACCCTATGTCTGTCCTGGCATCACTTTAAAAAAGAAAATTAAATTATTTGTTCCTTTCTATCTTTAAAAACAAACCAATTTTTATTTATTCTCCCTTCTGTCTTTAAAACAATGTAATTTCCTTTATTACTATCTGTGTCTCTCTGCTTTCTGAGCAGCTTATCTCTGTGTACAGCAGGGGTTCTCAGCACCTCTGAGCTCAAACTCTTTGAGGCAGTTTAGAAGCCTTTCTTTAATTCTAGTCCCTAACCCACGTGGGTTGGGCAAAACCTGCAGCTCTGCTAAGAAACCAATTCTCCCACCTCCTAATCTTAAAGCATAGCATGCATTTTCCACTCAAGAATCTCTAATTGTTAATAGTGCATTTGAGTCCCATATTGGGCACCATCTGTTGTGTTACATGCTTAATCTCACTCAAATCCTCCAAGTGGCGGAGGCGTGAGTTCCTCGCTACCTGACCCAACGTTCTCGATTCCCAAATGAAAGACACACACATGCAGCCTTATATTTATATGTCTTAGTTAGCTCAATGACTGGGTCACTCCCAAACATCTATGTGGCTAACATTTCTCCTCTGATATTCCTGAGTTATTACTTAATAAAATCTATATTCCACCATTGTTGTCCTAGACTCAGTCAGGGAGTGCCCTGGGGCTTCTCTTCCCCTGCTCTTACATGATTACTATGCTCTCTCTTCTACACCCCTCAGGCCTGGGCCTTTTCATTTCCCAACATGGTGATTCTAAATCCTCCTTTTCCTCTCAGTCCCCTTGTCCGTGAATCCTAAAGTCCTGCCTCTATATCTCTGCCCAGCCACTGGCTACCGACGATTTATTTAGCAATCAAAACAAACTGGGGATAGGGACCGTCAATATCTTACATAAGGATTCTGAAAACAATTTTGAGAACTCAGTTAACGTAATACAAACATTAAACCAAATCTACAACTTCTTATGGTCCTCTGGTTACCCTGATGCTTCCTTAGGCCATGTCACAAAATTTTTCTCTCTCAAGACATCCACAGATTTTCTGCTTATCACACACACACACACACACACACACACACACACTTACATTCCCTCAAGAAGTCTATTCTGACTGTATATTTAAATTATTCCTTCAATCCATTTTATTGCTTTGATTTTCTTATATCATGCTTCTATTTCTGTGCTTATTGGCTCCCCTTTTGACCTGAATTCAAACTCCACAGTGGCAAAAATTTAGTTGCTTTGCATTTACTTACGTCCCAGTAATGACAGTAAAACTTAGTACAAAGAGTGTTTACAATAAATATTTGTCAAATTAATGTTGAAGGGAAGGGATTGAAAGGTTCCATAAGCATGAAAACACTGAGACTCAGCATGTACAGAACAAGATTCTGTGGGAAAGGGATGATCAGTCTTAAAGAACTTGAGGAGGTTTTGTTTCTTTTTTCCAAACTCATGGCCTGGGGCATCCAAAGAAAGCATCCACAGCTCAGAGCTTTAGACTCCTGAGATCTCAGATGTGTATAGCATGGTTGCACTATGTACCTGGACAATTAAGAAAAGTTGGGCTCTTTTTTGCCATAAAGGCTACAGAGAAGACATTCATATTGGCTTAGTGTGCTTGGACCAGAAGAGAACCTTGGTAACTATCTATCATGTCTAATGTCTTCAGGTTCAAATAGCAGAGAACTCAGACTCCAGGGGCTTTGATAATAAGAAAATTATTCTGTTCATCTGGAAGGAAGCCTGTGAGTCAGACATCCAGAGCAGTACATCAACCTCTCACAGTTGTCTCCAAGCTTTGCCTGCTGTGCAAGCTTTGCCCACCTTTGTCTCCTAGATTCATTCTCATACTTGTAGCAAGATGGGTTAAGCAGATATCAAGGCCAGGCACACCAATGTTCAGAGCAGAAATGTTATGTTTTTCCCTTAGCTACAGTTCTTAGACAAACCTCTAGAATACCACCTACACAATTCCTCTTATATCTCATTAGAAAAAACTGGGCCATTTTTCCTTTTCTGAGCAAATCACCAATTATCATAGCCAACATTGACAAGTTACCTGTAAGGAAGTTCTGTCAGGGGTCAGTTGCCATCATGACTGAAGTCTGAAGAAAGGGAGTTGGGCCAGGGAACACTCAGAGAGATGTGAAACTTGAAGGACAAGTCAAGGAAATAAGTCTTAATGTGCAGAGGGAAGGAGGGAAGGGGGGAAAGGGGAAGGGAGGAGGGGAAAGGGGGAGGGGAAAGGGGGAGGGGGGAGTCACCTTTGTTTATCCAACAGAATAGGTGAGAAATAGACTGCTCTTGGTCATTTTACCTTTTTTTAAATGTTTACCTTTTTACTATTAACTCATTAATTCTGTAGATTGATAGGCTTCTCTACATCTTTTCCATGAATATATGGCATCATATTGAAATTTTCCCTACCTAACACCATCCCTTCTCATCTTACCTCTGCCCCAGACCCATGTCTTAGACGCATTCTAAACATGGTTGTGATATATAATCTTTGTAGTTCAGATCTTTTTACTTTTTCCTTTTGTTTAGGTTCCACATATGAGAGAAAACATGAAATTATTTTAAGTAACATTTTTAGCTCTAGTTCCAACCATTTGCTTCAAATGGCATGAGTTCATTCTTTATGACTGAATAATTCTCTATTGTGTACATAGACATTTAGAGACATGCATATACATACCACTGCATCTTCTTTATCCATTCATCTGTGGTTGAACACCTAGACTGTTTATATAACTGAGCTATTGTTTTTTATTTTGAATTTTGTTAGTTTTATTTGTCTCACTACACAGCTCTGTCTGGCCTGGAACTCACTGTCAACCAAGCTGACCTTGAACTCACAGAGATCCCCTTCCATCTATCTCTCTCAACTGGGCTATTGTGAATATTGCCATAAGAAACATGACTATGCAAATTTATCTTTATATGTTGACTTTACTTGCTTTAGGCATATACCTATGAGCAATATAGTTGGATAATATGGAGGTTTGCTTTTTCCCCCCAACTTGCTGGGTGTTTTTATATATCACAAGTAAATCACAGATCTATTATATGCATACATATATATTATAGGCCTATATACAATAGCTATCTAATGTTTGTTACATGAAAAAATGAAATAAATTAATGAACTTGACAAGAGTTATAAACTATTTTTATATATCAATTAATACCAATATTTCTTTTTCTTTTTTTAATTTATTCTTCTCATACAATATATCCTAACAGCAGCTTCTTCTCTGTCTACTCTTCCCAGTACCCTTCTCCCTTCACCCCAAGATTCACTGCTCCTACATTTCCCTTTAGAAAGGAGCAGGCCTCCGAGGGATATTAGCCAAACATGGCATGACAAAATGCAATAAGATTAGGCAAAAGACCTCATATCAGTAATGAACTAGGAAATGTTTTTAGTAGGAGGAAAAGGGTCTCAAAAGCAGGCAAAAGAGTCAGAGAAAACCCTGCTCCTACTATTAGGTGTCCCACACAAACCCCTCTGCATGTATGCAGAGGGCCTAGGTAAGACCCATTCAGGATCCATGATTGCCACTTCAGTCTCTATGAGCCCCTATGAGCCATGCTTAGTTGACTCTGTGAGCCATGTTCTGGTGTCTTTGACTTCTCTGGCTCCTACAATTCTTCTTCCATGTCTTAACAGAACTTCCTAAGCTCTGCCTGATGTCTGCTCCCATCAGCTGCCAGAAGAAGTCTCTCTGATGATAACTGAGTTGCATGCAGATCGATGAGTATAGGAGATCTTTAGGAATCATTTCATTGCCTTTTTTATAAATTTTTTTCTAGTCAGATTTGGTCCTACTATGTGTCTCCTGGTCATCTAGCTTGCAGTTCTTGGCCATTCAGACAATTTCTCAGTGGGCCTCAAGTTAGATCAGTCATTGGATGGTCATTCCCATAAGATCTGAAGCACCATTGCCCTAGTACATTTTTCTGGCAAGCCATGTTGTAGGTGAAAGGTTTTGTGGCTGGGTTGGTGTCCAGTCTCAACACTGGAACCTTTGCCTGGTTAAAGAAAATAGCTGGTTCAGGCTGTATATCCTCCATTACTAGGAATCTTTGCTAGGCTCACCTTCATAGGATCCAGGAAGTTTCCACTCCACTAGGTTTTCGCACCACTCCCACAAATGCCTCCTCAATTCTAGTCATCTCTCCTCATACATTCTCCCACCATTCCTCCCTTCCCTACTCAATCCCTCCTGTTCTCATCCCCATTGTCCCAGTTGTTTTTTTTTTTAGAACTATACTGATTTCCATGGTAGCTATGCAAGTAAGTCTTTTATGTCGTGCTACAGAGTTTGATTATCAACCTTGAAACAAAGAGATTGTAGTTTCAGCTTCTAAGATCACAAGCTGCATTCCGTTAAATGGACTGAAGAAGAAAAGATGAAGACAGAGGAATCATTGGGGTCACTGCAGTAATGCAAGGGAAAACCTCAAAGCATAGGCTGGAAATGTTGAAGCCCTAGAATGCTTGGTCCTTTGAGGATATTTCAATGACTAAATGCACATGGTGTCTAAAGCAGAGGATGATTTAAGAATAGGTCAAAGTCTTCAGCCTGGCTATTTGCACAAATGGTCAAATAATGCAGAATAATGAGAAGTGAGAAAAGGTTTGATGGTCACACATCATGGCTGATTACTCTTTGATGCTCTCAGGTAGATACACGAAGAGTAACTGAACATCAGCCTCTAGCATTCAGGAGAAAACATGACCTCATTTCCAGAGTGTAAGCTAGGTAACAGGATGTGCTTGGTGTGTACTGATAAGGTTCATCAGGAGAGGTCCCAGCCCTCAAGAAACCTATACCTTTGTTGGCCCCTTTAGAAAATAATTTTCTAAATTCCATCAGAGTATGCAGAGAACTTGAAGGAAGGAAAAAAAAAATCACTAAAGTTGGGATAGTCAGCTGATTTATGCAGGATGTGCAATACATGGAGTTTAGATCAGGGCAAAAAAAAAGTTCATTAAACAAGGAAGAGGGGGACCACCAGCACTCACAGAGAACAGGTCTGATGAATGCCACTGATATTTTGATAAGAGAGTCAATACACACTTATGATTAATTGGTTTTTAAATAAGAGGGAGGACCTAACAATATTTTTTTAAGGACTGAAAGGACAAAGAGAGTAATGATAAGAAGGGCTGACAGTGTTAGCCATGTTGATTTTGAGTGGATGGGGCCTTCAGTGGACTGTCTGGACATGAAGGAGAAAACTCAGAAGCAAACATAGGTCACCAGGATCCTGTATACAATGGGTTATGACTCAGAGACACAGAGCCACAATGGTGTCTCCTGAAATCGTACCCATTAAGAACATCCACCTTTTTTTTTTAGCTGGATCTGAACAAAGGGATCAGTTACATAAAAATCTACCTACACCAAATATCGTTTGAATTAAAAAGTAAAACAATATTTTCAACTATTTGTGAATTTGCAGACTCCAGGAAAAGGAAGAAACAAGAAAAGATAGTATAAAAAGAGAAGAATCAGGAAAATTACCTCTACATGATTGTTCATGTGCAAAGATTTACAATTTGTCATGTATTATGTCAACCTTCCATGGGAAAAAAAAATCCAAACACTTAGTATTGTAGCCTGTGAGTGTGGGAATCTTCTCCAGCAAGAAAATATGCAGCAGGCTCGTGTGTGTGTGTGTGTGTGTGTGTGTGTGTGTGTGTGTGTGTGATAGCTCTTACCATCCAACAGGTCACAGTGCCTCATTCAGTTATGTGTTTAATAAAAGCTGCTTTTAAGGCAGCACTCACAGGCAGGTGTTAATGCCTGTTCAGCCCACCTAGTCCAGAGCAAGTAGATAGTATAACGAGACTTAATGAAGGGGAAAAGAACAAGAAGACAAGGGGAGAGACATGTGCACTTAAGAGAATGAGGATTTTCCAAGTTGCTGCAGACTTATGAGTCTAATGGCACACATGTAAATGTCCATATGTGCACAGAACACACACATAATGACCTTCCTTTGTGATTTACTCTAATTGCTCAGTGGGTTAGCTATGATTTATGATGTGGTATATATGGGCCATCACCCCTCAGAGAAAATTCCTCTGCTAATGAGCAAAAGAAACTACCTTTAACACAGCACAATTATAGCACTGGGAAATAAAACCTATCAGAGACTGACATGAAGGCAGACTTGGCAATCAATAATTCTTGTATTGGTGATCCTGGAGACCTTTGGAATAAAACTGGAAACTTCTGTAGCGTTCTACATTCTGCTGGACAAATTTACTTTCTTTGTGTGTGTGTGTGTGTGTGTGACAAATGCAAACAAAGATGTGTTAATATGTTACTGTAACATTTGGTAAAGTAAAATATATTGATGAGAAATAGCCTTTCTTGTACTACAGTAATTAATTAGAGAAACTTTCATTATATAGACGTGTGTCCTCTGGGCTTGGAAACTATGCAGCCAACCACTAGTGCATGTCAGTATTTGTTACAGTACAAGAAATTCAAGAAACACACAGACTGATTTAGTATCGATTGTACTGGAGCTATGCTGTAACCAAGCAGAATGTGGTTGTTTGAGGTTTCTTTTCAAACTCAAATGTGAGAGCAAAATGAACCGATGATCATATGAAGAAACTATTTCCATTCATTGCATGTCCACTTGCCATGCTTTGTTTAAGAAGTTTAACTTAAAAGGCATATTATATCAGCACAAGAAGAGGGAGCAGTGTGGATTACAGTCAATGCTATGTGTCCTGGCTTCCACATCTGTAGATTCAAACAACCATGGCTGGAAAATAATTAGGAAAAATTGCATCTGTTTTTCAACTTGTACAGACAGACTGTTGTCTTATCATTATTCCCTAAACTATGTAGGAGAACAGCTATTGACATCACATTCCATTGTATTCAGTATTATAAGTAATCTAGAATTGATTTAAATACAGGAGAAGAGTATGCAAATTATATGCAGCATTTTTACATAAGGGACTTTAAATTGTGCAATCCGCAGGGGCCACAGAAACAATTCCTCTCAAAGGACAATGTCAATCAAACAAGATGGCCTTACAGACACTACATGCACCACCTTCATAGACATAGCTTGTTACCAGCATCCACTCTGATTCATTGGAAAGATGCATGATTTAACATCTGTTTCCTAGAGAAAAAAAAATGGCAAAATTAATTGCAGAAATTACTAAACTACTTTCAGACCAAAGTGGCAGGGTAAAGTCTGATGATCCCTGGTTGCTTCTCTAGAGATGGAAGTAAACTTTTTAAATGCTGTGTAATATTTTGCTATTTTCTGGTTTTGTTTTTTGTTTTTTTATATTTGTATTTGTTTTGTTTTGTGTGAGAAGCATTTAGACGGCTGTATGCCTATTTGTTTTATATGGAAGTCACACAACAGAACAATGAACCATGGGCATAAATAACTTGTGAGTGACTTAGTCAATGCGTGCATATTTTGCATTGAAAACTCATGTATCGGTTCTGAAGGGGTCATAGTGAAAAAGTTGAAGCGACAAGAAGGCCAGACTGCACTAGTGTCATATTTATGACTTAGGTTGCAATTTGGATCTGCAGATGTACTTCCCACAGACAGGAGGAGGGCAGGAGACTATGAATCATGTGAGCCGGCACAGGAAATGAAAACGTGTCAGAGAGGTGAAGGACAATAGGACAGGGGATCGGGTCCTTCCTAGAGCAGCTTCCAGATGAAGTTCTATAATCTACAGCTGCCTCCAGTGACATGTGACTCAGGTACCAGACCCCCTCACAGACTATGGTGGAGAGATGTAAAACCTGTCATTGTTCAGTCAGCAGCGAGGCTTCCTTCCTCCATTCTGCCATCGCCTGTGTTCAGAAGGGCAATGGCGCCAATTACTGAGGACAAGAGCAAAAGTGTAAGAGTAGGGTTTGGTCCCTAGAGTTTCTTAAAGGGAGCCCTCCCTGGCAGCTTCTCCATTATGTCACACTACCCTCCTTTAGACTTTAGACTCCTGCTGGTGTTCACATGTTATTGCAAAATCTTTCTGGTCTTGATTCTGGGATTCAGATGTGTGTCTTAAGAAAGCATCTAAGGAACCTTGCTCACATTTCTCAAAGTCACTACTCTGACTTTGAATTCTATTTGTTTTCATTTTCTCTCATTGATTGATTGATTAATTGGAGAGGTAGAATGTATCACTTGACATGTGTGTCAGTCAGAAGAGGATAACTCATACAAGTCAGTTTTCTTCTTCCACCATGTGGGACATGGGCATCAAACTCAGGTTATCAGGAGATATATATAGCAAATTTCACATATATATATATATATATATATATATATATATATATATACAATGTATCTTGATGATATCCACTCCTCACTAGCTCTTTCCAGCTCCCTTCAAAATACCCCCATTTCATCTCCTTCCCAACTTCATGGCCTTTATTTGCTTATTTGTTTGTTTGTCTGTTTCTTTGTTTTTAAGCCACTGAATCCTAGTACTGTTGCCCATATGCATAGGGATGTGTTGTCATGCCCTGAGAAATGGGCAGTCTACCAGTGGCCACACTCCTAAAGAAAAATAACTCTCCTGCCCTCAACAGCCATCAGCGGCCAATGGTTTCTCAGCTAGTGCTCATTTGTTACTTCTGGGTGAATGACCACATCTCATTCCTCTTCCCTGTAAAAACTACTCCTGCTTTCACTCCACCAAGTGAGCTTTCTTTCTTGGTGGCAGCAAAAGGATTTAACACGAGATCACATCTCCCTCCCTATTATGTTGCAATGTGAATGACATATCTAATTAGATAGAAATTCAAACTGGCATTTCTGTACTTAAGCACTATGGATACAGCCTTATAAGTAATAAAAACATCGGCAGCTAGCTATCAGAGTACCTGCTGGATTATAAGATTTGGCCAGTCTTCTATCCTCCATTCCTTCATTAGATCTTATTTTTAATGTGACATATGAAGAATCAGTTATGGACTTGATCCAAGCAACGACTGCCTTCACTGGACCCAAATACTTGTTTTTCCTCTTAGGTGTGATTTCTCTACTTTTCCTTCCTCCTCTGTAAAGGTGAAATCATTGCACAGGTGAAGACCCTGAGGCAGAAAGGGGTTAAAACATTGAGGTCGCACATTAAGTCAGTGAAAAGACAAAAATAGAAATGGGGGGGGGGGTCTGAGTCATAGCCCAGATTTTCAGCCAATGGCAGACACAGTGCTGATGTAGGAACTCATATTAGCTCACAAAATAACCAGGGGCACATTCCCTTTGAATCCAGGCCATGCGCTTGGTGCATGGCCTGATGCATGTGCAAATTAATTTTTGGCAGCAGGAGGCCCTGGTACACTTCAACATCAATGTATGAGTGATTAAAATTTCCAGAGACACAGCCAGTGCTTCCAAGTGGAAGAACCAAAGTTCTAGGCCAAGCCCTAAAAACTCACTGGGTGTTGGACTAACTAGTATTGAGGAAAACCAACTACAAGAGAAAAAAAAACTCATTTCTAATGCCATTTTTTTTTCTTAAAGAGTTTTCACTTCCAGCCTACTTGTCTGTACATAGAGCAGACTGAGCTGTTTAAACTAATTTAACACCGGGGATGTTGTTTGGCAGGCTGACATCCTTTACAAGGTCATTTCTTACCCCATATAAGAAATCTTAAAGCTCTGGATTGGTACCTTGACCCAGAACGAAAGGCCCATTCTCTACATAAAGGAACTTTGTACCTTTACTTTACAAGTAAAGCTGCACACCAAGTGACATTCCAAATGTTTGATTTTTTTAGAATGCTTATTTACACTTTCTTGCAGGCAGGTATAGCTCTAGAAGCTCAATAACCATCCATACAGAATCAAAAGGTATAATTATTGCCTGAATAGACCAATGAATAGATATATTTAAATCCAGAGGTTAGGAATAAACTCTGTCTCCAATTTTAAAGCCAAGGGAAATACTGCTTACCCCATGGATACTCAATTTTAGCAGATAGTAGCAACAGCAATATTATGAACTCATTTATATATTAAATAAAAGATCGCAGGAGTAAAGGGATCTGTCCCATGATGTAGAAAGACTATCCATCTGCTGGAAATGAGCTGGAAAGAAAGATGGAGCATAGTGGGCAGATGAGACAGTGTCAGACTACAGGATAAACAGCAAGGCTTCTCTGAAGCCCCAGCCTTAGCCAGGAGAGGTAGAAGAGACCAGAGGAGCTCATGTGACTTCCCAGTGCTGGTTTCCTGGGGGAGAGACATGAGGAACATAAAATCCACAGGAAATTGGGACTGTAGGATCCTGGTCTTGACCACCAGGGATCTGGTTTCGTCAACAGTCTCTTTAAAACTTCATCTTTTACTGGAACTTTAAAAACATAAAGCAAACAATAAGTAGAATTCCCCTGTATTCATTGCCCAGCTTCAATAATTAGAAAACACTGTAATTCTATTTCTCTAATTTTCTTAGCCCTTCCTTTTTTTTTTAGTTGTTCTTAAACAAAATCTAAGCATCATATCACTTCAAATGTTTCCATCTATATATAAAAGAGACATCAAACCCATACCTAGAATTTTCTCTCATACATCACAAACAAAAATAAATCTAATTTTTAGTAAGTACTCAGGTTTATATCACTATTCAAAAATTAGGCTAAATTTTAAAACTCGGGGTCAAAAATATAAGGTCCACAAATTATTTTAGCTGTCATTTATCTAGATAGATTTTAGGAGAGGAGGAACATGTTAATGTATGAGTAATTCAATAACAGCTTCTACACAGTCAAAGGAGAGTTCACCTTTTATAAGAGGAAAGAGAAGAGCAGAAGGTGATATTTGGAGTACATTTGATAAAATGGGCCCCCTTTTACATCTGGAGAAGGATGAAAGATGGTGGGGGTGGGGGGTCAAGGAGACATTTAGGCAGAAAGCACAGCACTCGAAAGTCACGAGGCAGGCAATGAATTGAGACATGAAATGAGATTGAACACACAATGGTAGGTTTAGAGAAGGAATGAGGTGACAAATCCTATGTAGAAATGTCATGTTACTGAGAATTTTCCAGCTGCCACTATGTAGATAAGTTTGGGAAGAGTGTGTAGTTGTTATGGAGAAGTGAAAGGAGGTACAGACTGCAGAACGATCATTAGCAGCTGGCAGAACAGGTTTCATGAAGCACTCAAAGAGGAGGAAGACATGGTGAGATAGGAGACTTAATGCATAACTTAGGGTGTGCCTGATTCTCTGGCCTGGGTTGTTCTAAGACATGAGGGAACTTGATGTTTAAGCTTTAGAATTGGATAGACCTGGGTTCGAATCAACCTTGACACTCATTTTACAAAATGTCTTACCTAAAAGGAAGATAAGCTACTTTACAAGACTGGAGATGAAGGTTACATGAGATGACTTGAAACATAATCTAGTGCCGTAGAGAAGAGGCACTCAATCTATATTATTTATTAGGCTTATTCACTTCTAAAATTCCAGTTGCTTTAGTTCAATATTTTTCAACCTGTGGGTTGTGACCATTGGAAAACATTATTTCCGGTGGTCTTATGAACTGAGATACTGCTCAATAGCAAAATTACAGTTAAGAAATAGCAACAAAACTAAATTTCTCATTGGGAGTTACTAAGACCATTGGAAATATGTGTTTACTGATGGTTGTGGCCCACAGTTTGAGAACTGCTGCTTTAGTAGAATGAAACACAAAATCACAAATTCATTCATTCTGGTGTTCCACAAAATGTAGAATCTAAGAAATTTGTGTGAATGTAGATTCTGGTTGTGTGATAACTGATACCTGAAAAATCAGAGAGTATGATGTGTATGAGACAAGCTCAGTGGCTAGCATGTGCCTTTCACACAGATGTTCTCATAGAAACCTTTAAGAACCCAAATTCCTCCTCCTCATTAATCACATTACTGACAGAGAAGTCTCAACAAACTTAAAGTCCTATGCAATAAGGGTGAATGAATCCAAATTCTAAAATCCTGTCATTTTCTAAGTGTCTCTTAATAATAGTAAGACTTATGTCTATGTGCCAGGTACTATGATGTTTTGCATATGTTTTCTTAAAGCCGCTAATAGCATGTTATGAGATATACCCTATTATTAATACCAATTATCATTTATTTATTTATTTATTGAATAATAAATAAAACTAATCGCTAATAGCATGTTATGAGATATACCTATTATTAATCCCAATTTATTTATTTATTTATTGAAACGGTGGGAGTCATGGAGATTTTCACTGCTTTATTCAAGATTCATCACATCAAGGACAATGATGAAGCTAGTATCAATCTCCAAGAGATCTGCCTTTAAAATGTACACTTTCAGCCACACTGCTAGGTTCCACACTAGTGGAAAATCCAAGTGTAAACATCAAGAGCTGTGATGTGAGCTTATAGTCCCAGGATAAGAGAGGAAGATAGCAAGCTCAAGGCCTACCTGGGCTAGAAAGTGAGTAAAAACCAGTCTAAGCAGCTCAGATTCTGATTCAAAATAAAATGATTAGGGAAAAAATAATAACTCCTGGGATACAGTCTGTTAGCGAATGCTTACAGAGAATGTACACAGTCCTTGGTGTCACAGGTGTTAGGCTAAGTCCTAAGGGCCCACATTGAGACTTCTCAGATTTTCTACAAAGAAGTTTACAAAGACGCATGGAAAATAATACGGACAATTTATTAAGGCATAGAAAGATGCTCTCAAGAACAGAAGTAGGCCAGGGGGCTGGAACAAGACCAAGGCTTGTAATTTCCGGGATCGGAACTCTGTACCAGGTATTTAGAGAGCACCCATATTCTGCATTCAGACATAAGCCCACCAACTTTGTTTGGATATGTGTGGTTTGTGGTGGGATGGGTTTCCAGTACTCCTCAACTAACCAGCTTCTTTTAAAATTTATATTTACATAACAATTTTGTTTAGTTATTTATAGGGGGCACACATGCCATGAGGCATGTGTGGAGGTCAGAGGACACTTTGAGGGAGCTGGTTCTTTCCTCCCACTGTGTGGATCCCAGGGATCAGCTCTGGTTGTCAGGTTTGCTGGCCTGACTTTTCCAGCTGATGCCCCCTCACCAGCCCAACTGGCTTCGTTCATACGTCAATCCTGATTCTGCTTTAGACTCTTAGTTGGATTCCTTGTATCAGTAGTTAGGATTTGGCCCTAGTGTTTTCAGGTTCTTGACATCTTATTTTAAAAAAATAAATAAATAATAGCACCCCAGGTATAAGATAACAACAACAATTTCTTCAAAGCAAAATAATAGTACAGATCCAAAAAGAAATACATGGTCACTCTTGGCAGTGGGCCACCTGGGTAAGAGTACTTAAGGGACCTGATTACTGTTTTGGTCTTCCTTTCATGGGGTTTAAATGAAAGAGTTGGGTTTACGAAAGGGACATTTTCTGTTTGATTGGTAGCTTTAACTTACATAATTTTTTTCTTTTCATAATACATCTGATTTTAATCATATGCTGTCTTAGTTATTGTTCTATTCCTGAGAGGAGACACCATGACCAAGACAATTTTTTAAATAAAGTATTTAATTGGAGGCATGATTATGGTTTCAGAGGATTAGTCTATAATAATCACACTGGGAAGCATAGTTGCAGGCAGACATGATGCTGGAGAGCTTGTATTTGATCACAAAGTTGCTGGCAGAGAGAGAGGGGAGAGAGAGGGAGGGAGAGAGAAAGGGAGAAAGTGGGGGGGGGAAGCTTTTGAATCCTTAAAGCCTACCTTAGGGACACATCTGCAAAATGCCATACCTCCTCGAGCAAGGCTTATTCCTTCCAAACAGTTCCATTAACTGAGATCAAGCATTTAAACATAAATCCATGGGAACTATTCTCATTCAAACTATGATGTTTGTATAGGCATAAGATTACAAGGAGACATTTCTTCCTAATAAGGACACAGTTTGCCTTATTGCACATGTCCACAAAGGCAGTTTAAGCCCAGATGTGTCTGAGATATGTTTGAACATTATAAGATGTTATAGGAGTATCTTGTTTAAAGCAGGTAGGTGTACATGCACTCTCCTGTACATAAGGGCCCTAGGTTGTCAATGGGTTGCATTGTTCAGAGAAGGATGTGTGCAGAGTCCAAGACAAGTGGAGTCCAAGGTTGCTAAGTTATGCCCTATGGTCTCCTGCCTCACTAGGATTTTTTAAAAAGATAAGATAGGACTTTTGGCTGGGGCAGACACCTAGCTGGTCTGCTCCCATGAAGACACCATATCCTGAACCATCATAGAGGAACCACTGCACTCAGAGCAGCAGGTCAGAACCCTCCTCCATAATCCTACAACCCAGAGTTGCAATTGGAAGACTGGGGCACTTAGGACCCATCACCCACCCAAACCCCACCCTCTGGAATACCACTCCCCTTCTGCTCCTCACTTGGTCCTTTTGGCTGGGGCAGACACCTAGCTGGTCTGCTTACAAGAAGACACCATTTCCTGAGCAATCCTAGAGGAGCTGCTGCACTCAAAGCAGCAGGATTTCAGAATATCAGAGGCAGCCTGAGTCCCAGGAGCTCTTCCACCCAGGATGTGAGGATCACAGGATCCAGGATCACAGATCACAGGATCACAGGATCACAGGATCACAGGATCACAGGATCACAGGATCATAGGATCACAGCCACATCTGGACTCTGAAGAGTTCTGACACAAGTAAGATAACTGGAAAGACAGGCTCCAGTCAGAGACAGTGAATGTAGGTAGCACTAGAGATAACCAGGTGGTGAAAGGCAAGCACAAGAATATAAGCAACAGAAACCTAAGTTACCTGGCATCATCAGAACTCAATTCACCCAACATAGCAAGTCCTGGACACCCCATCACACTGGAAAAGCAGGTTTCAGATTTAGAATCATTTCTCATGATGATGATAGAGGACTATAAGAAGGACATACATAACTCCCTTAAAGAAATACAGGAGAACACAGGTAAACAGGTAGAAGCCCTTAAAGAGGAAACACAAAATTCCTTAAAGAATTGCAAGAAAACACAACCAAACAGGTGAAGAAATTGAACAAAAGCATCCAGGATCTAAAAGTGGAATCAGAAACAATAAAGAAATCTCAAAGGGAAACTACCTTGGAGATAGAAAACCTAGGAAAGAGATCAGGAGTCATAGATGCAAGCATCACCAACAAAATACAAAAGATAGAAGAGAGAATCTCATGTGCAGAAGATACCATCGAAAACATTGACACAACTGTCAAAGAAAATGCAAAATACAAAATTCAAAAACCTCCTAACCCAAAACATCCAGGAAATCCAGGACACAATGAGAAGACCAAACCTAAGGATAATTGGTATAGATGAGAGTGAAGATTCCCAACTTAAAGGGCCAGTAAATATCTTCAACAAAATTATAGAGGAAAACTTTCATAACCTAAGGAAAGAGATGTCCATGAACATACAAGAAGCCTACAGAACTCCAAATAGACTAGACCAGAAAAGAAATTCCTCCTGTCACATAATAATCAAAACATCAAATGCACAAAACAAAGAAAAAATAGTAAAAGCAGTAAGGGAAAAAAGTCAAGTAACATATAAAGGCAGACCTATAAGAATTACACCAGATTTCTCATCAGTGACTACAAAAGCCAAAAGATCCTGGGCTGATATCATACAGACCCTAAGAGAACACAAACGCCAGCCCAGATTACTATACCCAGCAAAACTCTCAATCACCATAGATGGAGAAACCAAGATATTCCATGACAAAACCAAATTTACTCAATATCTTCCCACAAATCCAGCCCTACAAAGGATAATAGATGGAAAACTCAAACACAAGGAGGGAAAACACAACCTAGAAAAAGCAAGAAAGTAATCTTCTTCCAACAACTCCAAAAGAAAATAGCTACACAAACATAATTCCACCTCTAATAACAAAAATAACAGGAAGCAGCAATCATTTTTCTTTAATATCTCAACATCAATGGACTCAATTACCCAATAAAATGATGTAGACTAACAGATTGGATACATAAACAGGGCCCAGAATTTTGCTGTATACAGGAAATGCAACTCAGTGACAAAGACAGATACTACCTTAGAGTAAAAGGGTGGAAAACAATTTTCCAAGCAAATGGTCCCAAGAAACAAGCTGGAGTAGCCATTCTAATTTAAATAAAATCAACTTTCAAACAAAAGCTATTAAAAAAAGATAATGAAGGATACTTCATACTTCTCAAAGGAAAAATCTACAAAGATGAACTCTCAATTCTGAACATCTATGCTCCAAATACAAGGCACCTACATTCATAAAAGAAACTTTACTAAAGCCAAAGCACATATTGCACCTCACACAATAATAGTGGCGTATTTCAACACTCCACTCTCAGCAATGGACAGATCATGGAAACAGAAACTAAACAGAGACACAGTGAAATTAAGAGAAGTTATGAACCAAAGAGATTTAACAGATATCTACAGAACATTTCATCCTTAAAACAAAAGAATATACCTTTTTCTCAGCACCTCATGGTACCTTCTCCAAAATAGACCATATAATTGGTCACAAAACAAGCCTCAACAGATACAAAAAGATTGAAATAATCCCATTGCATCCTATCAATTCACCATGGACTAAGTCTGGTCTTCAATAATAAACAAAAACAATGGAAAGCCCACATACACATGGAAACTGAACAACTCTCTACTCAATGATGACTTTGACAAGAAAGAAATAAAGAAATAAAAGACTAGAATTTAATGAAAATGAAGGCTCATCATATCAAAACTTAGGGGACACAATGAAAGCAGTGCTAAGAGGAAAACTCATAGCTAGCTCTAAGTACCTACAAAAAGAAACTGGAGAGAGCATATACTAGCAACTTGACAGCACACCTGAAAGCTCTAAAACAAAAAGAAGCAAATACACCCAAGAGGAGTAGACTGCAGGAAATAATCAAACTCAGGGCTGAAAACAAGCAAGTAGAAACAAAAAGAACTATACAAAGTATCAACAAAACCAGGAGCTAGTTCTTGAGAAAATCAACAAGATAGAAAAAACGCTTAGCCAGACTAATCAGAGGGCATGGAGACAGTATCCAAATTAATAAAATCAGAACTTAGAGACATAACACAACAGAAACTGAGGAAATTCAAAAAATCATCAGATCCTACTACAAAAGCCTATACTCAACAAAACTGGAAACTCTGAATGAAGTAGACAATTTTCTAGACAGATACCAGGTACCAAAGTTAAAACAGGACCAAATAAACCATCTAAACAGTCCCATAACCCCTAAAGAAATAGCAGCAGTCATTAAAAGTCTCCCCACAAAAAAAGCACAGGACCTGATTGTTTTAGTGCAGAATTCTACAGACCTTCAAGGAAGATCCTAATACCAATTCTCTTCATACTATTCCAAAAATAGAAACAGAAGGAACACTACCCAATTCTTTCTATGAAGCCACAATTATGCTCATACTTAAACCACACAAAGTTACAATAAAGAAAGAAACTTTCAGACCAATCTACCTTATGAATATTGATACAAATATACTCAATAAAATTCTTGCAACCTGAATCCAAGAACACATCAAAACAATCATCCATCATGATCAAGTAGGCTTTATCCCAGGAATGCTGGGCTGCTCCAATATTTGGAAATCCATCAATGTAACTCACTACATAAACAAACTCAAAGAAAAAACCCACAAGATCATCTCACTAGATACTGAGAAAGCATTTGACAAAATTCAACATCCCTTCATGGTAAAAGTCTTGGAAAGATCAGAAATTCAAGGTCCATACCTAAACATAGTAAAAGCAATATACAGCAAGTCAGAAGCCAACATCAAACTAAACTGAGAAAAACTTGAAGCAATCCCACCAAAATCAAGGATTAGACAAGGCTACTTGTCTGCCTACACTCTCTCCCTACCTATTCAATATTGTAGGACCCCGAAGGGCTGCCATGCCCTGGCTGAGACTTTCCATGTGCTGCTGTCTACTAAGTAATATTCTGCGGTTTTTCTAAAATCAAAACATCCTGATGTAGGCATGGTGCCCCAGGAAGGGAATTTACATTTGACAGGCAATTGCCCACGAGTTGAGTTCCTGTTTGTGTTTTTCCTTCCCTAGCTTGGTGTATATATTGAACCTGCTCTGTAAAAGCTTTGGCATTCTCTCATAACGAATGACCTGAGTCTGTGTCTTCCTTTAATCCCCCAGGCCTATGCCTGAGCTCGTACTGTGGCAGTACTGGTGCTGTCAAATATAGTACTGAAGTCCTAGCCAGAACAGTTAGACAACAAAAGGAAGTCAAAGGGATACAAATAGGAAAGGAAGAAGTCAAAATATCACTATTTTCAGATAATATGATAGTATATATAAGTGACCCCAAAACTCCTACCAGAGAACTCCTAAACCTGATAAACAACTTCAGCAAAGTGGCTGGTTATAAGATCAACTCAAACAAATCAGTAGCCTTCCTCTACTTGAAGGATAAACAGGCTGAGAAAGAAATTAGAGAAACGACACCCTTCACAATAGTCACAAATAATATAAATTACCTTGGTGTGTATCTAACCAACCAAGTGGCAGATTTGTATGACAAGAACTTCAAGTCCCTGAAGAAAGAAATCAAAGATCTCAGAAGATGGAAAGATCTCCCATGCTCACAGATTGGCAAGATTAATATAGTAAAAATGGCCATCTTGCCAAAAGCAATCTACAGATTCATTGAAATTCCTATCAAAATTCCAACTCAATTCTTCATAGAGTTAGAAAGAGCAATTTGCAAATTCATTTGGAATAACAAAAAAAAAAAAAAGAAACCCAGCATAACAAAAACTATTCTCAACATTGAAAGATCTTCTGGGGGAATCACCATCCCTGACCTCAAGCTGTACTACAGAGCAATAGTGATAAAAAACTGCATGGTATTGGTACAGAGACTAGCAGGAAGATAATGGAATAGAATTGAAAACCCAAAAATGAACCAACATACCTATGACCATTTTATGTTTGACAAAGGAGCTAAAACCATCCATTGGACAAAAAGACAGCATTTTCAACAAATGGTGCTGGTTCAATTGGAGGTCAGCATGTAGAAGAATGTAAATCCATTCTTATTTCCTTGTACAAAGCTCAAGTACAAGTGGATAAAGGACCTCCACATAAAACCAGCTACAGTGAAACTAATAGAAAAGAAGGTGGGGAAGAACTCTGAATAGTTGGGCACAGGAGAAAAGTTCCTGAACAGAACACCAATGGCTTATGCTCTAAGATCAAGAATTGACAAATAGGACTTCATAAAATTGCAAAGTTTCTGTAAGGCAAAGGACACTGTCAATAGGGCAAAACGGCAACCAACAGATTGGGAAAAGATCTTTACCAATCCTACAACCGATAGAGGGCTAATATCCAATATATTCAAAGAACTCAAGAAATTAGACTCCAGGAAACCAAATAACCTATTAAAAACGGGGTACAGAGCTAAACAAAGAATTCTCAACTGAGGAAACTCAAATGGCCCTAGAAGCACCTAAAGAAATGTTCAACATCCTTAGTCATCAGGGAAATGCAAATCAAAACAACCCTGAGATTCCACCTCACACCAGTCAGAATGGCTAAGATCAAAAACTCAGGTGATAGCAGATGCTGGTGATGATGTGGAGACAGAGGAACACTCCTCCATTGTTGGTGGGATTGCAAGCTGGTGCAACCACTCTGGAAATCAGTCTGGTGGTTCCTCAGAAAATTGGACATAGCATTACATGAGGACCTAGCTATGGCACTCCTAGGCATATACCTAGAAGATGCTCCAACATATAATAAGGACATATGCTCCACTAGTTCATAGCAGCCTTATTTATAATAGCCAGAAGCTGGAGAGAACCCATGTGTTCTTCAACAGAGGAATGGATACAGAAAATGTAGTACATTTACACAATGTAGTATTACTCAGCTATTAAAAACAATGAATTCGTGAAATTCTTAGGCAAATGGGTGGAGCTAGAAAATATCATCCTGAGTGAGGTAACCCAATCACAAAAGAACACACATGGTATGCACTCACTGAAAATTGGATATTAGTCCAAAAGCTTGAAATACCCAAGATTCAACTCATAGCCCACATGAAGCTCATGAAGAAGGAAGACCAAAGTGTGGATGCTTGGGTCCTTCTTAGATGGAATAACAAAATACTCATGGGAGCAAATATGGAGACAAAACATGGGACAGAAACTGGAGGAGGGGTCATCTGAAGACTCTCCCACCTGGATATCCATCCCATGTGCAGTCACCAAAGGTAGATGCTGATGTGGTTGTCAAGAAGTGCATGCTGACAGGAGCTGATATAGCTGTCTCCTTAGAGGTCTGCCAGAGTCTGACATATACAGAAAAGGATGCTCACAGCTAACCATTGAACTGATCATGGGGTTTCCAATGGAGGAGTTAGAGTAAAGATTGAAGAAGCTGAAAGGGTTTGCAGCCCCATGGGGAGAGCAACAATACCAACCAACCAGAGCTCCCAGGGTCTAAGCCATCAGCCTGGGAGCACATAGGGAGGGACCCATGGCTCCAGCTGCATATGTAGGGGAGGATGGCCTTGTCAGGCATAAGTGGGAGAGAAGGTCCTTGGTCCCATGAAGGCTGGATACCCCAGTGTGGAGGATTTCGAGGTGGGGAGGTGGGAGTGGGTGGGTGTGGGGGGGCACATCTTCATAGAAGCAGGAGGAGGGAGGATGGGATAGGGGCTTCCTGGGTGGGTGGGGGAATAGGGAAAGGGGATAACATCTGAAATGTAAATAAAATATCCAATTTAAAAAAAGGAAAAAAAGATAAGATAGGCTTCAATGCTGGCCAGGATACATGACTCTAATCCTATCATTCAATAGACAGAGACAAAAGGATCCAAAGTCCAAGGCCAGCCTGAACTACATAGTAAAGCCTGTCTCAACAACAACAAAAAATATAAAGATAGAAAATTTAATATAGAATATGTGACAGAACAAGGTGTGACAGATGTGCAAATGCAGCCTTGGAAATAGATATGACCATTGCTAAAATGGCTTTTCCTAAACATTACCATGAATGGCAAATTTAAAATGATAAGTTCTGTGTGTGACGCTAGGTAAAAAAAAAAAAAAAAAAAAACCCAGGCACCAACAGTCAGGATGCATAGCCTCTCTGCCTTTCTGGATCTGAGACTTGCCCCACCTCAGTCAAAACACACCAGGGTGGACAGATGAAGTGCCCAGAAAGGACCACAACTGGGCAGCAGAGCCCAGGACATGTCTCAACTTCATCAGACATCTGAGACTCTCACACTTCTCACCTTCACAGACATCCACATGGCAGAGTACCCTACCAAACCTGTCCCTCAGATGAGAAATAGTCTACAACCTGAATTGGGGGAACAACCCCCTTTAAACAGCCAAAATGGCATCAGATTTACCAAACAGACCAAAATTAAACCACAAGGATTCTACAAAGTACATTGCCAATGGAGTAACAGTCCATAAAATAAGTCCAGGATCTGTGCTGATCATAAGCAGTCTGCTGCTGATGGCATAGGGATTAATAAGACCAATAAGTCCCTAACTAAATAGACAAACTTCCTTTGTCTACAGTAGAAATTGAATACAAAAGAAAAATAACCTATCATGTCTGGAATCCAGAAAAATCACTACTCCAACGGAAAAAAAAAAAAAAAAAAAAAGCAATCAGCAGGTGTTGGCACCTAGAAGGATCAAATGTGGAGACTGTCCACATTAAGTCCAGAATCTTAAATAATCAACACAGAAATGCTTCAGTGGTCAATTATAAATTCTCTTGAAATGGACAAGAAATTGCTGCAAGAAGTACAAGTTATAACAGAGGAGTAAATAGAAACTCCAGAACTGAAAAAATGCAATGACACAATGTGCAACAGCAATAAAGAAGCTACTGGGGACTGAGTAACCATGTGGACGCACAGAGTTTAAACACAGTAAACCTGTCGGGGGAGAATAATTGAATCATCCCAGCCTGAAAACAAAGTAATATATTTTTTTTTTTTACTTGATGTAGCCTTCAGGCACTGGTAAGAAAATAACATGATCTACATTGGTTCTATCTAAATTCTAGCAAAACAATAAGCTTAGCAGAAAAAGTGTTTAAGAAAATGGTGGTTGAAAATTCCCTAAAATTGGCAGTTTACAAACCTATACACATTACAAGAAGTTAGATGAAACCCAAATACAATAGACAAACTCAAACTTAGACACAGTTATGTAAAAATGAAAAATGAAAGACAGAACGCTTCAAAAGCAATGTCATACTTAAAAGAAGAAAGAACTTGAATAATGGCTCAGAGTTTATGGGAAACCAAGGAGACAGCAGAAGACACAATATCTGTGGACAGAAAGAAGAGAATTGTCAACTGTGAATTGCATGCCTTGTAAGAGCCTTCAGGAATGAGGGAAAATAAAAACATTCTTAGCTGACGGAAAGCTAGAAAGATTCACTTCTAGCAGACATGCCCTTAAGGAGTCACTAAAGGATGCTCTTCAGACCAACAATCAGAAAAGAAGACATCTTATAGCATCAGAAAAACAGGGAGAGGGAAGCATGTGTTTTGTACCCATAAAGAACCGTCCTTTCCCTCGTGAGTCTCATGAGCTGTGTTAGACAACTGAAACACAATACATAACACCATCTGATACCCAGGGACATGATATCCAAAACTGGAAAAGAGAAGGAGACATAAACAGAAGAAGACAGCCGGCCAGCGGTGGCGCACCGCTGCAGTCGCCGGACTGTGGAGTCCGAGGCAGCCGTCTCTCCCGAGTTCGAATCCGAGCCTGTGCTTGTCAATCACCAAAGGAAAAAAAAAAAAAAGGAAAAAAAAAAAAAACGGAAGGAAGAATTCCACAGCAGTCAATCCAGACGGCCCATAGGGAGCAAGAAAGGAGAAACAGGAGACAAGAAACAGGAGACAAGACAGAGAAACCAAACGAACAAAATAAATCAGTGTCAGGCTTTATCGCTTTTCACTAATTGCTTTAAATGCAGTCTTCGTAACTATAGTCAGTAGGGGCAGGAGCAAGTGGGTGGCAATGGGGATGCTTACAAAAGACAACAGAGGAGATTACATTGACGTTAGAACTGACCAGTCCCCGAGCCTACAAGGGGAAAAGAACTGTAGAGAATTTTCTACATAAACAGAGGAATGCAAGCATGCCCAGGAAAATCTCAGAAAATCTCAGAGGTGACTATATGTATGTCAACATGTCGACTACAGTTTCACACTCTAGCCTTCCAGAGTGCTTTCTTTGGAGGATCGTGGGCAAAAATGTAAAGGGTCTCACAATTATTTGTTAAAATTACATTTGAATCTATAAGTATCTGAATCAGAATGTCAACTGAAAAAGATGTCTCTGGGGTTGAAGGATTTATCTGAGAGGGAGAGTGCTAGCCTTGTAAAGCTCTGGGCTCCCATCCCAGCAGCGAGAAAAAAAATATCCATTTTAATTGTAATTATTTTATCATTTTACCTATGCAATATTGTGTTGCAAAATAATCTGGGTAGTTGCTTATGTTATGTTCCATGTACTTGAAGGCATTTACTAAATAATAGAGATGTAAACAAAGTTGTATTTCTTGCCACATAGATGAACGAACTGCCCAGACAAAATCTTAATCAAAAAAGCCAGATAGACTGTGCTGTTTTGCTTTCCTGTGTTTGAGTGTATTTGCTTCCTTCTGGGTTACACTGTCTGCCTCAGCTTCAGGGAGTTATCAGCACTTGAGACTGGTTTTGGAAGCAAGGAGGAGTTACAGGAGGTGGTGGGTGAAGTACTGACGAGAATCATTACAACTGGCCACTGCCTCGTAGAAGGTCATCACCCTGCAGTCTTAGGTAATGCAGGATCCGACTCCTCAGAAGGAGGTGAGGCAAATGCTGAGGTAGGGACCTTTCTACTTCCTCCAGCAGTAAGTAAATAATCACGTCAGCATTGAGAACACAGGGTCCCCAGTATCATCAGGGATCCTGCCACCCATCCCAACTTCCACAACCCTATTCTTCTCAACCTGTGACCACATTTAGCAGTAGGTGCCCCAGCAGGATTGAACTTCTCTCAAGATTCCACCAATCACACAATAGAGCTTTGTCATTTTCTTTCATCCACTTGTGACTAAAGAAGAGGGTCTTCTTGCCAGGCACACTCGGAAGCTCTCCAGCAATATGCACATCTGGGATTGGGAATTTAACTCCCTGAGCTCATCCATTTTGCTCATTGCTCTGAGTAGGTCCACTGGAGGCACACACCAGTGTTACTAGATTCCTCAGTTTTCCACAGATGTTCAAAGTGTTACGTATCAGATCACTAAACTCCTTAACTCTTGCATGTGAGTGTGTATGTGGGTGACAATGTATTCGTGCATGTGTGATGATATGTGTGAGTGCATGTGTGCTTGTGTTTGTGTGTTTGAGGAATGTGTATGCACTTGTGTGAAGGTCAGAGGTCAGCCTCTAGTGCTATTCTGTCTCTACTTGTTTTGTTTTGTTTTGTTTGTTTTGTTTTGTTGTTTTGTTTTGTTTTGTTTTGTTGAGACAGGACTTACTAAGTAGGCAGAGCAGTGAAGCCCAGGCACACAACTATCTTTGCCTCTCCAGTGCCGGGATTATAAGCACACACAACCATACCAGGCTGTTTTTACATGGCTTCTGGGGATTTAACTCAGGTCCTCGTGCTTTCAAACAAAGTAGCTGAGCCATCGATTTAGCCTGCATTGCTTCTTCCTTCCTTCCTTCCTTCCTTCCTTCCTCCTTCCTTCTCCTTCCTTCCCTCCCTCCTCCTCCCTCCCTCCTGCCTCCTCCCTCCCTCCTTCCTTCCTTCCTTCCATCCATCTTTCCTGTTTCTAACGTGAGCACATTAGTGACTAGGGTTGTACTTGTGTATGAGGAGTCCAGACTGGGACATTGGGTGTCTTTCTCTAAAGCTGTCTTGTTTCCATGAGACGGGACTCTCACTGAGTTGGAACTCTGCCATTGGCGGAGTGCTGGCTGCTCCGTGGTCTAACCCATTCAATCCTGGGGTTGCAGACACAGCATCACTCACTCATCACAGCTTTTTACTTGGGTGTCTGGGATTTGAGGCAGTTCCTTGGCTAACTCTTACACACTGAGCCTGGGTCTCCTCCTCACTTCTTTTCAGCGATAAATGGAGGATCAATGCATCCTTCGTTCATCAGGTTTTCATCACTGTGATCAAATATCTGTGAAGATTCACTTGAGAGAAGGAACTTTCTTGTGGTTTGTTAGCAGAGGTCACAGCTGTCGTTGGCTGGGCCTACTGTTAGTCACTGAGGCAGAGCATCTTGGTGAGGCAGAGCATCTTTGTGAGGCAGAGCTACTTGGAGGAAGTGATTGGTGGGAGAACTTTTCATTCAAGACATCCAGAGGAGGTTAGAAGAAGGTCAGGTTCCAGGAAGGAGCATGTTTCCATCAAAGACATGCCTGCAGTGTCCCACTTCCTCCGAACTGGGCTTGTCTCCCACACCACACCTCCTCTCAGTAATTCAGTCATATTTTGATGTACTAATGTATTAACCCACTGACAAGTCTAAGCCCTCATTTTCTTGTCTCCTCTGGAAATACCCTCAGACACCCTCAGAAGGTGCTTCAGTGATCACCTAGGTACCTCCTAATCCAATCTATTGATTATATTAATTATAACCAATCAATTATATTATAATATAATCACATTGATAATTAATTATATCAATAGAAATAAATCAGTTCATTGACATGTAAGTGATTTGCATCATGGACTATGGATACACATTATACTTAAGGATTCTTATGCTTAATCAGAGTAAGTTCCAGAGTTTCCAAGCCAAATAGGGGACTTTATTTCAACAAGTTAAAGTTCTATGCTCATAAAATCACTCTTGGTATTAAAATATGGATTAGGCAAACGTTTTAGAAACACTCTCCCCACACCCACACACACCTACTCTCTGCTTGCTCTCGTGCTTGTGCTCGTGTGTGTGTGTGTGTGTGTGTGTGTGTGTGTGTGTGTGTGCAGCGCCGCGCAGGAAACTGCCTCATGTAATCAATCATAAGAGGTTGAAAGGTTCCATCTGCAAGAGAATCAGGTAACAGCTCACTCCAAGAAGCCTAAAACCTAAAAGCCATAAGCCTTAAATATGAACTTTGTGTCAGATAAAGGCCTTGCCAGAGTCCAGCTCCAGCTGGGTTCAGGTCCCAAAGAGGAGGTGTGGAGTCGGTGATGGAAGAGGACTGACAGAATCTGAGGTTAAATCGTGATACCTCATGTGTTTATTGAAAAAGAGGCTACACCTTTTATACTCTATATTTGCATAGTAGTTAAATCACAGGTAATGTTGAAAGATTTAAGGATCCCAAGAAATACATGATCTTTCACAGATTGTTTTAAAACACATTTTAGTTCTATTCTTCCACATCCAGAATAAAAGAGGTCATCAAATTTATTGCAGCATTTCTCTTTGAAGCAAAAGCAGTAAGTTCTGCAAGCACCTAAGTCCCTATTGTTTTCTAAGATTCAGCAACCCCACCCGATGCCCCTGTACACTTTCTCCTACATGCTTTCAGCCTTTGTGGTCAGGAGGCGACAGACATTGACTCCTGAGAAACAAACCCTCAAAAGCAATTTTCATTCCTCAGGGGGCCATGATACAGTGTTTGTACACGTAGCACAAGCAATGAGCTGTTTCCTAATTGTATTCTGTGTGCCTAAGTCTTACAATACAGGCCTGTTCTCCTCATACACTCCCCAAAGGGAACTGATCTTTTTCCAATATGCCATGCCATTCTTTGTCCTTCAGTGTATGCTTCTGTATAGAGATCAAGTCAATCTAACTTCTTAACAGAATCTGCTCCTCATAGGGCACACCAGGTCTTGCCATTCATCCCATATGTCATGTCCTGAGGGAGTCGATTGTGAGCACTATTCTACAGTTATTAACTGAACTCTTGCCCCCATCTGCCAAGGCCTGAGACTCTGGGTCTGGGCTCATTTTTTCTCTAGATTGTGCGTTTTTATCCTTAGGACCATGTATAAGTAACTCAGAGTTTCTGAAACCATAAATCTTAAACTTCTCTATTCTTGGTGCAAAATGGAGATTCTTGTGTAGGAGCAGACAGAGTTCTCAGGTTGTATGGTTCCACTGTGGCAGAGATTTTTTTTTCCCAAAGAATTATTTTGTTTACAGAGACTACCACTGTATACATTCACATACTCTCGCAGACCTGTATACAATTTCCCAAAGGACAAAAGCATAAGAAGACTCCCACAACACATAGAAAGAATCATAAAAGATGGAGACAAAAGGATGCTGGAGAATTGTGATCCACAAGGTCAGTCAGTGTGCTGGAACTCTGTCAAGCAGTGATGGTCACCATGCGGTACACGGCAAGGCCTGTTAACTTCTGGAGAACGTCAGTATGAGTTCAGAGCTCAAGAGGTAAAAGTCCTGGAATCTGCTGTCTGCTAGGGCAGCAATGGAAGGAAACACCACTAAGGAAGAACCAGAGAGTCTTTCCCCGCCTCCCCACATTTCTGCTCACCTGTCCCATCTGGAACCCTGGATGATTAGGTGACTATCCTACCCCACACCGAGGATGAACCTACACACTTAATTCGATGACCCATCCACCAAGCTCCACTGAAAATACCATCGTAGATACGCTGCAAAGCAATGCCTTACCAAATCTTCCAGGAGTCCTTCAGTCCAGCCAACTTAACACTCACGGGGAATATGATCCTGGCCTGTCTGATTTTAAAACCTGGGCTTTCCATATAATTTTTCATTTTTTTTCCATTAGGTTGGAATTAGACCCATGATGTTTGTTTTTCTAGTTGCTGTTTTCTCTACCTTTTGGGACACCTGTTTCTTAATCTTCACCACTTGGTAAACAGGGTAAGGCCTCTCCCAGTGGTCGGGGAGTTAGACTCGTCCAGTACTTCTGGAGTTTGCTTCTCCAGTATAATCCCTAGAAGTTCAGCATTCTTGGAGCATGCTGAGAGCAAGTGAGCACTCAAAAATCATTTTGCAACTTCAGCCTGAGTCGCTACAACATGACTTATATTCAATAATCCTAGAAATGAACATTTTCACAGCATCGGTTAATCCAGAGTTAGAGATTGCCTGTGTAATACGTACCAACAAACAAAGAAAAAAAGACTTGGAACACTGATTCTTCTATACAGCACACTGCAGGCTGTCTATCTATCAACTCTTTTCCTCTCTTTTTACTACGCAGACTCTCAGTGCTGTTTGTGGCAACAGTGTGTGCAGAGTTTGAAATGTATATACACTTTTCAGCCCTCCTTATGGCTGTAGTGTGGTACTGCATGAAACATAAGCAGACCTCAAGGGAATCCCCCCAGAGAGGGCAGATTTGCTTATCCTAAGATGTTGCATGGTGCTGAAGGTGGACCAGCCACTTCTCCCACAAGACGGATGGACAAAAGCTGCATATTCAAAATGGCTGGAAGCTGAAAGAGCCTAAATTGCTGAAACAATAGAGTGGAAACAATGACTGGAAACAATAGGCTGTCTGACTGTTTACCTCTTATACCGGAAACCTTTATTTATAAATTAAGTTTTTAGTTGCAAGTGGCCTATTGGTTTGCTGAGCAATACTTTTCAAGTACTAGGTGTGGCTTTTTGTGTTACTAGTGTGGTGAAATCCTATAAACGAACTCATGGAATCCCGTGTGTGAGTGCTTTTAGGCATCATATTTCAGGACCTTTCCCTAGAAGTTTATGAGAATAGGGACTGTATTGTCCGGTTCACTGTTGAATACCAAGGCCTATTTGTAACATGCTTAGGAAGTAGAAAACTTCTTCAATAAATGAATGACTAGAAGGACAAATATGTTTACAGCCTCTCTAGAGAGTTTAGCCAGGAGACAGATGGTTATGGAGGGACTTGCATGTACAGAGGGATTTGAGGGACTCGATGAGACAATCTGTCCTCTTAGCTGTCCCAATTGTGCAGGGCTTCCTGCAGGTTCCAACCCACTGACAGCTAGCAAGGGAAAAGGGATAAACATTCTCTCTCGGGCAAGAATGTAGGATAAGACTGAGAACTGCACACAGTTCTGAAAGCTTTGGTGGAGAATACAAGACTAGTGGTGGACCAGAGGCTCAGAGACAAGCCAGAGCCATATCTCAAGGGGCCTGAGCACTGGCCACACAGAGGTCTTGTGCTTGGACTAATCCAGTTGTATGCTATAAACTTACTGCTATGTGCTCTCCGTGTCTCCATTTGCAATCACAATATAGAGTTTTATGTTTATAGGTTTGAGGGACTTGAGACAATTATTTTTCAGTCATGCTTCTATAACTTTGAGTGGTCTTATGCCTATTTCATATACTTATATGAATCTATCATCTACCATCTATAATGAATGCATCTCCTGGGGGTTTTAGAACACAAGTGAAGATGTGTTTGAAAATCCTCCTTGTCTCAATGCATTAGGAGTGTCAGAAATTTTTCTCCCTTAGAACTAACTTCCTTTAGAAACCTTTTTCAGCCATAGCTGTCCTGGGTTTTTTTTTTTTTTTTTTTTTTTTTTGCTTTGGGGCTAAGCATTCCCTTTCTCTGTGTTTCAATAGGGCTTTGTAGTGTAGTATACTGAGTCCATATATGTATGGTTCATGCTTTGACCTCTTAGAAAGCAAGGAAGGAGTGCATAAGAATGACATTTGCCATGAATAGAGTAGAAGTCAAAACAGCAAGACAACATTTCCCCATCTTGGTTTACCTACCTCCCCATTTTCCCAAACTTGTTCAGTGACTTTCTACTTTCTCTTTATTGCATGTGCCACTTCCCTGGGGTGGTTTAATCTGAGGTACTTCCAGCCCTCAGGGAAGCTCAAATGCCTGGTCATCCTGGAAAACACTGTTCTGTGTCACAATGTTCAACCACAAAACAAAAAAATGCCTTTCACATAGCTCTAGAATTTGTCCCCATGCCCCTTGTAAATACATGCTGCCATGGCAGTCAGAGCATAGTCCATGAATGAAGCCACCTGAGGGGAATTCTGAGAGCTTGTGAGAAAGCCCCAAGGAAACAAGACAAGAGCCTTGTGACCTCTGTTCCTCAAAAGCGTGAATTGTTCTTGGAATCTGCTTTCACGCCCTACCAGGTTTAGTAAATAAGAGTGGATTTGCTTCAGGTTACACATTCTCTTACCATGCAGATGTTTCCAAGCAAGTTGTCCCAAGATTGGATACAGTCTAAACTTACATGAACTTTGCTTATGTGACCTTACTTAAACCTCCAAATGTCCTCCAAATATAGTCTGATGCTCTGAATAAAGCTGGTTATTACTGAGACTTTAGTCTGCTTCATTTTTAGGCTCTGCTCTCCCAGGTTCGTGCCACCGACAAGAGTTAACACACACCTGATATAACATGCTATACTTGTCTTATCCTATCAGGTGTGAGAGCTGGTCCCTTTCATAAACAAATTCTCACTATGCACCTGGTCGGAATGGAGAGAGAAAGGAGTTGTTTTCACATTTCTGTTTGTTTTGTGATATCATGGAACTTTAAAGCAATTGCAATTCCTACAAAGTGTATGATTTTCTCAAAGATGCCAGTGTCAATGTTTTTGATCTCTCTGTAGGTCTCCGTCCCATCCAAGAAGGAAGAGAACAGGAAAAAGAACCATTACACATCCACATATAGAATTGGCTATGTCTAATATTAAGCAAACTATCATCCACTTAAGCAGTAACCCACTCAGTCGAGTCCTCTACAAAATATGAAATTCACAACACAGGTTGCTTTGCTTGTGCAGTAGTGGGTTTTGGGTTTCCCTCTTGGTAATACATCGATATTTGACCCTATTTTTGCATATCTGATTGCATTTGCTTTGACAGTCTTCTAGTTAAACATTTAATATTTAAACATTCAAGCAGTTAATATTTGTTAAATCTGACAACTTGTAAGTGTGGAACAAATCATCTTTTGTGCCTCAGCACTTTTATGGGCTGGTTGGCTTCTGTCTGTTATTCCACTCCTGAGAATCAGTTTCAACAATTCACATAAGGACATTTTTTATATTTTCTGTTGCCAGCAAGCACAGAGCACAGCATGCTTTGCTTCATGCTGTTAATATGCATTATTTAGAAAGCAATGATCAGATCGATGTGACTCCATTCCTGCAGGAAGTGGCATTTATGTATAACCCTTGGTTCGCTTTTCTAAAAATGTGAAATGGTGAACTTCAAAACAAATGAAAGTAGAGGCTAGTCTCTCAGCTACACCTTATATTTTATCTTCAAAAATATCAAATGCTGTATCTTCTTATTAGCTAAACACAAGGTATAAAATATTCCAATAACACACTGGTATCCACCTTAGAAATATTACAATTTTATTCCCTTATGTCTTCTCTCTTCCTGACCCTCGACATTCATAGTCTCAGGGTTTCAACAAGTCTATGTTCAGCTCACAGTATCTTGGCCATAATCCCTCCACATTTGACCTGTTTATACCTCTCTGCTTTGCAGCCATGTCTGGCAAAGCTAGCCACTATGGGAGAAAACATTTCAAGATTAGCTTAGAGTCCACTATGATTTTTCAGACAGACTTCAACTTGTTTATTGGACACAGAAGTCACCCATTAACACATTCACCCATTAACAGTTACTAGTGACAAACGTTTATGTTTTCATTTAATGGCTACTTAATCCTCAATTGAACCACTTTTAAAAACTGACATCTCCTTTTCTCTAGGAGAATGCCTTCCTCATCCTCTATTTGCTTGTCCTTCTCTTCACTGACAAGCTCTTTTTTTCTCTTCTCTCTTGTTTTTCTTTTCTCTTTTTCTTTTCTTCCCTTTGTTTCTCTTTTCTTGCTTCGTGAAGTACAAAATTTGGCTCCTTTAAAATTAGGAAATCTTCATATTCGTGCTTCCCAAGTCTTTTTCTTATTGCTTTGATGTTTATTCTGATATTTCCTTTACTGTTATTTGGGGTTAATGAGGTCACCTTGTCCATAAAAAGAGCTCAGCACTGAAGAGCTAGCCAGTGCTAGCAATTCTGTAGACGGGAAAGGTGGCTTTGTTGTTGTTAAGTTGCCACTGAAATCCAAGGCCGAGTTTTATTATGTTATAGTTTATCAGAAAAGATGAAGGCAAAACAAACGCTTTGTGTCTCCCCTTCCAATGTTATTTGTCAGTCAGCTTCAGGAGATCCATGTGTGTCTCGTTTTCTAAGCTACAGTGACACGCTTGTACAACAATAACACCTTGTAGACAGTAATGGGTTAAACTTCATTTGACAGCATTGCTAATATTCTCCAGAAAAAAAATTCAATTAACCCATGATATGACATGATACAGAACAGCTATTGGCATGAGAACTCGCATTAGGGGGGAAAGGAATGGATTCTCTAGTTCAAATCCACGAGCAAAACCTATCAACACTACTTTGACTGAAATAAGTGATTATCTGGGGAAGGAGGATGTCTTGGGATCCTGTCTGTCTGTGTTAATATGACTTTGGAAGAGATGTGGTATGAATAGAGGAAGGGTTACATATACTGATGTATTGTTATTTTGAGAAATTTAGAAATATTCATGTTCACAAAAATAAATATTGCTTTTCCAGGGTTTAGGTTAGAATACAAATGAATGAGTTTCCTGATGGCACCTTTGCCGTCATATGCATGCATTGTATCTTTTCTCATTTGTTTTCCTCCCTCACAATTCTCCAGCTTGTCATCTTTCTTCCTGTTTTAGCTTGGTTTATTGCAGTGATAAAGTATTCTAACCAAAAGCAAAGAGAGATGAACTGCTTTACTTCATCTTACAACTCTCAGATCACAGTCCATCATTACAGGAAGTCAGAGCAGGAACCTGGAGGCAGGAACTGGAGCAGAGGCCATTAAGAGTAGGCTTAGAGGCTTGCTCAATTTGCTTTATTACATACCCCAGAGCTACCTGCTCAGGGATGTCAAGAGCTACCCTGGGCTGGACCCAAATCAATCATCAATCATCAATCAAGAAAATGCCCCCACAAGCTTGCTAACATTATGGGTACATTTTTTCAGTTGAGGTTTCTTTCTCGGATTACTCCAGACTGTGTCAAGTTGGCAAAAATATTAATTAGGACTGTGGGGAGCTGATGAAGTCCTGCGTAAATGTGTATTGTTGACATTAGCATGGCCATGTTGAAGACCACAATGCCTCAGAGGGTAAGACTCTGGTGAATGGCATGGTATTCTGGTGATCTAATTGTTGACAGTGTGTGCAGAAAAAATTGACCACAGCTTCTTCCTCCTGAAGGATTGTAGCCTAAGACTTCTCCCCTCCTCATTCAGTTGTACACAAACACACTGAGTTTGAAGGCTGCTGATAACTGCTCCATCACACCCATCCCACCCCATTCCAGACTTTATCCCCTGTAACCCCAGTCAAGCCTGTACGGAGCATATAAATTCCTGAGTAAATATGCATTGTTGGCATTAGCATGGCCATGTTAAAGATCACTATGCCTCAGACTGAAGGAAGAGCAAGGCTCTTGCAGGTGGCAGCACAGGACATCTCTAGCTGGTTCTGTTCCTTCTCCTAGTTAGTCTCCAAGTCTCTTTCCTTATACTAATATTCATTGTTATCCCTATTTCTCATTTCTCTTCCCAGCTTGCTTAAGAACTCTTCCTTCCCATCCATGCCCTTCCTAGTTTTGTGACGAACAGATACATATATAAACATATGTATATGTGTTTATATCCACATATAAGCATAGTATCCACAATAAGAGAAAACATGCATTTGTCTTTCTAAGTTTGTTTATTCTATTCAACACAATGACCTCAAGTTACATCCACTTTCCAACAAATGTCATGATTTCATTTTTCTGGATGACTTCATAAAATTCCATTATGTACACATACCAGATTTCCTATATTCATCTGTTGATGGACATATAGGCAGGTTCCATTCCCTGGCTGTTGTGAATGCTAAGTCTCCAAACAGGTACAAATATTTCTTGCCAGGAACACCCCAGTCAGGTATGGGAGTCCCTGGGATAAGGGTCCTCTAAGGCTAGGTGGGTAAGGATTCAGCAGTGACAAACAGAAACAAACACAGAGGCAGTTTGAATCTGAGTGTATTTTTGCAGCTCTCAAGTAAGGGTTCTTATACATAGAAAAAACAAATATTACAGCTCCTAGGAGATGTATACAGCAATCATCATTATCATTTGGCAAGTAAAGCACAAGAATCATCCAAGCATATCAACTCTGAAAAGATATATTCAATAAATCACAAATAGAGCAGGTAACATCATTATTATTATTTGACACAATAAAAATCATTCAAGTGTTAAAACTCTGAAAGGATGTATTCAGTGGGGCAGTCATCCAAGGCTAGTGGCAGATCTCCAAGATCAGGTTAGTTAATCTTTATAATCAACTATTATTTAACATCTAATACCTTATTTTTTTTATAAATCCTCAACACATAAATTTAAACTATTTTAATTCTTTTTATTTAAGACTTTCTTTACCATATACCAAAGCCCACCTCCGATGACACATGTGTAGCCATATGAAATTTTATTGTTGGGAAAGTTTTATGTATCATAATACTATCATATAACTTTGTAAATGATTATAAAGTAAAGCATCAGTTTCCCTGGTTGCAAGGTCATGTTAGTGACCCCATCTCAAGGGATGGTTTCTTACCCATTTTTCTTTGCTTAAGATCTTGGTCTAGGCTATCAGGAACATGTTTAAATAAGAAAAGGAATAAAAGAAAATAAAACAGATAAGTTGCCATGAGAACTATGGCTCAGTGTTTTATTCTGGGCAAGAGTTCCACAACCAGTTCCAGGAGGCCTCCTTCTCTTGAAGTTTTCGCCTCAGTATGTGGAACTTGTCACACAGATTCTACTGGAGTTGGTGTGGCAACTTCTGTAGTATGTTGATGTAGATACCTTTAGGTATGTACCCTAAAGGGTGGCAGAGCCAGACATATGGCAGTTTTGTTTTTAGTTCTTTGAGGAACCGCTATGCTGATTTCTACAGTGGCTGTACATGTCTCTGTTCCTACCTCAGTAAACAAGGTTTCCTCTTTGACATCCTCACCAAATTCACTGTCCTGTGTTTTCTTGATGACAGCCATTCTGACTTGCTAGATGGAATCTATCTCAAAGCAGTTGAAACTTGCTCCTCCTGGATGGCTAAGGATGCCGAACACTTTTTCAAGTATTCTCAGCAATTTGTTTCTCTTCTTTTGAGAACTATGTATTCAATTTGCTGGCCTATTTTTAAATTGCATAGTTTCGCTTTTTTTGCATTTAATTTTTGCAGCTCTTTATATAACTACACATAAATCACCTATCTGATGTGTATTTTAGGAAGGTATTTTTGCCCATGCTGTAGGTTCTTTTCATGCTACTGGGTTGCTTTTATGGTTTTTTTGTTTTTGGGTTTTTTTTTGGGGGGGGGTAATTTTATTATTGTTGTTGTTATTGTTCTTTTCTTCTTTGCAGAAGGATTTTAATTTCATATATTCCCATTTGTCAATTCTGGAAATTATTTCTTGAGCAACTAGAATCTTTTTGAGAAAAAAATGCCTATAACTATATAATGAAGTATTTTTGCTATGCTTCCTGTAACAATTTCAAGGTTTCATATCTTACTGTAAATTAATATGAATTATGCTTATTCCCATCTAGCTTCAAATGAATGAGACTCAAAGTATCATTTATTAGACTCTACGCAATTACTGGGGGATTACTCTAAGGCTAAACTGGCTATTTCCCCAACTATGCTCCCCAAATAGCTGCTGTTTGAATCTAGCTGGGTTATTTCTGTTCCAGCAGTCTGGTGTCCTGGGGAGGCATTTCACTTGGGCATGTCTGCTGGTCCATCATGGTTAATGAGGATTCCTGTTTCCTCAGTCTTTACCTCTTCTGTGTTCCTTCTCTTTCTCTCTCTCCTTTCTTCTCCCTTTTTTCTCTACCTGAGTGAGACACCTCCCCTGCCACAGCCTGGTAATTTCAACTCCACCTCTCTTTATTCCTCGCAAGTGATTGGCTGTTGCCAGTTTTACTTAATCAATTTATTTGAATTGGAGAGTAAGGTTTGCACAGCAAAAGCTGGTATACATGGGCCTTTTGTGGCAACCAGATCTTGGGCTACAGAATTTAGCATATGAATACAAGCAGCACTGCACCAACCCCCAACATCTTACATTGAAGTACTTGATCCATTTTGAATAGATATTTCTGCAGGGTGAGAAACACAAATCTAGTTTCACTCCTCTGCATATGAAAATCCAGTTTCCTCAGCTCTATTTATTAAAGATGCTGTCATTTCATTAATGGATATTTTTACATGTATTGGTGTCAAAAATCAGGTGTCCATAGCTATATAGGTTAATGTCTGGATTCTTTTCTATCCATTGGTCTACACATTCTTTTTTTTTTTTTTTTTTGTGCTACTACCTGGCTGTTTTGTTATTATAACTCTGTAATATAACTTAATATTATTTATTGTCAAAACTTTGGTATTACATTTTCTGCTAAAAATTGATTGACTATTCAAGGTATTTGAGATTTCCAAATGAATTCAAGACTTAACTCTCCTAATTCTGTGAAAGTAGAAGTTTTGTTAGTGATTGTAGTGAATCTGTAGGTATTTGGTAATATAGTCATTTTCTTAATATTGATTCTGTCCACCAATGAGCATGGAAGGTCATCCCATTTTCTAATGTCTTCTTCAATTTCTTTCTCCAGTTCTTTAAAGTTTTTATTGTAGGGATCACCATAGTAAGGTTTATTCATAAGCATTTAACTTATG
The DNA here is from genome assembly GCA_021653895.1 of Mastomys natalensis. Classification (NCBI taxonomy): domain Eukaryota; kingdom Metazoa; phylum Chordata; class Mammalia; order Rodentia; family Muridae; genus Mastomys; species Mastomys natalensis. The sequence goes on from JAJTUV010000708.1 coordinate 771,280, forward strand.
TTTTTAAGCTATTATGAATGAAATTTCTGACCTAATTTCTTTCTTAGTAAGTTCATTATTGGTAAATAGAAACATTTGTTTGCTGACTTTACATCTTGTTTTTTTGTTTTTAAAAAGAGTTTATCAAGTCTGTGAGCTTTCTAGTTTGGGTCTTTGTGGTCTTTTAATTGTAATATCCTGTTGTTTAAAGTAGAGACTATAATGGTTCATTGTTTGCTGAATAATGATACCCCAGACTCAAATAGTAAGCAAAAGCAAAGAGTGTTTTATTCTTCAAAAGTCCAGCATGTGCGGGTCTCTCATTTCAAGATGGAGATAACCAAGTGAGCTCACAGGCCCAATTTAAAGCACATTAGGGGGATTCCGGTGTAGGTGACCTTTACCTTGCTCCATCTCTAGAAACATTCCACTAATATTACTGGGGCATGGGGGGCTGGAAATTGTTGCTAAGGAAGTCCAAAAACTGTTACTGACCCTTTGCCTTTGCTTAAGGCCAGGTGGCAGGGCAGCTTCTGATAGGAGGGCAGATTCGACTAGCTGCCTGAAGTCTGTTTTTTTTTTTTTCTGGTAACTGACTTGCCTAGGCTTGCTTGAACTTGCCTAGTTCTTAGGCCTAGTCTTCTGAACTGCCAATTTGAAGCCTGTCATGAAGTCAGCCTGTCTCAAGACAATTTAACTTATCTATTTTGCCAATTGTTACTTTCTCTTATTTTATTGTTTTAGCAAAATGCATTGAAGCAGTTGGAAGTATATTGAATAAAAATGGAGGTATAGGAAATACACATAACATCAACTACAACCTGCTAATATATCATCCGCTATCATTAACCTACAGATCAAGCACTGAAGGTACTGTGGAAGTAAATGTCCTTTCAGATAAATGTGAGGACAAAGATGGATGTGGTACAGAAAAGAGACAAGGAAAGTAGAGGAACAGAGGAGAAGTGAGGCTCAATGAAAGAAGAAGAACCAATAGAGCAAGGAGTAGAACAAAGAAAAGGAGGAAAAATATTTCTCACTAACAATAAATTTCAAGAATGAAATTAGAGAAGTGTAAAACTAAGGAATGAAATGGAAGAAACAGTGTTTCAAAACAATATAGGACAGTCGGAATACTGCTGAATGTACAAGTTAGGAGGAGAAACACAGATAGGAAAGTAAGAAGTTAATAAAGTTAAAGAAAAGAATTCTGCTCCAGAATCAGGGGGGTGGGGTCGGGGAAGGTAAAGAAAGAAAAAAAGCAAAATTAGAAAATTAGATGATGATGGGGTTTTCTTCTTGTTCTGAGAAGGTAAGGAGCATGAGATCCAGGCAAGCAGAGAAACTATGGTCCTACTTTCGAATGTTCCTATGTATTCATCCCTCTGCCAGGATGTCCCTGTGGGAATCATGTACAAGCCAGCAACCTCATGCTCTGCAGTGGTGAGTGATGGTGACTGCCGAATTAATTAGCCAGGGTGAACTTGGGAACATCAAGCATGGAGAGTTAAAATGGATCTCAAGAAAGAAAGGATAAAATACGAGTGAATGATTGATGGGTTTATTTTCTAGGAGAAAGGTTTGTATATGATCTAGAAATAAATAGTATTAGAAGGAAAAAAGAATGAGAACAAGAAAGTAAAATAATGAGCAGGAAGAAGGGACAATGTCGAGAATCCTCAGGCAAAGAGAGAGCACTTGAATGAACAGCTCGAATCTACTACTGACTCTTCATTAGATTGTACCACTCCCATTCCTGCCTTTCTCAGGACCCTCCTCATGCTGAGGCAGGATCTCAAATGCAGCTACCTGTGTTTTATTTTATTTTCATTATCTTTATCTTAGTTTTCCTTGGGCCTAACTGAGGTTTAATTAGCAAATCAAAATTATAGTCACAGTATATAAGATATGTACATATACACATGACATGTGTGCATGTGTGTGTATGTAGTTTGTATGTGTGGGGGGTGTGTCTAGCATGTGTTATACACACTTACTAAGTAAGCATTTGAGACATCACAATTTAAGAAAAAAGAACATGTAAAAGGCAGTAAGTCTTGTTATAAAAGCATAGTTTATATTGTGGTGAATAAACTGTTTATCTTGCAATGAAATTGGAAAATACAAACACCAACTATCACGAAGTTTATATTACTGTAGATCAGACCTTGACATCATTATGTAAACATAATAAAGGACAGCAATGATTAGTTAAAGGACACTTGCTTCTCGGGTTCTTTTTGTTAAACAGATTTTGGAAAGGTCTTGTTAGGTACATTGTTGGGGCAAATAAAAGGTACTGAAGAGAATTATCACTCACCTAAGAGTTTTATTAGAAGAATTACATCTACCTGTTATGCTGGGGTCCTGAAGGGAGACATAGAGACCAAAGACACAGTACTAGTGCACAAAGAAATTTCTTGCTCTTACAGGCTTCCAAGAGGGAGAAAGGTTTATGCCCTGTGACTTAGCCTACATATTAGGAGTTACAGAGCTTCTGATAGGAGTGGAGGAGTCTGTAAGATACTAATAAAGTTATAATTCAAGGTTGCCTCGGACCCAGGCAGCTGGGGGCTTTGAGGATAGAGCATCCATATTAAAGCTGCAAAATCTAATTCTTTTGTTAACTCGTATAAACTACAATCTCTTTGCTGAGGTTTTTTTCTTCCAATTGTATAGAATTACAGGAAATAGAAGTGGAGAAACAATGTTGATTAAATGAGGATTATATAGAAGAGAGTGTTGAGACATTGAGCAGGAGGCTAAAGGAGACCTCTCTGAATAATCCAATTATAGATACAGATTAAGGAGACAGAGCTCAAATACCAGAGGAAAGTGGCACCTATCTCCTCCCACTGGCAGCCAGAGGTGTTAAGGCCAGTCATCTTCACTCTGTCTAGGTTTGGAGAGGGACCTTAAGTGTAAAAATGGAAATCAAAACAAATAAGGGAAAGAAAATAGTTCAAAGAAAGCTGTCCAAGGAGAGAGGAAATGATAATATAAAAGCCATATACAGTCACACAAAAAGAAAATGTCTGCAAACAAGAAATAGCAGTCAGAGTCTTTAGTCTTATTAAATCATGGACATTTATAACCATTAAATATTCAATATTTCTCATCTATACCATGAGATGATGGGGTGGGTGCAAGGGTGCATTTCCCCTCAGAAGTAGTTCATATAGGGACTGGAGAGATGACTCAGAAGTTAAAAACACTGACTGCTTTTCCTAAATAACCAGGATTAAATTCCCAGCATCTATATTGTGGAACTGCGTAAGGGTATCCTGGTTCTTGGCTGGGCATGGGCCTGGAACATTGAGACTCCAAGGGAGAAATGGTGGGAGTTCGGCCACATCCCCAGAACCCAGGGTCCTGAAAAGCAGTCTAATCTCCATGGACCTACATTGTTCAGTCACGTAGGCCATTACAGCCCCTCCCAAAGTGCACAGGTAGAGGGTGTGACTACAGGCCTCAGGCCCTAGAGATTTACATACTAATGAAGACCAGAGGGCGGAGCCAATTAAACCGCCCCCAGAACCTCCCCTTTCTCCCTCCCTACTTAACTCAGGTCTGTTCTGAGTTTGTGGGGGGGGTACATCCAGATCCATCCACCATCTGCCATGATAATAAACCCTTTTGGAACCAAGGACTTCCTCGTGTCATTGGGCCTGCCATTGCCGAAGCTTCCAGCCTTTTGGAACTCCAGACTTTCTCCTGGATGTGGGACCCTCTGTGTGGAAGTCTCCAGACAGCCTCCCCCACTGTGGCCCTGTTTTCCCACACTATATGTTGGCTCAAAATGATCTATAACTCCAGCTCGTGAGGATCTGACACTTTTCTGGCCTCCATTGGCTCCAGTCACACACATGGGGCACAGACACACATGAAGCCAAAACACCCATATATATAAAATAATAATTTTTAAAAGTAGTCCATATATAATCTCTAAACTATTTCTGTGGTGCTTGGGAATTACATCTAAGGCCTCGAATGTGCTCTACCCTGGAGCTGTACTGCCTCTCTAAAAATACTTTCCAATCATAGTCTCTAGAGTAGAGATTTGGAGACTAGTTGTTGATTAGTTAAATATGAGGAACTCCACGTCCAAGAAGCAGGAGGTGAGAACTAGGGTAAAAGATCTGATGGATTTAGCTAATACAACTTCCATGAGTATCTGAGTCCTTAATCTTGGTAGGATTTATAAATTGGGAGATAGTTTAGAGTAAATTAAACAAAAAACGGAAGTGTAAAAAAAGGTGAATCTGAAGAGCCAAGTTAACACTCAACAAGGGAAGCACTCATTGAACCTATTCCCTTATATAGTAAACAAGGGAAGCACTCATTGAACATATTCCCTTATATAGTAAACAAAGGAAGCACTCATTGAACCTATTCCCTTATATAGTAAACAAGGGAAGCACTCATTGAACTATTCCCTTATATAGTAAACAAGGGAAGCAGTCATTGAACTATTCCCTTATATAGTAAACAAGGGAAGCACTCATTGAACCTATTCCCTTATATAGTAAACAAAGGAAGCACTCATTGAACCTACTCCCTTATATAGGTTAGGTTTGTGGGGCATGGCTTTTATATCTGATGTTCTGCTCGGAACATATCTTTGAACACTGTAATATAAGTGTTCAAAGAAAACTCATGTAAACTGGGGGAGAAAGGAACATGGATGTCTCTGTCATTTCTTCTCTTTCAAATCAGGTTTCAGCTGGGGCTTAAACTAACTAATCATCAGCATCCACAAACCTTAGTGTACTAGTTACTAGTTCATTTCTGTTGATATAACAAAACCTCCAAGATTGGATACTTTGTAACAAAGAGAGTTTACCTCCTTGTTCAGAGGAATGAAAAAAAATCAAACATTGGTAGCTTCACTGATTTGACTTCTTTCAGTGATTATGGATCAAAAGTAACTTGTGAAAGAAATCATTTTTGTTAACTTACAGCTCCAGAGGGAGGGCAGAACACATCTTCAACTGCAAGCAGAAAGCAGGGATTGCAAACTATAAATGAGAGTTAACAAGACCTTCTCCCAGTGATATACATCTCTAGCAAGGTCCCACCTCCTAAGGGTCCCACAGCCTTCCCAAACAGTGCCACCAATTGGGGACCATATATTCCAGTATGGGAGTCTATGCAGAACATTTCTCATTCAGGGGTCTGTAATCACTGTAAATCAGAAACCACTGGCATTGCCTAAGTCATCAACATTATTAATCTAGATTGCAGTACCTGAAATAAGGTTCAGGCATGAAGCCAACCAGTTAGTAAAGAAGGGGCAAAGGAGAAGGGGCCAGTAGTGTCATGGTAAGAGCTTTACATATTTTATCTCAACTAATCCTCATGGTAATACTATTGAGTGGATGTAATTATCTTCACGATTAAGATGAAGCTGAGAAGTTACTTAACGTCACTCAATAAAGAAAGAAGCTATGCAGAGCTGGGTTCTGTATACCATCCAATGGAATTCTGTTAATTTTCACAGTATGTTACAGGCACTGAGAAGAAAAACATAATGGACATGAACAAAGATGGGACGCTTATGGTAATATCGGAAGGATTAAACATTTTGAGGTGCAGTGGATCCTATACTAGTTCATTTCTGTTGATATAACAAAACCTCCAAGATTGGATACTTTGTAACAAAGAGATTTACCTCCTTGTTCAGAGGAATGAAAAAAATCAAACGTTGGTAGCTTTACTGATTTGGCTTCTAATGAGGGTTCACTTGACTGTGTCACATTCTGGTGGCTGGCATATAAAGAACACACAAAACTAAAAGAAATTATATTGTGTCCTACTTGGCTTTTCTATAATTGTAATAAACACCATAATGAAATACAAGTTGAGGAGGGAAGGGTTTATCTCAGCTTACATTTCTAGGTCACAAGCCATCATTGAGAGAAATCAGGGCAGGAAATCAAGACAAGAGCAATGAAAACAAGCTGCTTACAGGCTTGGTCCACTGACCACAGTGCCATACCAGATCAATCAATGGTCAATACTCTTCCTCATAGACATGGCCATAGGTCAATCTCATTTAGGAACCCTTCCAATTTGGACTCCCTCATATAACTCTGGGCTATGTTAAGTTGATGGCTGAAGCTTACTAGGATTTATGGTGAGACGAAAATCCAGAGACTGGGGAAAAGCCAGTCTTCCTGTTTCATAACAACTCTCTTGACAAGAACTGACCCAAGTTCACCTGAATCCCTTCAAGGGCACATTGCTAATGTTAGATTCCACTGAATGTTTTCACTGCTACAGTGAGGGCTGACTCAGACATAGGAACCCACAGGGACACAGTCAAACCACACTGTGGTAGTTTGAGTAATAAGTATGTCACTCATAATCTGGGCATTTGAATATTGGTCTCCAACATACAGTGCTGTTTGAAAGTCTTAGAAGATATGGCCTTGTGGGAGGATGTATGTCATGGAGGCAGAGCTTTGATAGTAAAGTGATTCGCAGCATTTTGAGTTTGTCTTCTCTGCTTTGTGTCTGCAATTCAAGATGTGAGCCGTCAGATCTCTATTGCTGCCACCATGGCTTTGCTCTACCATCATCAACTCTAGTCTTCTGGAACCATAAGCCCATATAAACCCTTTCATCTCTATGTTGCCTTGATCATGGTGTCTTATCATAGGAATAGAAGAGTCACTAGAGCATACACCCAAACCATAATGGTTTGCTTTGTTTCTTATGGAGAAATCCTCCTATAAAAATCTAGTGAGAAAATACTGGTCACATGTGAAAATGTGGCCATCAGAAGCATGTCATAATCTAATAAATAAAGATGACAGAACAGTTTGTGCTAGAAACAGTCACAAACTCCAGAGTACGTTTTCCATAGAGACAGAGGATCTGCTTGATAAGGAGGAAGGTTTTGCTAACATTAATTTCTGGGTAAACTAATCACAGTTAATCCCTTGTTCTGACAGATTCTGGGGCCCTGCAGGTAACAGGAAACAATAAGGGATATTTCCTGTAACAGAAAGACATTTCATTCCCAGCTACAATCACACTCAGAGGAAAGCAACCCTGCTCTGATGGTGACTGAAACCAAAGCAGCCATGTACTATATATGAGATTTGAAGTGTTAAAGGGGAATGTGGCTTGACTTTAGCCAGGTGGCAAGAAAGGGAAGAAGTCAGAGGTGATGCTTAAACTTTGGAGTTCTAGAAATAATAGGACTTCAAAATTTAGTGTTCAATGGAGATCAGAAATAAACAGGAAACACTATCATTCACACATGTGGTCAACTCAGTGACTTCCAAGGATAAGCCTGAAATAACATGCTCAGGTATGGCAGACACATTTCCTGTCCCCCCCCCACTATGTCATGCTTCAAATCGAATGACAGAGCATTTCCTCTCTCACATATCCCTGCTAGTCTCCATGCACCCTCAACTTGGATTTCCTTGGTAACAGGCAATTTAAAAAACCTCATGTCCCTATTTGCCCCATGCTCAAGATAGTTTTTTCTGTCAACTATATTGAGTTAGTATTATTTGGTTAGCACCCATGTATTTATTCCAGTTTCATCTCTGTGGTCTAGGTACCATCTATGCTGCAAGTATTTGAAGATGTTATACTATTTTCCTGTCACCTTGTATTATATTCAAGTGAGACCCACTAAGATATGTCACTGTAGGGGTGAAAAGGTGACTCAGCAGATAGAGGCACTTGCCATCAAACTCAATGGCCTGAGTTCAGTCTCTGAGATACTCATGGTAGGAAAGAACCAACTCCTGTAAGTTGTCTTATCTCTACATGTTCTTTGTGACAATTAAACAAATATAAAGATCAGTTTTTAAAAGAAATATCAATACAGATAGAGTCTTGGATGAGTTATTTATACCATGACTTAAGATACAGGCAGTCTGAGACTGCCCAAAAGTCATTATCTACACACATGGCACCAAAAACAGAAACACTGACCATTAAAAGTTGAAAGGGTTGGCAACCCCATAGGAAAAACAACAGTATTAACTAACCTGGAACCCTCAGAGCTCACAGAGACTAAGCCACCAACCAAAGAGCATACATGGGCTGGTCCATGGCCCACGGCACATATGTAGCAGAGAGCTGCCTTGTCTGGCCCTTTCAACTTCCTCAGCCCTGGGCAGTTGGTTATCTTTCCAGCCACAGTCACAATTTCCCTCTGGTGTCAAATGAGAGAGCTGTTGGTTCCTGCCAAGTCATGTGTACCACTACAGAGCTAGTAAAGTCAGGAATCTTTGAGAAGAATCTATAACCACCAGTTTACTAAACCAGCATAATCCCTAACTACATGATAGACATTTGTCCTTCTGCTTGCAGGTAAGGGTATTCTTACTCTGCATCAAGGAGACTTCTCTTTGCAACAGTTGGAGATTCTTAAAGAAAACCACAACCAATCAAAATGCAGTTTCATCTCTGTGGTCTAGGTACCATCTATGCTGCAAGTATTTGAAGATGTTATACTATTTTCCTGCCACTTGTATTATATTCACCTGCAAGTGAGCCCCACTAAGATATGTCACTGTAGGGGTCACTGAGCCCAGTCCCACAGTACATCTACAAAACAACTCCCCCACCTAAGGCTCAGAGAGCATTGTAGAAGTGTCAGAAAAGTTCTAAGAGCCAAAGGATGGGGAGTTTATTGTGTGATTGTATCTCCTAGGAATGTCAGAAATTACATCCACAAAGTCTCACCAACATGACAACCTAAACTTCACCTGAACAAGGATGACATCAACAGAGTAACAGGGAAAGCCCAGGGGGCCCCATCCCTACAAAAAAATACAGGCAACTCAAGAATGCCAAGAGCAGGAGACATGATCTAACCCAACAAAGAGCACTCAAACAGCCCTGAGAACATACACACAAATAACATATATATATATATATATATATATATATATATATATATGCATTTAACAACAATTCATTATAAAAAAGAGGTTATGAATTTGAAGAGAACAAGGAGGGGTATCTGAGAAGGTTTTAAAAGGGAAAGGTAAAATGATGCAATATATGATAATCTCAAAAAGGAAAAGAAATAATTTTTTAAAAATTAAAACTACACTCTTTTACAACTAATTCAGCTGGCACTGATGCTTGCTTGACAAGAAGCATGTCTATATATCTATAAAATCTTCAGAAAATCTTCCTACACAGTCTGACTTTGGACAATGACAGCTCCAGCACTGCCCGTGGTACCAAGCTGGGCGTAGGCCTGGGGGACTAAAGAAAGACTCAGACTCAGTGTGAGGATCGGGTGTGGGGCCATTCCAAGATGACGCCCGGACGGTTGCCAAGCACCTGACTTCCTTATACGCCCCTGGAGAGCCACGCCTCAGAGTGCACTGCCAGACTCTCTGCTATGTAAGATCAGGCCATCTGATGAACCATGCCTTGGACCAATTGAGAATGCCTTCATGGCAGGACCTGAGTGGTGCAGGCACAAGGATTTAAGGGTGGATGGAAAGAGACTCAGGGGCTTTAGCATGAAGTCAAGGTTCCTGAATAAACTGCTTTGAGAAGAACTTCGAGTGGTGTTGCTCCTTTCTGCAGGTTGGACTGAGAAGCGACAAGTGGTGGTCCATACAGAGATGTTCAGAACTCACTGCAGTCAGGGCAGCTAGCTGGTAAGTTCCCAGGTAAGAGGGATAAGGGCAAGTTCTTGGTAAAGAGACAATAAGGCTCCCGGTTGCAGGACAAGTTACACCAAGCACCATGGGGAACTCATCTTCCTCAGATTCTGTGAGCCAGGCTCTTCGGAGTCTGTTGAAAGCAAAAGGGATAGGACTAAAAGGGGTTACTGTTGAAAAATTTTGCAAGCCATAGATGAAGTCGTTCCATGGTTTTCAGTTTCAGGACATCTTATACTACCCAGCTGGGAGAAGTTAGGGAAGGATTTAAAATTCGTTGAAGAGCAAGGGGTGTTGCCCACAGGAGTTCTGCCCATGTGGAAATTGGTGAGATCTTGCATAGAGGATAAGGAAGAGAAATGCGCAGAGGAGCTGGCAAAGGGTAGCGAGGCCCTAGAGCAGCTAAGAGAGAAGCAATCTCAGAGATCAGATAATGGAGGAAGTTTAGATGAGGAGGAAGTCTCAGAAGATGAGCTTGAGAAGCTGGCACAGAGGTTTGAAGAAATGAAACTAAAAGTGGAACCTACGGTACCAGGCCCACTGCAGCCGCCTCTGTATGCTCCTAATGGAGCTTCTAGATGGAGTTTATGCCCTGACGTTTGGAGAGAGCTATGAGCTCAGTGCTTCCCTGTATTTCAGGATGCCCAAGGCAGTCGCTATCATGAGCCACTTGACTGGAAGGTTATCCAGAGACTGGCTAAGGGTGTCCAAGCTTATGGCACTAGTGCTGCCTACATAATATCTCAGTTGGAGTCTCTACACAGATATTGTATGACCCCCAGTGATTGGCAGAATCTAGCTAGAGCATGCTTATCTCCTGGTCAATACTTAGATTGGAAAGTCTATTTCGATGAATTTTCAGCAGAACAAGCTGCCATTAATAGTGCTAATGGCCAGCCAGCATGGAATCAGGATATGCTGCTGGGACAGGGCCTGTTCGCTAATCGACAAACCGCTTATCCTCTGCAAGTGTATGAGCAAATTAATATTTTGGGAACTAGAGCTTGGAAGTCGCTTCCCAATAGAGGAGAAGTGTCAGGGAACTTAACTAAGATTGTCCAAGGGCCGGCGGAGCCATTCGCCAATTTTGTAGCTAGAATGGTAGACGCAGTGGGAAGAATTTTTGGGGACCTGATACAGCATGCCATTATTAAAACAGCTAATTTTTGAACAGTTACTGGTGGCTCCAAAACTGGGTGTGAAGCATTTCTAGTTGCTGACTCTCAACCGGTGGTTGTGGAGTTTCCTTTGGCCTCCGCACAAGTTATAGAATTACAAATAGTGATTAAGGTTTTTGAACAGTTTAAATATCCTTTTAATTTAATATCAGATAGTCAATATATGGTGAATATTTTAAAGCATTTGGAGCTTGTTGGGAAAATAAATCTTAAATCTCCCATTGGAGAATTGCTTGTTAAATTGCAAGCCCTCATTTGGGGCAGAGAATTCCCTTTTTTGTTCAACATATTCGTGCCCATACTGGATTGCCAGGACCTCTAGCTGAAGGAAATGATGCAGTGGATAAAGCTTCCAAAGCCTGTATGGTTTTTTTTAGCTTCTTCTTTCATTGATTTGGCCTGAAATTTTCATACACAATTTCATGTAAACTCTAAGACCCTGTCTTCTCATTTTGGTATTTCCCGTGCAGAAGCGAGAGACATAGTAAAATCATACCAGTCCTGTGCTCCATTGTTACCACAAGTAAGCATAGGGGTCAACCCTCAAGGTTTGCACCCTCTACATGTGTGGCAAATAGATGTTACCCATTTTTCTGAGTTTGGGAAGTTAGAATATATTCATGTTTCTATAGATACTGCTTCTGGTGTTATGTTTGCCTACCCGCATTCGGGAGAAAAGGCACGCCATGTTATTGCACATTGCTTTGAAGCTTGGGGTGCATGGGGCATGACAAAAGAATTGAAAACCAATAATGGGCCAGCCTATACTTCTGCCTCCTTTACAACCTTTTGTAAAATGATGGGAGTCCATCTGACTCATGGCCTGCCATATAATCCTCAAGGCCAAGGGATTATTGAGCGAGTTCATCATACCCTGAAGGAATGTCTTTTTAAACAAAAAGGGAGAATTGCCTCTGGCCGATCGCCAAAAGAAAGATTAGCCATAGCTCTTTTTACCTTAAATTTTTTGACTGAAGATAAGCAGGGGCACTAGGCTGCCGATCGCCATGCTGATCCTGATTCCTCCAATAAAGGCATGGTGATGTAGAAAATGTCTTGACAGGCTGCTGGAATGGCCCTGATCCTGTGTTGGTTTGGGTGAGAGGTTCTGTTTGTGTGTTTCCCCAGCAGCAATAATTGCAGCCATCACTGTGTCTGCCACTGCGCTACAGCAGCAGCAGTCGCCCTGACACAACAGTTAAGATCGCGACTGCTTTGATAATCTGTCCTCAGGGTTGCGGAGGCCTTGGACATTCAGGGTGGTATTAATAGCCAATTAAAAGCAGACATTTTGTTGGTAAATCAAAGAGTGATTTACTTCAAGAATAGGTAGATGTACTTATGGAATTGGCACAAGTAGGCTGCCAATAGAAGTTAATACTAGGGCTATGTGTCACCTCCTCATTTCAATACTTGTAATTGTTGACTTCTGCTATCTTCACGCGAATGTAAGCCTGATGACTAGCCAAGAGTAATTTGTCCAGACAACTTTTCTCAAGTCCTACTTCACGACTGTTGAAACTGTCATGAGCCAATGGATTGGCTTTACAGCTTGCTGAAAAGAGACTTTGACAGTGCTGTCGAATCCACATTAATTCTACCAAAAAGTATCAAGAGATCCCTCCTGGCCTACCGGACTGTCAGTTGTATACTTCAAGCAATGTCACATATGAAGGAATGGCCGGGATTTGGGGGGGTGGCCTTGTGTCGCTCTCATCAGTTGCTAGCGTCTGGTGATGTGCAACATGAGACTCGACAACTAAGATCAGGCCTTAATGATACAGCTTGCAGCAGTGGAATGGAACAATCTCTCAAGTGTGGCTGGCATGCTAAGAAGTAGTCAGTGACAGGTAGACTCCTGGCATGTTAAACAGACGGACAACAGCTGTTTGCTCCAATGACAGATAAGGAACATTGCGATGGCACAAGCAGATTCTCTCGCCAAATATTAAGGGGAATTGTGAGAGAGTGTGGCGCCATTCCATGACGCCGGACGTTGCCAGCATGACTTCCTTATATGCCCCTGAAGAGCACGTCCTCAGAGTACACTGCGCAGACTCTCTGCTACATAAGATCAGGCCATCTGATGAACCATGCCTTGGACCAATTGAGAATGCCTTCATGGCAGGACCTGAGTGGTGCAGGCACAAGGATTTAAGGGTGGATGGAAAGAGACTCGGGGCTTTTGCATGAAGTTAAGGTTCCTGAATAAACTGCTTTGAGAAGAACTTCGCATGGTGTTGCTCCTTTCTGCAGGTTGGACTGAGAAGCAACAACTCGGATCATCTGTTGTGAGAGAATGCCAAAACTTACTGGGCAGGTTCAATATGTATACACCAAGCCAGGGAAGGAAAAATACAAACTCAGGAAAAAAACAGGAACTCAACAGGGGGCAATAGGATGTCAATTGTAAATTCCCTTCCAAGGGTCCCATGCCTTAGTCAGGATGTTTTGATCCTAGAGGAACCGCAGAATGTTACTTATTAGACAGCAGCATACAGAAAGGCTCAGCCAGGGCATAGCAGCCCTTCAGGGTCCTACAGGACAAAAGTTTCTGTTTGTCATTTTAAGCTTTTATCCCTGTGCTAAGTCTTTTCAACTTTCAATCAGTTTTTCCTTCAGGTAGTTTCCAATCTTGATTGATTATCGAAATATATTTCTTTAGTTCTCTGGGAGTAAATTTCAAAGCAGACTATGTAGAGTCAGGATAAGAAATAGATTATACAGGGCCTTCAGTGCTTGTCAACCAGTAACAAGGAGTGTGTGTGTTCAAATTTCTTGGGAAATTAGACCAAAATATACACATTAGGACTACTGCCTTGGCTATTTTGGTCTTGAGGTGAACTTTTTGGTGAGTAAAATCTGTCCAAGTAATTTTGGGATACCTCCTAAACAAGAATCATTATTTCCTCTTAGTTTTATCCATGGCAATCTTAGACAATTCAGGCCATTTCTGTTTTGTATCTGCCAGTCACTTTGTTTGTTTTGTTATTTTAAAGCCTTAGCTAGCTTCGAAATTTCTGTGTAACGCACACTGGCCAAGAACTTGCAGTAATCTTACTGCTTCTGGCTCCCAAATGGTAAGATTAGAGTCACGTGCCACCACGTTTGGTATCAGACATTGATTCACAGTGTAACTGTGACTCCATCACAGGGGAGTGAAGACTTCTAAGGGAAATACTACAGTGAAAGAAGAGTGAGGAGCAGGGGATCCAATAGTGAAGAGTGCTCACACTGAGAATATAAACCTGCTCATGGCTAGAAAAGTCAGTGCAGAGCTGCTGGGTTGAGGACAGGGCCCAAGGTTGTAAAATGGGCCATTAAGACACAGAGAAGAAAGGTGAAACCACAGTAGATCTCTTCTGATCTGGCCCCAGCTCAGTTGTTCACCTTTCTCCAGAGTATTTAAGGGAGCAGAGAATCTGAACCAAGTCCCTGTTCTTCCCTCCAGCCTTTCAGAACCTAATTTAAGTTCCTTGAATAAAATATGGAGGCTATTATCTTCTAGCTAATGTAATCACTTTACCTTAGGTATTGAATTTTTGCAGATGTTTGCAATGAAAGGTTCTTTCTTATCATACAAGATCCAAGCAGACTCAGACCCACATCTAAGGACTGTACAGTTAACTCTGGTATCACATTGCCTCTCTTTAAAAAGTTTCACAATGATACCAAGGAAAACAATTGACTCTCTTATAGAAGGAGCAGCAGAGTCCAAGTAAAGTCTTGGGAAGATAAGAAAGAACCAGGAAGTATTGCAATTCAGTAAAGAGGTTAACAGGAGGCAATACATGACATTATTGCTTTTTAGAGACTAATGTCTCACTACAAGTCACATTTACCATGCATCACAATATTATTTATTTATCTATTTACTTATTTATTTACTTATTTATTATTTATCTATTGTGGTACAAGAACCTAGAGCTTTGCACATGCTAGGAAGGACTCTAGTACTGAATACCCCTGCCATTCCCTGCACTTTAAAGTATGAAATACACGTTTTGATGGTGAAGTGCTTATAATACTACAGTGTGATCTGTGATTGCTTTAGGAGGCAATGTTCTGAGGAATCTGGAATACTTAAGAGCTGAAGATGGTGAAAGAGCATAAGAGAGCTTGACAAATGGTATTGGTGACTGCTGACTTACAGCGGTGGTGGGGTGGGAGTGGGAGAGAGAGGGAAAGGGAGAGGGAGAGGGGAGAGAGGGAGAGAGAGAGAGAGAGAGAGAGAGAGAGAGAGAGAGAGAGAGAGGGCCCAAATAACATCCTAGACAGAAAGCCATAAAAAGAAACTCTTAAAAATTGTGCTAAGAATGCCAAAGTGTAGCTCTCTCCACAGTTGATGGCTTCTGATGGGGGTGTGGGTGAGGAAGGACCCAGTTTTCTTTTGGGGGCTGGCCACCATGGAGTTTGACTGTGTTTCAGTGAGGATATGAGCAACACAAAGTGTAGGTCACAAGCTGGGGTTTAGGGGGCAGACCTGGGAGAACTGCGAAGTGAGTACATTTGGGGGTAGGTAGGTAGGTGCATAGATAGATAGATGATAGATAGGTAGATAGATAGATAGATAGATAGATAGATAGATAGATAGATAATATTGACAAAAGATGTCTCACCAAGCTCAGAAATTGTATCATGAATAAAGACTCTGTGAAGGCTCTACTGGCCCTTTACTGTCCTTCTGTGGTATTCCTCAGCTCATAAATACTCACCCTCTGGGATAGAATGGAGTTCAATGGTTTCTATTGGTTTATTATCAGGAGAGAAATGTCTTAACACTTTATTCTGAGTACTATCAAACATATCGGATTAAATCCCCTTTCTTTCCATGTGTTGGTTTGAATAACTGCCCTGGATAGTTTCTGAATCCAGAAATAATTAGCACTGAAGCCATGGGAACCTGGGTTTTTCAAGGGCTCTTTCAGGCTGATTGGCTCACTTATAAGATAAGAGCATTTGCAGCCCTTCAGGAAGCAAGAAGCGTCTCCCCCTGAGACTCTCATATGAACATGTTTAAATACATTGACATTTCTAGGTTATAGTACCTTTGGTCCTAATGAAGAGAAATTAAATACTCATTGGCAAAAGAGAACCTTTGCTCACAACATCTGATATTGAACCTACCCAGAAAGAACGCTAGTTCAGCTTTAGTCTGAATTGAACTAAAAAAGAAATCCAATCATGTTTAAGCTGCCAGCTTTTTTTTTTTTTTTTTTTTTCGAGACAGGGTTTCTCTGTGTAGCCCTGGCTATCCTGGAACTCACTCTGTAGACCAGGCTAGCCTCGAACTCAGAAATCCACCTGCCTCTACCTCCCAAGTGCTGGGATTAAAGGTGTGTGCCACCACCGCCTGACAGCTACCAGCTTTCAAAAGACTGATTTATCATTGCCCTAATATATTTTGTAGGCAGGGAAGATTGTAGATGGAAGGTTTTGTGGTTGGGTTGGGGTTTATCTTTCTCTTCTAGTATCCTGCAGAGAATCTTTCTGTGTCATAGACACTAGAATATGGGAGTGAATGTTCTGTATTGGCACCAGCTCAACCTCTCCATGTTCAATGAGTTGTATAGATGTTGTCTTCAGCAATGAGGCCCTGTTATCAGTTTCTGGGAGACCAACCTATTGTCTTAGCAACAGCATTGGCCCATTGGGAATTTCCATGGGCTTCAGCCAACAACTAATTGGAAGATGCCTAGTCCCCACACTGAAAGCTTCGTTTGGTGGCAAGAGATGAGCAGTTGGAACTCCATCTCTCTCATTATTTGGAGACTTCATCAGGATTGCCTTCATATATTACAGGAAGTTTTGCTACATTAAGTCTCCATACAGTCCTTCAAATGTCCTCTAACTCTGTCTATCCACTTCTTCCCTCATCAATCTCTTCCTACTCCACCTTCCTACTTGATTCACCTGGCTCCAGTCCACCTATAAAATCTATTCTATTTTTCCCTCCTAGAGAGATCCATGTGTCCCCTAGTCCCTTCTTCTGTGCCTAACCTCTCTGGATGTATGGACTGTAGCCTGATTATCATTTATTTAATGGGTAATATCCAGCTATAAGTAAGTACATCCCATATTTATCTTCCTAGATCTGGGTTACCTCACTCAGGATGATCTTTTTCTAGTTCTATTTTTCCAACAAGTTTCATGACATCACTTAAGAGCTGAATCTTGTGTAAATGTACCACATTTTCTTTATCATGGTTTTTGCAGGATTAGGACAATGGTGTGCAAAACCTGGTAGGAGTTTTATCACAGAGAGTGAGAGATCTTAGAACACTCAGCTCTAGACAAAATGTCTCCATCAAATTCCTCTACTTAGGGCTCAGGGAACCCGCAGGAAGATGAAGCAGGAAAAGTATAAGAACCCCAGGGGGATAGAGGATGCTAGAGAACAAGGCCCTCTAAAGCAACTGAGCAAAGTTCATGGGAATTCACAGAGACTGAAGTAGCATACACAGGCCCTATATAGGTCTGCACCAGGTACTCTACATATATGTTGTAGCTTTCAGTTTAGTGTTTTATGTGATTCCTGGGTGTGTACACTGAGCTGGTTTCTGCTTTTGCCTTCTCTTAGGCTCTTTTCCTTCTGCTGGTTGGCCTTTGTCCAACTTTGATGTGATAGTTTTTATTTTAACATCTTAATAGATTTTAATTTGTTTTGTTGTTTTGTTATGTCTTAGGAGCTTGTTCTTTCCTAAGAGTGATAGAAGAGGAATGGACCAGATGGAAGAGGAGGTGGAGAGGAGCTGAGTGGAGCAGAGGAAGGGAAAACTGTAATAAGTATATATTGTATAATAAGAGTATACTTTCAGTAAAAGGGGAAAATACATATAAAATAAATATTTTAATTTATTTTTTTAAAAAAATATAATTCCTATTTGAAGGATATCTCCATTACATGGTTAGAAATAAGAACAGATACTTAAAAGAATTACCTTTCAGTAATGGGGAATTTCTTCAATCCTGTTTCTCTCTCTCTCTCTCTCTCTCTCTCTCTCTCTCCTCTCTCTCTTCTCTCTCTCTCATAGTCCAGACTGCCCTCCAACTTGCTGTGTAATCATCAAAACTTGCATGCCAATTCTCCCACCTCTACGTACTACATGCTTGGACCACAGGCAGTGCTGGGGAATCAACCTAGGGTCTCTTCTGTTCTGGGCAAGCACTCTTCCAACTGATCTCTATCCCCAGCCACTCAAGCCAAAATCTTTGTCAACCTCCTTCTCTTGACACTTTCTTGGGACATTTATCTTACTCTATTGTGACAGTTAATGGTAACTTTGACACCCATGATGTCAAACCTTTCCTGCAGAGATTTGATTTCAGCAATGATGTGCAATATTCTTTGGGAAAAATCTTTGTTCTATAATTTATGAAAAAAAATTAATGTTGTCCTTTCCTTTTTCTAGGCATACAAAATATGTAAAATATTTGCATGCAGTAAAACTAAGTTATGATAAACAACTAAGAGTCCAGAGTTTAGGAAAGGTCTTCCCCATGTATGTATTATATCATTAGAATAGAACTTGAGAAATTAAATTGTGTGTTAGTAAAATGAAACATAGCTACCAGGTTATTTCACAATATATATTCCCTGAGCACATTTATAAATTGATAAATTTATAAATTCCCAATAGAACCTCAAGGAGGTTGTTAATGTTACTTCACAAGCAAGACTGTGGAATCTTTGTTGATATGAGAACATCCTGAGAAAGAGTTGCACTTCTAATACACTACAATTTTTCTCTTACTGTGTTTTAAGAGCCAGAGGCTAGGGGTGTAACTCAGGGGTTCAGCATTTGTCATGTATGCTTGTGGGTGGTTCTGCGTTTCTTCCCAGACTGAAAACAAAGCAAAGCAAGCTACCTAACTATAACCTAATCAATTCCTTTGTTCTTCAGAGCATGTACATTATTCCTAGATTCAATCAATATAACCTCAAAGCTTTCATTTGTCAAATAATTTTCTCTTTGTCCTTTTTTTTTTCCCTAATAACAAAATCCTTCCTGGAGTCGATGGCACCTTTCCTGGGCTGTCATTATCTCATTTGTCTGAAGCCTCCAAATGCTGAGTGCAATCATTTGGCAGTGTAGAGACCATAGGTACAAGAAATGAGCCTTTAACGTTGATGATGTCTGAATTGGCTTTGGCACAATGGTGCTAGTCTGGTCATATGGGAAAGGGGTGGAGGGACATAGGGAAGATAGAGAGGGTTTAAGATGGAAACAAATATTCATGACGTTCTGTACAAATGCCATAGGTGTGAAACAGACTACAGGTGACAGTGAGGCCATTGACTTACATGTTTATTTGTGTGAGTCAGGGTTTTACTATGTAGCCCTGACTAAACATGAAACTCTTTATATAGACCATGCTGACCTCAAATTCACAGAAATCCATCTGCCTCTGCCTCCTGGGTGCTGAGATTAAAGGAATATACTGCTACACCTAGGCCAACTCACATGGTTATAACAAGTCTTATATGTTGTTTTTGGAGTTTATGTTCTATTATTAAAGCAATAGGCCCTATTAGAGGGTCTTAAGTAAAAAGACAAAAAATAAAACAACAAAAAAATCCAACTTTTAAAAAACTCACTGTCATATGGCCTAATGTTATAAAAGGGAAGAGATTAGTCTTATGAGCCCACTCCAGCATCCTAGATGAGAAAGATAGTGTTCAAGACTAATGTAGAATGGAGCGGTGTGGTGGCTTCATGCAGTTATAAGGGAGGTAAAATAGAAAATGCTCTGTACTCAGAAGAGACACATATTCATCCATTGGTAAAAAGAGAAAGGGAGACCTGGGTCTGTAGTTTGAGCAATCAAGGAGACAAATCTCTGAACTTTGGGCTATGGAAAAGAACAGATACCAGAAAGGAGCTAGGAAAAGGTCAGCAGCAGCATCCTTCCAGCAGAAGGCAAGACAGTAGGAAGTCTGGATGTGGAGTCAATGCCAGAGACCTCCAGGTCCATGATCCAGAGTCACAATTGTCAATGCATAGAGGATCATTAAGGCCTTGGAAGTAGCTGGAGGTGGAGGAATATTGGGACTCAACTTGTAGAAGGTCACATTTCAGAGGTAGGCAAAGGAAGTAGAGTCCTTAGGCTGACAGAGATGGGAAGAAATAAGAAAGGTGAGGTGTCACAGAGGTGAGAGACTACTGTGGAGATGCAGGTCTCCAGCAGTATCGGGTGCTGGATAGTCTGTAAAGACCCAGAGGTTCTCAAGTTGATACGTGAACTTAATGACTTCCAGACGTGGTAGAGCAAAAGGGTGAAATCAAGAAGCTGATTTATCTACAAAGGCAAGAGAGAAAAAATAGGCTCTGAATTTATGCTTTATATATTTTAGTATAGAAGAATTTTGAGGTGTTGAGAATGACAACCATTTTTCTAAAAATCCATATATAGTCTACTCATTTAAACATTAGAATATTAGAAAAATTAAAGAATTGAAAGTAATCTTAACTGCAAATTCTAGTGGTTGGAGAGCTGGCCCAGTGTTACAAATGAGTGTTACTTTTAGGAGGGTCTCACATTTTGTTTCCAGGAACCACATAGGGCAGCTCACAACCACCCATAACTTCAGTTGCAGGGAATTCATGCCCATTTGGATCTATAAGCATTTATACCCAGAAATGTACACATAATTAAAAATTAAAATAAATCTAAAATTCTTATCTACTGTAAGCACAGATCCCATAAAGGCCCGTCCAGACTCTGTTAGGACACAGTATCTTACCATGTCCAGAAGTTGCTCTGTTCAACAACCCTGTGGTAGAAAAGCACCTTCATGCTTTTCTTTTTTTCTTGAGACAAGGTCTTGGACTGCCTAAAACTGAGCCCCACAATCCCCAGTGCTGGGATTAGAGCTGTAAGCAACCCATACTATGTGAAAATTTCTTGTTCAAAGTGATACATATGCCTTGCTGTGATATAAAGGGCCCTCAGGGAACTCCAGTTCTGTCCTCTAGTGTTGTATGTACATAGAACTATCCTGTGTCCAGTCTTGAACAGGATTTATGTGTCACAGAGAGGTAGAGAGTCCACTGTCCTCAAATGCACAATTTATTGTTCACACATAAAAAGAGGAAACAGCTCACAACAAAGCTAACAACCTAACAGTCTAGCTCGAATGACATCAGTCTTCAGAGGTGGCACTCACTCATGGGCATTAAGGAAAGGTGCCACAAGCAGGTCACAAGTCCAGCTGCCATGTACACAGCAAGCCAGCATGTCCAAACTCCCTGGGGAGGGAAGGGCAGTAAGTAGATGCTGGCTCCAGCTCCATGAGAGAGATGTTTATTGAGAAGGATGAAGGATAACTGCTCAAGGCTGCAGGTGTGCTTGGCCAGGCCAACCAGGGTGTCAGTGTTGGGCACTCAGGAAAGAGCTAAGCAAGGCAGGAGATGTTAGCAGGAAACACGGTCATAGGTAGGCTCTTTTGTTCTTATACGGTATAAGGCCCATGTGTGCTGTGGCACACTGGAGACCCAAACATCTCCTGAGTTGCCTAGAGCCTGTTTTTTGTTTGTTTGTATTTATGGCCATTCAAAGGAGTATCTTGTCTGTGCAGACATTTTGGGTCCTATTCTGACTGGTGCTGACAGCCTGCTCCCAGGTTGTTGCTGATTACACCCAGGTGCTGGAGTCTGGTGTCAGGATGGTTGAGCAAGAGTGCTCCATCTTTGTTTTCTATTCTACGTTCACTTCACAACCTTGGGGTTCCAGCCTGAAGAGCTCACCCAGCTCTGCTCTGAGGAGATGCTCCTTTATGAATGTCCATTTTAAAGAGTCATGCATACAGCTACGTCACTTAAAGTAACTTTCCAAATTTCACATTGTCAACATTGAATTCAGCCAGGATTTTATCGTAACCTAGGATCTGGATTTCTGTAAACACAGCATGAACTCATTGTCAAATAACAAGGAGAAAAGAGCCAGACTCTTTGCTTTGACAACTATGGCATGGAGTCTAGTGACTTACTATAAGGGAACACTCAGGTGTTCTAATGCCTCTTGAGAGAGCTGGTTGTCATAGGTATAATGACGTGTGGTTGTCTTCTTTTGTTCATAAATTCAGCAGCATGACTAGCTTCTTACAGCATCCATATTAGGTCATGAGGAATTCAGCAAGGCTCTCAAGCTCAATTCCAAGGAACTCAGCCTGATCCTCGTGTTCATTCCTGCTGCCATAGGTCTGAAGTCAAGGAATTATCTAATGTGTCATGAAAACGTTTTTCTTAGTGTGCTCTTTGGTAAGTATTTTTAAATCCCCTTTTCAGGCCATAGGCCTTCTAAGGACATGTGTGTTAACATCGTTAAGTACCATTTTCCTAAGAAATCACAGTGACTTGTAACTGAAAGTGTCTCTCTAGTAAATGTAGAACAGAGTATTTTTTTCCACCATCCATATCTTTAGCCATTTTCATGCCTTTCCCATTCAAAAAAATATGTAATGAGTTACTCCATGTTTTAGGCACTATGTCAGGTTTACAAGATTAGACAGTCAACAAAACCTCCAAGATTCCTGTCTTAAGACACATTCAGAAAGAGAGAGAGAGACAGAGACAGGCACAGAGACAGAGACAGAAAAAGTTATAGACAAAAATAGAGACAGAGACAGAAAAAAGAGAGACAGAGACAAAGAGACAGACAGACACAGACACAGAGGAGGGATGTAAATTGTCCAAGAAAACCCATACAGCCATGGTAAGGGAAAGCTGAGGTGAGTCTGATGATGGATAGAAACAAGGAATTTTAATGATCTTGGATAGCATGAAGCTGAATTTAGTTTGAAGAATCAGATAAACAAAATGGCATTAAGTTGAGACAGAAAGCATGAGTAGGTGTTTTAATTTGTGTTTGTTTCTGTTGTCATTCTTGGTTGTCTGTTTTCTAGAGGAGAAGTGTGAAGTGTTTCAGACAGAAAGAGCACAGAGTAGTTTATTCAAAGATTCTAGAGCCATTTTTAACCTTAGAACAGTTGTCTGTTTTGTCCCTATGGAATTGTCTTTTGAGAAGCTTTGTTTGATCTACACAAATATAAGACATGTAAAAATCAGATAGCAAATAACTTCTTCAGGTTTTTTTTTTTTTAACTCTATTCTTTAGCTTTTAAATAAACACAGCTTACAGCATCACATGGATAAAACCCAGGATCCTAGTGACAACAGCAATTTAAGCCACTGTTATAAACCTGCCTCAGCTGGAGGAAATCTGAAGAAAAGTGACGTGTTCTTCTGTTTATTATTGTTAATTTAATTATTATTAATAATAGTTTATTGTAAAGCACTTGCAAAAAATAATAGTGATTATTTAAAGTTATTTTGCCAAAGACCATGAAACACTTAGGCATGAATCCTGGACATTAGACTGTAGATCATCTTTAAAGATGTCTTAGAAGTTATGAGCAACCAAAACTGAAGGAATACATTTCCTATCTATATTGTTGCTACCAATGTCATCTAAAAACACCATTTTTTCTTTTATAACCTAATGCACAGCCTTCTAGAGAGGAGTGGAGGGCCTTATCTTTGGAAGGCATTCTAGTCAAAACCTGCATATCTTCAGACATGACCTCAAGACAAAACAATGTGAGGTAAAATCATATTAGGGTGACCTACATTCTAGTGTGCTCATCAGAGTTGGCTTCATGGACAATCTGTAGAGCCAGGGGCTCCCAGTTCTGAGAAGGACTCTGAATTTGTCTTATTGTCTTATACTCTTGGCCTCCACACTGATGACTGAATTATGGGCACACATTTCCATTTGGCTGGTGTGCTGTTTGGCAGCTTGGTGTCTTTATTTAAGCACAAGGGCCATCTGTTCATTTCCTTTGCTGTGGCATCTGGTATTAAAACTCAGGCCTCTAGTCAGCCGAGTCATTCTTTCCACACTGGCTTTATAGTTCTTAGATGAAATGCTTTGTGCAGTCACAGGACAGAAAATTCCCAGCTCCTTGACTTTGTGGACAAAAATATTTCTAGAATCCACTGAGCATGATGTAGTTTGTTTTCATGTGCCCAACAACTAACATTGGCATGAAGATCTAGTCTCTGAATCTCCTTAACACCTTGTTGTCAACATATTTGGGGTTGGACATATTGATTTAAATCAGTGGTTCTCAGTTTTCCTAAAGATGTGACCCTTTATTTTAGTTCCTCATGTTGTGATGACCCCAAACTATGAAGTTATTTTTTTGATACTTCATAACTTTGCTGTTATGAATTATAATGTAAATATCTGGCATGCAAGATATCTGACATACAACTCTCAAAGGGGTTGTGGCCCACAGGTTGAGAATCACTGTTTTAAATGGTTGGATAAACATTTCCTCTTCTTCCTCCTCTTCCTCCTCTTCCTTCTCTTCTTCCTCTTGCTCTTCCTCCTCTTCCTTCTCCTCTTTCTCTTCCTCCTCTTCTTCTTCCTCCTCCATGAAATTGAGCTTCCCAGTGGTCTGAGAGTGAGCAACCATGATGTCCTGTGAGAGATGGCAGCTTCCTTTATGGTCTGCATCACTAGGAAGACCACATTTACATTTTTACTCAGCCCCAGGCATGTGTAGCAGGCTCTGTGTGAACATGAACATACTACTTATTGAGATTTTATCACGTATTAAGCATTGAACTGATGGCCTTACGTTATTGTATCTAATGCTCTTTATAACCCTGAAACGAAGTAATTAATAACCCAACTTTACAGATGAAGAAATTGTGGTTTCAAAAGGTTACATGATGTAACAAGATAGCTAGCAGGAACAGAAACTCAAATTAATAACTGCCTTGCCCAAGTCCCATGGGCCTTCTGTTCTGCAGTGGTGAGGTTTACAAAATATCCAGAGGTCAGAAGAACAGCTGTCAGGTTCTGTCTTAGGAAAGTAATGATTCTGCTGATCCCACATGACCAACAGTGGACAACTTCCTAG
Source organism: Mastomys natalensis (assembly GCA_021653895.1). NCBI lineage: Eukaryota > Metazoa > Chordata > Mammalia > Rodentia > Muridae > Mastomys > Mastomys natalensis. The sequence continues at coordinate 796,017 of JAJTUV010000708.1, forward strand.
AGGACAACCCAGCATAAAGTCATATTTAAATTGCTACTGCTTTACACATGAACAAATCCCCAGAACTAGCATGGTGTTTATGTGGACTATGAAGCTGGATGGGATCTAGAATCAGCTTGGAAACAAATCTCTGGGCAGGTCTGGGAGACTTTTTTGTAGTAGGTTAATTAGAAGGGAAGATACATCCTAACTGCAGTCTAATACAAAGGAGGGAATTCAAGGGACCATGAGCCCTCATTGCTCTCTGACTGTGCGTGCAATGTGACCAGCCTGCCTCCAGCTCCACTGCCATGCCTTCTCCGCCATAATGAAATTGTCCCCTCAAACCACAAGCCAGACAAACTTTCCTAAAGGACCTACTTTCAATGCTCTTTTAGATCATTACTTTGTGCCAATGTTGCCTTCTATAAAGTGAGCATAGCTGAGCCTTCCTAGAGGCCTGAAGAAACTGACAGGAACCCAGTTTCCATTTTTTCCCATTTCAAACTATTAATTTATTTTCAGTCTTCCTTGATAGCTGACTGTGCAATAACTTGGGCATCATATCTGTGGTTTTATTACAGGGTCTGTCTGTGATGATTAGCGTTGATTGAACTTGGCATGATCTGGAAGCACCTAGTGGCAAGTCCCCAGGTATATTGGTGAAGGATCACCTTATGTTGTTTGAGTTGGGAAGACCACTCAAAAAGTGGGTGGCACCTGTGTCCTGGACTGACTTAAGATGGGAAATCTAGAAGGAAATTTGTGTTATCTCTCTCTGATTCCTGACTGGAAAGTTGATGTGACTGCTTCAGGCTCCTGCTGCCATAACCTCCTCGACACGGTGGACTACACCCTGGAATTATGAGACAAAATAGGTACTCCCATTCTTAAGTTGTTTCTGTGAGAGTATTCTATTACCAACAGAACAAGTGACTAATACACCACCTTAGACCTGAGCAACCATGACACCCATGTGTGTGTAAGCAGCACCAATGAGATTTCAAAGCCTCCAAAGACCCTTAAAAGAGTTAGGCGTGGTAACACACACCTATAATCCCAACCCACGGGAGGCTGAAGCAGGATGATCATTTGTTTGAGGCTAACAGAGGTTACATAGTGAGGCTCTGTCTAGAAGGGAAAAAAAGGACTCATGAGAGAAAATCCAGTAGTATCCTAAATGACCCACTGTCCCAGGATGCCATGTATCATTTGATCATAAGTACTGTCTTGGTTAGAGTTTTACTGCTGTGAACAGACACCTGACCAAGGCAACTCTTAAAAGAACAACGTTTAATTGGGGCTGGCTTACAGGTTCAGAGGTTCAGTCCATTATCATCAAGGCAGGAGCATGGCAGACTCTAGGCAGGCATGGTGCAGGAGGAGCTGAAGTTCTACATCTTCATCAGAAGGCTGCTAGTAGGCTGTCTCCCACATAGGAGGAGGGTCTCATTGCCCACCCCAGCAGTTACATACTTCCTCCAACAAGGCCACACCTAAGAATAGTGCCACTCCCTGGGCCAAGCATATCCAAATCACCACAGGTGGTTTACTACCTGCATCTAGGATGTTAGCCTAGGGGTGACATGACTTTCTTGGAAAATTGAGTGCATTGGTGCTAAGTTTTGGCACAGAATACAAAGATGAGGAAAAGGTTAGGGAGGTATGCTCAGTGGGAAAAAGTAAGTAACTTAAAACAATTATTTTCAAGGGAAAATATAGATAAATATATAATATTTACCTATGAAGGTCCCAGTACTGTGTTAGCAGCCTGGAAGAGGCAACACACACACACACACACACACACAAACATACACAACACCACACACAACATATAAATATACTTACATACACACACATACAAACACACATACCATACACACGGTCTTAGTTATTTTTCTATTGCTTTGACTAAACACCATGACTAAGGCAACTTATAAAGTATTTGGTGTATAGTTTCAGGGCTTAGAAGTTAAGATGGGGAGCAAAGGCATGGTGGTAGAAAACTGAAAACTCACATCCTCATCTACAAGCAAAAGGCACATGGGAATGGCATGGATCTTTGAAACCTCAAAGCCAACCTCTTCCAACAAGATCATACTCCCAAATCCTTTCCAAATGTTCCACCAAGTGGGGACAAAAAACTGAAATACATAAGCCTACGAGGGCCCTTCTCCTTAAAGCCTCCACATTTTACAACGTGTATCCCATAGGCATATGGCTATGTCATAATAAAAATGCATTTACTCCAACTTCAAAAGTCCCCCACAGTCTTTCAGTCCCAACATGTTTAAATTTCCAAAGTTCAAAGTCTCTTCTCTGACTCAAGGGAGACTTTTAGTTGTAAATTTTGGAACCCCAAAACCAAATTACATACTTCCAATGCATGATGGCATAGGATGTACATTAGCATCCCAAAACAGAACAATGAAGGCATAGTAAAGAAATACTAGACCAAGTGTCTCAGTGTTTGTGAACAGACACCGTGAGCACAACAATTCTTGTAAAGGAACACGGGGGCTTCTTACCGTTTCAGATGTTTAGTCCATTATCAGCATTGCAGGAAAAATGGCAGCATGCAGGCAGGCATGTTGCTGGAGAAGGAGCTGAGAGTTTTATACCAGGATCCATAGACATCAGGAAGAGAGAGACACACAGGCTGGTTTGAGCTTTTGAAGCCTAAAAGCCCATCCCAGTGATACAGGTCCTCCAACAAGACCATGCCTACTCCAAGGCCACACCTCCCAGTCCTCCCTCCAGAAGTACCACTCCCTGGTGAATAAGCATCCAAATATATGAGCCTATTGAACATTCTTATGCCAAACCACTACACAAGGTAAGACTCAAAGCCAGCAGCATGGCAGACTCCAAATCCTATATATAGCTCTGTGTCTGATGCCAAAGGCTTGGATGACTCCACCCCCACCATATCCTACACACACCACACCACATATATAACTGCACACAACACACGAGACACATACTGCTGTACACACTGCAATACATGCACACCAACATGCTATACCACACACTACATATTACACATCTGTCACATTATACATATACACAAATCACTATACCACATAATATACTGTCATACTGCATACTATGTATCACATATACTTGCATACACCAACACACACACACACACACACATCCCTACCTCTACTCCATTCCACAAGTAATTGTGTTTCATTGCCCTACATCCTTCAGAGGGCTGTACTTGGTGACAGTATCAGTAAGTCAGAAACATTTAAATTAAGATGTATTAGTAGGCTTTTAGCCCAAAATTAGAAGGTAGCTTTAGCCTATTTATTTCTGGTATGCTTACTCAAATAAGCCAATTATTTTCCATACATAAATTTTAGTTAAGTTCTTGCTGAACCTGTGGTCATAAAGCTTCTTACATAAACACAAATCTGAAGCTGCTAGGTTTTGCTCTCTGTCCTCCCTGGATTTGGAAGATGTCTTTGTATATACATATATTACTCTAACAAGAGGCTATCAAGCAGCTGTCTTGCTCTTCCTGACTATGGAAGATGATTACAATCTATCTTCTGTGCCAAGAACATTCTGCATGGCACAGCCTGTGTCTGTAATGATGCAGAAGAGAACCAACTGAGGTAGTTACAGAGAGTGTCTCCCTGTGGAGGTTCTGTAGAGACAGCCACCAGTCCATGTGCATCAAGAAGTACCAAGATAACTGATTACTGTAAAATACCTGCAAAAAAAGACATTTTAATTGGCTCACTGAGCTTAAATGATAGTTTCCAGTAGATCTCTTTTCCTTAATGAACAAGTCAAGTAACAGAATGGACTTAGTTCCACAGTGTGGCCTCAGGCTTCAGCTTCCCTGATGAAACACCTCAAGAGGGCTGCCATCTTTGCTTCTCTCGAATTCTGCACAGTCCCAACTCAATCTTTTTTATTTATTTTTTTTTTTTTTTTTCTCCAGGGCATATATTAAGGCTTTGCTGCTGATGAGCTAAACTGGAGAAATTAATTAACGCTGTACAGTTTTGATATGGAACTTAGGTCACCCGTCCTCCTGGTTGTCTAAATGAGACAGAACCAGTCAAATGGCAGGCACCAGCCCTAAAGGGTCCAAACGCAGCTAGGTCCCAGCCTGAGAGGTGAATCTATAGCAGTATTCAAGGGTTAAGGAACATGACACTCATGGCAAGATGTGTGGTGTGCAGGTTCCTATGCAGAAGGCTGTAAATGTCCAATTTGGACGGCAGAAGGCAGAATGGCACAAGAAATTGGCACTGACTGGCAGGAATTCCAGATCAGTGTGGTCACCAGGCAACAAGGTTGGAAATCTATCTCCAACAGTAAGATAGAAGGCCAGTTGCTAGGAATCTGGAGTACCCGATCTAAGGGAACAGCTTCCTCTATCAAAACATTAGTGATTGCCTACTCTGCCCTCCTTTTAATGCAATGTGGCTAAGGAAGATGTAAAACTTCCTACACATGCAAAAATGGTCAACCTTAAAGACCTTCTTATACACATACTATTCACATGCACTCTCACCATGCACACCACATATGCCACATATAAAAACACACACACACACATCCAAACACATGCACTTAAGACACACACCATTGAAAAATGTAACATTCAACTTACTGTTTTTCCCTGGTCAGCTAATTATACGAATCAAACATTTAACTGGTATAGATGTGAACTTTTAAAAGGTCAAAGACATGTAACCCTCTATTTCAACGAATGCTACTCATTATAGAAATAGGACTACCATCTAGAAGGCTGTTTGCTTTCGCTGCTGAGATGTGCACGGCACCTCATGCTGTATAGTTTTGATATGGAACTTAAGTCTGGTTGTCAAAATCAGAAGGATCTCTAGAGACTTAACCCAGCAATATAAGAAGTATGCAAATCCTGTGGAGCATAACTGGACACTTTAAGCTTCCTCTAATGTGACTTTAAACTCATGATTCTCAATATCCTGAAACCACTGACAGGTTTAAATATACAATGTGAAGAGCAAAGGGCAGAAGCAGAATACAGGGAAAGGTGTTCATTGTGAATCCATAAAAGCTATCGCTCTAGTGTCCCCTGAACACAAGCTCAATCTTTACCTTGTATACTTGTATCCAAACTGATAGGACATTTGCCAGATTTACTATTTCATCCAGCATCTTTCCCCTCAAAAGGTGTAATACCCACAGCTTTCACAGTTTATGAATAGTATTATTAAAATAATCTTTTTTTTAAATCTACCCAAATCTTGGATTTTACATACGAACATCAGGTCTACAAGAATAAAAAAAAAAATTTTTTTTTTTGTATATCTGAGTATTTCACATCTGTAATTAAACAAAAGAAAACAAGGATGAATGTTCCCCGGCAGCTAAAAATAAAATACAGTATATAAATTATTAGCATTAATTTAACACCATTATCACTTCAGTGGTCACTTTGTCATTGCCGACAGCTGCAGAGAGGAGAGATAAGTACCCACAGGGCTGGTGGCAGAGCCTGGTGCTGAAGATCAACATCTCCCACATTTTGGGGCATTACCCTTTTCCCACTAAACTGCACAAGTATATTAATTGTTACACACAAAAATCACCACCTTTAATTGGATGAATCATTACCAAACAAATGACAATAACAACACCCTAAGATAACCTATAAAGAGAAAAGTTTTCTTTTGGCTCACAGTTTTGAGGTTTCCAGTCCGTAGTTAGATGAGTCTATTGCATTGGGCCTCTGGGACTGTGACAGCGGAGAAGGGTATGGAACATGAATAGAATGAACTATATACTTCATTGTCCAAAAGCAATCAAGGCATGATAGGTCAGGACCCTGCCATCCCCTTTAAGAACACACCTCAATGAACCTAAGCTCTCTCTTGCTAGCCCCGCCCAAGGTTCCACCACCTCCCAATAGCACCATAGAAGATAAGGCCTTTAACACATGGAATTCTGGGAGAACATCAGAACCAAACCACAGAGGCCCTCTATAATGTGTAAGTACAGCTGGAGACAGAAGTGTTATAATACATGCATTCGCCATTTCTTTCTTTCATACTGTACTAATGGTACTAAGACTCTGATTCCTAAACCCAAACATGAGCAATACCTAAAAAACTAGTTCAAGTCCCATCCTCAAGCCTGCAGAACCAGGACACTAGGGAGTCCAATCCAGCCACCAGTTTATCAAGTGATTCTGATGAATTATTCATCTTGGAAGCACTGTCTGTACTCTGTGGATGAATTCCAAGTCTGTGTCCATCCCCAGATCCCTGATGAGCAGGGAGGTAGGAAGCTGGTACAGCCAAAGTAAGTTCTCAAAAAATCAAAAAATTTCTTTCCTTGATATAACTAGTTCCTATTTCCTCTGCTTCATTTCATACTTAATCAAAATTGTCCTAGTCACCCAAAGTGTTTCATATCTGCTGTTGCATAACAAGTTCTGAAAACTTAGAAGGAAAAAATAATCTCATGTTATTCCTAAGTGTTAGGAGTCTGGTACATTCTATTGGCCAAAGCAAATAAGCCTGGTTCAGTGTGGGAAGGAACCATAAGTGTGGGTGAAGGCAAGGAGTGGTGATCACTGGGGACCACTCGGGCTGGTTGTTGTGCTAAAATAAATCTCAGGATATTTTCAACTGTTTCCCCACTGCTGTGTATAACCCACTGTAAGACTCCCTACTGCAAATCCAGTGTTTCCCAAGCTTCCCTGACCACCCTCTGTCCCAGTCTTTTCTCCATCGCTGAGTTTCTTCAGATACTCTTTCCCACAGCTGAGTAACAAAGCTACAAATCAGACCCACTCAAAACACTCTCAAAAGGTCTCTCTGTTAAGAGCAAAATGAAAATTCCTTTCCATGGCATCAAAGTCCCTTGCACCCTGAATACTATTCATCATCCCGGGTCCTTTCTCACCCTAATTCTGCATCCTCTACCACAGCTACTGATGGGAGATCTCCCCAGGGAACATCAGGCTCTGTTCCTCTTAGGATTCCTTTCAGATCTCCTATTCATCTTTTTGTTCCAATACCTAAACCAAAGCAGTTTCTTTCTAAGCACTCCAGTCAGAATATTTTGTTCCTTTTCCAATATAGAATTAGTTGCAATTGTAGTTAGCTGTTTCAGATATAATTTTTCACACCCAGAGTCTTATCTCACCAGTGATGGGTTTTAATCTTTATAATGTAATACAATGTAATATCAGAGTTCATTGAAGCATATAATTCCAGCAAGCCTTTTCACATCAAGGAAGCAATTCACCCTATTCTCAGTTAAAAGGATGAACTGCAACTGTCTCTTTAAGACAACCCTCCTACCAAGCCTCCAGTTAGAAAAACTGTCTCTTGTTCTCCATGATGTTTTCATTTGAAAGGCTTTCCTAAGGACAAATGATCATCTATTCATGCAATGCAGAGTACAGTGTATGCCAGGATGTGTAAGTCCTAGCTAGGGAAAATGTCAACTAGGCTGAGGGGAAGCCTCCCATGTTATCATGAGATAAGCACCCTGGGAGTTTTATCTGGGGATTAGCCTCAGAGGTAAACAACCATAGGCTATTTGGATAAATTGATGAGGGACATGGTCAAAGCATGTTTGCCCTGTAGTGATAGACAAAATGAAAGAAAGTTTCTAGGGGACAGAGAAGACAAGATATATAGTTTGATTGTGACATAAGAGTAAAGGGTTCATGTGATGCCTGTGTTTCTGGATAGATGTGCAGTAGTCACCAAGAGAGACATCTGGGTACTTTAAGTTTACACAACTCGGTACCAGCATCAGTGTTGCGTTAGAAGATGTCCTATTCTGTAGCAGGACCATGGGTGAGTGGGGCTCTCAGGAAATTACATTGACCTTTTAGGATAAATGAATAGGCTCAAAATTAGATTCTTATACCAACTGACTAAAGGGAAAAGCTATTACACTGTCAGGCTAGACTTGGAGTGGTTTCTTATGAATTAGCATGATTCATCTTTCCAGGGAAAGGATCTGAACGAGAATCATTTCCGCTGCTTCTCAGGCGCTTCCGAAGGATCAGACACTGGACAGAGAATTAGAGTCAAAATGATTCACAGTGAAGAGCAGACGGACATCTAAACACCAGGCATACACTCCTGCCATCTGATTCGCCAAAACAGCAGGCAGTTTTCCTAAATCCACTTGGTCTTTCTGGTAAATATTTAAAATCCACTTTATTGGTGAGTTTAGTGATTTAGATATACAGATTATAGCCACATATGAAAGAAAAATCTAACCAAGCCTGGCAGCTGGCATCCCTTGTGGTGGCCTGACATAGGACCATGGTTTGTGGCTAGTCTTGAAGCACAATGTAAACACCTGGCCGTAAATCGTCTCACATCTGTTTGGAGAAGCCCAGTTAAGATAGAAACCTTCTTACATCCAGTCCATTTCTCATCGTCCAGCTCTGCCGTGATCCAGAACATTCTTCGCCATCTGCATCTCTTTCATCCCCAAACCTACCCTTTTCTAACATGGAAGTCACTTTCCAAGAATGCCTATTCTTAAAGTGTGGTCTATTTCAGTACAACTATCCATGCTTTCATGGAAATAGTTCCCTCCGTCAGAGGACTCTTATATCAAGAACACAGCCATGAATCTGTATATCTGACCCACGTCCATTTTCTCTACTCTGTCATGACGTCACTGTTCTCTGCTCAGTTCTCAATTCCACTGACATCCAGCATCCTGCACCAAGCCTAGCTCAGATTTAAAACTCAATGAATTGACTGATAATTGTTGGAGAATGAATGACCTTTGTCATAAAAATGTTGAGTCAACTTCCTGAACAACAAAAGTCCCCATTTTTTGGTGTCCTCTCTTCACAATGAGGTTCAAACGCACATATAGTAAGCAATGGTCACTGTCATAACCAAGGTCGTTTGGGATTGTATTATAAATCGTACTAAGGTTAATCTTACAAGCATGCCACATCTGCACACTGGTATAGGGAAACACCTACCACTTCAGCACTGTGCTTTCCCTGTGGGAACTTCAGATGGTTAATGAGCAGTTAATGGGCAGTAGTCATAAAATGATTTTGAGTTTAAATCAGCATCAGTATTTCATTATAGTTGTTTAAAGGTTTGGTCATAAAACAGAAGGAGATTGCTTTCTAAAGTGAGGAGGAAATGCACTCTGTTTCTTCTATTTTCAGGAGATTTCATTTCAGAAATTATTTTTAGTGTTGGTAAATTATGCTAATTGAGACAACCAAAAAATAGTATATTTGGAACTGAGGGAACATACTTCACTAATGGATACTTATTTCTTAAGCAAGTTTAAAATTAGACTTATATCTTTTAATATTATGTTTATTTAGAAGGAAAAAACGACCCTCAAGGCCAAGCTGAGCAGAGAGAAAGGAGAACTCAGCATCTACCATACTCAGAAGCAAAGTGGTGGTCCTGAAGGATTCTTACATCTGGCTGAGGTTACTAAGAGAACTGACCAGACCCCTCAGCCAGATCAGGCCTGGCACTTCCAGGGTTACAGTGTTCTGCTGAATTAACTTCACAGATCACTTGTACCTGGTCAGAACTCTAGAATGTTGATGGATCATGACAATTTAGACTGCGTCCATGCCATGTCTGAACTTGAACAAAACAACAGGTCTGCTGAAACAACCAGAATCCCTGAACTTGCTTCCTCCTGGCTAGGTGAGTTCCTCTTCCCTGCCAGTTACAGCTCCAGAGTGACATCATGCCTCGACCATTCACATAAGGTTATTAAAGACTCAAAGGGCAGAATCCACTTCCTCCCTGGGCCCAGTGCAGAGGAGAGTTCTACTTCCCTGAGCTGTCCCACGAGTCATCCAGTACAAACCCACATCCTAACCCACTCTAACACGATTTTATTGAGCTACCAACACTTGGCCAGTGTGTGTTCTACCTCACTGCACCAAGTCAGTAAATCCTGTCCTGCTCAACCACTGATGTGTTTGTCTAGCTAGAAGCCATAGACAGGTGTCAAGAGATAAAAACGTAAAGCTAGAGAGCGATATAAAATAAATAGGTCACTAGCAATACATATAGTAGTAAATTATTATACACATATATAGTATGTGTATACATATATTGCAGTGAATTATACATGTATACATAATGTGTGTGTGTGTGTATATATCACAGTAAATTATTATATATGCATATATATCAGTAAATTGCTTGATAAGGCTATTGGCCTATTTATTTCTATATAACTCTCTAAAGTTTACATATATATGTGTGTGTACATATGTATACAGTATGAAATTATTGGTTTGGCATTATGGCAAAGTGTGGAAATATATACATTCATATGCACATATTTACATGTATGTATATAATGTGTGTAAATATGTGTATATACATATATATGTATGTATGCATATATACATATATTTCCACACTTTTGCTGTAATGCCAAGCCAATAATTTCACACTGTAGTAAGCATTTTTGGGTGAAATGAGTCAAGAACTAAGTCCTTACTGTAGCTCAGGTGGAAATGATAACTGACAGAAAATCAAAATTCACAGAAAATTAGACATAGAAGGAAATAGAGCTGGCTTTTCATGTAGCAGTTCTCAAAAGTGCCACTGGAAATGTTCTGGGACATATGGGCTCAGGTGGGCCCTAAAGTTAAAGTAGGAGCTCCTCAAAACTAAGACAGAAGCTGAGGGACAGAAGAAATTCTGCAGGTAAGAAGCATTATCAAGATATTGAGGATGCCAGCTTTCTTACTTAGGTCTTTATCTAAGTGGCCTATGCATTCCTCCCCAGTAGGGAATTAAATCTGTATCTGACTTACTTGCTTTTTGCACATGGACCTTTTTTTTTTTTTTTTTTTTTTTTTTTTGTGAAGCTGGGGCTCAAACACAGGGCTTTGTGCACACCAGGTTCATTAGCATTTGTAACCACTCTGACCGATACTGACAAAAGGTGTACCACACTGCAGTGGTGTGGGGGAGGACACAGAGAAACAGATGAGAGACAGAGAGAGATGAAAGAGAGAGGGAGAGAGATGGGCAGTCAGGGAAAAAACCCTCTAAATGATTCTAACTCCTGTAAAGCAGACCCTCAATACCGACCACTGTACTAGACAAGTGCTTGAGTACCATTGAGCTACAGTCCTAGCCTTCTTTTACATATTTTTAAAGACACTGTCACTAAACATGCAGGTTCGGGTCTTAATTTTTACTAGAAGTTTCAGAATTATGTGCAACATTCTTATGCAACATATTTTAAGGAGATAGATACTAATAAGAAACCCAATTTATGCAATTATTATATAAAAGCATATTTGAACATATAGTTAAGTGTCTATTAACATGTTTATAACCCTAGTAAAGGGGTTAGTAATTCAAACTTTATTTCATAAATATTTCTTTTTTGTTTGCTTGGATTTGGCCATGCTACCTAGGAAGGTGAAGATGGGGGTGGGGAGACAACTAGAAGTGATTTGTACTCAAATATGTTCACAATGAACAATTAAATACAGTAATTTGATAAGTGTAATCAATCTCCCATAATGCTATCATAACACAAGTTTGATTATGAATGAGACATTTTTGGAGACCACATCAGAGTGGTGATTTTGAAATTAGTGGACTTTCCTTCCAGACTGTGAGTCTGGAAAGGCAATCTGAATGGAGCGATGAATAACCACTGGAGGAGCCATGCACAGATCACAAGGATGCTGGAGAATTTGGCTTAGAACATGGGTGTGCTCCATGTGGAGAACGGCTGACAAACTATCAAAGCTCTCATCCTGAAGAGCCTGTTGAGAGAGTTTGATCACAATACTGGAATGGGGTCATCTAGACAACAGGAGTTTGCTCTTCGTGGTTTGGAGGCTGGATGGTCAAAGACTAGGAGAAGGATGGTTGGGCTTATGATGAGGACTCTGTTCCTTGATTAAACAGTTGCGCGTGTCATGTTTTCATGTGGCCCATGGCTGAGACAAGTCCCAAGATAAGCTCCCTTCGCCATAACCTTATTTAAATCCAGTTACCTCCAAAAGTACTGTCTCCAAATACTATTACCTTTGTGGCTAGGACATGAGCATATGAATTGAGGGGTAACACAATCAATCTATAATAGGTCTCATCATATAGTCGAAATCATAAGCTGATTCTTAAATCGAGTTTCATCATAAAGGAATCAAATTTCAAAATGACTTACAGCATTGTTATCACCTATCATATGTCTGTGAAGTCAAAACTACTACTGATGTAACATTTCTTGTGTGTTTTCTAGCATAATAGATGTTATGATTAGTTCTTTATAAATTCTTTGGTAAATTTCTTATAAGTGAAGTTTCTGGGTTGGGTAGCCTGCATATACTTAAGGTTTAGCATGCCCTTTGCCATGTGCTCCCTGAGAAACTTGTAGCAGTGCATAGTCTTTCCACCCATATTCTGATGCCTGCATTCCCACAACCCTTCCATACGACTTTATCATTCATTTTCATCTAGACTAGTCGGTGGGGAAATACTCACATGCTACTGTGTAAACTGTATTGTTTGATCACTGGTCAGACTGAAAATATTTTTTATTAGTTACATGTATTTATGTAACATAAATTATGCATACTATTATTTGCATCTTTACCATTAGCCACTCTATATTTAAATGTATTTATTCAAACACATATTTATTCATTCTTTGCATGCATTATTATATTTGTTTTAAATGATTTTTAAGCAAGTGTTTCCCTCTTTGAATCCTGACATTGGTATTTTAGAAGCATGCAGGAATTCAAAAGCTTAGTCTTCCAGTTACAGTTGTTGTCAGCATACATCAGCATAATTTCACATAATATATTTTGGTTTATTAAGTTGTCTGTAGAATGTCTGTGTGGTGTTACCCTCAAAGCAGAATTTGACTATTAGTTTCAACTATTTGAATCTATTTTAATAAATCTAAAGGTATCTTATGCAAATAGCAAAACAGGACAGACAGTTTCCATAGAAACGGGAACTAATGTTATTAAGAAGGAGTAAGCTAGGCAAGAACTGGTCCCCTCGGGTTCCTCATTTGAAGCCCATGCCTTGAGTAAGCTGTGACGTGGTGCTATACTTGATGCTGGTGGACACTGACTGTGCCAGAGAAAGGTTTAATGGGCATTTGGGCACAAAGAGAGAAAGGCCGGTATAAACTGCAGAGCCTCGAGAATTTGAGGGGGTTGTTTTAAATTGAAATTAAAAGTAAAAACCATTTCATCCTGACTTCCTAAGAAGAGTTGTTTATTCCCACACTAAAACTAGAATAGCAGTGAAAATATAGGGAGGGGTATGGTTTCATTTTCAACTTTGAATTTTTTTATTTTAAAGCAAACTTTTCCTACTGAGTCGGTTTCCATATTCCTTTGCATTATCAAATGGAAAAGGCTCCTTGATAAAATAACCCTTTTAAAAAAAAGTATACAAAAGCACTGAGACCCTTTTTAGAGAAAATTAATATAACTGTATGATTAGTCTGTTGGGCTTTATAATTGCAATGTGGAAGTTGTTTTCCTGTTCTAAAGAGATCTGGTTGGGTCCATATGACGGAAAAAATGGGCTCTCACATACATTACCCACATCTGCAAATAAAATCTCTAATTCACATTTGAACTTAAAATCCCCCCTTATAGCCGTTGCTATTTCCATATTTTCTAAAGTGCTGGAGTTACATTTCAACTTCGCGATGACAGTGCATCTTGATGGTTTGCTCTTCTCTGTTAAGAAGAAAGACACTCCCTTTTCTGCTAACGGAGTGTGTTCTCAACTAAATGATCATGAATGTGAAAATGGTTCTCACACTTGCAACAATCCAATAATTATCCCTTCACGTAAACAAATAAAGCTCTGTGTTGTGAATAGCCCCAGCCTTGTATTTTGATCCTAGTTCCACCCTCCTGGGAGGGGCTGCAGAGGAGGATTGAATCAATGTTGTGGATAGCCCCAGCCTTGTATTTTGATCCTAGTTCCACCCTCCTGGGAGGGGCTGCAGAGGATGATTGAATCTGTACACAGGTGACATCTTGTAAACCTTCTGTTCAATTAAAACCTGTAAAATAAAGGCTATAGCCAGAGATTGGGCAGTAGAAGGGGAGGCAGAGAAAAGGCTTAGGGGAGGGGAAGTGAGAGGAATTTGATATAGGAGGCAGAGGAATAAGGCAAGCAGAAGAAGAAGCAGAGACAGAAGAAGAGAGAAGTAGAGGAAGAAGTAGAAGCAGGAGGAAGCAGGCAGAAGGAAGCCGGAGATAGAAGGAAGCCGATGACAGAGGAGCTGGAGCTCAGAGGACAAGGACGCAGCCTGGGATAACCGCAAGTTATAAGGGATCTCATAGCCGGGATTAGAGTAGTGTAGTAGTAAACCTGTCCAATCTAGGCATGTTATTTATACCATAATTATTGAGTTGTGTCTTCCTTTACTGGTCTCTTTTGGGTAGGAAGTTTTACAGCAACAAATTTGGGGGTTAAATAATTTTATTCTACTACAAATTAGCGCCCAACGTGGGGCCGATTAAATAATTTCTTCTACTACAGCTCTGCATTTCCTCTTTTGATGTCGCCACTGTGCTACTGAAGTATCCTTTATTTTACAGACCAGGAAGCTAAGACTTGTTAAGCCTTGCTGAAGTCTCCTGACAGCAGCGGATTTGGAACTCAAACCTTCACCCTGAGCTTCTGAGTCCCAAGAGTCCCAAGTGTCCCTCTGAGGGACACTCACAGCCAGCATTATAAATCCTTGCATCAGTGGTTAAGAGCACTGACTGTTCTTCTAGAGGACCTGGGTTCAACTCCCAGCACCCATATAATAGCTCACAACTGTCAGTAACTCCAAGACCTGATACCCTCACACAGATAAATATGCAAAGCTTTGAAGCAGGAGCAGAAGACAGGAACCTGTCACACATGCTATCAATAATGTCATTCACAGAAGGAAAGAAAGTGGCAAAGGATTTTCTAGAAACAGTGTGTGCTGTCTGTTGTTTCTGCAATGTGGTCCTTGCTGCTCTACACTCAGTCAGTGTAGACAGTAGTAACAGTGTCAGTGAGCTCATGACGTCCAAGTTCCCAGTTTATCAAGCTTCTGGGCCTCAGTGCATTTCAGTCTCATTTGTGTGCATTATGATAAAAAAAATAATCACTCATTTTATCATATCTCTATCAAGTAGGAATGGAAGCAATATGAAGGAATGTCTGAAGATACTGTCTTCAGGAGTACAAGGCAGCTAAAGGAGTGCAGCCCTAGCACTGACGTGGCCATTTCCAAGCTGTATGACTTTGACCTAAATGAAACAAATTCCAGAGTTAACTCTTCTATGTGTAATTTTTGTCATCTTCAAGCTGTTGTGAGGATTTCATAGAATGCTCCCTGGAAAGCATGTTTCTGATAAACAGGAAGACCCTGAACAGTGGCTTCTAAATGCTGTTATTAGGAGGAATGAATTTACCATAAGCAATGTTAGAATTGATCAGTAGAGGAAATCAATGTGTTTGTTGAGACACTTCTTGAGCTAAGCATGTAGAATATTACACAAAATGTTGTGTGTATGTTGTACTATATGTAATGCAATAGACACAGTATACTATTTATACTTGATTTAATAGAATGGTTTGATTTGATGTGCAGAGAGGAAGACGGACCAGCTGGCTTGGTAAGAATGCAGAATGAGAGTCAGGAAGTTGGTTCAGCTGAGGGAAGCAAATGCTCTTGCAAGCAGATGAGAGGGTAGGCTAGAAACAATGGGTGCTGGATGGCGAAGCAAAATTTCTTCTAGGTAGCGTGGGACTATTCATAAAGATTGACCAGTAGGGCTTGAAAGTTTTTACAAGACACTTACATTTAAGAGGAGTAGAGGACAAGGAAGCGAGAAGAGAAAGGAAAAAAGACAAGGGAGAGAGAGGCTTAAAACCATTACTACTTGAGTAGAAGCACAAATTTAGGAATGGCAGGCTATAAATAAGTCTAAATAGCATCAGAGCTTCTGGGAAAAATGAATAACCTTTTCCGAAATGGTTACTAACTAATGGATCTTAGTGTGATGAGAAGGAATGAAATATTGACTCCAGCCTAGTTAACAAGAAGCAACTTTATGAGCTAGACATAAGAAAAGCTGAAGGATAAGATTCAAATAGACAAGATACCTCGACAACATGTGTACACGTTGTGCAGAAGACATGTGTAGATGCTGAATCTCTGTCCTGAGGAAACCCTGCTTCCCTCCTGTGCTCACCAGACATCATGTTTTCCTGCAAAGGACTGTCTTCCCATGAGTCTTCTTCCCCTTCAAGCATGGGGAATGCTCTGATTAGTGGAATCTGTAGCATATGCCTACTCTGAGCTGTAAAAGAATCTAATTTTAGGGTTATTAGTGACTTTTCAAAGGTTTTGGTAGCTAAAAGTTACAACAGAGGAAATTCTCAAAAGAAACTCTAGAGTAATTCAATTAGGAAATGCTTTTTCCTGGTCGGCACATTGAGTCAGGAGAGTCAAGAACCCAGCAGTGTATGTCAAGTACTCCTTGGAGAAGGCATGAGCTCACCGACATGGGCATTTACTTCCTTGACAGGTTCAGCAGATTGTTATAGGAAGGAAAAGAAGGATGACTCGGCAAACATAATGAAAATATCCTTGAATGTTATGCAGCACCCTGGGGTTTAGTCCATACTCACCAAGAAAATCTTCATAGCCATTAGATTCCCTGAGCAAATGAATCTGCTGGGGAAAGGATGAGCTGACCAACTACCAAAAACATCACACTGTCCTCCGCATTTGTACTTTATTGTGAGTTAATAATTTCCTTGGCACATTTGGCTGTGTGCCAGGCATTCTGCTTAGCTATAAGATATCCAGTGACAAAAATCCAATCCTGACTTTTGACCAAAAGTATCTCATTGCCTTCTGAGGAAAATGAAAGCATGGAGGGGGGTGATGAATGCAGACCTTGTAGGAATGATAGACAGGGACAGCAACAAATGCCTACCTCTCCCAGGTAGCAAAAAGGACTCTGCCCGTGTGAAGGCTCCACAGTCAAGAAGCAAATGTAACAAAAAACCCATGATATTGAAAACTATTCTCAACAATAAAGAACTTCTGGGGGAATCACCATCCCTGACCTCAAGCTGTACTACAGAGCAATATCGATAAAAACTGCATGGTATTAGTACAGTCATAGGTAAGTAGATCAATGGATTAGAATTGAAGACCCAAAAATGAACCCACTCACCTATGGTCACTTGATATTTGACAAAGAAGCTAAAATCATCCAGTGGAAAAAAGACAGCATTTTCAACAAATGGTGCTGGTTTAACTGGATGGTCAACATGTAGAAGAATGCAAATCAATCCATTCTTATCTCCCTGTACAAAGCTCAAGTCCAAGTGGATCAAGGACCTTCACATAAAACCAGAAACACAGAATCTAATAGAAGAGAAAGTGGGGGAAAGCCTTGAACACATGGGCACAGGGGGAAAAGTTCCTGAACAGAACATCAATGGCTTATGCTCTAAGATCAAGAATTGACAAATGGGACCTCATAAAATTGCAAAGTTTCTGTAAGGCAAAGAACACTGTCAATAGGACAAAATGGCAACCAACAGATTGGGAAAAGATCCTTACCAATTCTACATCCGATAGAGGACTAATATCCAATATATACAAAGAACTCAATAAGTTAAGACTCCAGAGAACCAAATAGCCCGATTAAAAATGGGCAACAGAGCTAAACAGAGAATTTTCAACTGAGGAAAACTTGAACTTCTGAGAAGCACCTAAAGAAATGTTCAACATCCTTAGTCAAATGCAAATCAAAACGACCCTGAGATTTTGCCTCACACCAGTCAGAATGGCTAAGATCAAAAACTCAGGTGACAGCAGATGCTGGCAAGGATGTGAAGAAAGAGAAACACTCTTCCATTGTTGATGGGATTGCAAGCTGATACAACCACTCTGGAAATCAGTCTGGTGGTTCCTCAGAAAATTGGACATAGCACTACCTGAGTACCCAGCTATACCACTCCTGGGCATATACCCAGAAGACGCTCCAACATGTAACAAGGACACATGCTCCACTATGTTCATAGCAGTCATATATATAATAGCCAGAAGCTTGAAACAACCCGGATGTCCTTCAACAGAAGAATGGATACAGAAAATGTGGTATATACACAATGGAGTATACTCAGTTATAAATAACAATGACTTCATGAAATTCTTAGACAAATGGATGGAACTAGAAAATATCATCCTGAGTGAGGTAACCCAATCACAAAAGAACACACATGGTATGCACTCACTGATAAGTGGATATTAGCCCAGATGCTCACAATACCCAAGATATAATTCACAGACTATATGAAGCTCAATAAGAAGGAAGACCAAAGTGTGGATGCTTCAGTGCTTCTTAAAAGGGGGAACAAAATACTTGCAGGAGGAAATATGGAGACAAACTGTGAAGCAGAGACTGAAGGAAAGGCCATCCAGAGACTGTCCCACCTGGGGATCCATCCCATATGCAGTCATAAAACTTGGACACTATTGTGGATGCCAGGAAGTGCTTGCTGACAGGAGCCTGATACAGCTGTCTCCTTAGAGGTCTCCCAGAGCCTGACCAATACAGAGGCAGATGCTCATAGCTAACCATTGGACTGAACACAGGGTCCCCAATGGAGGAGTTAGGGAAAGGACTGAAGGAGCTGAAGGGGTTTGCAGCCCCATAGGAAGGACAACAATATCAACCAATCAGACCCCCCAGAGCTCCCAGGGACTAAACCACTAACCAAAGAGTATGCATGGAGGGACCCATGGCCCTGGTCACATATGTGGCAGAGGATAGCCTTGTTGGACATCAGTGGGTGGAGCAGTCCTTGTTCTCTTGGGGGTTCGATGCCCCAGTGTAGGGGAATGCCATGGCGGGAAGACAGGAGTGGTTGAGTGGGTGGGGAGCACCCCCATATAGGCAGGGGGTGGGGGAATAGGATAGTGGGTATCCAGAGGGGAGACCTGGAGTACGGATAACATTAGAAATGTAAAAAAAGAAAATATCCAATAAAAGAAAAAAATAAAAGAAGCAATCAATGGTGATATAAGAGAGAGTAGTGGGCTAGAGTAAGGTACCAAGCTTAACATTAGTTAATTCTATTCCTTTAACATACCAGATGAGTGCCTACTGTGTGTGCTGAGGACAAGAATATAGTAGGGTAGGTGGGGAGGGGAATGGCAGAGGTGGGGGATGAGGTGGGGAGGGAATGGCAGGGGTGGGGGATGAGGTGGGGAAGGGCATGGCAGGGGTGGAGGATGCCAAAGTAATGGCACTGAAAGGACCAATGGCATTAGCCACAGAGGAAAATGCACATGGTATTTAGTTAAGCATACACCTGTGGTGCGCTACCATGTTGTCCAGAGATAGAGATATAGCAATATAGATGATGTAGAGCTAGATCCAGCTTCTGAGATGGTCTCTTCTTGGATCTACACAGGAGAGTTACACTGTAGCATGGCATTGAAGTCACATGACTCGGGATAGATCCAGCTACACAGAAAGTTTTTTAAAAACCTTTTTGCATTAGGGTTTGATCTTTCAGAGAATGAGCATGAAAAGACAGAAATTCCCCTGATGACACACTTAACAATAGTACATCTCAAAGGTAGTGATCTGAATAAGGCTGCTTAGAGAAGAATGAAATCTCCTGGTACCTCCCCGCATAATACCTGCATAGCTGCTATTAGACTTCAGGCAGCAGAAGCATGGGCAGTAATTAAGCATTGGCATTTGCATAAAGATAATGGAAGCTGCATAGGAAAGAAGCAAATCAGATGTAAACTGATACATTCTTCACAGAAAGTGAGAGGAACACACAAAGACAACAGCAGAAGAAATAAAAGCAGTAATCCACATGCCTGTGTATTTAAACACTGTATTTAGAAGCATCTTATCATCATGATATCACCTGCCAGCTGCTCTCAACAGGGGATGGCGCCCACTCAGTCCCCTGATATTTAATATGCGCTTGTCTTTTGCTCCTTGCTAGCTCTGCATTTCCAAGTTGCAATGTTGTTTTATGCTACATGTGGTAGCACATACCTGTAATCTCATCACTGAGGAGCCTGAGGCAGGAGGACTGTGACTTTGAGGCCAGGCTGGACTACATCATGAAACCCTGCTTAATTATTTTTTAATTACAAAGAAGAAAGAAAATAAAAGCATATGATGTTCAGAAAATGATGGGGAAGAAACTGGCACTCTAATCATAGAGGCATTGGAGGCCTCGTGTGTGAAATACAGCACTTTTCACGATAATGCATATTACATTGATCTAAATCAAGGAAGATCTTTCCTAAATCAAAGAATGCCAAGTTTCTCAGTCATTAACTTCAAGAGCTGACCATGAGGCAGAGAAGGGACAATCTGGAGGCAAGACAAACATGCAGAGTGGTGCTTGTGCCAATACAAGGTCTAGTCCTGATAGTCCAGCCTAGATGGCTTTACTATTGTGTGACAAATATCAAAAGACACTTGGAATTCAAGGGTTTGCTCAATACATGCCCGGTCACACTCCATCACTAAGGGAAGTCGAGCCGGAGCTCAGGTAAAGGAAGCTACAGGTAGAACCTGAAGCAGGACAGAGGAGTGATGATTACATGGCTCATTTGACTTTCATTTTTAAGCAACCAAAGACCATCTGCCTTGAGGTGAAACCATCCATAATGGGGTGGGCTCTCCATATCAATCATTAATCAAGAAAATGCCCTCACAAACTTACCTACATTCCAATCTGATAGAAGCATTTACTAAAAAAAAAGGTTGACTTTTTCCCAGATGACTTTAGCTTGTGTCAAGTTGACAAAAACCCAACCAGCATACCAGGCCAGACCATGACAAGAGAACCAGGTTCTCAACACACAGCTTTCTAAAGCCGACTGCTGTGCCTGCTACACAGCATGATGCTTTAGAGTGGGGACCAATTTGATTAATTCATGATATTCGTGCCCATGGTAACTTGTCTGAATAGGTAACTTAACCAGGGGAATGAATACAGGTCAGGAAGAAAAGCAATGGTGATTCTCAAGTTTTGTTGCTCTCTTACCCATACCATCTATGACATTTATTTCATAAACTCTTCCTTTAATATAGAAACACAACATGAAATAAGTCCTTAACGAACTGAGCAAGTAGCAGACTTATAGATGACCACTAAAACTGGCTCCTTTAATCTTCTACAGAAAAATGAATCATAGCAGATGCATGATTAAACTGTACTTTTCAGACTAGTCGGCAGGTTGAGCCATGTGACTGAGTTCTCACCAAAGCTATGGGTGAAATAGGAACCAGAGAATTAGAAGAATTGCCAAGGTCTTGTGCCTCTTCCAATGAATTTCCAAATCTAATTATAGCTGTGACCTAGACTTGACAGGAAATTCAGAGAATCCCTGAGAGGAGGAGATTTGCCCCGGCCAGCAGGGCATTAAACAGGGGTCCAGGGAGATCACCTGAAAGAGAGCAGGGGAAAGAGGCAGACGCAAAGAACAGTGGCTTGTCTATAGGCTGATCAAACAGTAATTTTTACTTTTTCACACAGGAGTTATATACACAAAAAGACAGGATGTGGGGAAGGGGATGATGCAGGAGCGTAGGTGTTCAGGGTGAGTACAGATACCTTACAGACAGAGTGTCAGCTGGGTGAAGGTTCAGGGGACAAGTCACTATGACTCTGTCCTATGATTCACTTGTCCTTATCTAAGTTGGTACTATCTACCAAGGCTACCCAGGTCTTTGACTATCCACAAGACCTATGACTACTTGTCTTTATTCAGGCTAGTAAATTTCCACCAAAGCTGCCTGTTTACAATATCTTATAGCTATCTGTTTCAGTGTTTTTCCACAGAGACCCAAGACTGTGTTAGCAGACATGTATGTCAGGCCTATTGCTGATTTTTGGCCTATGGCTGATTTTAGGCCTTCAGTGTATAAGCAGGGCTGCCCCTGACAGAGATTCAGCATGAAGAAACTTATGTTCTTCTATTGCATATGGGCTAACACATTGCCCAAACCCAGAAGATTTGCCTCAGAGTGACTCCTGAGGGACAAATTAAACATTTTTGTCCTAAATATTGGGGTTCTATTAGAAAAGCTTCATATATTTCCTAAATACTAAAATAGTCAATTAAAAAAATTTCAGGTAGTGTCCCATCCAAGTACTAACCAGGCCAACCCTGCTTAGTTTCCAAGTTCAGGTGCATTATGTACTCATTTATAAGTGGATATTGGTCATAAAGTACAGGATAGCCATGCTACAATCCACAGACCCAAAGAAACTAAGTAACAAGGAGAACCCAAGGAAGATGCTTGAATCTCACTCAGAAGAGGAACTAGATGAGCCATCAGAGGTGGATGGAGAGAGGGAAGTGGGTGGGATGGGGGTAGGGATGGGAACAGGAGGGGTAAGGTTGGAGAAGAAGGAGGGAGGGAGTACTGAGAGAGACAGCTGGAATGAGGGAGGGGTTATAGGACAATAGAAACTCCCAGGAATCTATGACCCTAGCTAAGACTCCTCACAATGGAGGATATGGAACTGGAAACAGCCATTTCCTGTAACCAGGCAAAACTTTCAATAGAAAGATTCAGACACCAACACAGCCACAGAATCTTAGACCCACAACTTGCCCTGCCTACAAGATGTGCAGGGATAAAAGATGGAGCAGAAATTGAGGGATGGGCCAACCAATGACTAGCCCAACTTGAGACCCATGTTATGAGAGGAAACCCACCCCCTGATTATTAAGGATACTTTGCTATACTTGTAACAGGGGCCTAGCATAACTGTCATCCGAAAGGCTTTACCCAGCAACCAACGGAAACAGATGCAGAGACCCACAGCCAAACATTAGGCAGAGTCTGGGTAATCCTGTGGAAGAGGGGGAGGATGCCTGTAGGAACCAGAGACTTAAAAGACACCGAAAGAAAACCTACAGAATCAACCGGGCAGTGGTGGCGCATGCCTTTAATCCCAGCACTTGGGAGGCAGAGGCAGGCGGATTTCTGAGTTCAAGGCCAGGTGGTCTACAGAGTGGGTTCCAGGACTGCCAGGACTACACAGAAAAACTCTGTCTCGAAAAAAAAAAAAAAAAAAGAAGGAAGAGAAGAAGGAAGAAGGAAGGAAGGAAGGAAGGAAGGAAGGAAGGAAGGAAGAGAAAGAAAGAAGAAAGAAAGAAAGAAAGAAAGAAAGAAAGAAGAAAGAAAAGAAAGAAAGAAAGAAAGAAAGAAAGAAGAAGAAAGAAAACCTACAGAATCAACCAGCCTGGGACCAAGGGGTCCACAGAGACTGAACTTCCAACCAGAGAGCATTCAGGGATAGACCTAGGCCCTCTGCACATCTATAACAGTTGTGCATCTTGGTCTTCATGTGGGACTCCTAACAGCAGGATCGGCACTGTCTCTGATTCTGTTGCCTGCCTTTGGTTCCCTTTCCCTAACTGTGCTGTCTTGTCTAGCCTCAATAGGAGAAGATGTGCCTACCTTACTGAAAACCAAGGCTGGTTAATTTCCACAGGAGGCCTCCCCCTTTCTGAGAAGAAACGGAGAGGTGGATATGAGGAGGGGAGAGGAGAGGGAAGGACTAAGAGGAGAGAAAGGAGGAAAAGCTTTGGCCAGGATGTAAAGTAAATAAATACATTAATAATAATTTTTTAAAATCTCAAAACAATTCTGTAAAGGTATAATTTTTCAGAAACTAATAATGACTATGACAGAAACTAATAGTTTTACTGCCGAGTTAGCCGATATGAAACTGTCAACAGAGTCAACACCTAGGCCTTCCCCACTGTCTCTGCCCATCCCACAACACACTCTTGTGGAGTCATCCTTGACACTGCTCTTCTCTTCTCCCAGCAGGTAGCTCCCACTGTGTCCCACTCACCACACATTCCCACAAACCTCCCATTCTTCCTCAGGCCACCATGGTCTGTTGCCATGGCCCCAGCTGTCCTTGCTGCCACTGTTACCCTCCTCTCTAGATCTAGACTGTCATCCATAGCAGCAGAGAAACCCTCAGTGACACAAATGCAAGGATACTGTTCCTCTCTCTCTCTCTCTTCTCTCTCTCTCTCTCTCTCTCTTCTCTTTCTCTCTCTCTCTCTGAGAATTTTAAACATGTATTTTAAGATCACTAGGAAATTAATCAGCAATGGGTTAGTAGGTACCTGAGCACTTTAAAATGTGAGGCAATTTTTAACTGATGTCAAAAATTTTTTTAAAACTGCCTGCAGTTAAAATAAATTCCCTCCTATAATACTGGGACACTCTCCAGAATTCTACCTGTTTTTATGGTATGGCTGCCAATTTCTTCCCCATAACTGTCCTCCGGGCCCTGTAGGAGAATATCCAATAGCTTTTGCCAGAAATTCAAGACCTTTTTGACTTGGCCTTAATCTTTCTTTCCTTCCTTTTCTTCCTTTGCCTTTTATGCAAATCTTCTGCTGTGGCCAAATCCCATTATTTATCATTCCTAGAAATTCATTCCCTTCTCTGTTGCTTCTGCTCAGGATATTCAATCGAAAACATTTTCTCTTGGCACTGTTCAAATGTGTGTTCCTTAGAGACCCAACTCAAGCCTGCCTTGCCTGTTTCTTGGCTCCCCAGTGTGATATAATGCTATCACTTCTGTACCCACAATATACTATCTCTAAAGAAGCTTTTGTTTGCAGTAGTTAAATCCTACTCGTTCTTGACTCCTTTTTAGCCTCTCCCATAAAGCCTTTCCAAATTCCCCAAGATCATCAGGCATTCCCTCCATTGGGATGCAAAAAGCAGCTTGTGAATAGTTCAGTATGTTTTCATATAAGCTAAAATCTAATGAAGGTAGGAAACATTCTTTATTCTCTCTCCAAGTTCCCAGATCACTCTCTAAAGTATAATGATAAATATTGAAATACCCATTGAGTATCCTATAGCAAAGCATCATTTGCAGAAATAAATACATATAGGGTGTGCTTTTTACATCAACCTGCACTGGTAAAAACTACAGAAAAGTCCTTACCTCAGCCCAGCTGTGTCATTATGACAACATACAACCACTTGAACCAGGAAGGTGCACCTACCTATATACCCAGCATTCAAGAGGCAGA
The DNA here is from genome assembly GCA_021653895.1 of Mastomys natalensis. NCBI lineage: Eukaryota > Metazoa > Chordata > Mammalia > Rodentia > Muridae > Mastomys > Mastomys natalensis. The sequence goes on from JAJTUV010000708.1 coordinate 821,106, forward strand.
GGCAGGAAGGTCACAAGTTTGAGGCTAGTCTGGGCTACAGAGCAAAGCCATGCCTCAAACAAACAAACAAACAAACTTCAGGCTTGTTCATTTATAAATGATATAGATGTATTTACCAGAATTTTCTGAAGGCTGACACATCCCAAAGAAAGGCAACTAACATGTTTGGAATCTGGTAAGAGCCACTCTGAGTGTCTCCAAAATCCATTCTTGAGGCTTCAGCCTCTGGAAGCAAAGAATGGTATGTTTTAACTTATAAATCTCAAGAACAAAGGATTTGGGGACTCCAGAAAGCACTTACTAGTCACTAACCACTCGTGAGGACACAACCACATGCTGCCATTGTTCCGATAAAGCCCGATCTAGAAACACAACCACAACATGAACGTCAACACAAGTTACATTTGAAGTTTACACAAGTTTGAATACAGAACTTTCAAACTGTTGCAATGCCCACTGACGGAGAAATATCCAAACCAACTATGGTCCATCCACACTTTGTATGGGGGTCACAGAAGTGATGGATACCTGACCCAAGCCACTGAAAGAGAGAAATTATTTTAAATGGTTTTCAATGCATAGCTGAATGCTCCATCATTTCTGGGCCATGGTAAGAGCACACAGAAAAAATTCACTTAGTGACCTACTTCCTTCAGCTAGGACCTATCTCTTAAGTTTCCAGTGTCTTCCAATATAGCATCACTAGGTGAGGACCAACATTCAGTTTATGAGCTACAGAGAGGGGAGGGTCATTGCAGCCTTAAACCATAACACTTTGAAACATATTGCAGTAAATAAAAAAAAAGGAAAAGATAAAAATTGATAGATATAAAAACATATTCAGAATATACTTTTAAATTTAAATGTTTTGGGACAATTCATTCTGTGTGATTCACTTATATAAAATTGTATCTTATTCAGCTCATGCATATGAATGTTATTTCCTAGGAAAATGGGGGAAGAGACTCAATTCAGTTGCTTTTTATCATAGTTATTTTTGCAGAGCAAAGGTTGGTGGGGTCTGGAATGGAAGAATGTTTTTCTTTGTTCAACACATATTAAGAAGCTGTTTCTATTTCAGAAACTGGACTTTAATCATTATTACAGGCCATTCAATTCACATGAAAAGCAGCTAATAAAAGCTATTCAAATCTGCATGAAAAGCATAAAACATAAACACTGTCCACAAGAGTGAGGACATATTTTCAAATAAGTTTCTACAAAACATCAAGTTCAGTATATGACACACTAAAACTGATACTAGATATACAACCATACTTCATTTTTTTTTTAGATTTATTTCACATGCATGGTACATGTATAAGCACCATGTGTGTATCTGGTGCCCAAGGAAATCAGAGGAAGACATCAGATCCCATAGAACTTGGATTACAGATATCTATGAGTCACCATACAGGTACTAAGAATTTAACCTGTGGCTTCTGCAGGAACAACTAGTGCTCTTAACCACTGAGTCATCTCTCCAGCCCCTATAGTTTTTCTTTTTTAAAGAATACTTTTATAGCGAGGCATGCCATACCTCTGGGTGGGTGCCATTAGGATGAGGAAGTATGTGAGAGAAAGATGGGAAAGAAAGAGAAGCAAAATGGGCAAAATGGAGAGAGGAGGAACTGGAAACATGAAAGTGTGAGTAGCCTGCCCTGCCATGTGAGGCCATGGTGATGTCCTGGCCCGTACTGGCACCAAGGGCCAAGTCTAGGTCTGTGGCCCTGCAGCAGTAGTTGTGTGTTGATGTGATATCTGTGGCTCACATTATCACCAAAGGTCATATAGGCATCCCTGCTCTGGGTTGCTGCCTAAAGTCATATTGAAATTTGAGAACTGTGCCCCTCACTGGCTACAGGACTCAGAAGAGCTGGCCCCAGCCCCCACCTGGGCAGCACAGGAGAGCGGACCCTGAAGGCATGTGAGTGAGAGCGCTGGCAGCTGTGCAGTGTTGTGGGAGATGCCCACCCAGCCCCTTGCTCCCTGCAGCAGAGGGAAGAGCTGGTCCTATCCCTTGCCTGGGCTGTGTGAGAGAACTGGCCCCTAGGGTGTGAGAGTGAGTGAGCTAGCTCCACCTTACACCACTGCAGCACTCAGGAGAGAGGGCCCTGCCCTCACCTGAGCAGCACAGTAGAACTGGCCCTGGTAGAGTGAGTGTGGGAGAGATGCCCCTCACTGCCTGTGGGAGGACGCTTGTCCTGCCCCAACCTGGGCAGTGTGGGAGAACTGGCTCAACCCCTCTCCAGCTGCAGCACTCGGGAGAGTGGGCCTGCACCTTCCTAGGCAGTGTAGTAGAGCTGGTCCTGATGGTGTGGGCATAGGAAAGCTCACCCCACCCTTTACTGTGATAGAGCTGGAGAACTGGCCCCTGTGCTGTGCACATGGGAAGGCTGAACAACTCAGCTACCACCAGGGCCCAGATCCAGGGCTTTGAGTTGACCCAACCCAACATCTACCCCATCTATGAACTGCTAGAGTGTGTGAAGGAAACAGTCCTGCTGAACCAAAGCTGCAGGATCTCCAGGACATGGGGCAACAACAGGATGTCCTAGAGGAGTTCCAGTGAGGATGCAGTATTGACAGTGTAGTAGAAGCCAGAGGCCTCAAACCAGAGCAATGACTCATTGCAATGAACATTTGAAAGTAAAGCTGTTGGAGCAAAAGGGTAGACTGTGTGGCACACTGCAGATTCCATGGCAAGGTGGGCTTTTGTCATCTTTTCTCTTCTTTTCAAGAGAAGGTTGTGAGGGTGGAGGGCAAGTATGAAGGGGTGGGGAGATAAGTGGGATTAGAGGGCATGATGTGAAATTCACAAAGAATCAATGATTTTTTTAAGTCTGTGTGTGTGTGTGTGTGTGTGTGTGCGCGCGCGCGTGCGCGTGCTCTCTGAGGACAAAAGCAGGCATTGAAACCCCTGTAGTTGCACCATGACATGGAGGATGACAATAAGGATGCAATCAACTTAGACAATAAGGATGCAATCAACTTATACCTGTCTAGTACCTGTCCTGCACAAGGTGCTCACTTACGCTAGCTGTCTAGTTCTGGAACATAGCATGGAATCGTTCTGCTCTTCTCAAATAAACAACAGCAACAACAAAAACTAACAAACAAACAAAACCAGGGGAATAGTGCTTTCAGAATCCTTCTAAGACAAAAGTTTTGCCCAGGCATGTGTCACTCACCTGTGCCAGCGCTCATGAGGTGGAGAACCTAGTTTAATCTTGTGTATGTTATGAAACATCCTTGGCACCCTAACCGAATAGAGTTGACCAACATGGTGAGCTCAGGCTTAAGTTTTCTAAGTATTAAATGCAGAGCATACACCCAGCATTCTGCAAGAATCACAGGAACTCAAAGGGAAGAGGCTGCTGTTCCTGCCCTCTGAAGATGGCAACTTATGTAGTAACACAAACCCTACCCTAGGTAACAGGAGCTATTTAACTGAGAGATAAGTGCCAAACTGTATGATGCATGCAGCTGATAGTGTGGGAAAGCAAAAGCTAAGCAAGACCAGAGTCTTGGGAACTATTGGACTACAGAGAGATGCATCTGATATTTCTATTTTTATATTAATATGGGAATAACTGCCCTAAAATATTATTTCCATCCACCAAATGGTCTGTTAATGAACTATTGCAACTTCTGTGGCAAGTGATTTGACCATCATGTTCTGAATTTCTGCCACAGTCAGATGCTGGACCTTGGAGGGGAGAATATGCTAATGTCAACACACAGACAATAGACAGAGAGGTAGATAGAGATAGATACATAGATACATAGATATATAGATAGATACATAGATACAACTTCTGGTCTGGGCCCAGGCATGGAGCAGATCCCGGGCAGCAGCTCTGAACCAAACCTCACAAAACACGGCAGAAGTGGGGTACCCAAGAACTCTAACCCAAGCAGTTTCTTAAGCAAGGAGGCAGCAACACTTGCCCCAAACAGGGAGTAACCAGGACCCACTGGGACCCAGGTACTCACTCCTGGCCCAGAGCACTGGTTCCTTCCGGTCTGGGCCCAAGCACTGAGAAGATCTTGGTCCCCAGCTCTAACCTCAGCAGCAACACCCAACCCAAACAGTTCTGACACAACCAAGAGAATAGGAAAGACAGGCTCCAGGCAGAGACAGCACAGGTAGCACCAAGGAAAGCCAGATGGCAAAAGGTAAGCACAAGAACATAAGGGCCAGCAACCCAGGGCACTTGACATCATCAGAACCTAGTTCTCCCACATTAGAAAGTCCTGAACTCCTCATATCACCAGGAAAGCAAGAGTCAAGATCTAAAATCACTTCTAATGATGATGATAGAGAACTTTAAGAAGGACATAAATAACACTCTCAAAGAATTCGAGGAGAACACAGGTAAACAGGTGAAGGAATGAATAAAACCATCCAGGACATAAAAATCGAAGTAGAAACAATAAAGAAATCACAAAGGGAGACTATTCTGGAGATAGAAAACCTAGGAAAGCCAGGTGGTGGTGTCGCACACCTTTAATCCCAGCACTTGGGAGGCAGAGGCAGGTGGATTTCTGAGTTCGAGGCCAACCTGGTCTACAGAGTGAGTTCCAGGACAGCCAGGGCTACACAGAGAAACTGTCTAGAAAAACCAAAACCAAAACCAAAAAAAAAAAAAAAAAAAAAAAAAAACCTAGGAAAGAAATCAGGAGTCACTGATGCTTGCATCACCAACAGAATACAAGAGATAGAAGAGAAAATCTCAGGTGCAGAAGATACCATAGAAAATATTGACACAACTGTCAAGGAAAATGCAAAATGCAAAATGCTCTTAACAAAAACCATCCAGGAAATCCAGGACACAATGAGAAGACCAAACCTAAGGATAATAGGTATAGAAGAGAGTGAAGATTCCCAACATAAAGGGCCAATAAATATCTTCAACAAAATCATAGAAGAAAACTTCCCTAACCTAAGGAACGAGATGCCCATAATCATACAAGAAGCCTACAGAACACGAAATAGACTAGACCAGAAAAGAAATACCTCCCATCACATAATAATCAAAACACAAAATGCACAAAACAAAGAAAGAATTTTAAAAGCAGTAAGGGAAAACGGCCAAGTAACATATAAAGGCAGACCTATCAGAATTACACCAGACTTCTCACCAGAGACTGCCAGAAGATCCTGGACAGATGTCATACAGACCCTAAGAGAACACAAATGCCAGCCCAGGCTACTATACCCAGCAAAACTCTCAATTACCATAGATGGAGAAACCAAGATATTCCAGGACAAAACCAAATTTACAGAATATCTTTCCACAAACCCAGCACTACAAAGGATACTAGCAGGCAAGCTCCAATACAAGGAGAGCAAGAAAGCAATCCTCCTTCAACAAACCCAAAAGAAGATAGCCACACAAACAATGCCTCCCCTTTTGGCAAAAATGACGGGAAGCAACAATCGTCTCTCCTTAATATCTCTTAATGTCAATGGACTCAATTCCCCAATAAAAAGACATAGGTTAACAGACTGGATACGCAAATAGGATCCAGCATTTTCTGCATATAAGAAACCCACCTCAGTGACAAGGACAGACACTACCGTAGAGTAAAAGGCTGGAAAACAATTTTTCAAGCAAATGGTCCTAAGAAACAAGCTGGAGTAGCCATTCTAATATCGAATAAAATCGACTTTCAACTTAAAGATATCAAAAAGGATAAGGAAGGACATTTCATATTTGTCAATGAAAAGTCAACCAACATGAACTCTCAATTCTGAACATCTATGCACCAAATGCAAGAGCACCCACTTTCATAAAAGAAACCTTACTAAAGCTCAAAGCACACATTGCATCTCACACAATAATAGTGGGAGACTTCAACACCCCACTCTCAGCACTGGACAGATAATAGAAATGGAAACTAAACAGAGGTACAGTGAAACTAACAGAAGTTATGAACCAAATGGACTTAACAGATATCTATAGAACATTTCACCCTAAAACAAAAGAATACACCTTTTACTCAGCACCTCATGGTGCCTTCTCCAAAATAGACCATATAATTGGTCACAAAACAGGCCTCAACAGATACAAAAAAATTGAAATAATCCTATGCATCCTATCAGATCTCCATGGTCTAAAGCTGGTCTTCAATAACGGCAAAGACAATGGAAAGCCCACATTCACATGGAAATTGAACAACACTCTACTCAATGAGAATGGGGTCAGGGAAGAAATAAAGAAAGAAATTAGAGACTTTTTAGAATTTAATGAAAATGAAGACACATTATACCAAAATCTATGGGACACAATGAAAGCAGTGCTAAGCGGAAAACTCATAACTCTAAGTGCATACAAAAAGAAACTGGAAAGAGAACACACTAGCAGCTTGACAACACACCTGAAAGCTCTAGAACAAAAAGAAGCAAATACACCCAAGAGGAGTAGATGGCAGGAAATAATTAAACTCAGGGCTGAAATCAACCAAATAGAAACAAAGGGAACTATACAAAGAATCAGTAAAACCAGGAGCTGGTTCTTTGAGAAAATCAACAAGATAGATAAACCCTTAGCCAGACTAATCAGAAGGCAGAGAGACAGTATCCAAATCAATAAAATCAGAATTGAAAAGGGTGACATAACAACAGAAACCAAGGAAATTCAACAAATCATCAGATTCTACTACAAAAGCCTATACTCAACAAAATTGGAAAATCTGGATGAAATGGACAATTTTCTAGACAAGTACCAGTCACCAATGTTAAATCAGGAGCAGATAAATCATCTTAACAGTCCCATAACCCCAAAAGAAATAGAAGCAGTCATTAAAAGTCTCCCCACCAAAAAAAGTCTGGGTCCAGATGGTTTTAGTGCAGAATTCTATCAAACCTTCAAGGAAGACCTAATACCAATTCTCTGCAAACTATTTCACAAAATAGAAACAGAAGGAACACTACCTAATTTATTCTATGAAGCCACAATTACACTCATACCTAAACCACACAAACACCCAACAAGAAAAGAGAACTTCAGACCAATCTCCCTTATGAATATCGATGCAAAAATACTGAATAAAATTCTCTCGAACCGAATCCAAGAACACATCAAAATACTTATCCATCATTATCAAGTAGGCTTTATCCAAGGAATGCAGGGTTGGTTCAATGTATGGAAATCCATCAATGTAATCCACTATATAAAAAAAAACACATGATCATATCTCTTGATGCTGAGAAAGCATTTGACAACATTCAACACCCCTTCATGATAAAAGTCTTGGAAAGATCAGGAATACAAGGCCCATACCTAAACATAGTAAAAGCAATATACAGCAAGCCAGTAGCCAACATCAAACTAAATGGAGAGAAACTTGAAGCAATCCCATTAAAATCAGGGACTAGAAAAGGCTGCCCACTCTCCCACTACCTACTAAATATAGTACTGGAATTCCTAGCCAGAGCAGTTAGTCAACAGAAGGAGATCAAAGGGATACAAATTGGAAAGGAAGAAGTCAAAGCTTCACTATTTGCAGATGATATGATAGTATACTTCAGTGACCCCAAAACTTCCACCAGAAAACTCCTAAACCTGATAAACAACTTTAGCAAAGTGGCTGGGTATAAAATTAACTCAAACAAATCAGTAGCCTTCCTCTATACAAAGGATAAACTGGCCAACAAAGGAATTATGGAAAGGACACCATTCACAATAGTCACAAATAATATAAGATATCTTGGTGTGAATCTAACCAAGCAAGTAAAAGACTTGTATGACAAGAACTTCAAGCCCTGAAGAAAGAAATAGAAGGAGATATCAGAAGATGGAAAGATCTCCCATGCTCATGGATTAGAAGGATTAATATAGTAAAAATGGCTATCTTGCTGAAAGCAATCTACAGATTTAATGCAATCCCCATCAAAATTCCCACTCAATTCTTTACAGAGATAGAAAGAGCAATCTTAAAATTCATTTGGAATAACAAAAAACCCAGGATAGCAAAAACTACTCTCACCAATAAAAGAACTTCTGGGGGAATCACTACCCCTGATTTCAAGCTGTACTACAAAGCAATAGTGATAAAGATGGCATGGTATTGGAACAGAGACAGGCAGGAGGATTAATGGAATAGAATAGAAGACCCAGAAATGAACCCCATTCCTATGGTCACTAGATCTTTGACAAAGGAGCTAAAACCATCCAGTGGAAAAAAGACAGCATTTTCAACAAATGGTGCTGGTCCAACTGGAGGTCAACATGTAGAAGAATGCAAATTGATCCATACTTATCTTCTTGTACAAAGCTCAATTCCAAGTAGATCAAGGACCTCCACATAAAACCAGCTACACTGAAACTAATAGAAGAGAAAATAGGGAAAAGCCTTGAACACATGGGCACAGGGCAAAAGTTCCTGAACAGAACACCATTGGCTTATGCTCTAAGATCAAGAATTGACAAATGGGACCTCATAAAACTACAAAGCTTCTGTAAAGCAAAGGACACTGTCAATAGGACAAAGCGGTAACCAACAGATTGGGAAAAGATCTTCACCAACCCTACATCTGATAGAAGGTTAATATCCAAGGTATACAAAGAACTGAAGAAATGATCCCAGACAATCAAATAACCCTATTAAAAATGGGGTACAGAGCTGAACAAAAAATTCTCAACTGAGGAAACTCGAATAGTTGAGAAGCACCTAAAGAAGTGTTCAGCATCCCTAGTCATCGGGAAGTGCAAATGAAAACAACACTGAGATTCTACCTCACACCAGTCAGAATGGCTAAGGTCCAAAACACAGGTTACAGCAGATGTTGGCGAGGATGTGAAGAAAGAGGAATATTCCTCCATTGTTGGTGGGATTGTAAGCTGATACAACCACAATGGAAAGCAGTCTGGCGGTACCTCAGAAAATTGAACATAGTGTTACTGAGGACCCAGCTATACCACTCCTGGGCATATACTCAGAAGATATTTCAACAGGGCCACATGTTCCACTATGTTCATAGCGGCCTTATTTATAATAGCTAGAAGGTGGAAAGAACACAGATGTCCTTCAACAGAAGAATGGATACAGAAAATGTACATTTACACAACTCAGCTATTAAAAACAATGAGTTCATGAAATTCTTAGGCAAATGGATGGAGCTAGAAAATATCATCCTGAGTGAGGTGACCCAATCACAAAAGAACATACATGGTATGCACTCACTGATAAGTGGATATTAGCCCAAAAGCGCACAATACCTAAAATGCAAAGCATAGACCTCATGAAACTCAAGAAGAAGAAGAAGGAAGACCAAAATGTGGGTGCTTTGGTCCTTTTTAGAAGGAGTATCAAAAGAGTCAACCAGAACTCCCAGGGTCTAAACCTCCAGGCTGATATCAGGTAATTGAGGGTGGCCTTGTCAGTTATCAGTGAAATTGGAGGACCATGGTCCCCAAAAGTTTGGATTCCCTAGTGTTGGGGAATCTGAGAGCAGGGAGCTAGGTTTGGGAGGATGTTTGGAGCACACCCTCATAAGAATAGGAGGAGGGGGTATGGAATAAGGGGTTTAGGAGGAGAATGGGAGAGGAGATAACATTGAAATGTAAATATGCAAAATATCCAATAAAACAAAATCATAATGGGTCTGACAAAAAAAAAGATAGCTTACTTATTTCAAATTATTTTCAAAAGTTTCTAGGATATGCTAATTGGCTAAGATCTTATTTTAAGCTCTCCACAAAAGAATTTAAGTCTCTGTTTAATATTCTCGAGAGAGATGTAAATCCTAATTTCCCTCAACAATTAATTGACAAAACAGGAGTAATTTTACAAAAAGTAGAAGAAGCTATTATTAATTGATATATTATATAGACTGATTAGTTGTTGGCTGTTCTATAACAGTCCTTTGATAAAAGAGATTATTAATGTAGATTTATATTTCTTTAAATAGTGTGTCTCTATGACTCTCTGAGTTTGGAAGAAGTGGCTGCTGGTGCTTCTGCCCAGATCTTACAAGAACTCTGAAAAATGTGTTTTAAAAATAAAAGAGGGGGAGCTGTTTCCCCCAAGAAGGAGTCTCCTGAAACACTCTCTATCATGCCTTGTTTACTTTTAAATCTCTAAAACTGAAAGCTCATGGCAAATCTGCTGCTGACTGCCTCTGGCATCACTGAGACCAATAAAAACTATGCCATAACTATGTGAAAGAACCCTCTTACCCTTAAATGGAATGGCCTGGACCCAGTTCTCATATGGAGCCAAGGACTGATATGCCTGTTTGATACCACAGAAGGCACAGCTAAATGGCTGCCAAAAAGATTAATGAAATAAATAGATATCTCCACAAAGCCAGGCCCAACTATAAATAAGCTGAATAACAAGTGACCTCCAGTGAAGAGAAATCTCCCTGAGAATTCCCTTCTTTTTCCTTTGCAGGTAAAAATGAAACACCCGTGATGTCTGCTGGTAGAAGTTCTAATCCTGATGCTGGCCTCTGGACTTATACTACTCAGATCTTTGATGGGCCATTGACAAGGACACCAAACAGAGACTGGCATCACTAATCTGAAGAAATCCCCGTTTCGCTGTCTGAAATGATCTCCAAAAATTGCAAAGGACTTTATTGGACTTGATTTATTCTTTTACAATAGAAAAGACTGTGTACAGCTCTTGACTGTGTACAGCCCTTAAAGAAGAATGTTGCCCTTACATAGAAAAGACAGGGATGGTTAAAGAGAACATAAAAAAGGTCAGAGAAGGCCCTGAGAAAAGACAAAGAGAGAAAGAGAAGGATGAGAGTTGGTATAAGGATTGGTTTTCAACCTCTCCATGTTTGTCAACCCCACTTCCTCCCATCTTGGGACCATTAATTGGTAAATTTTTGCTGATTTCTTTTGGTTTCGGGCCTTAAATAGACTGACTAAATTTGTGATACAACAGGTAGATAATTTGATAGCAAAACCTATTCGGATACATCAGCATAAGTTAGCTATGGAGGACCATGAGATTCAAGATGAGGTTGTTACTCTATCCAGGGTGTTCCCAAAACCCATCTCCACCCAATCTAAAAGAAGGGACTTCTACCACTAGACCAAGCAGAGAGCGGCCACCCAGAAGCCCCCTCTGACTGGCGATCTGAATTCTTGCTTAGTCTGCGAGGCTAAGCACTGCAAGGGAATATAAATAAAAGTTAAAAATATCTCTCTGGGTTCCTGAGGGACAAGCCTGATTGCATAGGGGTAGATGTCAAAAGTATCCCCTCTCCAGGAAAAAGACATCGGATGGGTACGGCCCTCATGTATCACTGGACAATGACAGGAGGACCAGAGCCATTACAAGGTCCCCTTCAATTATTGGAAGTCAGGCCTCTATCCCCGCCTTCACAAGATTAGAATCGCCAAGGCCCTTCTATACTTAGAGGAGAGAGGAGATGTCAGAAGCAGCCCTGCTTATACACTGAAAGCCTAAAATCAGCCATAGGCCTAAAATCAGCAATAGGCCTGACATACATACATGCTAACACAAAGTCTTGGGTCTCTGTGGAAAAACACTGAAACAGAAGGCTATAAGCTATTGTAAACAGGCCGCTTTTGTGGAAATTTACCAACATGAGTAGTCATAGATCTTATAAATAGGCAGCCTCTGCGGACAGTACCAACTTAGATAAGGACAAGTGAATCATAGGCAGAGTCATAGTGACCTGTCCCCTGAACCTTCACCCAGCTGATACCCTGTTCTGAATGGCATCTGTATTCCCCTGAACACCTATGCTCTGGTGTCATTCCCTTCCCCACATCCTGCCTTTTTGTGTTCATAACCCCTGTGTGAATAAGTAAATTATGATGTGATTTAAATAATTAAATAAAATTTAAAAAAACAAACAGAAAAAAAGATATATAGATACATAGATAATGTATATGTATGTATATAGAAAATTTCTGTAATACAGCATCATGTACAAGAAATGTATGCAATTATTTTAAAGTAAAATTTATTACATAAAAATATTGTAAATGTCACAAAGGCAAAGGAGTGCAGATATTTCTTTGAGATCTTGGTTTCTATTTTGAATTGTATACAGAAATGAGATTCTGCATCATGTGGTAGTATTAATTAGTTTTATTTTGAGAAGCTTTCTTATTGTTTTCCATAGTTGCTTCCATTAAAAGGGAGAACACTCCTATCCAAGGTCCCCCTTTCAGCACATCCTTGCCAGCCTGTATCATCACTGGGGACGTTTGTCCTAACAGCCACCCTGAAAACGTGACATGGTCCACACTGGGATTTTTATTTCCATCCCCTGATAATTACAGCCTATTCATTTCCTCCCATGCCTACTGCCATATTTGTCTATTTTCCTGGGAGAGATTCTCTTCAGGCCATTTGTCCACTTCTTTATTAGGTGGGAATTTTGTTGCTTTGCTCATTTTCCTTCTTGAATTGTCTTCTTATACACTTTGAATACTAACCCTTATCAAATATATGACTACAAATATTTTCTCCCACTCTCTACATTGGTTTTTCATCCTATTTGCTATGTTGCATATATATTTTTGATTTGATATACTTTTGCTTGTCTATTACTTATTGCATGTCCTCTAAGTATATAATATTTGGTAAACAGTTGCCAAAAGCAATGTTATAAAGATTTTCCTCTATGCTCTCTTCCAGTGGATTAGTTTCAGTCATTTGCTTTAGTCTTCAGTCTATATTTAGTTTGTGCATGGATCAAAACCAGGGATCAATCTTACCCTTTGCACATGGATTTCTTTCAACAGCATTTGTTGAGATGAGTATTCCTTTCTATTGCATGTCCTTGGTTCCCTCCTTGAAATCAGTTGACTATAACTGGTTTCCTTCCAGGTCCTCTCTTCTGTTCACTTCTCTATACATCTGTCCTGAAGGCCAGCACCATATTTCACTTCTGCACCTTCATGATACTTCGCAAAATCAACAGGTTTAATGGTATCATCTCTGTCCTTACTCAAATTTATTTGGCTCTTTTGTGAGCTTGTGATTCTGAGTGGATATTAATTTTTTTTCTCTGTGAAAATACCATTGTAATTCTGTCAGAGATTGTGTTACACATGTCAGTTCCTTCGGAAGCTATACACTTTGGAAATGTTGATTCCTCCCCTCCACACCACCAGAGGTCTTTGCTTTGTTTACCTGTTTCTTTGATATCTGAAGTGTTAGCTTTGAATGTCTCAAAGTCCATCTTCTATCTCCTTGGCTGAGCTTAGTCCTAAGGACTTTGCTATGGTTTTGGGTTAGTTTGGTTTGCTTATTATCTATTGTAATGGGTTTATTTTGTAAGTTATTTACCTGGGATGCTTGAATTATAAACAGATATTGCCACGAACCATGGAAAAGGTTTAAGCGCTGACTTTCAAATGTATTTTAGTGGTGCCCTGTAAAAGAAACAAATTATAGTTTTGATATGGATCCCAGAGAAATAATTTACTTGATTTTCACATTCTAAGTGAAATTAGATGAGACCTTCAGCCTAGAGAAATGGAAGTATGAACCTACTAAAACTTGCATATCCCTCTCAACTTAAGATTTAAAAACAAAAGCTTACCTTATTATCTTCAGCTATCTCTTGATAAAGTACTTGTTACTTCTTCTACTGCTTTAAACATCCTGAGACATCAACTTACAGGAGAAAGGGTTTGTTGTGGCTCATAGTTTTAGGTGCAGTTCCCTCGTGGTGGGAAGTGGAGGCAGGTGGCAGGAGCTGGAGGCAGAGGATGACATTGCAGCCCTGATGAATTCTGGTGCTCAGCTATATTTCTAGTTTTGTCAATCGATTGCCTAAGCCCATGGAATGACGTCACCTACCATTGGCATGGGTCTTTCTACTTCAATTACTCTCTAGATAATCCTCAAAGGCATGCCTAGAGGCTGGTCTCTAAAATGATCCCAAATCTTGTCAAGTTGTCAATCCATATTAGCCATCGCAAGTCCACCATTTGTCAACCTGATCAAACACACTCCTTTTAAGCCATATCCTCCCATCCCTTGTCTCCTCAGGCCTATGGCCACCTCAGAATGCAAAGCACATTCAGTCTACCTCCACAACTCCCCATGTATTTATCAGTTCCGACACTGGTTTAAAGTTCAAAGCCTCTTCTGAGACTCAACCAATCTCTTAACTGAGTCCAATGACATTAAAAGAAAACAAGTTACATCGTTACAAAGGCAGGAAAAATACTCCAAAGGAGGTGGGGGTGGGGGCCAATGCAAGGGCTGGCCATATCAAAAGGCAAGGGTAAAAGACAGCAGGGCAGACACTAAGCTCTGCAACTCCATGTCAGGCATGTCTGGGGTTTGTTGTGGAATCATCTGGGTTCCAAGGGGCTTCTGTGGTCCTATCCTTCCAGCTCTGCCTCCTGCAGCCCACAGACCAATAGTTGGATTCACTGCATTTTGTATTGTTTTTGCCTACTGCCACTTTTAAAGTGATAAATATATCCAAAGTAAGAGAATATTCACATCCAATCAATTTTTTATGTCTAACAAGTTGCTGCAACAAGACTCATGGATCAATTGGTAGGATAATTAGAAAGAAAGACTTCTTCCTGTTGGTGAAATAGGCTAGCACACAGCTGGATGCAGTCCTCCAACTGCTGAAAGAATGATGCACGAGTCTCTGGGAGAGCTTCAAAGGATTTAAGTATCTGTAAATGATATTACATACCAGACAGGAGCAGGATCAAACCAAGATGTACACACACTACATGACTCTCAATGCCTGATGCTTAATCAAGTCACAGCTGCTGGTATTCAAGCCCATTGGAAAAGTCACAGAAAACTTTACTGGTAATTAATATAAAGTCACTTTTAAAGTTTTATTGGAGTTAAAAGGTAAAGTTGCTCATATTGGAGAATTAAAAAGTATTTCATGAATTGGGTCTTTAAGGGATATTCTTAACATTTTTAAGGCAGAAAAAAAGATAAAGTGAATAACAGCAAAATGAAGGTGAAGGTAATTCATTATTTGTGGTCCTTAGTAGTTCGATCTCTCCAAGATGATCAATATTGACCCAAAAGATAAACTGTCAATGAACAATAGCATAAAAATGGGTGTTATTTTTGCATGAAATTACTTCTTTGTTCTAGTCTAATGTCAGATTCCTGCCTGTAGTCCATTTCCTTGTCCTTGGCCAATGTCAGATTCCTGCAAGGCAGTCCCAAAAACTCTCCACATCTCCCCCTTTTATTGCATAAACCAGACTGAGTCTGTCTTAGGTCATTCTGACAAGAAGCCTTCCTTACCCATCGTGAAATATGCATTATCATAAGTAGTGCATTTCTGTCTTAGGTTAATAAGGCTCTGTGCAGAATCTTACCTGTCCTTGGCTTGCCAGCCTATTAATTTAATAACTCTGTCTGGGGGTCCATTTTCCGTTTCAAGTCATGTACTTTGGCTGCCAACCTGTTGATGTAGTTAGAGACAAGCTTTAACATGATGGGCAGGAATAAAAATATTCCCAGGACAAGAAGGGCTAGCATGATCAAGCTATATATGCCATTCCTGAGGTTTGACCAAAATGGAAATACTGACCACAGGTTAAGGATAATTTTATCAGCATTATCTGCATCATCAAAGCTCAACAGAACAGCATTCTTTAAATTCATAATCTCACTATGCAAAGTTAAAACACCCAGGGAGGTGTTAGGATTATGCCAAATACCCTACAGGTGTCTTTAAACGTTTTTCTAATTATAATGACAATCATTGTAAATTTTAGAAGTAACACTACTCCAATGATATTTGTCATGACACTTGAGATGGCTCCTAATTCTTGAACCCTGAACCTCCTTCAGATAATTTGAATAGATTATAGAGCATTAATCCATTGTTCCAGACACCTATATAAATCCTTTTGTATACTCAATAGATTAGAAACATTTTTTTTGCTAGATGGTTAACAAAAATAGCTGTCTTAACTCCTTGTGTCAATGCTATTGCAAAAGCAGTGGTGCTAGCAATTAATGAAATTAAAGCTGTTATACCAGCAATAATCAAGCCCGCTACCCTCTTGCTTCTGCTTAAAGCCTAACTCATTCCTTCTAGCACTTTAAAGCTTTTTTCAGAGAATCAAGGTTTTCTAATATTCAGGGCAGTAAGACAAAAGCTGGTTGATAGACCCCCGTAACAGACATGCCAGGTTTCAACACACTAACACAATTAGAAATTATTCAGTCAATGCAACTTACAATAAATACTGTAGAAGACACAAAACCAATTTTAGCTTGACAATTGAAAGAGCCTTAAAACATGCACTAACCCTTGTTTGAAATCGGGATCTTGTCCCAACTTTATGTCTTGCTATCATAACATCATAGAGAACGGCAGCTAACTTCCAAATATGTCTCTGAAAATGTCCAGATCCAGCCTTCTAAATAAAGACTGTTATTTCCAAAATTGGATTGATTTCTAGACCAGTACATGGTTGCGTCCTAATAGCTGGTCACCTTTAAGAAAAATACAAGAGACATTATAATTTCTCTTTTTGATTCTCTGTCCCACAAGGTCTAAAACTGTGAGGCAAGGCAGCTTGTCCATCTGGGATATAGGCAAGCAAAGGTGGATCAGGAACAAAAAAGAAATCTCAGGCAGGAATCTAAATCTTAGGCTAGAACAAAGAAGTAATTATAGGCAGAAATCTAAATCTTAAGCTAGAACAAAGAAGTAGGCTTCAGGCATGAAAATGACTTTGGGCTATGGCAGGGAAGTAGGCTGAGATATTTTGATCATTCTGATAAGCTCGTAGAAATAGTGATCACAGGAGTGATCATGGGACTCTATTTATTGTCATGAGTGTTCTTTGACTATCTGGGTTTACTGTCTTGCTTGTTCCTTGACTATTTGCATCTATTGTATTGCTAGTTCCTCAACCTACAACTGACCTTAATACTTGCATGTAATTTAAACAGTATAAAGGCAAAAAAGGAGGAGGAAGGATGGGATAGGGGATTAATGGGGGGGGGGAATGAGGAAGGGGGATGGCATCTGAAATGTAAGTAAATAAAATATTGAATAAAAAATGAAAGAAAAAATTGTCAAAATATGATAGTCTATATAACATGCTAATAAAGTGCTTAGTCTATATAAAAAAAATGGGTGTTATTCTACCACTCAAAACTGTACCTTCATAAAAACAAATCAACTGACTGAAATTTTATTTTGGGTATGATACCTTTTACTTGGATGTTTAAAAGGACTAGTCAGTTGCATACACATCTTTAATCCAAATATTTGGAGACTTATTTTGTCTATTAGAGTGTTGAAACTGTTGTCATCTACTAGAAAAAATAAACTGTAATGGAAACTTCTCCATGAAACCAGAACCTTCCAGAGCCCATGCCCATTTGTTCTTCATCTATAGTGTTCTTCATCTACAGTAGGCACAGCTTGGTACTGGCCCTGGAGTGGGGAGGCTCAAAGGTTTCCAGGCTCATAAATAGAAGCAGCACCTCTTAGCCCTAGTCACAGAGCCACAGACATGTCACTTCTGGTGATTCTTATCCAAAATATACCTTTATCTTCAAATATTCTTTTAAATTATTTTCAATTGCCAGGGATATATGATTGATGCAGAGTACAAATAAGTTTACATCCTTGCCACAAACTTAAGACCATTTTGAGAATTTCATCACCATCCTGATAAACCAATTATGAGCTGGAAAATAAAAGAATTTCTCTAATCCTTAAGGCACTAAGACATTACTATTCATTTCTTGAAAAGCCAGGTTCCTTTTGTAAACAGTGTTGAGTCTGTTCTGAACCTAAAAGCAACACTGGCACCCTAGATGCATTATTATTATTAACCAATGTCATACCACTTGTCCACTGGGCCTCAGATTAAATTTCAGGACTCAGGTGCCAGCCCTGTCTTCTTAGGAAAAATGTCAGCATACTATCATTTCCGATGAGCAATGCTGGCTTCTTCAGAAAATTAAGCTTCCCCCTATGCTAGCAAGCAAGTGACTGTTGACCCACCTCTAACTTAGTTCAGCTTGCTTCATTATGAGCAGTAAACTTCATTCTGACACCAGTCATGACAAACATAAAACAAGCTTGTGACTGCCCTGACATTCATGGTATTCACAAATACGGGGAGGACACTGGGGTAATGTGGTCCTTTAAATTCTAACACAGGCGGTGCCAATTTATCTAACTTGATTATTTCATTAGAATCATCAAGTGGTACCAGGAATAAATAAATATATATATATTCAAAGACTTAATTTAGTTCCCTACTTTGATTTAAAGATACATCCCAGGAGGCTAGAGAGATAGCCAAGTGGTTAAGAGAACATGCCTGATGCTTTTCCAGAGGATGCAAGTTCCCACAGGACAGCTCACAACTCCCTCAACTTCAGCTCCAGGAAATAGAACAATGCACTTCTGGACTCTGTAGGCACCTGTACGTGAATATACACAGACACACAGATAAAAGTAAAAACTAAACCTTTAAAAATTGAAAAGAACTCACTTGTATTTATCTCTGTAACTACTTGTGGCATAAAGATTATTTTAAGATTCTATGGGATTAGAAGAAGAAACTTAAGTATAAGTGTCTTAGTTAGGGTTTCTACTGCTGCAATGAAATACCATGACTAAAAAGCAGGCTGTGGGAGGAAAGGGTTTATTGGACTATCATTTTGACACCCATAGTTCATCAGTAAAGGAAGTCAAACAGGGCAGGAGCTGTTGTAAAGATCAGGGGTGCTGCTTACTGGCTTGCTCCCCATGGTTTGCTCAGCCTGCTTTCTTATAGAACTCAGGACAACATTCCCAGGGATGGCACCACCCACAATGGGCTGGGCTTTCCCGGGCAATCACTATTTAAGAAAATGCCCTACAGGCTTGCCTACAAACAGATCTAATGAAGACATTTTCTTAACTGAGATTCCCTTTTCTCCAGATTTTAGCTTGTATTAGTTGACATAAAACTAGCCAGCACAATGACTACAACATTTTCCTGATGGGAACCTCCCTTTCTAAAGTGAGAAATTCAAAGCCGTATCAATACTTTACCATTGGCCAACAAAATACATAAATTCTATCTGTAATATTCCTTTAATCAAAGCAGATTCCATATTTTAATAGTAAACTATGTCAAAAACTGCCTCACAGGCCAAATGTTTATTCATCTTAACTTTTCTTGGAACAAAGATAAAAGATAACACCCAGGAAATAGTTTCAAAAGGAAACACAGATGAAAGCAAGCTGCCTTAGGAAGGGGATTAAATGAAGGGCAAATGTTGCCTCCAAACCTGTTCACATGTTGACACTCCCATAGGCTATGGCCAGTGAGAATGGGGTCTCCTCCCTTCTAGTAAACCCATCCAGTTAGACTCTTTCTGGTGATTTATCTCTATGGCCATTCAGATTTTAATTCAGCCTCACAGGCTTTGACCCACCAAGAACCAGGTTTAACTGTATGCTTTATTTGCATATTGGCTCTGATTGGCTGTTATTCTTAATTTTGTCCTAACTAGTATTTCCAACCATCTTCTAGGAAAAAAAAAAAAAAAAGTCCTTCATCTAAATGAAAGCAGTTGTAGTTGATGATCTGAGTAACACCCTTCCCTTTCTTTTAATGAGGAGGCAGAGCCTCACAAGTATCCTCAGCTGGCTTTGCACTCTGAATTTTCCTGCTTCAGCCTCCTGAGTTCTGAATGTGCACCATCACTAAGCCTCTGTTAGCCTTTTGGTGTATCTAAAATAAAGGAAGTCTTCCTATCATGTAAATATCCCTAGGCACACACTGAGGCCCTCTGAGACTTCTCTGTGGCTATAACTTTACATCAAAAGCAAAGGGAATTGATGGGCATCTCAAACAAGTTTGGTCTCTTAGGAAATTTTGTACTATTTCTTTTGGATTTTTTGAAACCATTATATCCAATAATTCCTCCAGTGATGTATTACACTCAGATTTGATGGTCTTGTTGTTCTGGTTTGGTTTGAATTTTTGAAAGTGGGTCTATGCAGCCAGCCCAGATTCACCTTAAATTTGCTGTGTAGCCAAGAATGGCCTTGAACACCTGCTCTTCCTGCCTTTGGCTCCCGACTGCTGTAATCATACATGTTCCCCACCAGGCTTGGAAGTAGCCTTGGTTTTGAAGGTTCTTTTACTCAAGTTAAGTTGTTAATAGAATACAATTTTATTCATACAGGTTTTTTACCTCGGTAAAAACACAAAATCACACACCCTGTTCTCTGAGATATGGAGAACAGAGCAATGCCAAAACATAGAAAAGTTAACATAATGTCAAGAAAGAAAAAGAAGAGAAGAGGGACACAAAAGAGGAAAGGGAATAAAAAGATTAAGTTGGGGGAGGGGAGAAAAATGACAACAAGCTACAATCAAGTTTAACATAGCTTAAATCAATATATAAATATGCTTTATTTGCATATTGGCTCTGACTAGCTGTTCTTCTTGATTTTTGTCCTAGTTAGTACATCCTTTCATCTGAATGAAAGGACTGTAGTTGGTGATCTGAGTAATTAATACCGTCCCCTCATTTTCTTTCCCTATTTTTTTTTTTTAATAAGAAGGCAGAGCCTCACAAGTATCCATAGCTGGCTTTACACTCTCAATTCTCCTGCTTCTGCTGCTTGAGTTCTGAGGTTACAAGTGTGCATCGATGCTTACCCTGTCAGCTCAGTGTTAGTAAACTGGTGGTTTTTATCAGGTATCTGTTAGGCATTTGTTCCCCACTTAATTGGACAGATTTATGAACACTTGAATTTTCTTCAATAAACCAAAAAAATTCTGCAAATCATCCTCAATTTTCAAATACTAAAATACCCATTTATTAATACTGCAATTTTACACTCCTTCCTTTGACATTGATAAATGTACTACAGTGATTCTAGTCACCCAACTGCATCCCTTTCAGAGAATGGCCCTCAGATATGTTGTGGTATTAACTAACATATGAATTAGAATTCTAAAGAACACCAGGTCTTGAATTCTTTACTACTTTAATTATGGCTTTAATATATAATTTCATCATGTCTTTGGTATAGAAAATTAAGGTTTTTGACATCAAAATATAGTAAAATTATCTCTGAAGTGTAATTATGTTCTAAATTATAGTAATAAATTCTTAATATAGCCAAACAAAGGTTTGTTTTGAATAGCTTACTAAGCTACAGACCATGAAACAGCGTCTTTTACTAACTGCTGCTTTAGTTAAGGCATAAATACACTTCCAGCTCCCTGCGAGTTATGGAAATGAGTTCACGGCAAGCATGGTGACTCTCTTAGTTAGGGCTTTACTGCTGTGAACAGACACCATGACCAAAGCAACTCTTATAAAAGACAACATTTAATTGGGGCTGGCTTACAGGTTCAGAAATTCGGTCCATTGTCATCAAGGCAAGAGCATGGCAGCATCCAGGCAGGCATGGTGCAGGAGGAGCTGAGAGTTCTACATCTCAAAGCAAACATAAGACTGGCTTCCAGGCAGCTAAGATGAAAGTCTTAAAGACCATGCCCACAGTGACACATTTCCTCCAACCAGGCCACACCTTCTCCAACAAGGCCACACCTCCAAAAAGTGCTGGTCCCTGATCCATGCGTATTCAAACCACCACAGTGCCTTCCAGGAACTGCGTCAGAGTACAACCTTGCATGACTCTGAGAGCTCTGATACCTGATATTTAAGAACCTAAGGTTCATGTACTAGACACAACTCATATTTTCTTTGCCTGCATTCTATTTCTATATTCTAATGGGTAGGCCCATGTGCTCAAGTCTGGCTAACTTCCAGTCATTGCTAGAAGTAGTGTTTTTAACAACTTCTTTTCAAAATGCCCTCTCTCTCTTTTTTTTTCCTTTTGGAATTTTGTAAATAAAATGAACATTTAAAAAAAACAAACGAACAAACAAAAACAGAATTTGATCGTGTATACTGGCACATGGTTGTAATCCCGAAGAGGTTGAGGGAAGAAGATGGCCTGACCTGGCCTCCTGGTACCATGGGCCACATAGAGAGATCCTGTCTCAAATGCAAAATGTACCAAAAAATAAAAAAACAAACAAACAAACAAACAAACAAACAAAAAAACCTGAACCTGTATTATAAAATGACAGGTATCTGTAAAAACAAGCTAGGGCACAGAGAGAGACGCCTCAGTGGCTCAACTCACTTGTAGCTCTTCAAGAAGACCCAGGTTCAGTTTGCAGCACCTGCATGATGGCACAACTATCTATAAACTCAGGTTCCAGACCATCTGATCTGATGCTGTCCTGTGGCTTCTGTCGGTGCTGCACCCACATGGCACATGTACATATGGCCAGGCAAAACACTCATAAACATTTAAAAAAAAAATTTCAAAACAAGAGAAAATCTGTATGTGAATTATAGATAATAGATACAATGGACATGCATTTTCTATTTTAGTTTCTTTCATGAGCTAGCAATTCCTCTGTTCTAGAACTCTCTTTGGGTGGGACCTTCCCATCCCCTTCTCTGTTGGTCTCACCTGCCCCTGTTTATTCACACTTTTACACTGCAGCTATATGTGTGAGCATCCACACCAGGCCAACACTGCTTGGGTCATCATTGATGGTGATGTTAATTGTGGGATGTGGTTTTGTACATGGATACCTGTTGGCAGTCTTAGCTGAGCCATGAGGGTTCCCAGCCAGGAGCTGTGGCTCTGAAACTCTCTCAGTGTTCCTTCATGGATACTGTGAGCATGCCTGTCTTCAAGGAGGAGAAATTGTTCCATGATGAAGAGTCCTTAGCTTCATCTCCTCTCTGCTTCCTGGGCCTCAACAGATCATAGCTCCACCGGAAGCCAGTGGTGAGGGTAACACCTGTCCCTCAGGGGCGACTTTTTGAGTTGAGCAATAGTCTATGAATTTCAGGAAACTCTATTCATTTAAATCTTATTTTCAATGTAAAAAAAGGGGAGTGTGTGGGGTTGGGGAGAGAAGGTATAAGACCTGAGGATCTAGCTCAGTGGAAGAACACCTGCTTACCTACTGTGTGCATGGTTTTAATTCCATCCTCAGCACCACTTAAAGCAAGCTTAAGACAAACTACACAAAACCCATTAACCCTGCCAGGATTTTTCTGGACACCAGCCAGCTACAAATATCACCAAGATACACAGTATCTGTAATGTACACGTCACTTTCCACGGAAAATCATAGGTATGAGTAATATGTGTCGAGCTTCAACAATACACGCGCTGTTTCTGTTTAGTTCCTATTCTATTTGGAGTTAATGAGTAACATCACCAAATACATTTATACAAAGCGCTGGACAATTCAGGGTTTTCCCTCACTTGCTTGGTTCTCAGCCCTCTGCATACTTCATTAGGGGGCTGTGCTCAGGTCTAGGCATGATTGATAATAACCTAACCAGTGGCCACAACAATGTGCTATGGCCCGTTGCCTAGTGACTATGATTCAAGGCAATTCGAGTAAATGGAAAACACCCTAGATATTTTTGATTAGCTGCTGCTGACCCAGATACAATATTTATGTGGCTTACCAGGTTCTTACCAAAATTGGTCTCTATTAGATTCTATAGAACAGAAATTCATTTTCCTTAATTATTCATTACAATTCCTGGATATATACCTTTAATGAGGAAACTGTTGAAAAGACATGATAATAAGTCCCCAGCAGGAAATTCAAAGGTCCCTCAAGTGTTGTTTTCTTCCTTAATTCATATAGACTGGAAGTCTTCCTATGAATGCACATATGAACAACATAATAATAACTGGATTTTGAAATAAAACATGTCTTGCTTTCTCTTGAAGTGCTTATGTGTGACATTTACTTGATGGTAAGAATCATCATAGACCAGAGAGAGTACAAGCAATTCCTACTAGTTGCTACAAGTTATTTGACTGAAGATGCTTTATTCTACAGAGATCATCTTTCATGTTTCACAAGGCTCTGTGAAATCAATGGCATGTGTCTCCATGGTTCCTTGTCCACATGATTAGTGAATGAATGAAGGAGTGAATGAATGGATGGATGGATGGCGCTGCAACAGTTCTTAATACATTGTTTTGTTAGGATTGGCTTATAGCTCGACTACCACAATCACTAGGAGCTGCCTGCCAGAGAGGCACAGCCTGTGCATCTTCAGATCATCTGAGCAGAATAGAGTATTGCTACATGAAATAGGTAGGCTCTTTATCCTGACCACATGCTAGCAGATACTCATTTGAATGCTTTTTGAAAATGGTTATGGATTGGATATGTTTCCTCAAAGTCATATATTCAATCCTCACATTGGGTAACACTTGGTGGTGCTACCTTTAGTAGCTTTCAATGAAGCCATGAGAGTGAAGATCACAGTGCCAGAGCTACTGCCCTTGTAAGAAAGAAAGCAGAGACTCCTCTCCATTTAATAATGTGAGGAAAAGACAGCTGAATGCTAACTAGAAAGGGAACTCCCATCAGAAATCAACACCACCACCAATTGAGGAGCCATAGGAACAAACAGCTCGTGTGTAAACAACCCAGTTAAGGTTTCTGTTAAAGAAGCTCAAGCTGGGAGAAAAACCCAACTTTGAATATTCGGGCCAAATTATTTGTCTAGGAATTTGATTTTGTATCATTCTAAAGAAATGGTAAATGATGAATAATAATTAAGTAAATTATGTAGGGCAGCTGGTTAGTCACTCAAGAAAAAAACACGCATCCTTTCTTCTTCACATTAAATTACATTTTGGATAAGATGGGTGTTTAAAAACTAGAAAGAAATAAGAGAAGGACAGACATAAGGAAAGGGAGGACGGGAGACCCAGAGGACAGCAGTTGTAAATATGTTCATATTTCTAGAACTGGGAGAAGTCTTTTAAGTATGACACATAATTCAGGCACTACGATAAAAGATTTTTCCATGCAAAATTCTTTTAACAAATTGACCCCAAGAGTGGCTGCCCCAAAATTGCAACTTAACAAGAAAACAACCACAATTACAGAAAAAGGCCTAATTTATAATATAAAAGGGGTATTTTTACTTTATTTCCTGATGCTATATTAAAATGCTCTTGACTAAGACAATTTAAAAAGAAAAAGATTTATTCTGGCTCAAAGGTCATCATGCACAGGTGCACACAGCTCACATGACATCATCACACCGTGATGCATAGTCTATCATAGCAGAGAAATCAAGGCAGCGGGAGCATGAAGCAGCCAGTCCCATCACATCCACAATCAGGAAGTAGGGAGTCATGAAGGCTGCTGCTGCTCAGCTCATTTCTCTGCTTGTACAGTCCAGGACTCCAGCCAATTAAATGATGCCCCACACATCTTTCTAGATTCTATTTGATGGCACAGACCATCTTATGGAGTACCTCAGAAGTCAACTTACAAAAGTGACCAAAAAAAGAAAATAGAAAATGGACAGAGGTTAGTAAAATATGTTTTATATGGAAAGAGATATAGATAATGAGTAAGTTCCATGCAAAATGTTAAATGTCAGGAAAAATTAAGAATCACAATATGTAATTTTCATCTACCTGGGTGGCAAACCTTAGGAAGACTTTCTTCCTGTGAGGAGGCAGGACTGCCACTGTTGTGTGAAGTTCTGAGAGCCTGTAGGTGGGTGGTAGGCAGCTGCCTGTCAATGTCTCTCAAACTCTAGTGTGCACTGGGACACTTCAATTCTATTCTCAGGAACTCACACTTCACTTACAACTACAAACAAAGGCAGGACCCACTTCTTGGTTTTAAGAATGGTACCAAGAGCTTCACACACAAATGATAATTATCTCTACATCTGACTGAGAGGGTTTGAGGTAGAGATGTGAACTTTTACATTTTACCTCACAGCCTTTGTTACCATTTGGCTTTGTAGAAGATCATGATTTTTATATTATTTTTATGTTGTTTTTATCATTTAAAAAGTTAAGCATATTCAGTGGAGGCACCTGCTTATAATTCCAGTTTATGGGAGGCTGAGGCAGGAGGCTTGTCTTGTGTTTAGAATCTGCTTGGGCTACATAGTGAGTAGTAGGCCAACCAAGACTACAAACCAAGACAGTGTCTCTGAACAATAAAAATCAATTAAAGCTACAAGGAAATAGAACTTACAATTTTATAGGAATTTACATAATTAAGCAATCACTGTTATGAAAAAAGCAAAAATCAGTAAAGACAATAATCTAGAATAGTTTCAACAAAAATAAAGCACTTAGTATGAAAATATTCCAAAAACAAATAGCACATGCCAGGTAGCTGTCAAGGCTCCATCTATAAATCACTCAACCCTCCTTTCAAATCAAGAGGAAGAACAGAAGCATTCACTGAGTCGGGCCTGGAGCTAGAGAAGCACCATCTCTGAAGAGTTTAAATGAGGCCAACACTGTGACCTTCAGTAAAGACTTTTAAAACTCATTCTTCACCTCAGAAGAGTCTCAGAGCAAACTTCCTGTGTTTCCTTGTTCTAAATTTAGGGTCCATAAATAAGCAACAGATGTATTTACACTTGTGTTGTCTGCAAGCGGAGGAGGATGGAGGGAGTTTGCTGGCTGGGCCGCAGCTCCCAAACAGAATTTTCTAGGACAGCTGCAGAACTACAGCCTTTCATGTACCACGTGTCCTCTGTCCTCACCATAGACAGCTTTCCTACAAGCAAGGTCCTTTATTTCAGGAGAGAAAATGTGTTTTATTTCAAACTATAAGAAAAACATGGGGTATATGCCAGGTTGCTTTGGCGTAGTCTGGACTCTACTTCTGTAATACGGAAGAGCTCTCCCTCCAAATATCAGTTCTTGCAACAATAGCAATGAAAATCCTGCCATAAGGATCCTGTCTGCTGGAGAAGAAAGATTAGCAATTACAGCTGCCTGGGTATTGTGGGTGACACAAACTAGAAATTGCTTGTACCAGTTGCAGGGAGCCAACTTGGGTTGAGAACCAAGTTCTTACTAGGGCTGAGCACAGCCACCTACAGACACAGCAAGTGTCCTTCCTGGATTCCTTCTCCTTTGTCTCCTTTCCTCCTCTCCCTCCACAGAGCCACCTTCTGGTCCATTCGCTGCATCCTATATCAGACATATAATACATGTACACATACAGTAAGTATCACATGCACATAACACCCCCATGCACATACAATAGCTAATAAAACTATCTACTGGGACATTGTTACAGCTTTTCGTAGAAGTGGTAACTTTTCTAATGACAAAGTAGGAAAGGGGCCAGGGAGATGCCTCAGTAATTAAAGCATGTGCCAAGGAACCAGGAGGACATGACTTTGGTGCTATACTACTCAGACAAAAATCCAGTCACAACTGGATTTGTGTGTCTATAACCTCAAAGCTGTGACACTGACACAGGCAGATTCCATGGAGTTACTGGCAGCCAGTTTAGCTGCAAAGTTCCAGGTTCAGTAAGAAATACAGTATCAAAACACAAGGTAGATAAGTTATTAAGGAAGACAGCCAACATCAGCCTCTGGCCTCCACACACATGCACACATACATGCACACATGTGAACATGAACACACTGCATATATACATACATATATACATACATACTATATGTTTTGTAAAATGTGGTATGATACACAGGAGGAGATACCTTAGCAGGCCATGCTGAAGCATCCCCCCCCTCCGTGAAGTGCCAGCCATATTATGGGTCTAGTATAGAATGAAGTTAAGGGAATAGAGGCAGAGAAAGAGAGGGGAGAGAGGAGAGAGGGGGAGGGAGGAGGCTGGCCAGGAATACATTGAGAGAGGAGGATGGGGAGAGGAGAGAGAGACCAGAGAGAGGTGCCAGAAAGTACAAGAGAGGCCAAACAGTCCTTTTATAGCAAGCTAGGCTCTTACCTGGCTAGGTAACTGCTGGGCAGAGCCTAGAAGAAATGCTAACACATACATACATAGAATTAAATTAATTAAAGCGAAGACATAAATTAGTACATTTTCTGTACAGATTTACTACATAAGTAAATCAGCTCATGTTGTTTGGCATCTGCAGAGAGATTCCTGGACCTATAGCCCCAAGCATTTCTCTGTTTTTTTTAATTCTAGAACACTTACCTCCAGTCCTGCCTCAATGATTAAAAGGGAACAATATTTCAAAACAAAAGTAAGGGCTTTAGAGAGCTGAAAAGGAAATGATTGAGTTCTTCAGGATACATATAGTTCACAGCTGCATAAAGATCAGTACTTTTAAACACTTACTGATGTCGTGCCAAAGTGAGGTACACCGCTGCCACTGCTGCTGCCGCTGTGCCTCATCTAGCGGTGATATGCTATCCCACTGCCTTAGCATCCTCTCAGCCAGGCACAGTGCTGTGTGCCAGTAGTCCAGGCTAGTAAGAAGGATTCAAAAAGTCTCAAAATTAAAACCATTTATTTGAAAGAAACCATTGACTTTTGGGAATTTGATTTCAACCTGATGGAAAGGGGTTGCCCACCACACTGCCTTCTCTAGAGTTAGAGACATTCAAAGTCTATTAAACCCGACATTTTTGTTTTCAATTTGCTACTTAAATATTCTCCTTTTGTATCATTTACTTGAAATGTCTTAGGACCAGGCAGTTTACAGTTAATGGGACAAGTACATACCCACCTCCAAATCTCAGGGAATGTCACAGAAGTAGGGAGAAGGTCAGAAAGACAGTAAAGAGCCAGAGCGTGGGACAATGTGTAGAAAAAAAATATGTCTTCTGGCGTGTTATTGGCTGTTGCTCTGTAAAACTCATTTCATAAGCAATCTTCACAAGATCTGGTCCATCAACACCTCTTCTTGGATAAAGAAGGGGCCCAGGAGGTTCCAGCTTTCCGAGGAACCACTGGCAATTAAAGCTTGTCGGTGGATGAGTGGCATTCTTGTGCAATGGCTTATCCGCAGATAAGTTACTCTGACTCTGCTAAATGACCTCCTACAGTTTACTCTCCTTATCAGGGAGTAATCAACACACTCAGGGAGCCACATGAAAACGGAGGACATGGGGGAGCACTAGGAACCCTGAGAAGAACGCGGAGCAGGGTAGGTATGAGAGGGTCAAAGGTCATTGTATAAATGTATGAAACTATCAACAATAAAATAATGTAAAAAGCATCAACAACATATAATGAAATAAAATTGATTTTTTTTCACTTAAAATCATAGTATACATGAGTATATGTGCACAGGTAAGCTTCCAGGTCAAACAAACAAATGAGAATCCTAGGATCTCTGAAAAAAAGTCTTCCTTTGCTATGTGTTGTTTAATGGGGCTTGGGGGTGGGGGAAAAGTCTTTAGATTTCCTACAGACTGGTATTACAGAAACAACAAACAAGCCAATTTAACAAGTGAAGATTTTTCCAGTCACCCCTGTATTGGTTGTAGATACTTCCTGATTTTTTTTGATAGTCTCATTCACTGAGTGGTGACTTTCATTATATTTTCAAGATACAATAATGAGCTTTTTAAAAAGAAATTTCAGCTTGAATTGCTCTCCAGTTATCTTTTTTACAAAGGACTTTGTGATATGCTCTGGATATGGGATGATGTACGATGTTAGAAGCTATGCCCTTAGAGAGACAAGGCAAGGAGGATTAGAAAACTGAAAGGGAATTTGTGCTTTTGAAAATATTTATAATAGCAGTAGAAGCTAAGCAAATTCTCATGAGCAAATGGCCTGAACAAAGCTAGTTATTTCTTTAAAGTGGAAAAAAAAAAGGGAGGAAAAAAGAGAGACAAAAAGCAGGAGAGAACACTTTGGAAGCAGAGTAAGGTTAAAAGAATAATTCACAAGTAGACTACATCACTTTTCTCTAGGGTACATTAGTCAGATTATTTGATCTTTAATTGAGATATACAGGAAAAAGTCCAATTAATTTATAAATGTTAATTGCCACCCAATGGAATAAAAGTCATTTTGAGAGTGAGATAAGCAATCCTCAATGAAGCTGGCTCCAAGTACCAAATAAGCAATCTTGCCGGCTCCATGACAGGAAGGGCAAGCATGAGAGAAGCCGACCTGTGATTCTCAGTGAGGAACAAGGAGATAAGGAAGCTCACTGTGCAAAGACACTTCTACCAAATGAGTGATGACTTTCTCAGCTGCGGGAGGATCTGTGACTCCTACACAAACTGACATAGTTGGAGCACGTCTCTGAGTGTGTCGCACTCTATATAAACTGGTGTTCTCAGCTTGTCATTGTGTTTTGTGGGGAAATGCATTAGTGAAATTGATCAGACCCCAACTTTACTCTCCTTAGCCACACTCAGTCAGTAGACAGGAGCACCAAAGCAAGAAAGGGAGCACCAAAGAATGAAGGGATCACCAAAGCAAGAAAATGTAGGTGAGGTATCCATTCTCTAATTGGTTCTTGACTGTCAATAAAGACAGTGGAAGCCAATCGCTGGGCGAAGGGGAAAAGGTGGGACTTCTATGTCTCAGGAGGAAGAGAAGGGGTTGAGAGGCAAGAGGCAGAGCAGGCAGTGGAGCAGAGGAAGCAGCAGACATGTAGGTCTCAGGGGCACCTATAGTTTGTAGCCTCCGCCATGGGTGGAGGACAAGGAGGATGGAGCAGGATATTCTTCGCCCAGCCATTGAGTTATTTGGTTAGTTTTAAAATATAAGGTTGTCTGGTGTTTTCTATCCCTGGTGACTAAGGTGGGCAGGAGAAAGGGCACAGCTGTGGCTGTGGTTGGCAGTTTGGTGGAGCTAGCTGCAAGAGGTTGAGGGAGCTCAGAGTGAGCTCTCGAAAGAGCAAGCATGATATTAAAATTAAATGCAATAGAATTGGGTTTTCCTTGAATGGACTTATTGGGGCTGGAGACTTAATGGCAACAAGGAAGGGATCATCAAATCAAGGAAGGGAACATCAAAGCAAAGAAGGGAGCATCAAAGCAAAGAAGGGAGCACCAAGAAAGGAAAGGATTGCTAAAGCAAGGAAGGGATCACCAAAACAAGGAAGAGAGTACCAAAGCAAGGAAGACAGCACTAAAGCAAAGAAGGGAACACCAAAGCAAAGAAGAGAGCATCAAAGCAAAGAAGGGAGCACCAAAGCAAGGAAGGGAGTACCAAAGAAAGGAATGGAGCACCAAAGAATGAAGAGATCACCAAAGAATGAAGGGATCGCCAAAGCAAGGAAGGGATCACCAAAGCATGGAAGGGAGCACCAAAACAAGGACAACAAGAAGCTCCAGGTGGCCTCATCCCAGCGGTTGAATCACACTAAATTCCAAATCAGAATCTGTCTCATATGATTATTTTTTCCAGCTAATATTTTAGTGTGAAATGAAATAGCTGTACTAAAAAACAAATGCACAACAAAGACAAGTTTTACTTGGACTTTGCACAAAGTGAACCCCTAGACATTAGAGTCAGAAGCCCATGCATAATCACAATCCCTCTCTTCCCAAACATAATCACTATCTTCACTTAACCTAATCATAACTACCACTCCATATTTGGATGTTTACATGTAGGGGTATATTGTGAGTATTTATATAGGACACATGTATGTGCAGGAGTGTGTGTGTTTGTGTGTACATGTGCATGTGATCCAGAATCTTCCTCAGCATCTTATTCATTCAGGATGGTGTCTCCATTGAGCCCAGAGCTCATCTCACTAGCCAGCTTGCTCTGAGAATCCACTGTCTCTACCCAAGCTACCATGTCCACCCAGCATCTACTTTGGTCTTGGGAATCTGACCTCTGGCCATGATTGTGTGGTAAGTGCTTTATACATTGAACCATCTCCCAACCCCACATACTACCTTTCAAACATATGGAAACCTAAGCACACATCTGAAAACACTATGGCTTGGCTTTTACTTGACATAAATGAAGTTGAATGTAGTGGAACCAGATAGTTCATCCACCTGTGTGGCTCAGTTCTTTGCTCAGCATTTTACCTGTGATCCCCATAAGCTTATATGTTACTTGTTTGGGTTTCATGGTTTTGTAGAGTTTAGTATATAATAATATCATTTTCTTTTCCGTTTAACTGTTGGTAAACATTAACAAACACATCATCAGGAATATTCTTGCAGATGTATCTTGCTAGGTACAGAATTACTCAAACTACCTCCCATACTACCTACTGCGTTTTAAAGCCCCAAAGCAACGTATGGACATCCCCAAAGGTTCTCACCAGTGTCTATCAAATACTTTCACATCTACAAGCCTTCATGTGCTCTAGATGACTGTGTTTGGCTGGCCATATATGTTGCCAAGGTTTTTGTCTACTATATAGCTTGCTCCTTCATACGATAATGGGTTTCCAGAAGCTGGAGGTCTTAGTTCTATCTGAGTAGGGTTTGACAATTATTTTCTTTATGGTTAGCATTTTTGCGTGTTCTGATCTGATCAAATACTCTATTCCCCTTCTTCTGTAAAAAGTCCTTTGTCATATACGATAGTCCACAAGGCTTATGATCTTGATTTTCATATTTACACAAATACATAAAATTTATTTTTAGATATGATTTGAAATAGAATATAGACCAGCACTAATTTGAAAAGCATCATTCAATTTCCTTTTTTTCTATTTTTTATTGGATATTTTATTTACATTTCAGATGTTATCTCCTTACCCCATTTAACCCACCTAGAAACTCCCTATTCTATCCCCCCTTCTCCTGCTTCTATGAGGATGTGCCCCCACCCACCCACTCCCACCTCTCTACCCTCAAATTTCACCCACGCCCCGGGCATCCAGCTTCACAGGGCCAAGGACCTCCTCTCCCACCTATGCCTGACAAGTCCCTCCTCCTCTACAC
This sequence comes from Mastomys natalensis, assembly GCA_021653895.1. NCBI lineage: Eukaryota > Metazoa > Chordata > Mammalia > Rodentia > Muridae > Mastomys > Mastomys natalensis. Next base: position 853,801 of record JAJTUV010000708.1, read on the forward strand.
ATACAGCTGGAGCCATGGGTCCCTCCCTATGTGCTCCCTATACAATGATAACCTGCATTGGTTTTCTGGGTCTTGTAAAACAACGTATCACCAACTAAATAGCTCAAAACAACACAATTGCTGTCTCCTAGCTTAGGAAGCTAGAAGAAATGTAGTTTTTGGCAGACTATGCTTTCTCCAAGGACTCTGGAGAAGGTTTTTCTCATAACTTTGGTAGAATCTGTCTGTCCATGATGTAACACTCCAAACTCTGCACCAAGTATCACATGATGTCCTGCCTGTGCTCTTAGGTCTCTGTATTCTGATTTCCCTCCTGTTAATATGAACACTACTTTCATCTAGCCCAGCCTACCACTACTGTTTGCATCTGTAAAGATTATATTTGGGAATGAGGCCTCAGTCACAGGTGAGAGGCTTAAGTGATATGCTTTTGTAGGCTGGCTGCCACCAACGCTTGTCACCTTGGTAGATAATAGTACCTGAATACAAATACATAGGGTAATATAAAAAAAAAAACACCCCAAAAAACAAAAAACAAAGGTGAATGTTTATCACAGTTATTAAAATACATAATTTTAAATTTTATATTCCATACAATGTCATCTTCTGTTATGAATATACAGAAATATAAACTTTTTTCTTAAAATAACTTTAGATATATTTTCCCATATGTTATATTATGTGTGAAAACAGTCATTTTTAAATAAGTGTTTGTTTTAGCTTAATTTCTTCTTTATTATGAATGATAAAGTAAGTGAATCAAATGCTCACACATATACACAGACACACAGAAATCATCTTTCTAAATTAACAAACATTTCTTGGAATTTAAGAGTCACCTAAAAGCATGCTAGAAATAAGACTTCAGTCTTTTCAGTTTAGATGTGGGGAAAGATTTAGAACTGTGAGGAAGTTTGCCTATGATCACACACCTAAGAGCAAAGCCAGAACCTGACCTATGACCACCACACCCAACAGTCAAGTACAGCTCATCAATTGTACAGTACTCAATAGATGGCTTTCCTTCCACACAAAATATCTGATGGATAAAATGCTACCAATGAATGCTCCTATGTTTGTTTTAACGATGTTCTTATCGGTGATGTCATCTTGAGCCAATGTCTTGACTAACCTGTTCATAGATTTTTCCCTATGAACAAAAACCTCAATCAGATCAATATTATTATACTGAGTGCTACTCCCTCCTTTCTCAGTAACAAAAAGCAGCAATGCACATTGTCAGCTGTTGCTACTCTCCTGTATGCTGCAATTTGGCGTTTTGAAGAGAGTAGGAAAGCTCCGGCTGAAGGGGACAGGGAATCTTACTGTGTGCCCATCTTTGTGTTTCTGTGTGTACATCTCCAGAGCATCTGTAGAGACCTGCTCTCCTAGGACTTTTGATAATAGGTTCCACTCCTATGAAAAGACACTGGTGTTCACTGCAGAGCACTAAGCAGAATGTCCTGCTGTCAGAGACTCTGAGCACAGCTGCCTTAGACTTGCCTAGCAACGGGGCTCAATGTGGCTTTTTCATTCTGTAGAAATCAGGCCTCTAAAATACTTCCCAGCATTTAGAAACCTTGTGTCTCTCTTATTGCATGCACACCATATGATCAACACCATATGCCAACAGATGAGAATAGAAGCCATTGTGAATTAGACTATATTGAATCTAGGCTAAACGTGGCATGCAATAGAATATGTTCATTTTGTATTCTCCCATGTAGATAACAATTTGGGTAATATTCCCATAAAAAGTAGATGATGGCATATTTCTCTCTCCCCATAAAGGAAGTGGAAGTAGAGATACATACAACTCCTCACGAATAAAAAAGAATTGGGTCTGAAAATCATCTCTTTGTTTGAACTTCTCTTATGGGACCTCACAGTGACCTACTTCCTGGGCTCAGTAAGTATGACAATCCCGTGCTGTTTCTCTTCCATGAATCCAAGGGAAGTTGTATGTTGATTTCCTTTCTGTTTTAAGGTTTCTACTGTTTGTGTCATGTTAGCAGAAAAAAGCTGGCACAGAAAGATTTGTTTCTGAGCATGGTCTGGGGTGTACAGCCCAGCATGGCAAGAGATGGATGCTACCATCCATCAATAGCTGCATCAATAGGAGCATGACGCAGTTGACTCACATTTCAGCAAATGAGAAAATAGAGATGAATGTTCATGCTCACATAGTTTTCTCTCTATTTTTTTCTTTTATTGCACCCAACCCACAGCCCATTAGATGGTACCACAGACATTCAGGATGAGTATTGCACCATTCATTACTTTATTCCCTCTGATAAATTCTTCACAGACATATACACAAGGAGGCCTCCGTCTCTGAGGTATTCTAAATTTGGTCAAGTTGACAATGAAAATTAACCATCGCAAGTCTACCTCATACCAACATGGCATTCAAACTTGTCACAGCAATTCAGAATGTTCTAACTCCTGGTATCCATAGGCTCATGGCCCTCTGTCTTAAAATGCAAACTATATTCAGTATATCCTGATAGTCTTACAATTCCAACATGATTTACTTGTCCAAAACCCAAAATCTTTTCTAAGACTTAAGACAGTCTTTTAACTATGGGCCCCAACAAAATAGAAAAGTTGCCCAATATGCAATGGCCGAAGATATACATTTCCCATTTCAAAATGGAGGATCAGGAAGAAGGAAAAAAAAAAAGACAAAACAAAACAAACACCAAATCCTTTATATCTGAAAGTTGGACTCATGATGGCATCATCCAGGTTCCAACATGTTGGATAGCTCTGATTTTCGAGCTCTATTGACTGCAGCAGTTGTGGCCTCTCTCTGAGCTGTTCCGCTTGCTACCTTCAGCTTTTCTTGAGAACTCACACTTTTCTGATGTCTTCAATAACCTGGGATCCAGTGAATCTCAATCTTCACTTTTACTGATCTATGTACAGTCCATTCATAAGTTCTGTGAAGTTATCTGATACTGCTACACATGGTCTGGCCACAGGAGCCTTTTTTTTTTGAACCTTGGTGCAAGCCTCCACTGCCTCAGAACTCATACATCCTGCCTGCCTACAAAACCAGTACCATGTGTATAACACAAACTTGTGCTGCCAGTTCAAGATGTAGCAGGGTGCCCTGGAGACAGCATCTTCTCAGACATTCTCCTTTCAGATAAATTTGCTTTTATATACCCTGGAGACTTTGATGAGTCATGTTCCTCAAGCTATCTTTCTTAATGTCATCTGGCAGAATGGAAGTTTTACTGTTTAATGATCACAGTTTCTTAACCATTACAGCCATACTGTCTTCATATGCCTTGTTAGCTCTGTCTATAATTTTAACTATGTTTACACCCTTTTTCTTAATAAACTATACATTTTTCATGTCTTTCATTTTTGTCAAGAAGGTCTTAGCAATTTATAGTTGCTGAGAGAAGGAAATTGAGTCTCTCAATGGAGTGACACTGGGTATAATTGGCCACACCCCAGGCCAAGCACTGTGCTCAGGGATAGCTGACCAACACACATAGAACTCCATTGTTTTTGTGTGTTTGTTTATTGGTTTGTTTGTTTTTTAAAGAACATGAAGTTGGGTGGGTAGAGGGGTGAAAATAATCTGAGAGGAGTTGGGGGAGACAACAGACTAGAATAAAAATATACTGTATGAATGGAAAAAAGAAAGCATCTTCAAAATATGGTGCTGGTTTAACTGCGAGTCTGCATGTAGAAGAATGCAAATAGACCTATATTTATCACTTTGCACAAAACTTAAGTCAAAGTGGGTCAAACACTTCAACACAAAACCAGATACACTAAATCTCATAGAAGAGAAAGTGGGGAATAGCCTTAAATGAGTTGGTACAGGAAACAACTTCCTGAACAGAACAACCCTAGCTCAAGCACTAAGATCAACAATTAAGGCCACCTCTTCTCCAAGGAAAAAGGGAAGAGGAAGTGGGGGGAGGGAGTATGAGCATGGGAATGGAAGGAGAGGAGAGAGAAAGGCTGTGATCAGGAAATAAAGGGAACAAATAAAATAAAATTTAAAAAAAGATCAACAATTAATGGGACCTCATGAAACTGAAAAGCTTCTGTAAGGCAAAGGACACTGTCAATAAGACAAACCAGCAGCCTACAAAATGGGAAAGATTTTTACCAACCTTACATCAAACAGAGGGCTAATATCCAAAATATATAAAGAACTCAAGAAATTAAACACCAACACACCAAATAACCCAATTTAAAAAATAAGGTACAGAGCTAAACAGAATTCTCAACAGAGAAATTTCTAATGACTGAGAAGCCCGTAAAGAAATGTTCAACATCCTTAATCATCGGGGAAATGCAAGTCAAAATGACTCTGAGAATCCATCTTATACCCATCAGAATGGCTAAGATCAAAAATTCAAATGATAGCATATGCTGACAAGAACATAGAGCAAAGGGAACACTCCTCACTGGTAAGATTGCAAACTTGTACAACCACTCTGGAAATAAATTTGGTGGTTTCTCAGAAAATTGGGAATAGTTTTACCTCAAGACCCAGCTATACCATTCCTAGGCATATACCAAAAGACGGTCCGCCATACAACATTCATAGAAGCTTTATTCATAATAGTCAGAAACTGGAAACAACTTAGATGTCCTTTAACTGAAGAATATATATAGAAAACGTGGTTCATTTACACAAGCGAATACAACTCAGCTATTAGAAACAAGAATACCATGAAATTTGCAAGCAAATGAATGGAACTAGAAAAGATCATCCTGAGTGAGGGAACCCAGACTTAGAAAGACAAACATGGATGCACTCATTCATAAGTGGATATTAGCTATAAAGCACAGGATAACCATGTTAAAATCCACAAACCCAAAGAAGCTAAATAACAAGGAAGGCTTAAGGGAGGACGCTTCAATCTTACTCAAAAGGGGAAATAAAATAGACAACAGAAGTGGATAGAGGGAGGGAACTGGGTAGAAGATGGGGTAGGGAGGGGAACCAGGGTGGGGATCAGGTAGGAGGATAGCAAGGATAGGGATAGGGCTGGGAGAGAGAATGGAAATTGGTATGAGAGGGGCATCTCTGCGAGGAGCTGGAGACCTGTAACTGGGGAGGATTCTGGTAGTCTATAGGGATGACCTTAGCTGAAACTCCTAGTAGTGGAGGAGAGGAGGCAGGAAAAAAATATGGAGACTGAAGTGACCACATCCTATAGCCAGGTGGAACTTCAGTGAAAGGAGCAGGGACACCAATTTACCCAAACAACCTTCAACTCAAAATTTGTGAAGGGATACAAAATAGAGCAGAGATTAAGGGATTGGTCAACCAGTGACCGGCCCAACTTGAGACACATCCCCTGGGAGAGAGCCTACCCCTGACACTATTAATGATATTCTGCTGTGCAAGCAGACAAGAGCCAAGTGTGACTGTCTTCTGGGGGGCTTCATCTAGCAGCTGATGGAAACAGATGCAGAGACCCATAGCCAAACACTGGGCACAGCTCAAGGAGTCTTATAGAAGAGTAGGGGAAAGGACTGGGGAGCTGGAGGGGTCAATGACACCACAAGAAGACCTACAGGATTGTAAGACTTTTGGGTCTAAATGTAGGATTTTCGGGTCTCAGTTTGAATTTAAGATTAAAAGAATCTCACTTTCCCAGGACACATCCTGGGAGGGGCACATTCTTTAGTTAGAGGATACTTGCTGGACTAACATTCAGAGGAGGAAGGGAGAGGCTGATTAACATTCCTCAGACCACGGGAGGTGGGGGGGTGGGGGGGTGGGGACCCACCTGCAGGTAAGGAAGGGCCAGAGCACATAGACAGACAAGGGAGGTCCTTGCCACCTCATTCCCCAAAGACCAATCAGTTTAAAAGTCACACTGTTCTGCCAATCATATTGTGCCTAGTCACTGTTTCTCTGTTCTACCCCCTAGACCGTATAAAAGCTATTCTTAGCTCGAACTTGGGGTTCTCTCTTCTTGCTTGCATGCGAGGGAACCCCAGTATACTGGAATCCTTAAACCTCATGTTGGTTGCATCAAGATCGGTGTCTCCTGAGTCATTGGGTGGTTGTAATCTCTTGAGTGGGGGTCTCCCCTATCTGGGGGCCTTTCATTTTGGTGCATTGGCCGGGAAATTGTGACTACCTAGTCTCCGAGAACCCACTTCGAGGTCCACATGCTCGAGCAGGTCTGTGTGCTGTCTGTCTGTTCTTTGTTTTTGTGTCTGTGAAGTATTTGTGCCCATGACAGGGGCAACGGACTGTGTACTGTGTTTATGAGGTGTCTATGCCCATGGCTGGGGGCAGCTGTCTGTGTACTGTGTCTGTGAAGTCTCTGTGCACTCATGGCAGGGGCGACCATCTGTGTAGCCTGGTTTCTGTGCTCGTTGCAGGAGCAGGAACCAGGCAAGCCAAGGAGGGCAGTTTGCAACCCTGGGATAGGGGTCAGGTTACGAATTCCAGGAGGGAATTCATGGAAAGTGGAAGCAGTGGGACAGATATGTTGGCACAGTGCAGGCCACAGTTCTCTGGAGGACGCTCTAGAGTTCGTTTGTATGAGAGAGAGGGTCAGAAATGACCCCTTCTCTGTCTGAAGGTGGTCTTCGGCCACTGCCGCCTGGAGCAGTGTTTGTTGAAGCTCTCATGGCTATGAGTCTGTGTCTAATTCTGTGTTGTTCAATGCTGATGGTGTTAGAAATCTGTTAGATTTGGTCCAGCATAGACTGGCCAAGTCATCTGAATCTGTTAGATTAGATCCAGCGTAGGCTGGCCATATCATCTGGTTATTAGATTCTTTCACTGGCAGCTTTTCTATGTCTTGATTGTGTAACTTTGTTTCTGCACCTGTGACGGGGTGGGGGGGGTGGGGGGGGTGGGGGGGGTGGGACGACACTGTCTGTATCACCTGGTTTATGTGCCACCCGTGACAGGGGTGAGCTGTCTGTGTTTTTCTCTGTTTTCTTGGTGAACTGTTTGTGTATTGATTGTCTTTCTATGTGTTATTGAACTTTGACTGACGTTATTTTGGACTGAATCCACTGTGTTAAATATTCTTAATTAACAAGAGGTAACATGGCCACCAGCAGAGAAAGAGATAGAGCTGCCGGTGCAAAGAGATAGAGCCACTGGTGCAAGAGAGCTGCTGCAGAGCAGAGAGGCAGGTCCTTTTGCAAGTGGGCACCGTGGTGGTCCCAGCAGCCTGGCCACCACATGCAGGGTGTTCTCCAGGGGATACTGCACGGGGGTGCCCTCGCCTAGCCAGCATTCAGCAGGCAGTTCCCCTAGTGTGGTGCCCTTGAACCGCCTGGCCGTGCAGGTTGGCTACCAAGAGAAAGAAGCTCTGTTCCTCTGCTGTCGGCAGAGGCAGTGGCGGGTCAGCACACCACAGCTGCCTAACCTGACATGCGTGGCTGGACTGGGGACCTCGGGGTCACTGTTGTAGCATCCTGGTGGTTTCCCACTTGCCGCTTGTGGGAACCTTGGCCTCTGGCCTCTTCTGGTATGAGAACTCAGGCAATGGAGGGGAGGAAGAGCCACAGCACAGTAGCTGCAGCTTCCTACTCTCCTGGTCGGAACATCTACAAAAAGATAGGCAGGGCCCAGGTGATTAAGGACCTGGCAGAGGAGAAGAGCAACTTCCCTGAGCCATGGTTGCTGGACAAAACAGCCCCTCGGCAAGATTATTCACCTGAGAGTTATATGTTTTTTATTTAAAAAAAAAAAAAAAAAAAAAAGTGTGAGTGAATAGTGCTGAGACAAGTCACGTGACTCCAGCTTGGGGACTCTGCTTACAGGCAAATCACCTGCTGTAAAGAGTTACAGGCTATCCTGAGTCAGAGAACCAAAGGAATAGGCCTCTGTTTTGGTACAGATACCAATTTATAGTTAAAAAAAAAAAAAAAGGGTAAGTTAGTTACTCTCTGCTTAGAGTAGCCACCCATAAGGAACTTCGTACAGATGATCAAAGCAGTAGAGGAAAGAATCTTTAGGCCAGGATCCCTCGGGCACCCAGATCAAGTGCCTAATATAGTTACCCGGATAAATCTAGCAGGAGAACACCCTTCCCCCGATAAAAGCCTTTCTTCTCCAAGACCGTTGTAGGTTCTGGCTGTCACGAGTGCTCTTCAGGACAGAATAGCAAGAGAGGATACCAGAAAGAATGTTCCCTCAGACATGGGGCCACCATCAATTGACCAGACCGTAGTCAACATCAGGTTGCTTCTGACCAGACCTGACTGGAGCCTTCATGCGGCAGAAGGTAAGGGACACCAAAGTCCACACCAGATTCCATTGGCAGGTCTCAAAGGGGCTCCCTGAGGCCCTCACTAATTTTGACCGAGGCATGTGAGGTTAAGCAGGGATCAGATGAGCTGCTCACAGCCTTTCTAGAATAGCTCACAAAGACATTCTGTCAGTGTAGACAAGGCTATTAGATATCAGGAAAAAGCTTCAGAGGCTAGAGGGACTGAAGGATAAGTCATTAAAAGATTTAGTGTAGGTTGCTGAAAGATAAAAGAGAGATGAGAAAAAGAAAGGTGACAGGAAAGGAATTTCCAGAGAAGCTTGGCTATAGTAGTTAAGAGAAAGCACAGAAGGGAGACTTCAATCAAAGGAAGATAGAAAACTCCTTGAAAAGGACCATTGTGCATATTGCAAGTAAAAAAGCCAGCTGCTGAACCCAAGAGTGCCCTAACAAATGGAAGCCAGGGACAGGAAATCCCAGGCCTTGGGGAAAACACCCCCAAATGGCGGAAGATATTAGCTCTGAGTGAAAATTCATGGACTACCCAAAAAATGGTGGACCAAGAGATGGGCTGGGTATCTCATTCATTTATGGTCATCCCAGACTGTCCCTACCCTCTCCCGGGTCGAGACTTACTCCCCAGGATGGGAACCCAGATACAATTCCTGCCTGATGGGCTACAACTAACTGGCCCAAAAGGAGAACCCACGGGTAGAGAAAAAGACTTCTCCTGCTGACCTCTGCCGGGAGCTGAGGCAATCTGCTTTACAGATGGGAGCAGTTTTCTCCATGCTGGTCAGAGACAAGCTGGTGCTACTGCGGTGGACTACACAAATGTCATCTGGGCTGAACTTCTACTCCCCACCCCTGGGCTCATAGGCACAGAAAGCAGCCTTGGAACTTGGATATGGCAAGAAAATTAACATCTACACAGACAGCAGGTATGCCTTTGACACAGCTCATGTCCACAGGGCTATATACCCAGAGAGAGGACTGTTCACATCAGAAGAAATCTTAGATCTCTTGGATGCCCTGGTGAAGCCAGTAAGTGTGAATATTCTTTGTCCAGGACACCAGAAGGGAGGAGACTCAGTGGCCTGAGGCGATAACCAGACAGATCAAGTGGCCTGAGAAATGTCAGTACAAGAGCCTGTCCCGGTTATGGGTCTACAAGAGACACACGCTGGAGATTGAGACTAGATTAAGAGATGACCTCACTTAAAACACACAGAAGAAAAAAGGACACAGATTGCTAGCCACCCTGCTACTATTACCTAGAGAAAAAGGGGCAATGGTGCACACAAGAAGGGAGAACTATACTCCCCAGAAAACAAACAAGACTTACTAGTACATCCAAGCAGTTAAGAGATCTAAGGTATATAATGGACTTCAGGTTTTGGGCCAGAGAGATAGTAAAACAGTATAAGGTATGCCAGCAAGCAAAAGCTTATGAGACTTAGAGTAAACAGGAAAAATACCTAGGGAGAACAGCCTAGAATATATTGAGAGACAAATTTTGAAAAAGTTAGGCCAGAAAAATATAGATAAATCTTCCTGAGATTTTGAGGGTCTGAGGTAATTGAATCAGGTAACTTTTGCAATCAGGTAACATCTTGGTTTTCTTTCTAAGATAAGTCAAAGATTGTCAGAGATATTGGGGACTAATTGGAAGCTCCATTGTTCATACTGTCCCCAGAGCTCAGGGCAGATAGAATGAACAGAACCCTAAAAAGAGACCTTAACTAAATTGCCCTCGGAAACTGGCTCTGGTTAGTGTCCCTTGTCTTATCCCTGTTCTGAGCCCAGAATGCCCCTCTTGTGCAGGACCCCACTCCCTTGACTCCGGCTCTTGACTCACCCCCCTCCCAGAAATGACTTTTCAGGTTGGTAAGAGGCTGTTCCTGGTCCTGCTGACCTTCCTGACATCCATTGGGGTAGGTGGAGTAACTGCCTGACTTCATACGACTCAGAACAGCACCTGTACCTGATGCCCACCTGCACCTGATGCGGACTAGAGAGTAGCCGGACACCTGGGTGGGCCCCCTCAAGCTCAAGATTACCTGCAGTTCTATAAGGTCAAAGAACAAAAGGCCTTGACTCCTGAGATATCCCCACCCTAGAGGCTCAGGGGTAGAGATTACCAAAAATGTCAGAGATAGGAGACTTTTAAATCTAAACCATGTCCCAGATGCAGCCTTAGAGGGTGGGGCTTAGGGTGTGTTCACCCAAAGTTAAATGACTTTGTGTCATTCCAGTATTGGAATCACTCACAAGAAAAAGGGGGGAATGTAAGACTTTTGGGTCTAAATGTTGGATTTTCAGGTCTCAGTTTGAATTTAAGATTAAAAGAATCTCACTTTCCCAGGACACATCCTGGGAGGGGCACATTTCTTAGTTAGAGGACACTTGCTGGACTAACATTCAGAGGAGGAGGGGAAGGCTGATTAACATTCCTCAGACTAGGGGGCGGGGAACCCACCTGCAGGTGAGGAAGAGCCAGAGCATGTAGACAGACAAGGGAGATCCTTGCCACCTCATTTCCCAAAGACCAATCAGTTTAAAAGTCACACTCTTCTGCCAATCATATTGTGCCTAGTCACTGTTTCTCTCTTCTACCCCCTAGACCGTATAAAAACTATTCTTAGCTAGAACTTGGGGTTCTCTCTTCTTGCTTGCATGCGAGGGAACCCCAGTATACTGGAATCCTTAAACCTCATGCTGGTTGCATCAAGATCAGTGTCTCGTGAGTCATTGGTGGTTGTAATCTGTTGAGTGGGGGTCTCCCCTATCTGGGGGCCTTTCAGGATCAGTTAACCTTGGCCCATGGGGGCTCACAGAGACTGAACACCAACCAAAGAGCCTACATAGGATGGACCTAGGCCCCTGCACATATGTAGCATGTGTGCAGCTTGCTCTTCATTTGGGTCTCCTAACAATTGGAGTGGGGCTGTCTCTGACTCTGTTGCCTGTCTTTGGATTCCTTTTCTCTAGCTGGGCTGCCTTGTCTGGACTTAATGGGAGAGGATGTATCTAGTCCTGATACATATTCTCTGAGAAGGTGAGAATGGGGGGAGGGAGTGGGAGGATGGAAGGGCTGCAGTCAGGATATAAAGTGAATAAATAAAATTAATTGTATGAAATTCTCATAGAATAAATAAAAACAAGAAAGGATCTCTGTAGAGAGCTTTTGGGGCCACTTGTCAGGAATCTGACATTGACCAAGGACAAGGAAATGGGCCTTAGGCAGGAATCTGACATTGGGCCCTGACAGGGAATTAAGTTCAGGCAGGAATCTAATTTTAGGCTAAAACAGAGAAGTAATTTCAGTCAGGAATCTAAGTCTTAGGCTAAACCAAAGAAGTAGGCCTCAGGCATGAATATGACTGTGGGCTAGGACAGGGAAGTAGGCTCAGATATTTTTGTCATCCCGATGATCCCTTAGAAGCAGTGATCAAGAGAGTGATCACTGGATTTTGTTTATTGCCTTGTTTGTTCCTTGACTATTTGCATCTATTGTATTGCTGGTTCCTCAACCTAGACCTGACCTAAATACTTGCATGCAATTAAAATGGTTTAAAAGAAAATTGAGAAAAAGTAAACCCGCCTCAGCCTTCAGCCTCACAACTGGTTGGGGTCAAGCTACAATATTGTCTAATCATCTTTTTTCTTTTTAATCCTCACTCCTGGGCTGGAGAACCTGCTGACTGACTGAGCTGGCTTGGTCAGATCTCCCATTTTTTATTTGTTCTGTGTTCTTTTGAAGCTCCAGTCTTTAAGATTGGCTCGAAACTTTTAAAAGAAATTGCTATTTTTCTGCAACATAATTAACCTGCCCCTTCCTTTTTGTTCATATTTCCATTAGTATTCTGGTCCTGCTCACTCCAACCAGAATCACTCGGGAAGCTCTGCTTACAGTGTTCTGCAGCCCTCAGTACCAAACCCTTCCATATTTGACTTCCAGTCTATTCGGAAGGCCTATGAACCCCATCAATAGATTTCATACAACAACAGTATCAACCACACTCACATTAGCAGTTTTCTGTAGCAGTGACTTTTCTTCTCAATGATATCAAATACTTGGACAAAAAAATAACAAAAACCAAAACAAACAAACAAACAAAAAAAACCCACTTAATGAGTGGAGAATTTGTCCTCTCTTGTCTGGATAGATATGGTTCACCATGGTAAGAAGGACATGGTGGCAGGTGGTTTCATGGCAATGGGAGAATGTGCTAGTTTACTCTTCAGACCAGTAATCACAGAGATATAGATGCTGTTCATTCTAAAACTATTGTAATTTTAAGATTCCAAATGCTGTATAGTAGGACTTCGATCAACACACAGGCCACTCAACTTTGTCCAGAATCTTATATCACAACTCCAAGAAAGTTAGTGTTACGTTTAGTGGGAGTTTTGATTTCTTTAAAAACCCTATTATGTTATATGAATATGCTTGAGTTTTACTCACAGATATGGGACAGTTTAATTCTGGGGGCTCTGGAAAGGGTATAAATGTGAGAGCCCAAGCGAGCCTATAGTGACTGCTGCTCCCTTCCCACTTTAATTTTCTTTCTCTCCTATCTAGTATTGGGGGGTTGGAAGAGATTAGGGCAGAATAGCAGAAGGAAGGGAGGTAGAGTTATGAGAGTCTAATAAAATATTAAAACAAATATATCAACAGTTATGACTTGAATCTGAAGCATCTCCCATGGGCTCGTGTTTTTCATGTTTGTTTTCCAGCTATTTGCTGCTTTGAGAAGCTGCATGGGGTTTAGAACACAACAGGTTGATGGAAGTAGATCACTAGTGACAGGTTCTTAAAGATAAGAGCTCAGCCCTGCTTCAGGTTGCTCTCTGCTTCCTGGTCCACCATAGTGTTTGAAGCTTAGCCCACATTCCTGCCATCATGAACTAAGTTGTTCTTATGCCTTCACTGACATGCTGAACCAAGACCCTCTGAATCCATGAGCCAAAACAAGTCTCTCCTTGCTTGAGTTGTTTCTGTCAGTTACTTTGGTGAGAGAACTTTAGAGCAAAAGATTCAGCTGCTACAGTGAGTTAGAAGTAAGTAGCATGATGAAGAGGCATGTGGTCACTAGCCTATAATCCTAAAAGACAGATTATCTTATCTAAGTCAGAGACACCTAAAGATCCGGGGAAGAGGCAAAAGGCTCAATTCAATCTACTTCTGGTTTTATTGTCTTTCTTGGTCTACTTTCACTATAATAGCAACACCTGGCTACTCATTTGGATCTAGCAATATTCCCTCGTATTCCCACCGCCTCTGCTTCAGTAGCAGCTGAGGAGATGAGATCTGCTGATCTGGCTGGGATTTCTACTGCACCATAAAGGTATAGAATGCTCTGGCTAGGGAAGGGTGGTCCTAAGCATGAGAGGGTCTCCCAGACTTTCATTTGGTTCTATCCTCTTTTGAAGCTCCAGCCTTCAAGATGGCTACAAACCATGACACAGACATTCTTCTGGTTTTATATTACATAAAACTTATTTACACAATGTGTGATAGTTAATCTTCGTTGTCAGCCAGACTGAATTTAGAATCACCGCAGATGCCGGCGGTGGTGGCGCACGCCTTTAATCCCAGCACTTGGGAGGCAGAGACAGGCGGATTTCTGAGTTCAAGGCCAGCCTGGTCTACAGAGTGAGTTCTAGGACAGCCCGGGCTACATAGAGAAACCCTGTCTCAAAAAACCAAAAAAAAAAAAAAAAAAAAAAAAAAAAAAAAAATCACCGCAGAAAGACAGCTGTGAGTGTGTCTAAAATGGTATTTCCAGATTTAATTGAAGAAGGTGGATCCACTATAAAAGTAGGTGCTACAATATCATGGACCAGGATCCAAAATTGAATTAAAAAGGAGAGAAAGTGAGATACTCACTCTCAGTCATCTCTCCGTGCCTGCTGACTAGCTTTCCTTGTTCTCCTGCAAACATGCCTTCCCGACCATGATGGACTGTTCCCCAAAACTGTAAAGCAAAATAAACTCTGGCTCTTGTCAGGTGTTTTATCACAGGAACAAAAAGTAGCTAATAGATAGACTCTATGAGCAATATAGCTCTGGAATATCAACCCTGGGTATTAGGACAAAAGGTGTTTTGGCCACAGTGTTAACTGGGGTCACTAGATCACTGGGTCACTGGGTCACTGGGTCACTGGGTCACTAGATCACTTCTGCCACATTGCTTTTTTTTTTTTTTTTTCTGCTTCTGAGTGAAATCTTTAAAACTGAGAATAGTGCTTCAGTCTTGTTTGAATCACCACATTGTACATGCCACTGTGACCATACTCCAAAGACACTAGAGGCCATATTTTTCTATGCTTTATACTTTAAAACTTTTCATTGTGTCTCATTTAAAATAAATTATTCTTGCATCAAAGCTTCTTCACACAGACAGATGGATGGGTAGGTGGACCTGAAAGACCCCCACGAAGGGAGACCCTCGCTCAAGTTGTAGGAGTTTACAGCCACCCAGAAACTCTCAAGAGACCGAACTTGCTGCAAACTGCAAAAGGCTTTATTTCGGGATCAGCTGGCTGAGGTCGAGACTCACAAGAGGAGTGTCAACCTCAAGGCCAGAGGGAGAAGGGTATTTAAAGAAAAAAACCACAAACCAGGGGGGTGGTGAGGGGAATCATAGAAACATCAACAGACAGTATCATAAAAACAATGGAAGGTTCCCAGCCCATTATTCATTTGATCATGTGGGAAACACCCTGTGTACTTATTTTTTCAAGAATTTAATCTTGTTTAATCATCTATCATGTGGCTAGCCAGTCCTTGGAAACCAGAGCCCAGAGCCTAAGAACCAGATGACCTGCATTCTTGGTTCCACCCTTTCGTGGCCAGCTAAGTTCCTGGAACACAGATGGCCTGGCTTCAGCCTCTATATGCTAGGCGGGGTCTCAAAAAAAGTTTATTCTTTTCAGACCAATGGACAGATGATAGTGTTGTGTGTTTGTCTCTGTGTGTGTATCTGTGTGTGTGTATCTGTGTGTGTCTGTATGTCTGTGTGTCTGTGAGTCTGTGTGTCTGTGTGTATGAGCACACATGCTCCCGTGCATATTTGTCTAAGGATTGAAACTAAAGTCTCACATATGCTAAGGAAATGCTCTACTATAGAGCTATATAATCCTGACCATCTTCATGTTTATGTTTTGTCCAGTGTATTAGGGTTTGTTGTTATTACTATAATAGAATATCTCACTTTGAGTACATTATAAGTTTTAAAAAGGGCTATTTAGCATATTGTTTTGGAGGCTCAACCCAAGATCATTTGTTTTGCTTCGCTATGCTATGGGCCTTATGTTAGATGGATTCACCCTGGGGCACTCAGAAGCCAGGAGGTATGCTAGCTAGCTTTTTTTATAATCCATGTTCATGATGCAGGGGATCCTGAGATAACTGCATTAATCCCTCCAAGGGTCACATCCCCAGTGATTTTGCTCTGGGCCACATATCCTAAAGTGTTAGCATCTCCACACATCATCATGCTGAGATGGAGCCTCTAGCACATGAACATTTGGTGGACATTCTCCAGCAGCCCTAACCCACAACAGATGTATTTATTTTATGTGTTCTAGCTTTGCCAGTTTGTGTGTGCTTTCAATGACCTTTCTCTGTTATCTGGAGGAATTCATTACCATATATCTGTCACATGATCCATTTCAGTTAGCAGGACTTCCTGAAAAGTTTTAGTGACTATCTCCTCTTTTATTCAGCAGAATCATCTCAACCCATTCCAACATGGCTGTCTGAAAGTGACTAGACAACCCTAGGAGAAATTTCGGTACACTGGCTGCCTAAAGACTGTGCCTACTCCTTAGCAACCAGTGTCCAATCAGCATCTCTATTTGACTACACACAATTGATAGTATGAAGCACGGATGTCTGATGTTTGAAGTATGCCAGGCAGTGCTCTATATTCATTGTATGTTTAAGACAATTAGAACTTACAGCTACCCTATGAGGAGACCAGAGACCAGAGGTGGAAGGAAGTAAAGAGTGTGCTCTCAGGAAGTCAGCAATCAAACTGGTGCTCTGAGATGTCTGTGAAACCATCCAATTCTTAAGAGTTGCAAGAAAAGGCATCAGTCCTTCATCTGGTCAAATGAATGATTCTTAGCCCAAGGTCCTACGTCTAGAACATACACTAGGATGTGTAAATTCAAAGGATGTTAGAGTAAGAAGTTGGAGGTCAGGCTCCTCCCAATACAATGATCTTTTATCTAAGTAAAGACCTTTTGTCTAAAGGGAGCCCCCCACCATGCATCTTGAGTCCTGTTATACAGTAAGTACATTTGACTACAAATGACCACTGTATGACCTCTGGGGGCTAGAAAAAAAATCACATGAGAAGAAATGGCAAGCACTGAGCAGTTGAACACACACAGATGGTGATGCTCAAAGGAGATGTCTGCCGAGCAGCCACAGGGGCAAAGTAAAGGGTTGGGGCCACACAGAGGTGGCATTTTAGTGAATAGACCCAGAAATTCTGAAAAAATAAACTGGGACAAAGGGTCAACTTTGTTGTTGTGTCTCAGTGTCTCTTCTTCCCTGACCATGCTCCATGTGTTCTCTCCCCTTAGAAGAATTCTAGTTACCGGATTAGGACCCAGCTCAAAGCATCATCTTAATTAATTACATCCACAAGGATCCTATCTCCAAATAAGGTCCTATTCTGAGTTTCCAGGTAGGTGTGAGTTTTGTAGGACCCTCCAGTTGCATTTGTTAATAGCAGCTATTCTTAGCTTACTACACACCCAAAATAGCAGAGGTTCTGATTTGAATCTTATGTTGGAAGTTCAGAGTGCAAATGTGCATTTCAGCTTCCAACAGGAAAATATGAAACATACTGAGTGGTTTTGTATGCAGATATAGAAGTTGTTTTGCTTATCTTCTGGCTTCTAGCAAGATCATGTGTCAGATGTTGTGGCCATCCAGTGTTCTTACAGAGGTAGCAGCCTATCCAGAGAATGACACAGCACTAGCTAAAGGATGCAGGGGAATTATATTTGGGGTATCCAGGCTTAGCTCTATAATGATGATAATCTTTTCCTCCTGGTAGTGATTGCAGACTGCCTGGCTTGGTTATTCCAAAGACCACCTTTAGTCTCTACATTTATCATGCAAGAGACTCCGCTGATTTCTGTAGGTACTTCATTTACTCAATTAAACTAGAATATCACTGAGTCAAAGACTCACCTAATTAGCTACCATAATAAATCAAACACAACTAATTTGGTTGTTCTCAATGCCACAGCACTTTTCTTAAGGTCACTGCCAAGGTGATTGCAATTAGCAGCCTGTCTCCCCGAAGGAATAGTCTGGCCAGACTAAGTTGTTCTGTGGTGTGAGAAGGAATTTGGCAACAACCCGCTGTGTGATTATGATGAACAGCCTAGCTGTTAGCTTTCAATTTCTTTGCCTCAATAATCTTTTCTTCCTCTCTTTCCTCTTGGTTTGTTGTTGTTTGTTTTTAAACTAGCTCTTTGATTAAAAGATACTTGTCTTTGCATCACATCTACTTATATGTTTGGAACACCAACTAAGATTGAATCTTCAAAGACACTTTAAATTTTTTGTATTATCTTTATTCGTTTATTGCATGCTGTTGGGGAGATGCCACTGCGTACCTGAGGGGATCAGAGGACAGCTTTCCAGAGTTGGATCTCTCCCTCGACCACTTGTGCCCTGGGGATCAAACTCAGATCACTAGTCTTGGTAGTAAGCTCCTCTATGTACCAACCCATCCCACAAGCCCTTTAAAAACATTTTCCCCCCAAAATAAAATAAATAAGTACACTGCAGCTGCATGTTTATTATTCTGTCTCTGTGTTCTCTTAGAGAAGCTGTTGTTCCAGGAAGCCTTTTGTTGTAAAATGACCCAAAGCATTTCCTCCTTTGAAGTCTCTCTCAGCTCTTCCTCTCTCTCCCATGCCACCCTCTTGGTCTTTCTCAGGCTCCTGGCCATCTTCGTCCCCTTGTCCAGGGTCCAGTACCTCTTCAAATAGTCTCTTTGCTCGGACTGTCCCAGGGTGTCGTTTTCTGACTATTCAAAAAGTCAGTACTGGAACCCAATGTCTCTCCATTGAAAAGGACCCATCATCTTTCCACTGTGCACAAAAACCAAGCTGTGTCCAACAACACCTAAACTGGATGCCATTGTGTATAAGACAAAGGAAGAATTTGCATAAAGTCCTTGGAAACTGGATGTGATGGTATAAACACTATGTAAACTATGTTACTCGGGCATCTGAAGTAAGAGAATTGTGAGTTCAAAGCCAGCCTGGGTTGCATATGGAGAATTGCCTAAGGGGAAAAGCACTCATGAAATGAACTAACTGAGTTGGATCTATTGAGAATGAGCCATGGTAACAAGAACAGGGCTAAGACAGGCTTCATGAACCTATCCTGATTTTCAGGCAGAATGAGAGAAAAGACATTACCTGCCATAAGACTGAAACTAATGAAGGAGAACAAACAAGAGGGAACATGCATGAGTTACTGAGGACTGAACCTGCTGGCGCGCAGAGTGAGTGTCAAGCATTAGGGGTAAAAGTGAAAGACTATAGTATTCAGAGTCCTGCCATGGGACGTGATGTATTAGACCTAGCCTCCTCATGGGAGGGTGTACGGTGAGTTGTGATGAGAAAGGTTGGTTCCAGGGAAGACTTGGCAAATAAGGCACCAAATGCGGATAATGTCACTGGAAACAAAAAGGAGTCAACAGGGCCCTTGGTAGAAGATAAATAGCAGGTAGACCATAAGGGGGCAGGTGTGATGAAGGAGAGAGAAACCAGGTGTTCATTCGTTCATTAGCAGCCCTGCCACCAAAAGGCTATTTAAACCAATTTAAACAAATGTCTTGCTTTTCTGAGCATCTGTAAAATAAAGGAGTTAGATGGTTGAGGTTTCTCCTCCCACAGCTAGCTGTACTGGATGGTGGTCTCCTGAAGCTGGCTTACATTTAGATTTATCGTGGCCTTTTACTGCGCCTCTGGTAGCCTGCTGTAACTGTCTATCACACATTTCTTGTCAGAATAGGAAAAGTTGTAAGCCTTAGAAGACAGTAGAGGGTGGGAGGTTGTGTTAGAACATGACCACAACCGCCTCTCTGCATCCAGTGTTCATCTTTTAGTCAGCAACTCTGATATCAGAGTAAGCTAGGGGAGGAAAGGAAGCCTAAACAATTCCCCACATGTATTTAGACAACGTACCTACTCTGAACCCTGACTAGGATTTAACTTTCCTAGTCTAAAAATGTATCCTGTGGTCTATTAAGAGGTTATATTCATGATCTGAAGTTTGTAGTTTAAGATTTGAAGGCTCCTAAAAACGGGCTCTTTCAAAATTGTCCCCTCCTTGGTTCAGGAGGACCCAGCCTCATCCCTCTAGATGTGAAATGGGGAGGGAAGAAAAGGGATTCTGCAATTAATTCTCAAATTCTGTTCATTTGCTTCTCTGGAAAGTTTGTATCACCTGAGAAGGAGGCTGTATGGAATTTTTATTACTGCTATAAATTACCACAGTAAAACAAGGTGTTCACTTCCCATTTTATAGATCAGACTCCAACAGCTCTCAACAGTCTGAACTCTGTGTTTTGGCAGAACTGCATTCACTCTATAAGCTCCACAGGGAGCCCATTGGTTTGCCTTTCTAGCTTCTAGAAATTACTCTATTCTGACCTCCATCTTTAAAACATCTCCGAGATCCTTCCCCAGTCACATAGCCCTCTGGCTGGGGAAGACTCTCCACTTCTAAGGACCTGTGTGACCAGACTGGACTCCTTTGGTCAATACAGAACATCCCCCCATCGCAAAGGATGTCATCAGGATCTACAAAGATCTTCTGATGTTCAAAGTAGCATGCTTATGTCTCGCAAGAAGCATGACACAGGAAACTGCGAAGGAACATTACACGGCCTACCAGAGGCACGATGGTGCAAATGAGTGGTACAAACATAGTGGGCAACAAAAAATTTTCCCAATGAAATATTTTCATAAAAGATTTCCTGTAGTATGTGCACACCCAAAATGTTTTCTCCGGATCAGCTTAGCCATCCTTAGCATAAGTGACTGAATCAAAGGAATAGTGAAAACTACAAGCTACCTTTTGCTGGTTGTTCAAGTCAGATTTTCTTTTTAATATTTATTTTTATTTGTGTGTGCATCCATGATTGTGTGTGTGTTTACTCTGTCTCTCTGTCTCTGTATGTCTCTGTCTGTCTCTGTCTCTCTGTCTCTGTTTTCTCTCTCTCTCTCTCTCTGTCTCTGTTTCTCTCTCTCTCTCTCTCTCTCTCTCTCTCTCTCTCTCTCTCTCTCTCTCTCTCTGTTTGTGTGTGTGTGTGTGTGTACCACATGTGTTCCAGTACCCTGAAGGCCAAAAGTGAGTGAAAGTTCCAGACTGTTGTGAGCTGCTTGGCATGGGTGCTGGAAATGAACTCTGGTCCTGCGCAAGAGCAGCAAGTGCTCTTAACCACTGAACCATCTCCAGCCCTGACTAATCTTTTTGTTGTTGTTATTGTTGTTGTCCTGAATTTTTTTTAAATCAACACATTTCAAACTGTTCAAGACCCTTTAGAGGAGCTCACTTGCACATGAGAAATCCTTGAAGGGAAAGGGGATCTTCCCACTTTAAAATTGCTAACACATTTCTATTTGCTTACTCCAGGCCATGTTTTGAAATGCTTGGGAAATCTTTTAAAGTATATTTTCGCATCTTGATTAGAACAAAATCTCAAAATAATAGTCCTAATGTCTATGTATAAAAAATTGAAAGTCATTCTAAGAAGCTTTGTGAGAGATTGGTGTTGTCACATCCTCTGAAACACTCCCCAGAAGCAGAGGCTAATGGCTCCCACTTCCGGCTATTTCAGGTGCATGGGGAACAAATGAAGAGCCAGAGACTGAGAAACACAAGACCTGTGAGGAAAAGAGGCAAAGCTCAGCCTTTCCTGATGATTTCTCGAATTTGGAATTACAACAAATAGTTCATTGAGGATGTTCATTGAGGGTGTGAATCATATACACACATACACATAGTCATACACACACACACATGCACACACACACACACATACCTATAGATAGTTGATGTACAAATTCCAGTGATCTTGGCACTAATCATAGACACACAAAAGGGTTATCACCAGCCTGACCTTGCATCCCTATAGCATTTCCAACATTTCTCAGAACATTTCTGTGAAGACCCTCTTATCACTTTGCAAATCCACTTTAAATTCAAACTATTCTAAGTCAAAATAAAGTTGATATATAAAATTTGAGCACATAGCTGTATGTTTACTTATCTTTCTTTAAAAAAAAAAAAACTAACATTAAAACATATACAACCCATATAAAAAGTAGGAAGATGAAGCTTACTAGGTAGAGTACTTTCTTAGCATATAAAAAGCCCTGGGTTCAGACCATAGCACAAGAAGAGAAAGGCAGGTTTGGTGGTACATGCCAGTAACACAGCTCTTGGGAGGCAGAAGCAGGAAGATCAGGAGTTCAAGATTATCATCAGAATCACACTGAGTTCCAGACCAGTTTTCCATTCTATGCCCCCCCCCCCAAAAAAGTCAAGTATGTGGGAAAATGTGTCTATACAAGGCAGAATTTCATTTTTAATCTTAACCATAAAAGGTGAGGAAATAATAAGTATTGTGGAATTTTTAAGTGTCTATCACAGTTTTATATACTGTAGGTAGCTGAATGTATTTCTTTATTATCATTATTTCAAGCCTTGTATCTGCAGGTGCTGTTTCCAACCCTATTATGATGCATTTCCCTCTGACTGACTTTTATACCACAAGCGGCCTGATATCTGTGAT
Source organism: Mastomys natalensis (assembly GCA_021653895.1). NCBI lineage: Eukaryota > Metazoa > Chordata > Mammalia > Rodentia > Muridae > Mastomys > Mastomys natalensis. The sequence goes on from JAJTUV010000708.1 coordinate 875,873, forward strand.
TGCCAACCCAATAGCATCGTTCTCTGAAACACAGCAAGTAATATCCTATAGGCAAGTCTGATGGTGTACCTCATGTTTCCTTTTAGACTTTCCTCACATATCAATTTCAGCCATAATCTTTTTCTTACTTTTCTGATAAGCAGCAGTGTCATGAGTATCCTACAGTGTCATTGGCACCCTACAGTGTTATGGGTACCCTAGAGCATCATAGAGACCCTACTGCATCATGGACACCCTACAGCACCATGGACACCTTACAGCACCATGGACATTCACAGCATCATAGACACCACACCACAGTGTCATGGACACCCTACGGCATCATAAACACCCTAAAGTATCATGGATACCCTACACTCCTAGCATTTATCATGGTTTATTATGGATTGAAGGGAGACCTTTTGTGTTTCTTCATTTATAACTGTTTTTCTCTCCAACTTCTGTTTTCTGAAACAAACAAACAAACAACAACAAAAAACTCTCTAATTAGCCAAATTCAGTCTTTGGTCCTTTTCTTCATGACATCATGTCATGTTTCAGTGCCTGCACATTGGGGACATTAACCAGCTGTTACTTACTCTCTAGTTCCATAATTTTTATAAAGTGCACCCGGACTTTGTGTCCTATTTTGTATCCTCAAAAAAGAGTTACTTCTTGAATGACTTATTATGCTTTCAGATCCTCTGCATATGAATAATTTCAAGGCCTATTTCAGTATCTGTGTTCCAAGTTTAACATGTATATTAAAGAGGATGATGTACTTCCAAAGTTTCCTCATGTCTTACAGAGACTCAGAAATAAAGCTATTTTGGCCTAAGCTGATGATGTAAACCTATGGAGGTGCTCAGAACTAATGGAAAGATGGGCCTAAACTGATAACCTATCTATAGAAATGGATATGGAGCATACAGACAGATATGTGCACATACATAAATATATAAAAGGATGTTTTTAAAGGTTATTTTCAGAAAGTTGTCTGGTAGAGAACTTTCTAGAAAGAGTGAGTGGGAAATTATAAGGTCACTTACAACATAAATGGTATGAAGAAAACAATTTGAAAGCTTGCAGTATATACAGGAAAATATACTAGGCAGTAGATGGAAGTAAAAATAAATGTGAAATATTTCTTCTTGAAATAGTTATGGCCCAGATCATGAGCCATACTATAACTGTAAACTTGCAAAGTTCACAGGTCCTCATTCTGGGCCCAGAGAAGCCTCAGCAGATTGAACTGAGCTGAGTTTTCAGAAAGAGCTTCACATAGCAAAATGGCTTCATTGTATTCTTTTATCGTTGGCAATAGTGAGTACTTGAAAGTAAGATAAAGTATTGGATGAATGAAGGTAGTTGGGTGGGTGGATGGATGGATGAATGGATGGATAAGTGGGTGGATAGGTGGCTGATGGATGAATGGAAGAATGGATGGATAGATAAATGGATGGATGGATGGATGGATGGATGGATGGATGGATGGATGGATAGAGAGGAAGGTATGAGAGAGACAAATAGCATTTGGGTCAGATTACAGTCAAACGGAAAAAATTCATCAAGCAGTGGCTATAGAAGAAAGACATTTTAAATGGGGAGAAAACAAGTAGATATTGTAAGAGGGGAAAAGGAGCAGGGTATTGAGGAGACAACAAACCATTCAGTTTGAGGTATCCAAAAATTAAGGTGATTCAAGGACTCAGAAGCCAAAGCCTCAGGACTGATATCAGCTGGAGAATCCACAGACAATGTCAGCAGCTGTTAAAGCATCAAACCCTTCAGGAGCAGCATATTACCTGGTAATGCAGTTCCCATATGAATTCATTAGCTCAAACTAATATGTGAAGGCTATAAGAGGACCAATCACTTGTAAGCTCACCTCCTGTCAGCCCTCCGAGTACCTAAGAAACACCCCCAGCACGGCTGCAGAGGTCAGCGTCATGAAGTTGTGTGGCTTCTTGCATCCTTTCAAGGCGCCATGCTCCCAAGCCGCTGACTTTGCCTTTGCTTTGCTGTCCGAGCCTTTTAGATCCTGTGTTGGCCGTTAGTGAGCAAGGTTTCTACCTTTCCTTTGAAATATCCTAAGGATACTTTGCTGAAAACATTCAGCAAACTAAGAAAACATGAGATTTATAATGAATCTGGGGCTAAGTCATCTGCTAACTTGATAGGAAGAGTAAGTCAGCCCAAGTCCTCTAATATGATATATGTCAGTATGTAACGAAACACATAATGTGTTTTCTGGAGTGGAAAATAAGATCATTTCAGCAAAACCACGAGTGAGTTGATGTTAACTTGGACAAATATCAAATGCCAATACCGCTCCAAGTGCTTTTCAAAATCAAATTTGCTGAACATTTATTTATTATATCAAAATGGCAGCCATGCTCTGTTGAAGGCTATGAACCATGAAGAAAATTTGTAAATTATAATAGCATGTTATAAAGTAAAAACAATCTGGCAGACTTGCTTCTGATTTACTATAACTTTTAAAGCGTGAATTATGTGAGCATGTCTGCAAACATGGTATGTGCTTATGTGTGTTTATGTATGTTTGTACACACTGAAATGAAAAAACCATATTTTTGTAAACTACTAAATTTAGTAGTCCAACTTCATTTTAATTTTACATAAAAATGCTTTGATATTTTAATTAAAATATGAAATTCAGTATCTGGGCTTTATGAAAATATATATAAAATGAGTTAGAGTCAAAAACTGAGAAAAGTGTGGTTTTAATGAAACAATATTCCTTTCAGTGAAAACTGGGATTTTGTGGGAAGTACCACAGAGAAATGCAGCTTTATCTCTGTTTCTAAAAACTTCTGGTTGTTCTAATTCAGTACTTCATTTTCCGGATGATGTCATAAAAGATGACATTTATGTAAATCTTAAGTCTTAATTAAACACCATAGAAAATTAAAGAGTGTGTGAGCATAGCTTTGAATAACAAACGGAAAACTTATTTGAATCTAATAGTCACTCTGGTGTTGGATATGCAAACCCGTGGGCTTTGCACGGCTTGTTTACCTCTGTAGGAATCCTGGGAAGAGCACTATACCCTGAAGAACGGGGTGCATACAGCCTGAGTTTCACGGGAACCGACTTCTTATCCAATTTGCCATCTGTCTTCAAGACCTGGAACTGGGCCTGGACACAGGCTGGTTTCATGGATTCTGTAACATCAAGCAAATCAGTTCAACAATCCTAGGGAATGAATTGGACCGCTGAGTAGGCAGTGGGAAAGTTCTATGGAGAGAATGGTTCTAGCAAGTGACATTCTGTTATAAATGCCAATGCTTCAGATAGCTTTAAAGAAATGCTTCAATGGTTAGTGGTGATGTTTTCAATAAACATAATTTAAACAAATTAAATATATTAAAGTCATATAAAACTAATAAAGAAGTTTATTAAGGACAGTTGGGATTCTATTTTAAAGATGAAACATAATCAACTGTATAAACCACCAATTTCAACTGTAAAATGATCAGACAGTAGAAAGTATATTGCATGAAATAGTTTGTGTACAGAAGTAAATAATATTAAAATGGTTTCCGCTATTGAGATAAAAGATATTTCTATAGTTTTGACAAAGAGAGAGTATATAAATGCTCTCAGCTACTATTATAAGAGCTAGAAATCAGCAATGTGATTGATTCTGGCTCAGTAGAAGTTGGCAGAAGATTCAGTACTGTGAACAGTATCATTTCTTGAAGGAGACATCTACTCTCTTGTGTGGTTTTCCACTGGAGCCTACCTGACCTACTGGCTACATCCTGAAAGAGAACTGATTCCCCTCTCCCAGCTTCTATCTGTTGCCAATATGCCCCTCTCTGGGGGTTGGACTCATACCCCCTCCATTCTCCACCCTGGGTCCTTGTGCATTCTCTCATTCTCACCATGTGTCTTACGTGCAACTGCCCTGGAAAACACTGCTTCCTTGGTGTCATTTGCCACTGCCGGCTCTTAAACTCTATCCTCCCTGTCTTCTGCAAAAAATCCCTGAGCTTCAGAAGAGGGGTGTGATAAGGATGACTCAACTAAGGCTGAACATTTCACCATCTCTTATTCTCTGCAGACCCATAGTGTCTATGACTCAACAGATGACTTGGTGACTGCTGAAATATTTTGGTGAATGTTCTGTACTATATATTACATTAATTGGATCAGAAGAATTGAAAGATTTATAAATATAGATATTTATATTTTCACAACAAACAGACACACATACATATTTATATTTACATACAGGATAGATAGGTAGATTGGAAGATAGATGGGTATGTAGACAGGTAGGTAGGTAGATAGATGACTGATGATAGATAGATAGATAGATAGATAGATAGATAGATAGAATAGATAGGACAGATATATCACCTGCTCATACTGAATTCTACATATTTTGAATACCATTAGCCTAATCTAATGGTCAAGCACTTTAAGCAGCATGGGGCAGGTGAACATTCACAAATGGATGAGAATGAAAAATAGACCTGAGTCCATTCATAATTTTGACATTTACCAGGAATGCAGTCTTCACATGTTATACCATGAATGACTCGGTATATTAGACAGGAACCACAAGGATAATGATAACTTCCTAACCCATGTTTACAGGGTCAAGGGGTTGTGGCTTGTTTTGCTGTTATTGTTGTTGTGATGTTGATTCTCTCTCCCTAGGAAAGTCATTCTGAATTCTCTGGGTGACTTCTGACTTCATGACAGCATTTTCTGACCCTGAACCATTTCCTTCACAATTTGTTTTTGTTGTTGTTTTTACTTTTATATACTTTTTTAGACTGGATATTTTATTTATATTTCAGGTGTTATCCCTTTTCCCCATTTCCCCCAACCCAGGAACCCCCTATCCCCCCTCCTCCTGCTTCTATGAGGATGTTCCCCCACCTATCCCCCATTCCCACCTCCCCACCCTTGAATTCCCCCCACACTGGGGCATCCAGCCTTCATGGGTCCAAGGGCTTCCTCTCCCACCTATGCCCAACAATGCCATCCTCCCCTACATATACAGCTGGAGCCATGGGTCCCTCCCTATGTGCTCCCAGGCTGGTGCTTTAGACCCTGGGAGCTCTAGTTGGTTGGTATTGTTGCTCTCCCCATGGGGCCACAAACCCCTTCAGCTCTTTCAGTCTTCTCTCTAACTTCTCCATTGGGGCGGATGCTCACAGCTAACCATTGAACTGATCATGGGGTTCCTTCACTATTTTTGATGTGACCACCACAGTTGGTACCAACATTGACTTAATGGAACACATGCCCCATGTGATTATCTTTGTCTTTTTCAGAACTGTATCCTCATGGCCCAGAATAATACAAAGGAGTAGTTATTTCACTGCAGTATGTGATGAATGAATGAATGAGTGAATGAGTGAATGAATGAACGAACGAACAAGAATCATAGGGGAGAGAGAAGCAGTTGCATTGGGTTACCTGCAAGCAGAAGTTTATAGACATGAAATTTGACTGACATGCAATCTGAACTGTAGATATCAGTTTCCCTCCCTTGGCCTTTACCTCATCAATGCTGACTTATGGATTGCCTATCAATTGGAAGAAAGATTATCAGAAAGTCAAGTGTAAATTATATTTTGAGCAAGACAACATTTAAATTAGCATTTGCAAACCAAGGAGGAAGACCCACTCACTGATCATGGTTCTTAATTTAGTGGGTCACTATACTCATTATTTAAAGGAGAGGGGAACTGACTCAGAAAGTAGGCTTGCTACACACGAAATCAGCATCACTTGATGAAGCGAGTTTCAGTCGCGTGTGCATATCTGTGTGTGTCCCTATTGCACAGTCAAGTCACTGAAGAAACTGCAAAGATGGTGAATGGTCTATTGGGCTGTTTTTAGTCTTTCTCAGGTAGAAACATGTCATTTCTGTTGTTCTGAACTCAGTTCATCATCCTGAAATGTTCAAGTCTAGGTATAAGGCTTAAAGAGGATAGTGGGAGCGCAGGTCCCTAGGCTTTGGTGGGTGTATCACAGGGGAACCTAAATACTTTGCATGATATCCATCTCTCAAAAAATCCCTACCTCTTGAACCTATTGATTGGCTATAAATTTCTAAGAATGTCTATTCTGACCTATTTTTCTTCTTGGAATTCCTAGTGTGAAACACTGAATTTCTTTCTCTTTCCCCCTCCGTTGCCCTAGAAAGAGCACTGCAACATTTTATAACTTTTCCAAATGTACTCTGCCAAGGCTTGGGTAACTAAAGGGGCCAGCATTTCTACTGAAAAGCCTGAGGACAAGGGTGCCCACACACAGAGCTCCTTCCTTGAGCAAGCTTGGCATGCATGTTGGGCCAGAGACACCAGTAGCCCAGAGCACATTCAGAACCATTTGGGCATCCTTCTAACAACTGTGTGTAAAGCGCAGTAGAGCTGAAATACTCGGCAAGCAAAGGAACGGAGAAAACAAACTAAGTAATCTGACCACCCATCCCTCTTCCATAGTCATTTCAGAGCAAACTAGGTTCCTCTCTCTGCTGAGAAGAGGCTATTCCCGTGGTCAGTAATGAAGAAAAATCCCTTTCAGTATCACTGTGCAAGTGATTTGGGGATTTGCTGGCCAGCTATTATGGATGAACTGAAGAGCTCCAAATGTACTGGACATTGCTCTGTGACCTCCACACTGACATGTAGACACATGCACATGCACCCCACACACATACGTAGGAACACAGAGAGAGAGAGAGAGAGAGAGAGAGAGAGAGAGAGAGAGGAGGAGAAAGGAAGAGGGAGATGGAGACGGAGAGGGAGAGAGATTGATTTTTAAAAAATGTTCTGATATGGATCCTACACAAGAAGCCAGGCCCCTTCCGAATAGTAACAGTCTGCAGAAAGTAGCCTTCTATAGGTCAGACTTATGGAAGGTAGCACTGTGTTGAGATTTGCTTTGCATGCACCCTCCAAATGCTCATGAGTTGGAAGCTTGTCCCTCCCTCGGTGTGGCAATGTTGGGACCTGGTAGAACCTTTTAGGATGCAGAGCCTAGTGAAAGGTAGCTAGGTTATAGGAGACAGTGTGGTTTTTGAAGTGGTTGGCATAGAGCTCTTGGTTGTTCTCATAGATGGTGTGATCAATAACCTTGGTTGTCAACTCGACACATATAGGAAGAGAGAACTTCAACTGAGGAAGTGTTTCCTATCAGAGTAACCTATGAGCACACCTAAGAGACACTGTAATCGCTACTTGACGTACAAAGGCCAGCCTGCTGTCGGTGGTACTATCCCTAGGCAACTAATCTAAGAGGGTGGCTAGGCACAAGCCATGACACAAGCCAGTGAGCACCACTCCTTCAGGTTTGCTCTGTTTCTGTCCCTGCCTCCAGATCCCTCTTTCAGCTTCTGCTCTGGCTTTCCTCCATATGGAGGAGAACCTGGATGCTGAAATAAGCCCTGGCCTCCATCAAGATGGTTTTGGTCATCTGTTTATGACAGCAACAGAAAGCAGACCAGAACAGAGGAATAGTTATAAAAGAGCAAACCTGGCCCCGAATCTCTTTCCAGCATCTTGCTATGTGGTCCTCTCATCTCTTCTCCTACCACTGTGATATATATCATCCCCATAGCATGATGCAGCCAAAGGACCCTAACCATGTTAGGAGTGCCTGATCTTGGACTCTCAGATTCAAAACAGTGAACTAAACAAACCTCTTTCCTTTATAAAGTACCCGGTCCCTAGCATTTCATTATAACAATAAAAAGCAGATTAATAGCCAGATTGGTATCTCTAATAACAATACAGAAAACCAAATAAGTTCAATAACAAGTGGCTGAGAATGAACAGGAGTGATTAATAGCCAACAGCTTCCCCACTCACTACTCCCTTTATTTATAGATCAGGACAAGCCGGAAAAGCCAACTATGCAACCCTAAGAGGTTCGCTCATTAGCCCACCTCACCCTCAGCTCAGCTCCAGGCAGGTTTCTGTTTTCCAGTGCAAAGCTCCCCTTCCTCCCCTGCCTTGGAGTCTGTGCCAAAGGCGTGTAACAGAGCTGACTCCTGGCAGCACAATCTCTGAAGAGGCCCCTTGCCTTTCTTCTTTCACTTCCATTTCCCAACCCAGTCTTTCCAGCTACTTTTTATACAGTTGTATCACTGACAGCCTTTTTGCTAACCTTCTCTTGCTTATTTCACAAGGGCATTTTGGGTTTGGGGGTGGGGGTGTTGTTGTTGTTTTGTTTTTGTTTATTAATTTTAACTTTATACTGGTTCATTAAGAGGTTAGCATAAGTCTTAAGTATTAATTATCTGCTTCTTTTGGTAAATCCTCTGCTGGAAACCTAAAGCTGTCTCAGAAGGGAAATGCTTCCTTGTAGCTGAGCTACCTGGGAGAATCAGGTCTATTATGAATCTTTCTGCAATTGTCTTATAAATAGCCACCCGTGGTCATCTGCACAGCCAGGATTATAGCTCAGAATTGCTGCCCAGCAAAACCTAACACAATACTTGCTAATGCTCCATTTCTGAAATATTCTATCTGTTTCACCCGTGCATAGAGTTGACACATTTAAATATTTGCCTTGTTTACATTAGTATAGATATTTATTTTTAAAAGATACCTTAGACATATTAAAAATGTAATAGATTTGTAACAGTGGAAAAATTACAATATAAGTCTAGACTGGGATGTTCAAGCTGCAGAATTAAAATCAGTGCAGAAAGAGTAATGTCTTTTATCTTATAGCCTAAGCCTCTTAGATTTACACTTGAATAAGAATATACCATATTTGAAAATTACAAGGTTATTATTATTCTGTCCTCTAAAGATCCAGAATATTGTTTAACTTTATTTTGAGATTCATTTTAAATGGTGTTGACTGTGGGAGATGTGAAAATAAAAATTAGAAAGGTTTCTAATCAAAGAATTAATGTGCTAGGCTATGTTCCCAAGGGCAAGAAGATCAGGAAAGATTAAAGGATTAAGAAATTACTTTGTTAAAAGAAGAAAAAAGAAACAACTGAAGCCAGATCAAATCACCCGAAAGCAGTCAATCAACCACCCCAGTTGGATACCCACTATCATGAAAAGCCTCAGACAACATGATTTCTTCATCTAAAGGAGGAAATGGGCAAATAATTATAAAAATAGCCCAAAGAGAAAACTGTAAGCATTAATTGCAGAGCCCAGTAAGAAGATTGTAAAGACAGCTTGGTACCCAGGTTCAAGATCATCAAATGAACACCAAGAAATTTAGTCTATTAAAAAACTTTATAGTACATATAACTTCTATAACTTTTCACTATCTTGGCTTAAAAAAAGAAAATTTAAACTAAAAAGTTTAACTTTATTTACTGAATCTCCATCATGCACAGACGTACGGGAGAAACATTCCTCCATCCTCAGCACCAGGAATAGCTGTGCTGCTCCTCAACAACTAGCTTTCTTGATGCAGTGGCACTTGGCATCAAGAGGTTTGCATGCAAACTTAAGGCCTCCTCTGGCAAGCACGGAAGTGGGCGTGTCCTTTCTTCCTCTCTCAAGCATGGAAGTGGGCGTGTCTTCTGTGTCTAAATCGGTGCTGCATTCCTCTTGCATTTCCTACCTCAGATCTTTCTCTGGCCTGACTTCTTGCCTCTTGTGTTTTGATTTGGTTTAGCTTATTCTAGGGTACACACTTTATAGATTGACTTTAGATTCCTTCCATAATCCATAATCTAGGAGTTTATCGATGACTATTGAGGTTGCAACCAGTTGAAAGTGAGTGAATGGATAATTATTTAACACTATTCAAAGTTTCAGGTGCTATCAATGCAGAAAGAGTAATGTCTTTTATCTTATAGCCTAAGCCTCTTAGATTTACACTTGAATAAGACTATACCATATTTGAAAATTACAAGGGCTATTATTATTATTATTATTATTCCACAGCCTTCTGCACACCTATGCAGAAAATATCCAACCATGTAGGCTCAGTTGAGCAGCTGTGTTCTCTATAGACTTTGCTGACCTCAATACCCTTGTACAAACAGTCCTGGCTCCGTTGTGTTACACTGGATTGTGACCTCTCTTTACCCATCATCCCCCACAAATGGCCCCCTCCTGAAGGAGGGACTCAAAGAATTAATATACTGGGGAGTGTTCAGAAGTCAAGAAGATCAGAAAAGACAGAAGACTTCAAAAATTATGTTGTTAAAGAAAGAAAGGGAAAACAACAAGGAACCAGATATCATCCAGTCAGTTAACCATCCTCACTGGAAATAGGGAAAATAATTCAACTACATGGAGAAGGGTCTGGGTATAGCTCTGCCTTTATTTACAGTCGAAGATTAAATGGCATCCCTGTCTTGTTCGGTTGGTTTAGATGGCTCTCCTTACATAATGCTAACTGGCCTGGAACTGGGTATGTAAAGTAGGTTGGTTTCAAGTATACAGTGTTTCTTCCACCTGTGTGCTGGAGCAATAGGTTTACACAGCCATGCCCAGCTTCCAAAAATATGTTTTTAGTCTGGGGGGCTTCCTTTCACTGCTTTTACCAGCCTGTTTTGCTTGTTAACGACTTGCTAGTCATATATTGCTTATTCTGCACATTCTTTACTTAACGACTATGGAGGACCTGGATTTTAACTCAGTAATTCCAGGAAAACATTGAAGCAACAGAGAGGACTATAGAAGCTCACTATAGAACTGTTTTTCCACGGCAGGACCATTCCTGCCTTGCTGCCCACAGCACGGTGCCTGGGAAGGAGGGAAGCTATATAACCAGCCAGCGCCTCTGATCAGAGACATCAAATCCTTGATCAGAAATTCTGGTTTCACCTGAGCCTTTCCGGAGTCTTCCCAGACTTCTGAGCAGAAAGGAACTTAATTAAAAGACGAAGCCTCTGTGAGGATGCTTTTGGTGACCGCGTGGGAAGATCAAGGCTTGCTGGGGAGGTAGCCGTGGGCGGCTGGGACAATCCCGTTGCTGGCTCAGAGGAGCTGTGTGGGGAGCAGCGTGAATAAGCCTGAAAGAATCCTTTGCGTGGATTCAACCTCAGGTCTCAGTTTTTTTTGCCTGAGGTCGGGAAGATCTTTCTCTTTTCCAAATTAGGTAATCAGTGACAGCTCAGACTGTTTTTTGAAACAGTTCGAGAAAGTTCCTCCATGAAACTGGAATGAAAGCTCACGTCTTTTTCAAAGTCACCCTCAGGAGACCACAAAGGCACATGGGTAAGGATATAAGGAGGTTTTATCAGGTGAGATTGCCCAGTAAATGGCAACAGAGGACTCCCTGACATTAGTCTACTCCCTCTGATTCTCTCTCACTTTAAATCCATGAACACTCTTCTGTCCTTTGCTGCGGGACAGACTTCTGAGGGCCTTATGCAGGATTCTCATTGTCCTCCCAGCCCCCGTGTGCACATTGGGGTGGTGTTGTCCACTTCCATATAAATATGAACTTTGCTTAGAGCCTAGACTTTCTTACATGATAAAAAGGTATGGGTCGCATATAAAGGAAACGAATTACTCAAAGGTGGAGGTGCGGAGGAATTATTCTAGGTGAGCCCTTTCCAAACAAAACAGATCAGAAGAGAAAGAGGCCACCTAATATTTTTGAAGAAACTGTTCTGTTTGGCAGGTAGACACATAGCTGGAAAACATAGGCAGAGTCTGAGAACCAGACCTCAATGACCATCAGCAAAAGAGAGACCTTAACCCATAATTGTGCTGTCTTGTATTCTGTCAGCAACCGTGGGTTCGAGGAGAAAGATCAGACCCCTCAGCTGAGGACACAGCTAAAATGACACCTTCCCCTCAGCCTGGTAGACTAGACACTGAGATGAGGAGAGGGGAGAGGGATCAGTTGGTAAATGGCCTTCCATGCAAACACAGGACATAAGGTCAGATTCAAAACCTATATATAAAAAAGAAATTTTTGTTTTATTTTTTAAACCAAAGATTTAAAAGCCTTTAATCCCTGGGATTAAGCACTAAAGATTTGGAGACAGCGGGTCCCTGGGACTGACTGGCCAGCTATTCTTACCTGATTGACAAGCCTTAAGACCCACTGAGAGACTATGACTCAAAAAGCCAAGGTGAATGGCTCCTGAGGAATGATTCCTTGGACTTGACCCCTGGCCTCTATGTGCCTGTGCATGCACACACACGCACGCACACACCCACCCACCCCCCACACATACATACACACTGTGATGGATGGTTTTAAATGTCAACTTGATACAACACAGAATCACTTGGAAGAGAGTTTCAATTGAGAAACTGTCTAGGTGAATCCTTCTGTGAGCATGTTTGTGGAAGACTGTCCTGCTTTTCAAACTTAGTTGGGAATGCTCTGAATGTGGTTGGCACTGTCTTATGGGCCAGGCCCTAAACTGTGCAGAATAAAGAAATCTAGCTGAGTGTAGGACCAGCAGGCAGCAGAGGTTCATTTCTTGACTGTGGACTTGATGTGGAAGGAAGCTACTTGAATTCTAACCTCTATTTTCCTGAAATGCTAGACTCTAACCTGGAATTATAAGCCAGAATTTTCTCCTCTAAATTGCTTTAGGGTGGTACACACACACACACACACACACACACACACAACACATACACATACACATACGCACGTGCACACACACACAATAATAGATAGGTGATAAATAGGGGATGTTATACATCTTTAGTTGTGATAAATCTTATTTATTGACATAAGCATAGTGTACATTCTAACTACCCAAACCTTCCTTCAATTGAAAGACCTCGAATCTCAATGACCTGATGGAAGCTTATCTACCATGAGCCAGTTCCTTAGCCTTTCTTCCTATCCCTCTCTCTCCTATTCAATCAGAGAGGCTAAGTGTTATTCATTTGTCCCCTTCAGTCATTCTTAAAGTTTCAAGGTCATTTTGTGAGGTTTCTAAGGATACCACTATGTCTACACTGGTACTGGTAGACATAGTTGTCAGTATGCTGACACTGGCTCTGACCATCCAAGCAAGGGTAGGTAAAACTGTTGGCATCTATTATGAATCAAGGCAGTGATACCCAGAGAAGCAGCAGTCACTGGCTTCTTTACTGTCACACATAGTGAAAAGTACCAATTTTATTCAACTTGAGCCAAGTATACATCTTTCAATATGTTGAGTGATTAAATGAGATATGACATAGAGGAGCTGGTAAAAGTATGATAATTGCTCTGAACAATCTGAAAAGTATGATAATTTGCATATGTCTGAGCTTTCAACAGCACTAATGTTTTTGTAGGATGATACTTTGGCCTGAAAGAATAAATAACACAACACACCACACACACACACACACACACACACACACTTTTTTAGTTACTCACACTTGAGTGTTTGGCTGACAGTTTCTCAAAAGTGAATGAAGAAATCCGACATTTTATGGAAAATAATTGGCAGAATTTGTTGTCAGTCTGATCTGAACATTCAAAAGAAAACATGTACCCACCATGGTAGATCAGACAGCACTTAAAGTAACTTCCAATTAGTAATTAGATTAGATCCGTAATAATCTTAGTATTGTATAATGACATGTCAATGCTTGAAAATTTTATGGATCCAGTGAACCAATACCAGCCATGTCTCAAAACTCATGAGAACAAGCTCAATTCAAAATGCAAACTAGACCAGTGGAACTCAATGCAGAGCAACACAAAACACTATATTTCAGACTATATTGCAACTAAGCATTAAGAAACTGCTGTAGAATGCAGGAGCCAAACAAGAGCCGTACCCAATGGTCAGTGTTCTGTTTTATAAAAAAGAGGCAGGATATGTCTTGGTATGGAAAGGTGAGAGGGGTGCCTCGATGGGCCCATGCTGAGGCATTCCTTTCTCTGGAGGTACCAGCCACACGACAGGTATAGTATAGAGTTTATTTGCGGAATGGACGGGGAGTTGAGAAGGGAGTAGAGACAGAGAAAGACAGACAGAGAGAAAGAGAGAAGGAGGAGAGTCTGACCAGAAACATGTGGAGAGCAATGCGGGGGAGGGAGCAAGGAAGAGGAGAGAAGGAGAAAGGGGTCAGAGAGTTAAAGAGAGAGAAGGCACAGAGAGAGAAGAGAGCGAGGAGGGGGACAAAGAGCCCCTTTATAATAAGCCAGGGCTACCTGGCTGTTGCCAGGCAACTGTTGGGCAGAGCTTAGAAGGAGTGCCAACAGTCAGCAGTGGGCACACAGACACCTGCTTCACATCTCTGATGACTAAGACAAATGTAAAGCACTGAGAGATTTCAGCCCACACCTGCTAGGATGGTCACTACCAAAAAGGAAATAAATAAACAAATAAATAAACAGATAAAAAGACAAGTGTTTCCAAGAATATGGAGAAAGTAGATGCCAAGGGCTTAGAGGATGTAGAATCATTACATTAAAACAGTATGGGGATTCCACAATAAAGTAATAATAATAAATTAGCAATAATAAACTGAAATAGAAATATAGAACTACAATATGACTTCATAATCCCATCTCTGTGTCTATATCCAAAGGAAATGAAATTGGTCTGTAAACAAGATACCTGCATCCCTGTAGTCCTTGCAGCACAATTCACAAGAACCAGAAATAGAGCCACTGTCAGCATCCTCTGATGGACGGAGTGGATGAGGAAAATGGGATACATGTGTTCAACAGAACAGTACTCAGCCTTCAAAGAGGAGGAAATTCTACCACTATGGCAGCAGACATGACCCAGAAGGGTATGTGTAAGAAAAGTAAGCCAGGCCCAGGAAAACAAACTTGCAAGATCTACTTAGACTAGACTCTGAAAAACTCGAACTCAGAAGCAGGGTAAAGGAGTTAGTTACAGGGAGCCCAAAAAAAGGGAAAATGGAAAGACATCAAGGTGAAGATGTCAGTCAAAGTTTTAAGGTTTCAGTGCTGGTGACAGTCAGTTCTGAAACCCTAGTCCATAGCACAGGAGTTGCAGGCAAAACTGTGTATTCTACGCACTTAGGAAACAGATCTTATGTGTTTTCACTGGGAAAAGAATTAAATGAGACAGAAAAAAATTGACAGCTTCTGAGAGAAAAAAATGACTGCTTGATGCCTCAGCAAAATGTGCATGTACTTCCCTGGCATGTGACTCCGATTTTCTTCTTCAGTTTTCTAGCTGTGTGTTGCCTGAATCTAACAGACCAAATGCACATATAGAAGTGGGAATCCCAGTGTTTCCTACTAATCCATATATCAAAAGAGATTTCCCAGAAGGCAGAATAATGGTTTTCCTCTTACAACTAATATATTTTTGTTTTAGAAAAGTTACTTTTCACAGAGTATATGATATTAGCATATAATGGGCTAATCCTCTTAACTTCTTTTTAACTTCTCAGAGTTAATTTCTAGTTGATAGCTTGGTAGTTGTCACTCCGAAAAATAAAATCTCAGTGACAGTCTTAGTAATCATTGAAAGGAGCCCAGACGCCAGGCTTTGAGAGCATGAGCCCGTATGTCCATCCTAGGACTGTGCCACGCTGACACCAGTGTGTGCTTAGTCTTCTTACTCGGAGTGTGAATGACTGAGAACAAGTATGACACGTGGAATATAGCAGATGACAGATGCTTAAGAGACATTTTCTTTCTATATTCGGGTTCACAGTGCTAGATCATTCCTGTCCTGAAAGGAAAAATAGCACAGCTGGGCATTGCATGCCAAAATGGAAAAAGCCATGTTGTGATTTGTATTGAAATGCCCAGTGACTTATAAGATAAAAGGAAGCATGCTTAGAAATCTGTGAAAATGAAGAGATCTTATGAAGTGGAAAGTTTCCAGATGGGTCACGTGATGCAGAGTCACGTGGTGTTTTACTGAGGCAGACATGTGGGAGGACGCTTGATATTTGGAGAGAGTATGAATAGGACTTAGGGACAGTGATGGGGCTAGCCTTGCAATGCTTCATTGGTCTCACTTCTTAACTGGTCTTCACTTCATTGAGGGAGGCACAGAAGAGAACTTCTGGCATCCCAACTGGTCCTGGTCACTCCTACTGATGTCTGCAGATTCGGCAGAGGCCTGGGGGTTTCTGCTGGATTGTGCCACCACTGCTGATTCGTGTTTGGGATCCCGACACTACTGAACTAGACTGTTGGTATCCTGACAAACAGAGATGGCAATCTCCCCAAAGAACAACTTCTAAACAGGTCCACATCCCCTGGTCCTATTTACCATCTTTTCTCATCTACCTTTGGTCAATGGGCTAGAAGAAGGGTCAAAGCGTTTGAGAACTCTTATTAAAAGAAAGTTTTGAAAAACTCTGAGCTACAATCTTGCATCTACTAAAACAAACCTGTTTTAAAAGTCCAGAAGGCCACACAAATATTTCAAAAAAAAGAAAGTTACAACAAAATTTCCAGTTTGAAGAAATTAGAATTTTATTTCTTGACACAATCTTTTTATCTTTTTATTTTTGTTTATGTTTATGGCATATGTGTACAAATGCCTATAGAAGCTGAGAATTGAACCAGGATCCTCTGGAAGAGCAGCAAGCTCTTCTAACCATTGAGTGAACCCCTATCCTCTTTCTTTATATCCTCAGTAAAAAATTATATATGACTTCAAGTTGCAAAGACTGAAATTCTGCTCTCTCAGATCATATGCCAGAGTACTAGTTCCCAACTACAGTAAAATGAGAGATACATATGAGAGAAAATGTCATCATTTAAATTACTTGTAAATACTGAGTGTAATGCAGATGGCAACGGGGTTGCTAGGAGGTTGTGGAGTGAGCATCTATTTTTACAGTCCAGAGGGTTTTATCTCTGTGCCGTGTTTACTTTAGTTTTTTTGTAACTCTGCTTTGGGACATCGGTTCACACTGGAAACAGGGCTTGGAATTTGTACCTGTGCACACCACTCCAGTGGTTAGGAGTAAGATTTTATTTAAAAAAACAAACAAACAAACACTCCATGGGCCTAAGTTATTTTTTCTGGTACTGACCATTTTGTTCCAAGACAACCAGAACAGGTCCGGATCCTGATCATTTCAACAGGTGTTTCCCAGGCTGCCTGTCAGGAACCACAGGGGTTCCTGCCAGGAGTCACACTCAGAAAGAAGAGAGCCACCAGCTGGCTCCCTGGAACTCAGCCCTCCAAATCCCTGCTCTGAGCTCAGAAAAGATCTAGCTGGCTCTGCACCTGCTACCTTCCCGGAGTCTGATGCTCTCTCCCACCAACACTCCACAGTGCTCTGAGTGCTGGTATGACTGAGACCTCCTAATGGGGCTGATTTCTTACTTCACCTCCAGGCAATTACGAGGGGGAAATACAGGGAGTGAACCAGGAAGAGCATTTGACTCAGAAGCATGTGACCTTCCCAGGCCAGCCTGCTAGCTGGCGCTGGTGGTCACGAGCTCTGTTTAACACTGGTTTTCTTGCTGCCTGGTTTTCTTATAGTCCTTCTCTCCTGAGAAGTCTTACTACCAAAAAATGCCAGACTTCAGAAGAGCGCAGTGTTCCTAATCAGGGCTGAGTTCCCTTTCAGTTCAATTTAAGATAACTGGTTCCTTGATTTTTCCACCTAAGAACTGAGTACCTTCTTCCCAAAATTCTGAACACAGTGATTCCATTTGGGACACAGAGCCTAGGATCTGTCTATACCTCTTCATCTCAAGACCAGGGTCATAGGAGCTATTTGACTTTGTTAGGCTTTGACTGTTACTTTTTAATAATTCAATATAAAGTATATGGATTGTGGTTGCAGGCTTTCTGTCGCTATAACAAATACCTGAGCAAATCTGTGTATGAAGCAAAGACTCAGGTTTTGGCTCACAGGTTTTGAGATTTCAGTCTCTGATTGGTGAGTCCTGTTCCTTTGAGGCTGTGCTAAGCAGAGAAGAGCCACGTACTTCATGGTTGTGATGCAGAAAAAAATAAAGCAATATAAAAGTGGTTAGAGATGTAACCACTGGCAGGAAGGACTCACCACCAATAACTGGTAGACCTCCTACTGAGTGACACCTCTTTAAAATATCCACCAATAGTCCTCAACTGGAGATGAAGAATTCAGAGCATGCGCAACTTAGGAAACAAGTAAAATCCATCCCATAGCGTTACAATTCCGGTGCCTGAAGACTAATAGCTATCTCACCATGCAAACAACCTCCCCCTGTAGGAGTCTCAAAAAACCTTCACTGCTCTGGCAGTGTTCAAAAATCCAAGGCCAGTTTGCAGTGCCAACCAAATTCAAATATGAGCCACTTTGAGGAAAATCAAAGAGCAAGTCCCAAGCTTCCGAGATGCAATGGCATAGAGTTAAGTGTCCCACTCCAAAAGGAGGAAAAGAAGGGTCAGACTGAAGCAAGAGCACCGTAGCTTTACGGCCCACAGCATCCAACACACTGTGGAGGGCTGCAGACTCCCTGAGGCTTAGCAGTTCATCCTGCAGCTTGCTAGCTGCACCCCACCTAGCTATTTTCCAGGGCATGGGAGGGTGGGGGGCAGAGGGCGGTGGATGGTTTCTGCTTGTTATCTACACTTCCCAAGTCAGGTGGTCCATGCTGTGGCATCTGTCTTCTTTGGGGGCTCTATTACAGCTTTGACCTTCATTCCCATTATTCCATTACAGCTGGGACCTGTTAATATAGTTCCTCATGTTGTGGTGATCCCCAACCATTAAATTATGTCATTGCTACTTTATAACTGTAGTTTTGTTATCGTTATGAACGATAATGTATACATATGACATGCAGGATATTTGATATGTGACCCTCAAGGGGGTTGCGACCCAACAGGTTGAGAACCACAGGGTTAGAGCTTAGCCTTTTCTAACCATGAGGCCAGAAACAAATTATCTTTCCCCTTCAACTTGTCTATAAAATGTGGAAAATAATAACCTTGTATTTCATCACCCACAAGGATAAAAGGAAACAAATGCAGGTTAGGTGCTGTGAAGGCCGGTCCTGGGTCTATTTGTCTGAGCCGAGGAGGTCAAAGCTTTTCTGGTGTGTCTGTGAGGGTATTCTTAAAGAGATCAGCCTCAACACAGTAAACTAAGCAAGGAGGCTCCATCCTTACCAATTCAAGGAGGTGCTGTCCTACAAGCTGAGAACACTGGGAGGATGAGGATAGATGGATTCTATCCTTCTTCAGCTGATGTATCCACATCCTTTTCATGGTCATCAGAGCTGCTGATTCTCAGGCTGTCTGGCCTAAACTGGGGCTTACACACTCAACTCTCCTGGCTCCCAGGTCTTTAAACTTGGACTCCATCACACTCCCAGCCTTCCTTGGCCCCCAGTTGGCAAGCAGCTAATACAGGACTTTACATCCTCCACAATCTGCTAAAGTAATCCTCATTATAGATTTCTCCATAGTTCACATCTATGTCCATATTAGTCCCTACATTGATGTATATGTTTGTGCCTATGTGCAGAGCCTGTTGGTTCTTTTTCTCTATAGTCCATCTCTATAATTCATCCTGCTCAGAGCAGGATGGATTCTACTACCTTTAATAATAAGCATGTGTTTCCACACATACTAACTCTCATTGGTGACTTCAGTAAATGCCTGAAGAGTGTCTGAGGACCTCATCTCTATACTTTCTGGTGTTTTTAAAGAGCACTACCTTTCATTCTGAAATTTCAAGGTAAGTACCAACTCTAGTTTCTGAGAGAATTCTACCCTTCATCTAGCCACTGTTGTGAAAATCAGATCACAGGCTCAGAGCACTTTGCAGTCTGGCTTCTACCACTACTAACAGACCATTTACCTGAAGAAAAGCAAAGCTTCTGCTAACAAGTCTCCTGTAGCTCAGATCTCTAGCCTTTGAGACTCAAAACCTTTGAGACTCAGGGTCTCCAGCTACCCAACACCCATTGACCACAAAGATAAATCTATTGAGACGCTGCCTCTGGGCCGCGAGGCAGAAGACCACCGTGCACCTGTAGAGACTTAGCTATTGTACATTTGAACAATGCTTCAAATATGCACTTCGAAAACCAGAGGTTTGAAGTACATAGCAGAAGGCATATATCTGAAAGGAATTAGAATTACAACTTTTTTTTTTTTTTTTTAACAAAATGAAGTGGTGTGACACTGATGGACAAAGCCATCCAGGACATCCCTGCTGTGACTTTAATGCTGAGAAGACTGCACAAACACCCCTTTAATATGGGAGAGCTCACTCCTCATTTTCAGCATGAGCACCCTCTGTCTCTGCCTTCTCACCAAGTTCATTTACTTATGAAATTGAATCCTAGGTAGGGAAAACACTACCATAGAGCAGGGTCCCTTGAAGACTTTCCATCACATTGTATTCTTAGATCTTTGAAGGCAGATTCACAACTTTCATGCTTAACTCCTTTACGTGAATACTGCACAGTGTAAACTTATTTTTTAAAAATAGTATGGAAAGGGGAATCCAATTTCCCTCTCTTCTCTTTAAGGATTGAAACCACTGCTAGTGTATATTCATATGTGCTGCATGCTTTGTTAGCACAAGATGAACAGATACGAGAAGCCAAGGGATTGGAACATCATGTAGATTCCTGTTATGGTCACAAATGCCTGGAGGAATCGACCTGGGAAGAGCAGAGCTTTGCCTGGTTTATTTGGAGGTTTCAGTCCATGGTTAGCTGGCCCCATCACCTTTAGAAACAGCTAGTCAACAAAACATCATGCAGGAGCTGGTGGAGGAATGATGCTGGCTTTGTAGCCAGAATGGTAAAGAGGGAGAAGAAAGGATTAAGGTTCCACTCATGTAAGCCTCCCTCTAAAGTTTTGCCCAACTTCCCAGAGTGCCAAGCTGGGGACTAGGCCTGTAACATCTGAATTTTCCTGGTCCCAGCTAGGGCACACAGTCTGGAATTTATGAAAAGTTTTAACTATCACTTCCTCAATTCTGTCTGAAATGTCTTGTTCTAGATTTGCATATGTGCTTCTTAAACTCTTCCCATGTGCCAGCCCAGTCTACTGAAGATGCCAAGGCACATAAGGAATTGCTAGACATTTCCTTTCTGGTAAGAAACTTCTACATAGAATTTCTCAGTAGTTTGGAAACTGACAAAAAAAAAAACATACAAAAAACAAAAAACCTTGGAGAAATATTTCCTAAGTCTATGACTATCCAATGGTAATACAATAATAATAACAGTCACTGGACAACAGTCTTAGAGGAGGCCACTGAAAACTATCATAGTTGCTTAATCTGGTATAGGCTGTGGGATTTACTATAAATTAAATATAAAATTATGTATTCTGTTTTAATCACATAGCTACCACAATATTAAATATCAAAATAAATATTTCAAAGTAAAAAAAAGTCTTGCATATTGTCAGCATTTAATTTTTTGTGGCTTATCTTCATATGCATGGTTAAACAATTTCTTCCTAATAGAGGGAAAAGGGATGCTATGAACAATCTTTTATGTTAATGGATAATCCTATCCCAAGAGACACTAAAATACGTGATAGAATAATACAAAAATGCTCTGGATACAATTTTCTTCACTATTTACACATATGATTAACTGTTTATGATCACTTGCCTATAAGGAGTGTTTATACAGCCTGGCATACTTTTGAAATATTTGCTTATTTATATTCATGATTATGAAAAGAATATGCTAGTTTTGATAAATGATATTATGTATTAACTTAGTGGTTTTATTAGATAAATATTCAGCATTTATCCAATCAGCTAGCATTTGCTGTATTTGACAGAATGGACAGAATTGAATCAGTGAGAATAAAAATAATCTACAAGAGTGGTTTTTGAATCCTCAGTTTTACTTAAATTATAGAAGTGATGCTTAAAACACAGATTTCCAGTGCCAGAATCAGATCATCTGCCCCTATACCAGCATACACTGCTGTTCAGCTCTAAATCATGAGCTGAACATAATGCAGTAGTATCATGGGCCGCTGCTGATCAGTATGTCAGCTTCCCTCTCCCCACCCTCTCATTCCACAGTGATTGACGGCTAGGAACAGTGATGAAGAGACAACCATCAGAAGTACCCTATTGGGATGGAATTTAATAGCATCATCTGAATAGTGGTTCAGCCAATTTCAGTCTCTCTGCCTCTGGGGAGACAACATAGACACATGTAATTCTGTTTAAAAAAAAAGTATGATTATTTCAAAGCCCTATGTTACCAAATCGATTCATCATCACTACTATCATATTTCTTTAAAAAGAATCAAAAAGCAAACTAACTTTTCCATGTTCTGTACAAAGCAGTGAGCAGAAGCCATCTTGATCTCTAAAAGCTTCCTAGTGACCCAGAGGATTACGTCCTGGTTCTCTTGGCCTTGTCCCACTTTTCTGAAACATTATTATTTAGAGCAGCTACTGTTACATGTTGAGAGAACTAAGACAGGGCTTTCCAGAGTTAAGGAAGACAAATGGAAAACCTAAATACCCAGATGCCCTTGCCGTGACCCCAAACTTGTGGAAACAAAACACCTGAGGATGAAGTGGCCCTGACTGTGTTGAGGGGACAATTCAGATGTTTCTGCAAGATAATTCTCAGGGGGAGGGGATACTTTCAGAGTATAGGGATGAGGAAGCAAGCAACCACCCCTTCATTCTCTCTCACTCCCCCTTCCCTCCCTCCTCCTTCTTCCTTATCATTCAGCACCCAAGTTTGCTTGTTGAGGTAGGAACAATCAGGGATACAATGCAGGCTCCATTCCCACACTTCAGGGACCCTTTTGTTCTGTAGATCCTTCCTTCCCACACCGGAAGCAGAGAATCGCCGAGACTGGAGTTTCTAACTGCTGCCACCAATAGTATAAATTTTCTATTCAACTCCATATGCTTGGGAAGAATGAAGCAGCATCTGCAGGAAGGAGTGTAATGGAGTGGGAAAGGAAGAAACATCATAAAACCATCTCAGGTTCTATCCAGTTGCATCAGCAGAGACCTCAGAGTCCTTCTAGCATGTTCTGAGACACTGTGAAGGTGTACAAGGTTTTCTTGGTAGGAAGAAAAATTCTGTCTGTTTTTAGGCATGAGTGAATCCTGGAAGAAGGTATGGGGAGCTGAGCCTGGAGATTCACTTCATTTCCTAGTAAAGGTCTTCACTTCCTGTTCACTTCCTAGTAAAGGTCTTCACTTCCTGTTCACTTCCTAGTAAAGGTCTTCACTTCCTGTTCACTTTTAGTAAAGATTCTTTACTTCCTGTTTTCTTGCTCTTGGTATTTTAGAAGAGGACTGCTCTCTCAGATCCACCACCCACACAGTCAGATTCACAGAGTCAGTGGAAGCAAGCTCATGCCCTCTCCTCTCTTTTCAGGTGTGGTCCATGTTGGCCTCAGACTAACTCAGGAGAGAAGAGCGATGCTCAGCACGAATTTGGATTTTCCATCATTGCAAGCAGTGTGCATCACAAAACCAGAAGCAGATATGTGTGCAAAGCCAGATGTGGACCAGCTCAGAAGGAGGGCCTTATGGTCAGAGTACTTTACATAGTCAGTAGTATAGCTCATGAGAGTTAAAGAGAAATAAGATGAATTTAGATGCAGAACTAAGCAGACTGAGAGGAAAGTAAAAGGCTGGTCACACAATCTTGTCTCTGTCATCCAGCATCTAATATTTCTTTAGGGTTGAGGAATCCCTTTGTGAAGACTGAATGTGTACATGTACATGCATGTGTATATGTATGTGTATTTGGTTGTGTGTGTGTGTGTGTGTGTGTGTCAGCACATTCATATGTGTTATCTGCTCTAGTCAGAGAGGCAGGACAGCCAAGGCCAAGGAAGGATGTAAGCCTGATGAAATGAATCAATATTTTGGCCTCCTCTGGCAACCACATGAACAAATGTAATCTGAAAAATAGTATTAAAACCCATAGCCCCCAGACATTGTAGGTCTGTGTGGGCAAAAGTAATTACAGAACTAATTCCTTTGTGTTATTGAAAATGCCTTGGGCTTGGTATTGATATGGCAAGAACAGCTATCTCTGAAAACAAAAGCAGGCTTCCTGTTTGCTTTAATTTACTCTGGTCACAATTCTTTCTTCCTTTGTTAAATTGCTGAGTTTTGCCCAGAATGCTCAATATGATAAAGGAGACAAATAGCTTGTGTCATCTCTATACTCGGGGTTTCTATGAGATAGGCACATGGCCTAATGGGTACTATTGGACAAAGGATATCTTAGATGCTAAACTATCTTTGCAGCAGAATTGCCTAGGGAGCCTTTTAAAACTGCAGGTGCCTGCTCTCCACTCCAGATAGCCTAGTTCAATTCATCAATGTGGATTAAGACATTCATATTTACTCAATCTGAGTCCATTCATTCAATAGCTATTCACTAGGAACGTAGTAAGAACCTATTATCAGTCAAGTTTCTCAGCACACGAAAGTAAATACAAGAGAAATGGGTTTAGAGAAACAGCTCTTTGGGTAAGAGCACTTGCTGAGCAATCAGCAGGTCAGGTTCCAGCACCCACATAATGAGCCATGAACTTGCCAAGCCTCTAACCCCCGACTCAGAGAGGACAGGTACAGGAAGATCCCTGGGACTCACTGGGCCTCCAATATGGCAGAGAGAATGTCAGGCCCGGTTCAAGGAGAGACCTGCCTCAAAGGAAAAAGCAGAGACTGAAATAAGACACTAGACTCCATCCACCAGCCTCTGCATGCTCACACAGACACACACATACACACAAGCAAGCAAGCAAATAAATAAGGCTAAAATATGTCTGCTCTTACAGAGGATCAAAATTCATATCCTAGCACCCACAACATGTAGCTCACAACCACCTTTAACTTTACCTCCAGGGAACCTGACGCTCTCTTCTGGCCTCTGCAAGAACTGAACGCACATGATACACATACAGACAAACAGGCACATACAAATACACATAAAATAAAAATAAAAACATTTGAATAAAAATAATTTTTTTAAAAAAACAAAACCAGTGATCACCTTAATGGAACTGACACATAAGAAGCTGAAGATTGTGAGTATAGCATGCCAACAGCAGTAAGTCACAATGGAAAAGGAAGCACGAGAAAATAGGACGCTTAGAGGCTTAAAGGGGACAGAATTTTTAACAGGATAACTGGAAAACTAGAGTTACAGAAAAGAATTAAACAAAGTAAGCCATATAGAAACCAATAAAAATATAGTTAAAAGAGTATATGTAAAGATCCCAGGCTAGGAATGTGGCCAGTCTATGTTTAAGAAACAATACAAAAGGCAGTAGGACTAATGTGAATGAAGTCAGAGAAGAGTAAGATAAAGGCCAATGATGGAGGTCCCTGTGAGTCAAGACACAGACTTTTTGCTTTGGGGAGATGTGAGCAGAAGAAAGATCTAAGTTGAGCTTCATACTGTCAGCCTATCTACTTCAATAAAAACAGGCAGAGAGAATCATAAAAGGAAAGAAACAGACCCCTTGGAAATTGGTTGGTGATCCAGTCCACAGTGGCTTGGGCCCAGGATGGCAGCCAGGACTGGGAAACATAGATCCAGGGTGTATTTTTAAAGACATACAGACAGGATTTGCTGATGGACTGAACTGTGGGTGTCAGAGAAACCAGGGAGTCAAAGTTCCTTCCCAACCCAGAGCACAGTTAGAGAAGAGTTCCTTCCACAAAGGCAGGAAAGACCCAAGGAAAATGCTAAGAACATTTTATACTTCAATGTGTTATCTTGAGTTGCCTGTTGAAGGAAGTGTTAAACAGGTGGGGGAACAGAGCTCAGAAATACGTCTATGCTGGAAATATAAATTTGGCTTCAAGACTACATAATTTAAAGTCATGAGTGTGGGTGCAATCGCTAGAGAAGGATTCAGAATCTGCTTCCTGGTTCATAGATGGATCTGTCTTTCTCTGTGTCTTCACGAGGTATTTCTGTTCTAGGACACAAACCCCACTCACTTGCCTTCATATCACGGGTCAATCTAAAGTCCCCACTGCTGCTACTAGGAATAAGGACCACAATCTATGACTTTGAAGTAATGTAAACATCAAATCCATTGACAGTGGGCTCAAACTAGATGGAAGTCAGAGTTAGAATGCAGAGCCCAGTGGCCTGATCTCCAAGCGGTTATCATGCTTGGCACCCAAGGGCTCCTCAAGTCTGCTCCTTTAACATAGACTCCGCACCTCCTGGTAGGCCCAGCACTCTTCCAAGCTCCCTAATTCATGATTCTGGCATCTGCTGTGAAATGCAGCTGTCAGCAAACAGGATGCCTTTGACTAAGTGTTACCTAGAATCTTTATCAAAAAAAAAGATCAAAGCCCTCAACAGCTGTATGCAAAACCAAGGTGGCTCATCTGTCCTGTTAAACTCTGAAAACTGTCATGACTTTTTATGGAACTTGGGGAGTAGATTCTGACAGTGAGACTCCATTGTTGGAGGCACAACACACATGAGTCACAGAACATGAAGATTTCATACTGATCCAAAAAGCTTCATTCCTACTGGCTAGCCTTCATTGTGCTGGAGAATGCTATGCATACTACTGAAAGAAAAACATTATTAGTGAACCCTGAAAGTTCCAACAACAACCAACCTGGCAAGATATGCCCACTGGTGTAATAGTAAAGCAAGCACTTTCTGATTGGCATTTAAGGCCCACCCCACAAGAGGAACCCATTCCTAACACCATTTTTAGGAGGTATGAACCTGTAACTAGATAGATCTTAGACCCCAGGGAAGAATCTTATACTATTATTCTGCTAAGTAGACATAGTATTAATCCAACTCCTATGACTTCTTGCTATACTTGTAGACTAGTGCATCTCTCAGCTCTCATCAGAGAAGTCTCCACTTGCTTGCAGTAGGTGGCAGTTAACACAGAGACCCACAACTGGTCAAAGAGCAGAAAGTAAGAGACTGTGGAGTGATCAGTTCTAGATGAGACATTTATATCAGTTCCTTCCTCTGACCCATCAGGGATCATTGCAGAGAAGCAAGTGAGAAGGGGCTACAAGCTAAAGGGGTGAATAACTCCAATGAAACAGTGTTTCCCAGACACAGCAGAGCAGCTGCACATATAAATTCCAGGAAATTGTAACAGCATGCATAACACCTAGACAAATTCAAGCCAAATAAAATCCCAGGGAGGGTGAATGTTGGCACAAAGTCACACTCTTAGCTGAGGAGATATTGGCAAATGATAGCTGCTAGAAAATAGGGTTAATTTTGTTTAATGTGTGTCTTCTGAAAGATCAACCATGAGCCATTGGATGCCCCATGTGCAAGAGTTTTGAGTTAACACTATAGATTTTTTAAATAAAAAAGAAGACATAAAGCTGGCTGTGTTGGGAGGTAGGAATATATCTACAAGGAGTTGAGGAGGTGGATATAATCAAAATGAAATTCACAAATAACTAATAGAAATATTGTTTTGAAAATCTACTTACCCCAAGCCTACTTGTCATTTTAAGGTATTAATAGTTGATTTATCTTAGTAAGTTTGAACTGGGGATCAGCAAGACTCGGTAGGTAAAGACATGAGTTCAATCCCAGACCTAGGTAGAAGGGAACCAGTTCCCATATTTCTCTACTTTCACAGGAGCACTGTGGCACAAAGATGCAATATAAATTATGATATGAAATGTATCTGAGATTATTATTAACTGTGATTACCATGCTGTGTAGCAGCAGACCTCAAAACTTATACCTATTGTCTAACTGAAACTTTTCACCTGGCACTAGTGTTTCCTGTCCCCAAGCCCCTTCCATTCCCACCCTCTGAGCATTTCCTCTCTCCTCTCTACTTTATGAACTTAACATATTTTAGATCTCAGGTGTAAATGGGTTCTCTGGTGCTTACAGCTCTGACCCTGGCTCATTTCACTTTTAAATTATATACATGTTCTTTCATGATTATGGTTTGCTGAATGTCTCCCACAAGTCTGTGTGTTGAAGGTCTGGTCCCTATGTTAGCATAACTGGGTTCTGTTGGGATCCATGGGGAAAGAGGCCTAAGAGAAGCCCTTAGCTCCCTAGGCATGTGCTCTTGAGGGAGATTGCAGGACCTCAGTCTTTCCTTTCTCTTCTTGGCACAAAGTGAGCAGTTTACCTCACCCTGCACTTCCAGCATTGCCACACAGTACCTCCAACAAGAGCCTCGATAAAACAGATATTAGATGGGACCCTCTGAAGCTACAAATAGAACCACTTGTTCTCTGTATAAGCTATCATCTAGATTGTTTTCGTTTATATAAAAAGCTACCATATCAACATTGCTACGAACTTCAAATGTAGTCTTCCTAAGACTACATAACGTCTCACAATGTATCTCTAGCACAATTTCTGTATCCATCCATCCACGGATGGACTTTGGGGTTGATTGCACATGACTATTTATGATCAGTACTCCAGTGAGCTTGAGAGTGAAGCTACCTCTTTAGCATGCTACTTCTCTCTCTCTCTCGTCTCTCTCATCTCTTTTGTGTGTCTCTGTCTCTCTCTTGTCTCTCTCTCTGTCTCTCTGTCTCTCTCTCTCTCTCTCTCTCTCTCTACACACACCACAACACACACACACACACACAACATACACACATATATACATAACCAGCTGGTTGTTCTAGCTTTGAGCCATGCCCATGCCCTTTCCATAATGCCTGCATTCGTTTGCATTCCCTATGACAATGTGCAGGTTTCTTTTTCTGTGCATCCTTAACATTTGTTATCCTTTGTCTTTCTAATAGTGTCTCATTATGGCTGCAGCTGCACCTCCCAGGTCAAGAGCATCTCCTCCATAACCATTGGCCATGTATGTACCTTCTTTTCTGAAATAGCTATGTGCACCTTTACCTGTTTTTTTTTTTTTTTAATTGTTTAATTTCATGTATTGCTACTACAAGGGCATAGCAAGGTTATAAGATTTGGCACATTTACCAAAGCAAGAATACCCAGGGTTCTGCATCCTGATGAGCTGCTATGTGCCCCATAATAAGTGGAGAAGTGATTCATTTGCAAAGTAGCAGGGGTGAGTCACACGACTACCTCTCATTTCTCAGACAAATGAAAGTAAGTACAAGGAGAAACCATCCACAGGCAGAACACTTGAAGGCATTATCCATGCAACTTCTATACCTTTACAGTTTGCAGGGTTCAGTAAAGTTTCCTGGAAACCAGGCTGCCTGAGCAGAAGAAGACTTCAGACAACTGTCACTCCCATAAAGCAACTGATAGGGAAAGAACAATGGGATTCTGCTGTGTGCTCAGTATCAAGGCCTTTCTTCTCTTTTACAGATGTTCATAGTACACTGACTGGCTGCCACTTTATTTAAGTTAATATCCATGTTTTCCAAAGGATGCTACGTTGTGTGTAAGACAATGACAACAGTAGAGTGGCCCTAACCTGCTACCTCAAAGGCCTTAAATAGTTTTCTTTTGTAGTTGAACCAAGAGATGAGTTC
This sequence comes from Mastomys natalensis, assembly GCA_021653895.1. Classification (NCBI taxonomy): domain Eukaryota; kingdom Metazoa; phylum Chordata; class Mammalia; order Rodentia; family Muridae; genus Mastomys; species Mastomys natalensis. Next base: position 905,158 of record JAJTUV010000708.1, read on the forward strand.
ATATTATAGGTGTGTGTGTGTGTGTGTGTGCAGGTGTGTGAGTGTAGTGTGTGTGTGTGTGGGGTGTGTGTGTGTGCAGGTGGTGTGTGTGTGCAGGTGGTGTCAGTGTGTGTGTAGTAGGTTTTTGTGTTCAGGTTGCTGTGTGTGTGTGCAGGTGTGTGTGGTGCAGGTGTGTGTGTATGTTGTATGTGTTCAGTAGCTTGTGTGTGTGTGTGTGTGTGTGTGTTGTGTGTGTGTGTAGTTGTGGTGTAAGCATGTGGAGGTCAAGGGGCAATCCATGCATTCCTCAGGAACCAGTTTTTATGGCAGGGGTTTCTGACTGGCCTGAAACTCACTGAGACCGACTGGCCAGTAAGTTGACTTCTGTTTCCCATCTTGCTCAGCCATTATAATCACACATCTCTACTCCTGACTTTTTAAAACATGGGTTCTGGAGACTTAACTGGAGGCTCTGACACTTGAACTTAGTTCCTCATACTTCCATACAAAGCACCTTACTGAGGGAGCTACCCCTCAGCCAGGGGTGCTATTACTTAAGCTGTGAAGATACCAGTCATCCAATGAGAAGTTGGTATAGATAAAACACTCAAGAACTTTCAAGGTAAACAAGATGTGCTCCCCTAACTGGGAGTTACAAGTCAGTTAAGAACACCCACCACATTTTCAGGCTCATGAATGGGTGAAGTCCCACTGCATGCCGGGATTTTCCACTGGAAACATCTTTCTTTCACGATGCGGTGAGGCAAGGCTCACGTGATGTGAACCAAGGCTGCTTGGCAAGGGACTGGGTCTGTAATCAAGGCGTGTCCACTGTTGCCTTCTGCTTCCAATCCACTGACCAGTGAGTGTTACTAACATAAGACTTGGAGATGGAATTGCCTTCAGGTTTTGTTTGTTGTGCTTCATACCTACCTTCTCTCTGTGTCTTCTCTTTACCCTGTTCTAGAAGCATCAATATAGATGAAAGTGGAAAGGGTCCATGCCTCCATGCAGTTGTGTACAGAAAACCTGCACACTCACAGACGAGGGTAGGAAGACAGGCAGGTGATGCATGAATAACTGATACCACACTGTTCTACTGATTAATGACTCTGGAAACAATTAAGTCAGAGGCTCTCCTGTTTGACACTGACAGCTGCACTTCACATGGAAAAGCCATGCTCCCAAAGTAGCACTGAGGAGCTCACTGCAGTGCTCAGAAAATAAAGAGACATTTAAAAGTATGTCAAGTAAAGAGCCAAGGCTAAATCTTTCATGTTTCCTTCCCAGGAATGAAAATAATATTCATTAGCAAGTTACATGTGAACACAATTTGAAGCCAGTCTGGTCTCCACAGTGAATTCTAAGCCAGCGGTTTACATAGCAAGTTTCAAAGGTGGTGGGGGAAGGACAGTCAATAAGGCATAAACATTAGAGAAATGAAGAAAGCTTTTACAGAAACTCACAGAGAAGAGAATAGAATTGGGCAGGAAACATAAGGAATGTCAATCTTATCAATACTCAACAAATGTAAACTAAATAATGCTATAGTAGTCTTCTATCAAATTGACAAGCTTCTCAGATCATTGGCTTTGCTCAGAGGAGAGAGAAAGGGGAGGGGAGGGTAAGGCCTTTCTGTCATTACCTCTTCCCTCAGCAGGACAATAGTCTTAGAGGCCTTGTCTTCTGCACACTGGTTCTGTTTCTAGGATTATTATTGACTATTGTTATTGGTTGTTATTGTTTGTTATTGGTTCTTATTGTGATTGATTGTTATTGTATGTCTGTGTTGTTCATCTTATTATTTGCCATAATGGAAAAATATAAAATCTTAAATGTTAGACAATGAAAAAAATCATAAAATAAACTAACAGTGGACAATAGTTCCATGCTTCATGAAAAATACTTTCTGTATAATGGAATGAAAAACCCACAATAAAATGTTCAATGGGAGGAAAACGATACTGGTTATTTTCCTCAGCTATAGCTCAGTAAATATATATATATATATATATATATATATATATATATATATAAATCAGTGAGTGAATACCATGTATGTTCTTTTGTGATTGGGTTACTTCACTCAGGATGATATTTTCTAGTTCCATCCATTTATATAAGAATTTATCAAATTCATTGTTTTTAATAGCTGAGTAATATTCCATTGTATAAATGTACCACATTTTTTGTATCCATTCCTCTGTTGAAGGGCATCTGGGTTCTTTCCAGTTTCTGGCTATTATAAATAAAGCTGCTATGAACATAGTGGAGCATATGTCCTTAGCCCAGAAGCCTGAAATACCCAAGATTCAACTCACAGACCACATAAAGCTCATGAAGAATGATGACCAAGGGGTGGCTTCAGTCCTTCTTAGAAGGAGTAACAAAATACTCAAGGGTGCAAATATGGAGACACAGTGCAGGACAGAAACTGAAGGAGGGACCATCTACAGACCATTCCACCTGGATATCCATCCTATGTACAATCACCAAAGGTAGAGGCTGATGTGGATGTCAGGATGTACATGCTGACAGGAGCCTGATATAGCTGTCTCCTTAGAAGTCTGCAAGAGTCTGACATACTCAGAGGCAGATGCTCACAGCTAGCATTAAACTGATCATGGGGTTCCCAACAGAGAAGACAGATTGAAGACTGAAGGAGTTGAGAGGATTCGCGACACCATGAGGAAAGCAACAATCCCAACCAACCAGAGCCCCCAGGGTCTAAACCACCAGCCTAGGAGCGCTTAGGGAGGGACCCATGGCTCCAGCTATATATGCAAGGGAGCTATATATAAGTGGGAGAAGAGATCCTTGGTCCCATGAAGGCTGGACGTCATGGTGGGGGGATACTCGAGGGTGGGGAGGTGAGATACGGGGGAGAGGTGAGTGGGGGTACACCAACGTGGAGGCAGGAGGAGGAGGGAAGGGATAGTGAGTTCCTGGGAGGGAAGGGGGGAAATGGGGTAAGGAGAGAACATCTGAATATAAAAAAATTTCCATAAAAAAAAAAATATTCTATATATTACATATATATAAATATATAATAAACATATATGTATATATATATATATATATGTATATATATATGCCCAAAACAATAGATTACAAGAAAATGCTAATAATAATTCTTCTCTTTTGTATTAGTGAATTTTCCTCTATATTCTTTTTACATAATTTTAATTTTTATTGAATTTATTCTTTTTTTTTTTTTTGGTTTTTCAAGACAGGGTTTCTCTGTGTAGTCCTGGCTGTCCTGGAACTCACTCTGTAGACCGACTGACCTCGAACTCAGAAATCTGCCTGCCTCTGCCTCCCAAGTGCTGGGATTAAAGGCGTACATCACCACCACCCGGCACAATATATTCTTATAACAATATCCCTTCCCCCTTGACTCCTTCTAGATCTTCTCCACCTCCCCACTTCCCACTCACTCAAATACAGATCCTTTTTTTTTTCTCTCTTTCTCTCTCTCATTAGAAAACAACAATAGGCAAAAGAAACAGAAAAAAAGAGACAAAGAAACACAAGAAACATAAATCCTATAAAAAAAAAAAAAAACCATAAAATCTGAAACCATAAGACCTGTAAGGTAAAACAAATGCTTAAACAAAGCATTATAAGACAAAAAATCCTTCAAAATTAATGAGGGTTTTTTGTTTTGTTTTGACAACTATTGCTAGACATCGGCTTCCCTTAAGTGTGGGCCATATAATAAATGAGACTCCACTGGACATAGCTAATTTTTTCTTTGTGAATTGTTGTCAGTTGGAGACAGCTCCTGGGTTAAGGATGGGATTTGGATCCACTCCCCCTCTCTGGGTTGGGACCCCTATCTGGCTTAGACCTGTGCAGGCGCTATGCATGTGCCGCAGTCTCTGAGTTCATAAGTGTGCCAGTCCAGTTATGTTTAGAAGACCTTGTTTTCCTGGTGTCGTTCATCCACATTGGCTCTTACACTCTTTCTGCCTCTTCTTCCACAGAGTTTCCTAATCCCAGGAAGGGATTTGATGGAACATCCTGTTTAGGACTGTGTGTTCCAAGGTCTCTCATTCTCTGCACACTGACCGGTTATGGTTCTTTGTATATGTTAGCATCTACCTCAACAGGAAGCTTCTCAGATGATAGCTGGGCAAGGCACTGATGTATAGGTATAAGACAATGGTTGTTAGGAATCATTTGATTGCTATATTCCTTTGGCAGAACCGTAGCATTTGGTTTTTCTCTAGGTCCATGGCCTATTTAGTATTTCTTGGTCACATGGTTGTGTTGAGTATGGGTTTTATCTCATGAGTGGGCCTAAAAAACAAATCAGATTGTGGTTGGCTACTTCCACAACTTTTGTGTCATTATTGCACAAGTACATCTTGCAGGCAGGTCACTATTGTAGATTAAGAGTGTGTAGCTGGTTTTGGTTTTTCACGTTTCTTCTTTGTTAGTCTGCAGCATACCTTCTAGTACCAAGAATAGTAGTCAATAGGGGATGAAGGTTCTGGGTTTTAGGTAGACACCAGCTCACTTCTCTGTGTTTGAGTTATGTAGTTGTTGCCTTCAACAATGGAGCCTTACCAACAGCTTGTGGAGAGAAAACAATGGCCTTGGCCATAGCCTGGGTTGTTTAGGGTTTTTATGTGACTCCCTTGCTCTACAACTCAATAGATGTAATTGTCATCTCTCCCTGAGACAGAGGTTTCACTGTGTGTGGAGAGATGCCCAGTTGAGAGTTTGTTCATCCCATTAGTTCATGATTACATTTAGATTTCTTTCATATATGTATATATTTTTAAATCATCTGCTATAGTAGCTTTCCATAATCTTCCAATATTTTAGCTGTCCCCTGTATTTCCTTCCATTCCTTTGTTACAGTCCCCTGTATTTCCTTCCTTATGTCCCCTTGTATTTCCTTCCTTATATACCCCTGTATTTCCTTCTTTATGTCCCCCTGTATTTCCTTCTTATGCCCCCTCCAATCCTTTCCTCCCATTTCAACTCCTCCCATACATACAGTCCATTTCTAAGTATAGATTCTGTTTCCCTTACTAGGGAACTTCTTCCCTCCACTGACCTCAGTCCCTTACTCTATACCTAATCTCTGTTCTTATATAGATTGTAGACTGCTTATTGAAGACTAAACAGCTAACATCATGTATAAGCAAATTCTTGCAATATTTACCTTTTGGAGTCTGGGTTACCTCACTCAGAATATATGTTTGAGTTCAATCTATTTATCTGCAAAGTTCATGATATCTTTTTAAACAGATGAGTAATATTTCATTGTATAAATGTACCATTTTCTTTATTCACTCATCTACTGATGGACATTAGGCTGTTTCCAATTTCTGGCTAATATGAATAAAGCTTCAGTAAACATAGATGACATTCTACAGTAGAATGAAGCACCCTGTGGGTATGTACCCAAGAGTGGTACAGCTAGATATTGAAATAAATTGATTCCAGCTTCCTGAGGAGCCGCCATATTGATTCTCATAGTGGCTGCACAATTTCACTGCTACCAACAAGAGATGAGTGTTCCCCTCTTCTAATCTCCCAGCATGAGCTGTCATTTGTTTTATTGATCTTGTCCATTCTTACTGTGTAAGATGAAATCTAAAATAGTGTTGATTTGTATTTCCTTGTGACTTAAGGATGTTGAACATTTCTTTGTTTCTCAGCCTGTGTGTTTCAGTGTTTGAGAACTCTTTGTTTAGATATATATCCCAGTTTTTACCTTTTTATTGATTCTTCGTGAATTTCAAATCATGCATCATCCATCCCACTCATCTCCCTGTCCCTTCATATCCCAAAAGAACACTAAAACTAAAAATACATAAAATAAAATAAATAAAAACAACAACAACAATGCCTACCATGGAAGCTGTGGTCTGTCACCATGTGTTACACAGTATATATACCCCTTTGTCCACACACCGTTACTTACAAATGATCATTTCAGTGAGTCACTGCTCTGGTCCAAGCCTCTGGCTTCCGCTACACTATTAATACTGGATCCTTACTGGGACTCTTTTCGATATCCTGGTGTTGCCCTGCATCATAGAGATCCTGCAGCTTTGAATCTTCAAGACTGGCCCTTTCACATTTTCTGCAGTTCATAAATGGGGTAGATGCTGGGGTGGGCGAACTCAGAGCCCTGGATCAGAAGCTCAGTTGGTCAGCCTGCCAGCTCTCCCATACCCTCATCACCAGGCTTGCCAGCTCTTCTGTACCTGCATCACCAGGCCAGTCTCTCCCATTCTCATGCCCTCAGAGCTAGCTCACACCACAGAGGCCAAGTAGAAACATCTCTCCCTTACCCATGTCACTGCATGGCAGACTAGAAGCAGGGACAGCTTTCCCACACCTACACCCTCAAAGCCAACTCTCCCATGTTGCCCAGGGGCCAGCTTAGCACAGTGCTTAGACATCAATATAGCCTCAGGCTGCTGCAGCCCAAACCAGGTATGTCCACACAGCCTTTGGTGGTAACACAGGCCTTGGACATCAATACAGACCCTGGATGCAATAGAACCACGAACCCAGATATGGCCCTCAGCAGCAGGCCAGGCCAGGAGTCATCATGGACCCAGGTGGTAATACAGGACATTCAGATCAGTTTGGTACCCCTGTGCAGTATGCCCTGAAACATCAACATGGTCTCATGCAGCAGCCCGGACCATTGACATCCAGATGGCCATCAGTGGCAACATGGCCCATAGCAGCACAGACCCAGACATGGCTCTTAGCAGAACAAGGCCTGGGCATTACCATAACCTCAGGGTTGCACAGGTTCCTCACATCTACCTGCTCCTCACTGCCATTGCATCTCCAGTTCTACCTCTCTTCATGGTGCACAAACCACTAGGCTTCACTTTCTCTCCATCTCTCCATCTCATACTCCACCTTCCCCATCTCTCCATCACATATTAGCTAACATAATAATAGTGTCCACCACAGGGCCAGGGCTGGTGCTTAGGTGTCTTTCTTCTGGCTACTTTAGTTATTCATATAATTTATCTATTAGCCCTGTCTCTCAGGTGTGTAGTTAGCAAAAATCTTTTCCCATTTTGTAGCCTGCCTGATGTTTTATCCAAATGATGATGTCCTTTGCCATAAAGAAGCTTTTTGGGTTTGTGGGTTCATTTTAATTGTTAATCTCAGTGTCTTATTGGAATACTTTTCAGAAAGCCCTTTCCTTTGCTAATGATTTAAAACTATTCCCTACTTCTCTTCTGTCAGGCTCTCATCTGGTTTTGAGATCTCTGATTCACTTGGACTGAGCTTGTGCAGAGTGACAAGCGTGAATCTATTTCCATTCTTCCACATGCAGCCATCCAGTTTGACCAGCACCATTTGTTGCAGATGTTGTCTTTTCTCCAGTATGTATTTCTTCTTCTGGATACTAAAATGAGGTGTCAATAGGTGTGTGGATTTATTTCTGAGTCTCCAGATTGCTACCGTTGGTCACCTTGTCTGTTTTTGTGCCAATACCCATGCTGTTTTTATGACTATAACTTATGTGGTACAGTTTGGATGATACCTTCTGCAGTTCTTTTATTGTTTAGGACAATTTTAGTTATCCTGGGTTCTCTTCTGTTTCCATGTGAAGCCAAAACTTGTCCTTTCAAGTTCTATGAAGAATTGTGTTGTAATTTTTGTGGGAATTGCAATGAATCTGAAGATTACTTTTGGTGAATGCATTTACTCATTAATCCTACAGATCCATGAGCATGGAAAATCTTTCCATTTTCTGATATCTTCTTTCTTTCTTTAATGTCTTATAATTTTTATCATACAAGTCTTTCACTTATTTGGTTAAAGTTACTTCATGATTTTTTTTTTGAGGTTATTGCAAAAGGTATTGTTTCCTTGATTTTTCTCAGTCTATATATAAGAAAGCTGCTAATTCTGTGTGATTATTTTGTATCCAACTACTTTTAAAAGTATTTGTCAACTGCAAAAGTTTCCTGGTGGAGTTTTTAGGGTCACTTAGGTATAGTCCCATGAATCTACCTATAAAAATGCTTTGACTTCTTTCTTTCCAATCTGTATCCCTTGAGCTCCTTCAGTTGTCTTATTGCACTAAGATTTTAAGTACTAAACTGAATAGGTATGGAGAGTGGACAACCTTGTCTTGTTCTTTTGTTGTTGTTTTTTTTATTTACATTTCAACTGTCATCCCCCTTCTGAGTTTCTCTCTGAAAACCCTCCATCCCATATCCCCTCCCCCTCGTCTTGTTCTTGATTCTAGTGTAATTTCTTTGCATTTCTCTCCATTTCAGTTGCTGTTGTCTATAGGCTTGCTGTAAACTTCCTTTATTCTGTTGAGATATGTCCCTTGTATCCCTAATCTATTCAGGACTTTTATCATGAAAGGGTATTGGACTTTGTCAAAGGCCTTTTTTGTATCTAATGAGATGAACATGTGGTTTTTTTGTCTTTGATGTTTAGATGGTAGATGACATTTAACAACTTACATAAGTCATCCCATATCATGAAGCTTACTTGATCACTGCGGATGATCTTGATGATGCACTCTTGTACTTGTTTTGCAAGTATTACGTTGACTATTTTGGCATCTACATTCATAAGAAAACTTGGTCTTCAGATTCTTTCCTTTGTGACTTTTTGTGTGGTTTAGGTATCAGGGTAACTGTGGGCTTGTTCTTCTGGTTCTATTTTGTGCAATAATTTGAAGAGTGTTGTTGTTAATTCACTTTTGGAGATCTGTTAGAATTCTGAACTGGAGGTATCTGGCCCTTGGCAGTTTTTGGTTGGGAGACTTGTGATTACTGCTTGTATTTCACTAGTCATCATTGGTCAATTTAAACTGCTTAACTAGTCTTACTTTAACTTTGGTAGGTGATAGGTGATATAGACATGTATCTTTTTTTTTTTTTTTTTTTTTTTTAGATTTTCCAGTTTGAGGGAGTAAATATTTTTAAAGTATGTCCTTATTTATTATGTCCTCTTGATTTCCTCTACATCTGTGTTATATCCCCATTTCACCTCTAACTCTAATTTTATTAATTTGGAACTTGTCTCTAAATTTTTTGGTTAATTTAAAGTTTTGTCCATGTGTCGGCACTGGGCACTCTAGGTAGAATGTGTTTCTAGATATTAATGACTGTCATGAAGGAACAGAGATATACTAGATGTGGTATGAAGAGGTTCCTCAGAAAGAAGGAAAGCCAGGTCCACCACAAGGTTTGATGGAGTCTCTATGGAATAGAGGCAGAGATGAAAGACAAGCCCCTACCAAAGGTCTACCACGGGACTTGAGATGAGACTGAAGACAATGGAGGACTGAAAGGAGGTTGCAGGTCACCAACTGAATCCCAGGCATGTGTAGCCAGCGGGTTCTCAGGTGGAAAGTGTCTCCATGTATTGGTGGCTGACATGGAGGAATGGGAATGGGCTACAGTGAGAGGCTGAGAGAGTCCACAGGAAGGAGGAAAGCTGGGTCTGTTTTGAGGTTTGGTAGAGTCCCTGAGGAATTCTTTTTCCACTAAATTATAATAGAAAGAAAGAATGCTTAGTGCTTCAGGTAAACAGCTCTGCTCACCCATATTAATTATTTAAGAATTACCTCTAATTAGCACATTGTTTAACAATAAATAATAGCTATAAAATAATTTTGGAGGTGTTTTAAATACTATTTTAACTTGTTAACTTCATTAATAACTTTAACTAGTCTTTTCTCATATTTTTAAGAATTGTCAGCTCCCCTCATACATACAGGTATCCTCAAAACTGCAGTAGTTCACTATCAGATTGTTTAAATGTCCTGTTCCAAACCCCAAAAGGTGCCTATAGGGCTCTAGCTCTTGTTCAAAACCTACAGTCACCTTGGATTCCAAAAACAGCAGAACCTTACAGGATAAGCCACTCTTTAGGTGAAGGCAGTTATCCATGAAGAAGGCAGCACCCTAGAATAGAAGCTACAGTCTCCTGAGAACCAACTGGTATAGCTGCTTGTATTACGAATGCTAATTATGTTCCCCTAAAAAACTGCTTCCAGGAGAGTGTCTACACAGAGCTTCTGGGACCTGCCCCAGTTGGTTCTAATTGGTAAATAAAGATGCAAGCAGCCAATAGCTGGGAAGGACAGACAGAGGTAGGTTTTTAGAATTTCCTGGGCTTGGGACTGGGAGAAGAAGGAGGAAGGAGAGGTCCACCATGCCACCATGCCACCATGCTGGGAAAGTGTAAGGAGAGGAGAGATGCAGATCAGAGAGGCATCACTGCCACATGAAGGAGCCAGGAGAGTAAAACCCAGAGGGCTGGCCAATTGGCTCTAGGGCAAACAAGATAGAACATAGAATTAGTAAATAATAACTCTGGATTAATTAATTAATATTTAATTCAACAAACTGGACCTTCTTATCCCCTGAGAACCAAGCTTTCCTTCCAAGTAAACGTTCTTTATGTCACTCATCACAATAAGCACTGAGACAATGACCAAGCAAGCATGCCTTGACCAACACTGTCCCGTTACTTCCTAAAGCTCAGTCAGCTACCAAAGATGGACTTTGGGAGTCAATGCACCATTTATTTAATCCAGTGTGGCCTCGTTAAATCAAATCCCCCTTTGTTTTTTACTATTACCTATCTTTCTAATTGGCATATATAATTGGAATAGGTGGCCAAACTAAAGCTAAGGTTTTGTCCTAAAAATATGGTCACAGTCATGGTTGGAAACTGTAGATCCTGTGATAACTAAGAACAAATTAACTGTCTAGTTCTGAAAGGCTCCAGGCCCTTACACATGTTATTTCATGAACACTATTCCCCAACTGCACTAATTTAAGGGATAATTATTGAGTGTCAGTAATTATACTCATTACTAACAAAACTGAAAATACAACATAAGATGTAGCAACCATATTAGAAAGACATATACTGAATCACTAGAGCAATAAACTGAGATCAAGTAAGAAGAAAAAAATCTTTCAGGCCTTGAAGTAACAGGTGGTGCTTTTCTCCAGTTCAGACGAACTTTCCACTCTTGCTATTTAACCTTGAGAGTAGATGGCAGCCATTTACATGTGATCCTTACTTCAACCCAGTCATTTTGGAAGTGATTAGGTTTTTAATTTTATTCTAACATTGTTCTGCAAGATCATCCACTTTAAATTTAGTTCTTGTCAACAGCTAAAACAAAGGATCATTATTTACATACAAAAGGAGACTTGTGTAGCAAATAATTCATTGCAGAGGAGATTCTTTCAAAGGGCTGGCTCTCTGATTACAATTCAAATGCTTCAATTTAGAACAAATTTATCTACCTGCAGCTTTTCAGTTCTTAACATAGGAGCGTAAGTATACTGTGTATATCTTATTATAATACCTGAACTTTATAGGGGAAAAAAAGCCACTCGGCTATGACTCAATAAATCAGAGAAAGAGAAAAGAAGACCTAGCCAAAGAGAAGCACGGAGAAGAATAAACAGAGAGGATGGAAGTTAAAACTCACAGCAATTCTGGAAAATGTTCATCCTCAAAAGTCTGGGGAAGAGTCAAATAGAGCAAATCTATATCTTGTTTATATACACTTACATCATCATCCCTCAAAGACTTTTAAGATCAAAGGTTCTGTCTAGTCACCAACTCTTACCTAGTCATAAGCTAGTTAGCCAGGTGTTAGCCAGGCCTGCTCCACTTTGTAAAATTCTTCCATCTTAATTGAGCTGTGCTAATTCTGGAAACTATGGTATTGGGTTCTAGAACTAATGTAACTTTTTTTCTAGATTCTTGCCTTCCTCATCCTCATTATTGTCTTATTCACAGTCTGAATACAAGTATATTCTATTGGCTTTCCATCAATCATGTGCATAGAACCTTCTTGCTTTCTCTAGAAGGGACACTATTCTCTTCAGAGCACTCCCCCCAGACTCCTGTCTGTCTGCCTGTCAATCTATGGTGTTAATAATTCTTTTAATTAATGTCTTACCCAAAATCAATTCACTTTAGTTTCCTCTTTGAACCCCAAACCTGAAACCATTCAGATGGAAATAAATAATTGGTGAACCAAATAACTAACAATTTGACTAGGGTGATAGTTAATTTGGCAAGATGGCTTCTTGACAAGCATAAGGACCTGAGTTTGATACCCAGAACATATATGCATACACATATACACATCATATATACACATATACATATATACATATATACATATATACATATATACATATACATATATCCAGGCATGGCAGTGAAAACAGGCAGATCCCACTAGCCAACAACTCTACTACTTAGCAAACTCTACACCAGTGAGAGGCTCTGTCTCAGCAAAATACTACTGAGGAAAGACAAACCAACATTGACTTCTAGCTGCTACATATTCATACACATATACTGGCACACATCTGGACATGTATGTTGCAGCCACATACACAAGAATCAATGTGTAGCACCAAATAGTGTATTTGATTCATTTTCACCATGTGGATGTCCTAGAACATCTGCCCCTTTGTCAGTTGTCCATGGCTGAGGTATTACAGCTTCAACTCCCTTAGCCCAGCAATCTACATTCTAAAGAAAGCCACACCCAAACGATGAAGATGTTAACTTCTACAGCTTCCCTTATATTTTTAGAACCCAGATATATGGTTCTTTCAGATAACATCAGAATGTATAACACTCCTTATTTAGGTTCTGTGCATCACCTAACATCATATAAGCTGCTTTGAGTTTTGTGTTATGGAAAGTCATTACCTAAAGAATGATAGAAACTAGGCTTGCAAGATCAGAGGGCAACCATGATGTTCCAGCCAGAGGGAGGAAGTGACATGTGACCAACACTACACCTATTATCATCTACATGTCCCTGTCCATCAACACCTATACCCCCACCACATCTCCTCCCACGAAACTTCCTTTCCTATACCTGATGGTCTTCTTTTGTTTTTATTTAAGGTTTGGAGAAAAATGCAGCTTCTTAAACCTTGTCATGTTCTATATATGTGAGTAACTGATTTTTCTTCCCAACATCTTATTGTCCAAGTATTGACTTTTAAGCAGTAAGCAAACAGACTTAGGTCTGGCAACCTCAATCCCTCATTCTGGTACCCTGAAGAAGATAGTTAGGCCAAGGGATACTACAGAAAACAGGATCTGTCTTTGTTTATCTTCTAATATAAACAAAGCAAAAACTCAAAATCACTACTATTGAAGATTTGATTATGTGCTATCTCTATTGACAAAGCAATAAAATAGTTACTTAAGTTGAATGGTCACTAATACTGATCTAGTTAATGTTTATAATTACTAAGAAACCCTATAGATACTAGCTAGTTTTATGTCAACTTGTTACAAGCTTGAGTAATTTGGGAAGAGGGAACTTTGAGGAAATCTTCCTGCCAGATCAGCTGCTGGGCAAGGCTGGGGTGCATTTTCTTGATTGATGTTTGATTTGGGAGGATCCAGCTCACTGTCAGTGGGACCATCCCTGGGCTGGTGGGTCTGGGTACTATAACAAAGCAGGCTGAGCAAGCCATGGGGTAAGCAGGACCCCTCCATGGCCTCTGCATCAGCTCCAGCCTCCAGGCTCCTACTCCGAGTCCCTGCCCTGGCTTCCCTCAGTGATGAGCTGTGATGAGGAACTATAAGTAGAAATAAACTTCTTCATCCCCAACTTGCTTTTGGTCATGATGTTTTTAATCACAGAAACAGAAACCATAACTAAGCCACTTTATAACAGACATTCAAATATCTAGACCAGAGGACAGGATTTTCATTATATTCTGTCTCTGTTCCAGTCTCCCTACCCATCCCAGATCAGAAACAAAAGCTTTTTTTTTCCCCAAAAGGAGGGTCACACCTGCTGACCTGCCCTTCTCCCTAAAGACAAACAGTGTCCTGGAAACATAGTCTATGATTCCCTCCCAAGGGTTTCATGCATGGTTCTCAGAGATGCAAAATTATTGCAAACAATAGATTCCAGCTCAGTAACCTGTCCAAACTGGGCAGAAGCTGCAGTAATACAGAGAACCCTTGGAGATAAAAGGAGATTTCTATCCCTATCACCAAAGGCATCGTCTCACTCCATAAACGGATTCCCAAAGGAGCTGTGGCTTCTAAATTTTCTGCTTATATAGCCAGATGTCCATTATCTTTTAAAATAGAAGACAAGAAAATTATAATTAATATTCACAGATAATCCAAACCCCACATTTTGGCCAGTAGTTACTACTATCTCACTGCCCACAAATTCTGCACCAGAGCATCCCAGCAACCAAATTACAAAGCTTTGTAACTCCGGTGTCAACTTATTTTTATCCTTGCAATAAGCCTGCCAACGTCCCAGTGTCTGCTGCCATTCATTCAACCCTTACATTGCTTTGCCAGCATAGGCACTTATTAGGCAAAGAGGCAAAATTCTCCTGTTAAGAGAAAAGAATGGGAGAAAAGACCCATAAAACCATTCTCCCGAAAAGAGAACATGGTCTTTTAGGTTGCCATAGCACTGAGATCCCAGGTTGATTTAAGTCCCTCACAGGACGCCCTGTGCATGCCTCAATGATAATAGCACAAATTTGTTAACTAGCTAAGAAGGCTAGAATCCACTTGTGGTTGGCAGCATCCAAAATAGCTTCCCATGATTCCCACTAACACATCCCTTGTAACCAACAAATAACAGCAACAGCAAAGGAAAAGAGACATTAAAGCCACATTGAGCAATCCATGTGTGGGGATATGTGTATGTGTACATGTTCATGTGTGTACATGAGTTTATGGAAGCCAAAGAAACAGCAGGTGCCTCTCTCTCTCACTGTCCACCTAATCCTTTGAGACAGGGCATCTCACCTCTTTTTGAGGGAACAGCTTAGAGAGTTAGCCACTCAGACCTCAGGCTATATAGAGGGGGAAGGTCCGGCCAAGGGCTAAGTTCTGTTTCTAACAGTAAAAAGAAGAACACAACTGCCTCATGAAACTAAGAATATTGCTGGAAATTGCTGTCCAGGACTTCAGGCTAAAGTAGGAATTATCTGGCACTGTTAGGCTCCAAAAGCATTATATTGGCACTGTTGGAGTCCCAGATCAAATGTGCCTGTGAATCTTTAAAACATGCTTCAACTTGAAACTGTGAAACAAGAACAATTACGTGAGTGTCATCTTTCCCATGATAAAAGTACAGCAGCAAAGTTCTTTCTTATATCATGGGTGGGGGGGAGGTCCATATTTAAAGGGTGTTTTCTTTCAAAACCTCCCTTTTCAAAGAGTTAAAATTATGGAAGAGATGGCTGGGCAGATGACTCAGTGGTAATGAGCTTGTTTTGCAAGCATGAGGGTCTGAGTTCAGATCCCCAGAACCTATACAAAAGCCTGCACCACAGCACACATGTATAATCTTCATGTTAGTCAGGCAAAGACGGGCGTAGCCCTGGGCTTGCTGAACTGTCAATCTAGGCTAAAGGAGAAGCCACAGGTTCAGTGAAAGATCTATTTAAAAAAAAAAAAAAAAAAAAAAACGATGAAAAGCAGCAGAGGGTGGCACTCAACAACCATGTTGGGCCAAAGCCATGTGTGTGCAGATATGCATGCACAATGTAAGCGCGCACACGAGTGTACACACACACACACACACACGCACATACCATGGACATAAACTTCCTTCCCATAAAGAATCATTCAGACACAAACGAAGTGCTGAGATGAAGTTCTACCTTTGGTGACTGATGGTGGTGGGTTCAAATCCATGCTGTATTTCTCTAGCCAGCTTCTCCGTGTAAATTAAGAGTCATGGATACTGTTCTAACTACAGTGTGGTAAAGATTTGAAAAAAAAAACTCACATAAAAGAAAAGTAGAAAGATTTATATGCTAAGCCGTGTGATGCATGTAGTCTAGGGCTCTGTAAACATCAGATATCACTTTTCAGTCTAGTCCCCAAGGAACATACTGGAAAGCCATGGCAGTTGAGTCTAAATAGGTCAAGGAACTGAGAGGTTTCTCCAGTTTATACCTGCTCCTTGGACGACTGACCATCTTCATTTAAAAACAAAAGAAGAAGAAGAAGAGGAAGAGGAAGAGGAAGAGGAAGAGGAAGAAGAAGAAGAAGAAGAAGAAGAAGAAGAAGAAGAAGAAGAAGAAGAAGAAGAAGAAGAAGAAGAAGAAGAAGAAGAAGAAGAAGAAGAAGAAGAAGAAAAGGAAAAGTACGTGGAAAGCAAAACACCTTTCTCAAAAAGTGCCTGTTTATCTTCCCATTTCTCTTTGTAAGGATTAAGGTTACTTCTCAAACTGAGTCTATACTAGGCTGATCTTACTTTTTGGCGCCACCAAGTGGCCGCACTTAACGGCACAGTGACACTTTCCCGGGTTCTGTTTTAACAGAAAGGATTTTAGGAAGCCCTTTTAAAACCCCTGGCAGTATCTTAGAAAACAGACAAGGAATGCTGGAGAGAAGCTGGGGCCGCTGTATTCAGGCACCGTGGTGGAAATCCAGCTTTGGAGCTACTCTGGAAACCAGTAGGAAAGAGCCCTCAAAATGCTAGAAACAGAATGCCCATGTGACCCAGCCTCTGAGCATGCTCCTGAAAGACTGAAGATAGCATCACATTGACTGCAGCCCTGCTCACAATGTACATTTACTCTGTTCCAAGTTACAAGTCAGTCTGTGCGTTCTCCAACAGAGGATGCCAATGGGGAGAGCTATGAACGGGAACGATATGTCATCAGAATGTAAATGGATGGCACCAGAAGTCCTCATGTTAAGTGAAATAAATCAGGCTCACAAAGACAAAAAAAAAGTCCCTCTCATACCCCTCAAACTAAGGGGAAGCACTCTGGGTTGAGCAAAGGAGTGACCATTGCCAGTGGCTCTGCAGAAAAACTGGGATGAAGAAAGCTCCCAGTGAGAAAAGGCAAAGATACAAGGGGCGGTGCTGGCCCAGAACTGCCCTTGCTTGAGTATGTGAGAAGCCCTTCACTTACTTCTAAGTTTTAAGAAATGTCAGTCAGCCTGATGACATGCTGTTACATCTATAGATCAGTGCTCTGCCAACCCACATTGGAGAAGCTTCTCAAAGTAGACAAGAAGTAACACAGAGATCCATAATAGGACAGTGTGCTAAAAGGGGAAAAGCCAGAGGTGGTGGGGAATAGCGAGAAAACAACATCCTCCAACCACCACAGGACTGGAACACATATGGACTCACGGAGACCGGCTCTCTTTCTAAGGTTTGATTGACAACATGGTCCCATATTGGAGAGGCCACCTTTTCCCTGGTCATTCCTCTTCTTCATCATAGCCTTTACATCTTTATTCTGACCACAACAAAGGAGACTCACTCCAGCTGCTATTGTACATGAACATCTTCTTTATAAAGAAGCTTCTCTTCTTTATAAAATTTGAAGTGACAACTTTGACATCCTGTGTTTTAAAAGTTCCTCTCTTTTTTTCCCAAGAATCAGGACCCAGGTAGAAGCTCAAATTAAACACAGTGCCTAAAAATTATTTTTCAAGATGCATCAGTATACCAAAACAATGAAAGTAGGATTTTAATCTAATCTCATTCCATCTTGCAGTACTCTTCAAATTGTTAGTTTCTTTGCTCGAAGGTATATAATGGCCATGACTCAGGTCGATAATTCCAGCTGCTCAGGAGACTTCAGAGAATTAGGACTGCTTTAGCAACTTAGTGAGACTCTGTTCCAGAAGCCACAGTGAACAGAGGCCTGGACGTGTTGCTCAGTGGTAAAGCTCCTCCCAAGCATGTGAATCCAGGCCCTGGGTTGGATCAGCGGGATTGCACCCCCCCCCCCAACTCCCAAAAGAAAGATAGTGATCCTTTTCAACACCATATAAGGAAAAAATCAAGTTAATGTTTGTTA
Organism: Mastomys natalensis; assembly: GCA_021653895.1. Taxonomy (NCBI): domain Eukaryota; kingdom Metazoa; phylum Chordata; class Mammalia; order Rodentia; family Muridae; genus Mastomys; species Mastomys natalensis. The sequence continues at coordinate 922,971 of JAJTUV010000708.1, forward strand.
ATTTCCAAACTTGTTCCCAATGTACTCATTGGCCATTTTAATGCTCATTGTTATCATTATAAATTTAACAGCTTTAACAGTCACCATTAACTTGAAGCAGTTTAGTCTTTCAATAATAAATGCTTCAGTCGACTGATAGACTTTAAACATACGGCTGATATGGACATTTTCACTTAAAGTTACATTTGGGATGCTTCCTGTGTTCCAATGTAAATATTCAGATGATGACCATAAATCCAGGTGCGAACTTCCTTTATACTACCTGTGTTGACCTGTCATTAAAGGCAATAAAAACTATGTGATAAGCAACTACAATTACCAGGGGCTTATTCCATCAAATGAGGCATGTCATTTCTTTTATCTGTGGAGTCCATTTCTCTCCATTAAGCACAAGAGATTCTATACGCTTATGTGTTGGGGAAGGCAGGACCTACCTCTTATAGTCGAAGCAGAAAATACAATGAAGCTGTTTTTGTTATATCTCTTGGTAGCTTGGTTTAATCCCATGAATTTAGTTGAGTCGATCAGAAGCACTCACCTGAGCCTTTCTCCTGGTCAGATGGTTTTGTAAGGAAGCAGGGACATGGAAGAACCGCCAGCAACTCCTTGCGTGGTGTGATACAGAATCACACATTTGCTCTGTAGTGGGCGCTGGTAGCTCCCGGGGTCCTCCCCAGCAGAGGTCTATGGGGAGGATACGTGTCTATCCTGGCTCTGAGGAGACAGAGAAAGCTCCCTATAGCTCTCCTCCAGATGGTCTATCCAAATCTCTACACTTCAGGTTCAGCAAGAGACGCTATCGCAAAATGTCACACCAAGAGCAACAGAAGAAGGCAGTCAACATTGGCTTCTGACAGTTTACACAACCACATACACATCAAGTGACCGGAAGAATGGTAATATCTTCTTCACAAGATCATAAAATTCAAACAATCTACTCCAAACCAAAGTTTCCCAACAAGACAGACATTGAGAAGACTTCTCCAGGGAAAATATCAACACAAAAGACCGGCCTGAGAACCCAGGCTCTTCCACACCTTCATTAAGCCCGCACGACAGTGACATGCGCAGTATGAAACAGCCCCTGAAATGTAAGTGGCCTGCATTTGCAGTTGAATGAATTGCTTTGAAGGTGATAGAATAAGATTCAGCTTGCCTGCGGAGGATTATCTAGTTTGAATTAATTGATGTAGGAAGACCCATCATAACTACGGGCAGGACCTTTCACTTGCCTTGGATTTTAGAGCATGTAAATGGAGAAAATGGGGTGAGCACAGGGTGGTTGCTGTTTCCAACGTGGATGTTATGTAAGCAGCCACTCAAACCTCTTGCTGCCCTGACTCCTGCTGTCATGATGGACTACTTTGAACTGTGCACTAAAATAAACCCATCCTCGTAAGTTGCTAATTTATCATAGCAACAGAAGAAGAAACTGAGATAGTCAGAGCACCTGATACCTGATTTAAATTTTAACTGAAGATATTTGCGCCAAAAAGAACTAATGCCTACGTGCTGTACCACAAAGAACTCTATCTTAAATTGGTCGTATAGCAGAATAAGAGCAGTTAATTATAGGAAGAACCATTTTCCCTTTAGAAGATTGAGCGAAGGCCCAGCAAGATGAAGGCGCTTGCTGGCTTTGCTCTCCAGAATAATGTAAAGGTGGAAAGAAAGAACCAACTCCCACAAAGTTGTCGTACACCAATAGTAATAATAATGATGATAATTTAAGTTGCAAGAAATTCAAGATTAAAAAATAATAAATCTTTTAAATTATCCCATGAAATCTTGGGGTGTTTTACTACCAGGAAGTGTCTTTGTCCCATTTGCTGAAGCAAGCAGTAAATTGTGGAGAAATATAAACCTGATTAGCCATTCTTGCCTAGCAATAATCTATGCTCTGGAAGGGGGAAGGGGCATCCAAGATTCATCAATTGCTACATCCTGTGGTTAATGATTTAAAGAAAAAAATTTAAGTACTATCCGAGCCCTGAAATCTTTCAGGAGTGATGGGCCAGTGGGCAAAACAAATGCTTCTCTTCCTGATGGAAATTCAGTTGCTTCTGGGCTGTTTGTGAACCACTTGGTGCTCAAAGACCAATGCAGGAGTACAGAAAGCTGTTACCATGGTGATGAGACTTCTTCCTTCTGGCAACCACTCCTCCCCCAGCCTCCTATCCTTTTCTACTGTCAGGAGTTTAGAAGATGTGCTGTAAAGAGCAGGGATAATGACACCACAAGTGCAGTGCTCTCTCTCTCTCTCTCTCTCTCTCTCTCTCTCTCTCTGCTGTGGTGTGTGTGTGTGTGTGTGTGTGTGTGTGTGTGTGGGGGGGGGGGGGATGTTTCTCTAGGTGTATCTGCTATATCCCTTTGCCCACATGTGGAGCTGCTCTGACCTATTAGGATCTGTATTAGATCTGTGTTGTGTTCTCTAGTAGGACAGAATGATAGAATGATAAAGGGAGATTCACTAGATTGGTTAACATGATCATGGTCTAGGCAAATCACCAATCACTGCCCTCACCCTAGAGATGCTGAGAACCCAAAAGCTGCCCAGTCCACAAGGTCAGAGGCCTTAGCAATCTCAGTATGGTGGTAAAGGCCTGGAGGATTTCTGGAAGATCTTCAGTCCACACTAGAAGCAGAACCTGAGTTCTAATACCAGTGAAAAATGTCAGCAGTCATGGCTACAATGACAAGATACCAGCAGAGCAGATGAACATGCCAGCACAACATGAAAGGAGTAGGCAAAAAGCATGAGATTTTCTATTTTGGACATCCTTAACCTGGCTGTCACTGAAAGATGCTGCCCACAATTATGATGGACTTCCCATTTCTATTAAATCAATCAAGAAAAAATCCCTCAACAACCAAGATAGCCACCATGTGATCTAACCCAAACTTCTAAAATTCAGAACATTCCGTCTTTAGCATTTATCTTCAGGACTCAGCCAAATCCAGCATTTCATGTGTGTGGTTTTTTAGATCAAGTCATGTGACAAGACAACTGCATTCAACATTTATTGTCTGTGGTGAGCTTGTGATCCTGTGGCAGAGCTGTCTCTGTGTACAGAGATCGTATGACCTGCAGGCATAAGCATTCCCTCTCCTACCTGTTAGAGAACTACCTTCAACAACACAAGGCAAAGTTTGGTAAGGAGACCTCAGCATGCAGATGTGGATACACGCTATGGCAATAAGAAAATGAAACAAAGTAAATGCCATTAAGAATTCCATGGATCTCTGAGGATCAGAATGGTTGGGGAAAGTTGAAAGCATTGAAGAGACTCTCTAGATGATAGATTGTCCAATCTCAAATCCTAAATGGTTGTCCCTGGACACATATGTATACAAACAAAGCTAAATGGATTCAGTAGGTTATATACACACATGTGTATATACACTTGTGTGTACATTACCTAGACTATACAGTACCTAACAGAGAAGAGACATGAATTGGGAAGTGATGAAAGAAATTGGAAGAAAAGGGGACAGGAATGATCAAGATGTAGTGATCATGTATGAAATGCTCCTAAATAAATAAATACATACATACGTACATATATTTTAACCCTCAGAGCCATCAGAGGACAGTGGAGCAAAGAGTGTATCTTTACACACAGGAGACAAACACTGGAAAGAGGTGATCCACCTGGAGATCTGCTCTCTGGACGAGGAGGTTTGTTATCAAAAGTGAGGGGTGAGTTTGACAGTGTCTAGCATGCCAAGCAAAAAGAATGCCTTTATTTGGGAGGGAATGAGCACTCAGCAAAATGGGAACCGATCTCCTGACAGTTTTGTTTAAGTAAAGAAAGGAATCCAGCTGCAGAGAGAGGAAGCTGACATCAGTTACTGTCTCTCATATGGATCATGCTTGCTACATGCCCAGAGCTTCTCCAACAGTTGACCTGAGCTAACTCACTAAATCCTAGTAACTGCATGAGGAAAGTACCATCACAGTGTTCACAGCCTAGATGAGAAGTCTGGGACTGGGTAAAGCTAAGGAACTGTGGGAGGAATTCATAACAACAGGATTCAAATCCAGGGTAGGTGTTTCCAGAGTTGAGCTTTTATATTTGGCTTCACCATTTTTATATGTAGATAACATTGAGATGGTAACAACTGAAATAAGCTTGCTGCAGAAGTACACACAAGGTGCTCCATAAATGCACCTGATGCATACAGGATCAAGGAATGAAGAGAAGAAAAGCAACAAAATAGAATTTCAATTTCTAACATAAAGATTCAAGAAGTCATTGAATATAATTTTATGTTTTCTCTAGGATGGCTAAAAGGATGCATTGAAGATAATTCTATTTTCTCTAGGATGGCTAAAAAGATCTTGTCATTAATACAGAAGAGAGAAGGAAAATCCAGCCCTGGGAATAAGGTGATAATAAGGAGATAAGGTCTTTCCACCTGGAAACATAGCAGATAATGTATTTCAGATCACTTGTATAGACCCCAACCCCCAACCCCACATAGGTATTCTAATATAGAGAGCCAGAACCCCAAAAGAACCAGACGATCTATCCAAACAACAGGGTCAATGCTCAGATGACATAGAAGTTTGGAGGTAGCAAAGTCTCTGTCTTACATTGACAGTAAAAATAATGTGTGCTCCTCTGACTTGTGTGATAAATAAAAAATAAGATAAAATTTTAAAACATCAGTAGTGGCAAAGTTTGAGGCTGTCCTAGTGAAGAAAACATGGGCTGGCACTGGAGACTAGCGGGAAAGATGAAGGCTATTTACCTTGCAGAGAAATGCTCTGGCATTGCATCTAATGATCCTGGAGAAACAAAGAGGGGCATCTCTTTCCACCTTTAAGGTGGAGGAGACAGACGTAGAAGGAGTTATTTATAAAAGGACTCAGCTGGGAAGTCATCAAGCCAGACGCAAGCCCAGGACTGCCACTAGAAAGCCCACACTCTAAATACCACAGACTGCAAAAGGATCCTTCCATAGGTTTCCCTAAATTTCCTAAAAGACATCAAATACTCTGGCTGATTCTAGTGTCCCCTGACAGGCACACCACCTTTAATGGGAGAATCACTAGGAACTGCTTGAATGGCTCCAGCCCAGGTGATACTCACTCAAACTATTCTTTCCAAACACTGTTCAGTTAAAGAAAATACAGAATCTTATTCTGGAACATTTCCAATCTTCTGAAAACCCACAGGAGAGTGTCTTCCTAATTACTCATGGTTTGTTATTCTAGTTTATGATTTAACACAAACACACACACACACACACACACACACACACACACACCACACACCACGCACATGCACACACAAGCATGTAGAAATGTCGGAAGCTCTGGATCAAGAAAACCAGAATGCCCAAGAATCACCATGTTGGGCCTTCAGTGTTGAGGATAAAGGTTACATAGTGTTCTGAAATAGCAAAGATAAACTGAGTTGGTCTGCTTTTAAATATGAATGAAGTGACACTAAATTCAATGAGAACTAACATGGAAAATGGGTACAGACAGATGATCTCCTTAATTTATAGTATTTCTCCACTGGCTGTGCTTACTCTCAATGTGAACAGACTTTTTGTTTAAATGTCACATCAAGAGTGCTTTGTGGTTACATGAATTTTCTTAGCACATGTCTGTCAATTCTTTTCTCCTTCCAATTTCTTTAATATACTCTTCCTTTCTCTTTCTTTTGTGTGTGATGATGACATGTGTGTAACATGTGTGCATGCATTCACATGTGTGATAGCAGGTATGTACATTCCACCATACATCCATGGGGATCACAGGACAACCATGGGTATTGGTCCTCAACTTCCTCCTTGTTTGAGATGGAGTCTTTTGTTGTTTGTTATAGCACAGGCCAGGCTAGCTGGCCCACAAGCTTCTTCGAATTCTCTAGACTCTACCTCCCGTCTCACCTCAAGAACACTGGAATTACAGATGCATGCTGCCACACTGAGTTCTCCATAGATGCTGGGGATTTGAACTCAGATCTTCACCTTGCCTGACAAGTCCTTACACACTGAACTGTCTTCTCAGCCCATTATTTTCTTTGTTTGATTTTTTATAGTGAAGTCACATGGACCCACTGTACATCTTAAATAATTAAATTTCTTCATTAGAATTCCATTGTTGACAATAAAGATGGACTCAAAAGAAGAAAAAGACGTATCTACACATTGAGTTTGAAGAACTAAATGTCAAACAATAAACCAAGAAAAATACCATGTCTACAGACATTCATATTAACAGTGCTATGAAGGCTGATTCTTCTAAAAGCAAATGAAACCTGGGACCAGAAAACTTTTAAACAAGAAGCTTGGGTCTCTTGATGCTCCTCAATTTCCAATTTCTATGAAAATTTGGGTCACCTTTAGACTGTGGGCAAACAGACTGCAAAATGACAAGAAGTCCCTAGCTGGGCACTTCAGGAACCTCATGTCCCTCTGTGAGAAGCACCTCACGGGAAGCAACACCTTTCACATCTGCACCAAGAGACAGGACACTAGTGTACCAGAGACATGACTACTAGCCACCCCATGAAAGGCCACTCAGGGTGATATGGAGGAATATTAATACAGTTATTGTCAGTCAGTACAGCTGAAGGTTTATTAAATTAAGCAGTTAATAGAAAACTAGAGAAGGAGCAATGGGCCAAGAAGAAACATTAAGCAACAACCATGTTTCTAGGAGCAAGAAATAGGACTCTATCAAAAGTTAATGGTGCCTTCTGCAGCTTTCAACCTTACGTCAACTCTGTAATATATACTCACACACCAAGGTCTTACCTTCCATTCGAAAAGAGGATGCAATCTAGTGAAATGCAAAGACCCTGTCTTTTTTTTCCTGAAGGTTGCCTCAATTTTGAATCTAACATTTATCAGTATTTCTATGCTTTGCTTAAGACAACCCAATATTCCCTCATTGAGGAGACCTCCACTGACTTTGCTAGGCACACTCTTCTCTATGTTGGCGTTATATGGCCTAGAGTTAACTCTCTCACTGTTCTGTAGGCACTTATCAGCCTGTCTCTACTCCTAGACTGTGAGATCCACCAGGCTGTCACCTATATCCTCATTTCCCAATACATCTCACAGGAGACACATTTCCAGACATCCCCAACCCCTAGAAATACCACCCACTCGTCTCACATGTAGTAGGTGAAGTAGGGCTCCAAGATTTTTGTGCCCTGTGAATCACAGAATATACCTTTACTTAGAAATAGGGATTTTTATAGGTAAGGGGAAGATTAAAAATTAATACTATCAAACTGAGTTAGGCTAAGCTCTAATGTTAATGAGTGTTCACGTAAAAGACCCCAAAAGGACAAAGACACGTATAAGGAGAGAGACCTTGTGGAGACACAGGAAAAGCATGGAGTTACGCTGCCACACACTTAAGAAGACCAGGAGCCACCAAAAACTGGAAGAAAATTAAGTTTCCCTTCAGTACCTTCGCAAGTAACCTTTTTTGACCTTCTGACCTCCGAAACTGTAGAAATAAATTACTGCTGCTTAAAGACTCGGGTTCATGTTAAGGGAAACAAACATGCTTCCTTTCTCTGGAGACAAGATTCCTACCTCTCCACAGGGTTCTAGGCTCTGGGTAACCCTGTTGAAGCCACCAGACTCTGCTCTCCAATGCCCATGCAGCAGCCTCCAGATGTTGGTTATGGATCTAAGCCAGATTGATATATGTCTTCCTTGGAAATTTAGAAAACACCAATAAGGATATGTTCTTTTCCCATCCAATCTTCAACTTCACGCAGGCTTCAACTTCATTCAATTCTTTGCTCATAAGTCATCTCACGGACACTTTTCTTCAGTTTAATGTTTTTGTTAGCATGTATTAGTGTTGTATAATAATGGGTTTCATTGTGATACAATGTGTTTTGATCATACACACCACGTGCACACACACACACCATGTCCATGCTCACACACGAGCACATACATGTGCATATGTGAACATACACATGCACGCACACACACACACACACACACACACACACACATCTACTATTCTCTTTTGTCTTCCCCTCCCCCCACTGACTCTTTCCAGCTAACCCATTAACCTTCTTTCAACTTTAGGTCTTTTTAATGGATGGAGGAAGGACCTGATGAGTTTCACTGGGGTTGTTTACAGGAATACCAGCACATTATGAGTAGCTACCCCACTGAAGAAAATGTTGTCATTAGGGGGTGGGCTTTGAAGTCTCAAGCTCAAGCTAGTTCTCTTCCTGCTGCCTTCAGATCAAGATGTAGAACTCTCAGCTCTTTCTCCAGCACTGTATCTGCTGCCATGATAATAATATACTAGACCTCTGAACTGTAAACCACCCCAATTCAATGTTTTCCTTTATAAGAGTTGCTATGGTCACAATATCTCTTCACAGCAATAAAAACTTTAACTAAGACACAATCCTTCTTGAAATATGGGAATATTTCTGCCTTTGATTCTGGGTGTCAGGGACACACTGATGAAATATTCTGAATTCTAATTGGTTTATGTTTCTCTAATTCACACTAAACTGAAAGAAGACCTAATATGAATGGGCTTAGTAAGAGCTAATAGAAGGGTATAAAAGAGAACTAAAAACTGAATGGCTCGTTGTATAATTTAACTAATTAATCCAAAATACCTAGCAGGATTAGCCTTGAAAGTAAATAATGCAGTTTAAATATTAAAAAACACATTTGCTACCTTCTGAATTTATGTTCTCACCACTAATAAGGTACACTTTATTCTTTCTTAGAAATCTGTCATTTCTATGTTGGAGAATATGACAAGTGACTTCATGTTCCACCAATATCCTCAGAGTAGACCTATGGGTGAGAGCATCTTGACACAGCTTATTCTAAGTGACCTGCTAGTTAACCAAAGACACATGACAGAATCTGTCTAAGTCTTGGCCCAACCTGACCAAACTCAGGAGTTCAAGTTTACTGAGCTTTAGAGTGGCTTTTTATACAGGTAGTATAGCATTTTATCATAATACCAGTCTACTTAGAAATCCCAAATTTGACAATATGTTGTTTTCCAAAATCACGTTTAAGTCTTAGATTCTGATTTCACCTCTTCCAGATATATATTCAGAGGTTATATTTTCTAACTTGTCCTCCCCCCAATTTCTACTTCCTGTTTAACAGAACAGTACCACAAAATAGGATGTATTTTTAAAGAGTTTCTCAGTGGAGTGAAGGAAACATATGCTATTAATACTGTCTCCAGTTTGGCAATCCCACTTTCTCTGTCCCAATCATTCACATGCCACTGACTCCTGGGGACCGAGGGTTCTAGAAAAAGGTTGAGGAAACAAGCATGGACAGAAATGCAATAAGAAACTGACATGGAGGGAGGACAATGGCTGAAGAAAGAGCCCAAGAACAGAACATTGTGATGAAAGAGTCAATAGAAAATGGAAAGGGGTTGGGTGCTGTCTTTGGGATTCTATTGCTGTGAACAGGCACTATGACCAAGGCAACTCTTATAAAGAACAACATTTAATTGGAGCTGGCTTACAGTTTCAGAGGTTCAGTCCATTATCATCATGGCAAGAAGCATGCAGCATCCAGGTAGATGTGGTGCTGGAGGAGGAACTAAGAGTTCTACATCTTGATCCACAGGCAGCAAAGGAGACTTCAAGCAACACTGGGCATAGCTTGAGAATAAGAGACTGCAAAGCTCACCCCCACAATGACAGGATTCTTCTAACAGGGCCACACCTACTCCAACAAGGCCACATCTCTTCACTTCCTGTGAACCAAGCATTCAAGCATATGAGTCTACGTGGGCCACTCCTATCCAAATCACCAGGGCTTCTAGGCCACAAAATGTAGCAATGAGATAATTTGTCTTATCTTTTTTTTTTTTCTCATTTGTTTTATGACTGACTTGGTCTAAGAAAAGGTTGTGGATACATGCTGACAAAACCAATATATCCCCTCATTGGGGGGAATTAGATATAGAAAGAAAGTCTAGTGTATAGAGTATTTGTTGCCAGCTTCCTCCTTTTGTCCTTCACAGTAGCATTGCTACACTATAGTAAGAAGTGACCTGCCAGCTAATTAGGCGCATGAGGATGGAGATTGATTGGAAATAGCATAAGTAGGATTCTTCTAGATTGTTGAGCTCCCTGTCAGTCATGAATGAGAGCTATTGGAGGGCCCATCTTCTGTGACTGGACTAAGGGCCTCTAGCTTTCCAACCAATGAAGATTAACATCACCTAGAGACACTAGATACTCTGATAATGGGGGGAGAGCAGAGATAGGGACAGTCTCTCTCTATATATATATCTCTATCTCATCTCTCTCTTTCTGTGTGTGTGTGTGTGTGTGTGTGTGTGTGTGTGTGTGTCTGTGTCTGTGTCTGTGTCTGTGTCTGTGTCTGTGTCTGTGTCTGTGTTCTGTGTCTCTGTGCCTGGCTGTCTGCCTGCCTGTTTGTCTGTCTCAGGAAGTGGAGACAAGACATGGCCTATGCGGTGAATCCCATCTCTTCCTTCCTTCTGCCCTTCCTTCTGCCCTACTTTTCATTCTTTCCTCTCTTCACTTCCATGCTTTCTTTCTAGAACTTAATCTATAATCATTATTGGTAGCCTACTCTAAGAAATATCTGAGCAGGACAATTTTTATTACAATATTGTCTAGCTTTCTCCATATATTTTAGCTTGGTACACTTTGCAGGGCAAAAGGCAGATTAATATTATGTTATAGCCCCCAAAGCAGATGTAATTTGCAAAAACAACTACTGTTTTTCTGAAACTTCAGCCATTAAGAATATTATGTTTCCCAGGGGTCCTAAAAGCTACATGAGAGCAAAAGGGAAAATTAAAAATGGAGCAGAGAGCGGGAGGGGAAGAGGAAGGGAGTTGAAATCTATATAAATCCTTGTGCACCCCCTCTCCCACCAGCCCTGAAAGGAGCAAGCACGTAGGAGCACATGATGCAGAAATGGTGAGTCCTAGACAGAAGCAAACCCAGCCACAGAAAACATTCCTACACTCTTCTCTTTATAACTGCACAGACAGGCTGCTGAGATGGTTCAATGTAAAGATGCATACTACCAATCTTTATAACCCAGGATGCACATGGTGGAAGAAAATGAACTCCTACAAGTTTGTCCTCTGACTTCCCCACATATGCCATGGCATGTACCACACACACACAACACACACACACACACACACACACACAAATAAAAATGTGATTTTGAAATCCACAAACAGAATTTGGGGACCACGAATGGTCTCTGTGGTATGCCAGCAAAGATCACATTGTACCAGAGGTTAGAATTCTATCCCATCAGATTCAGTGGTTTGCAAAGTGACTTTGGAGGAAGAATGTTAGCCATACACTGACAGGGCAGTGGATGGAAATCTATTCTGAGTTTATTAAATGGTGATCTCAGGATGGCTACATTGTGCAGAGCCTGGTGCACAAAAAGTGATTGACTTATCTTACCCCATTCAAAGACACAGTGTGTCATGTGCTTCATTGCGTGTATGTGTACTTTATATTCCGCTTACTTCCTTCCCTTGAAATCAGAACGAATTTTTTAGCTTCCTATTTCATGCTATCTCCTGCCTCTGTTGTCCTGGTATACCCCAGAGCTCCACCATAGGGGCTGGGCCAGAGTGTGTTCCTTGTCACCAACAGCAGAAAATGAGCACTTAGAAAAAAATAGCATGTAAAGTTTTGTGTTTATGGGATTGCTAGAGATTCCTTTGTGGTATCTGGAACCCAGTCCTTCTCAAAGTCAGAGATTACTTATACCAAAAATCTTTTTGCCTGGCATTAAGTGTGGAACTCAGTGAATGAGAGAGTATTTGCCTAACGTATGTGAGGCCATGAGTTCAATCTCCAGAATACACATATGTATATACACACATGTACACACACAACACATACCAACACACACATGCACAGCAATACACATGTGCACACAAACACACACACACATACACACATATGTACATGCATACCCAACACACTTGAACATAGATATTTTTAGAGTGTATTTGTATCTTTTCTCTGTCTCATCTCAATCCTTATTGATGAGATCATGTAATATAGCCACAGAACCTAGCATAATGCAAAACAGAATAAGGATTCTATAAATTCTGTTGATGCTGTCGCTCTTGTTAGATGAAGCTCTTCTGCATAAAAGTTCTTCTGGCTTATGGATCAAACCTATACAGAAAATTTTCCAGGCTACCCCATACTCCCTCCTCACTAAAGCTCATTTTAGCAGCAGGTTTGCAGATCACTTTATATGCTTCAAGTTTCAAGAAACAGCTTCCTGTTTCCTAGACACCGAGAAAGGCAATAAGAAGAAAATGGTATTTTCTCAGATCTGTAGAAACTAGAGGTATGTAAGTTTCATTACACAGTTTGCCATTCCTCACAAACAATTTTCAGTTTATTTTGCCTTTTCTTTAGAAAAAATGAAAATCATCTTGTCTCTGCTGAAATATGAGTTGGGACGTCAGTCAGCTTCTCTTAGCTCTCACACACTCATGGGTTTGTCACCATTCCCTGGACTGGCAATCCATCTCCAGAGCCTGAGGCTTGTGTTACAAGGGGAGGGGTGCAGCAGGGACCCTTCTCTGCTGACCTGATTTCAACAGGGGCATTAAAAATGGAAACAACTGCTCATATGCCATCCAGTCTCTTCAGGGAGACTGACAAGGTAGCAGGCGTGGTGACTCTGAGGGGAATTGCCTTAAACTCACAGATCTGCTTCAAACAGAAACTGCAGTTGCCTCTGTTCCTCACTGGAAATCTACTGAAATCGAGATGGAGAAGGCTATACTGTATCCTAGGTCACTGGAAATCACAGACTGCAAGCTATCCTATTCATCAGTTCATCACATAATGCAAGATCTGTTTTTTTTTTTTTCTAAAACACTCTCTGCATCTAACTTTTTATATAAAGCAGTTCATTCTTACTGGTAAGCACTTCTAAGATGTGGGTTTGAGTCAGTGCTGTGTTGGAATTGGCTCACTAAGTTAGTGTGTGACAATATTTTCCCAACAACTGACTCTGTGTTAACACAAAACTACTTTGAAACCAGTGGTGGTTGGAAGATTTATACCACAGAAAATGGCAGATGCTACAGTTGGGGGATTCCCCCTTTGACATAGCTCGTTGATCCATACTTAGTAGCATAGCTTTATGGAAAATGAGAAACAAGTATCCAGGTAGCGGGTGCTTGCAGCAGAAGAAAATGATGGTGTGTGAAATGGGGAAATAGCAGAAGTTTGTTGAGTAGGAGAACAAGGCAAAGAACACCATCCCGCCAATGAGATGGCCCATCTGGTAAAGCACTTGCTGCCCAAGCCTGACAACCTGAGCTCAATTCCCAAAACCCATGTAAAATAGGTGAGAACTGACTCCCCAACGTTGTTCTCCAACCTCCACATATGTGTGCCCCCCACACACACACACTAAATAAAGAATAAAGTCTAAAAGAACACTGTAACTTTTGTGTGGTTTGAATAAATTTGGCCCCAGAAGACTCATGTTTGAATGCTTGACCCATGAGATATGGCACTATTAGGAAGTGTGGCATTCTTGAAGAAAGCATGTCACTGGGAGAGGAGGGCTTTGGAGGACTCCTCCTGTGCTCAGGTTCCACCCAGTGTGGAAGAGACCCTCCTCCTGGCTGCCTTGGGATCAAAATGTAGATCTGTCGGCCCATCCAGCACCATGTCTGTTTGCATGCTGCCATGCTTCCTGCCATGATCATAATGGACTCTGAAACTGTAAGCCAGCCCCAAATAATGTTTGCTTTTATAAGAGTTGTCTTGGTCATGGTGTCTTTTCACAGCAATAAAATCCAAACGAGGATACTATGTAACCATTTTGTTGACTGTCTGTTTTGTTCCACCTCAGGCTGCAGAATTCCCTTGCCCCAGTCACCTGGAACACCTAAACCTGGAACATTCCATATGCCTACCTTAAACTTGGAATATATCATCCATCTTCAAAAGCTTTCAAAAAAGCCTCCATCAAGCCACCCAGACAGGACTTGCACACTGTGAAGTCTTGCTAGGATATAATGCCACATTCCTGCAAATTGATTTCAGTTGGATTTAAAAAGAAAATCCAATCAAACCACTCACGTGTTTATAAACTACAATACCATGCACTGATTATAATGTGCTGAATTCTGAGGCAGTTTAATGACAGGACTGTAACACTAACACATGAATACATAATAACATCTTTACAAATACATCAGTAGCTTATTTTTTTCCTGTAAACTATAGGTAGGTAATTTGCCATTAGGTCAAAATATTAGCTTTCAAATACAGCCTCAATATTGGTGTATTTATTTATCTCTTGAGCAACTGAATTCTTAAGGTATTGAAAGCAACATACTGCTTATAAGAAACAAGTTTTGGGTATCTTTGCTATGCAAATGTGAGGGTAACCTAATACATTCCTGAGCTCACAAGGAGGCTGTCTAATCTATTTTTTGTGATATGTGTGTAAGTAGTGACTAGTAAACAAACAGTAACATGAGGCGTGAATATTCCATTCTCTTATTGTGTTGGTTTTCAATGAGTTCTTAGAATACACAGTTGGGCAAAATTCACAGTCCACCTTGATATTGAAATCTGTGGGTCACATTTCAATTACTCAGCAGTGGTGGAGGGCTAAGAACTAAAAAACTCCTGAACTAATTGTTAATTGGCAGACAAGAGCAAACGTGTTGATTTTTAATGAATTTAAACTCTCTGGAAGACACTTCTATACAGTGTAAAGTGGACATTAATGTACTTAATAATGACTAAGTTCAGATATATTTTACTCCATGACCTCCAAATTATAATGTAGTGGATAACATGAATAGTTCCAATTCCTCATTCCTCCCACAAGTTAGACCTCTTGCCATGAGATTCCCACAAATTTTCTCCTTCCAACCTCCTGACTTCAAGTTCAACATCATAACTCTATACATTAGTTGCTTTTCCACCTCTGTGTTGCTAATATCTGCCAGGAACAAGAGAGGAAAGGTGTGTTTTCCTCATGCTTAAGGAGTTTTCAATCCCTCCTGATAGACAGAGCTTAATGGCGCTCATACCAGTGGGACTGGGTAGCGGATGCTCCTCATTTTACAGTGGACCAGGGAGCAGCAAGCAGCTGGAACTAGGGCCCAGGCTGGAACCTTCAAAGGTCTGCCTTAAGCAACTTACTTCTACCCACTAGCCTCCACCTTTTTAATGATTCTACAGTCAAAATAGCCACCAGCTGAAGAACCGGCATTCAAAGCACAAGCCAGTGAGATTTAAGCCATAACACCTGCCAGTGTTAAAACATGGGGCAAGTCTTACTTGGTTCCATTTGCTGTCTTGAGCTTCTTATCATCACCAAGAAATTATGCCTAAGCTGGAATCTAGCTCCTCCTCTACTTACAAGGGGCTGCACCACAGATAAAACCATTTGAGCTGAAACCATACCAGTGAGAAGCACATTTAATACACCCAATACTGACTCTTACCACTCAGTGACATGGTACACTATAGAGTGTTAGCTGTTTTCTTCGTGACTGTGTGCCTTTCTGTGAGTTATGGCTCACTGCTACTGCCCAGTGTCTCCAGAGAGGATATTATCAATATTGCCAGCCTGAGAAGCAAATCAAGATTCACAATAGAAAGAATGGTTTCACTTCCACAATGTTGTAATGTCAGTCTAAGTCAAACCATTGTGTCTGGGGAGTTGCTATTTTCCCAGTAGGAGACATGTGACATAGAGTTGCTCCAGATAAGAAGCTCTGGCCATGAGCAGCTCGGGACAGAGCCATCAGCCAACTCTGTGCACGTACACACAACACACACACACGATGAGGCATGATGACTGAATCAAACCACTCCCGTGTTTATAGACTACAATACTACGCAGCGATTATAAGGTGCTGAATTCTGATGAGGTTTAATGATAGGACTGTAACACTAACACATGAATACATAACATCAATCCTTTTTACTTTTACCTCTTGGAAAGTAAAGAATTTCAATGTACAATGGATTAATTGCCTGACCAATATGTAAGTAATCTTCAGGCCCATTTCCACTTTACGTACAATTCCCTTAAAAATCAACATTATCATATAACATCTGTTGAGTCCTTGGATTAACTCAATACAAGGAACAATGATAGGTCAGGCATGGCAATCCACGCCTATAATCCCAGCACTAAGGAAAACTAAGGCAAGAGAAACACTGTTAGTTCAAGGCCAGCCTGAGCTACATATTGAGTCTACCTAGTATATTTACATATTTTACGCAATGAAACCTGCTCCATTCCTGTGTGTAGCCCAGACCTCATTCTCCATGTTCAACAAATTGCTCTCTCCTGCCAGACCTAGCAACAGAACTCTGCTTCCCTGAGATCCCTCCACTTCCAATCATGCCATGGGCCCTGGGGTTCAAAGCTAAGCACGTTTGCTGAGGAAGATTACTTTTGTTCTTAAATTATCCAATTCAGATAGACTCTCCAGTCAGTGCATTTGACTTGAATATGACTTAAAACTAATGTTGCTGTGAGCTGGGTACATGATCAAAGTATCACAGAATGACACCAGAAGCCACCCAGACTATAAGCATCTGTCACACTCTTCAGTGAAGAAATCTCTTGCTCAGGTCAGTTTTCTGAAGGAATGCTGCTGGCCGTGGCTGTGGGGGACAGGCCGAGATTAGAAGCACACTTGGCCTACAGAGCAAACCAGCAGCTTCCTCTGCTAACTCTGCAAACGCTTCCTGGTCCTCTTCTTTCCCTGCAGACCAGAGCCCTCCTATCTTCTAGAGTCCAGTCTCTCTTACACTGCCTCTGGCTGCCCTCTGACTCTACTGCCCATTATCTCAAATTACCACTCTGCCTGCACCTCCCACCATTGTAAACTGCAAATTACATTCTCAGAATCTCAGCTAAGAGATGGAGCAGAACAATTCAATTACAGGAACCCACATGGTTCACACATTCATTCAATTTGCATTTCTTGCCAGAGCTTATGATTGAAATGTCACTCACCATTCAGCTTGCGATTCTGCACTGATGTCAGATGTGGAACACAGTGTGACATATACGGACATAGATGCCACTTACAGACCACCCAGGGGAAGCATAGGGCTGCCTTGCTCCCAGAAGCACTGTCAACCCAAACAAATTTCAGACGGTAGAAATTAAGCAATGAGAAAAGGGTCTTTTTTTGACTTTAAGAATATTCAGAATGACATTTGTAGTTATTTTTGTTGTTCTTTAGAAAAAATGGTCTATAGCAGCAGTTCTCAACCTTGCTAATGCCTCCACCCATTCATACAGTCCCTCATATGTGGTGACCATCAATCAAAAAATAATTTTCTTTGCTACTTCATAATTGTAATTTTGCTAGTTACGAATTATAATGTAAATACCTGTGTTTTCTGATGATCTTAAGCAACCTCTGTGAAAGGATGCTTTTGGAGAACAACTGATTTATAGCCGAAAATCAGTAATAAAATTTCAAAAGTAGGAACTCTTAAAGAAGAGCCTCTTTAAGAATAGAGAATCCCATGTGGACTATCAATACTCCCCTCAAGAGCCATAAACTACTTAACAACAACAAACAGACTAGTACACACACACAAAAAAACTGAATGAGAAGCCTTTAAAGTTGTTGGTTAGGGTTGTCCAAGAGATTCTCAGAACATAGGCTATTGTTGTTGCCCTTGGTGGCATCCCAGAAGTTGAAGGTAAGTCCCTATTGTTAAAGACATCATGTGCTTGGGACACAAGACCTAGAGGACTTGGGCTAGAGCTGAACTTACAGCTAGTCTGAGGACTAGCTCTCATGGTACAAAGAAGCCACTGATCATCCTACACAACTGTAATGCCTATGAACTAAAGCAATGACTAGCAAGGCACAGTGTATCTAAAGGTGCAGTAGTGGCACGCATACCTTGGCAGCAGCCAAAGGTCACTAATTGGACTTAATTCCTGATCAACAAGAGGAAAATCATGATTGGCACTAGAAACCCAATTCTCCAGAGTTAGTGAAGTCAAGGATCTTTGAGGAGAACCTACAAGTGCTGTTAACTAAACAGCATACTTTCTGGCTATGTTCTAAATAGTTATTCTTATCCTCACAGATAAGTAAAAGTCTCATCCCTCATCAAAGAAGCATCTTGCAAGAGACAGAGACCATTACAGAACACAATTGATTAGAAAGCAAAGAACAAGTGACTGGTCCCCAGGCCCAGCAGCTTCAGCACAATCCTGTATGTAAGTATCTTAGTTAGGGTTTTACTGTTGTGAACAGACACTATGACCAATGCAAATCTTAATTGGGGTTGGTTTATAGGGTCAGAAGTTCAGTCCATTATCATCAAGGCGGGAGCATGGCAGCATCCAGGCAGGCATGGTGCAGGAGGAGCTGAGAGTTCTACATCTTCATCTGAAGGCTGCTAGAAGAATACTCACTTCCAGGCAGTTAGAATGAGGGTCTTATAGCCCATACCCACAGTGACACACCTACTCTAACAGGGCCACACATACTCCAACAGGGTCATACCTTCTAATAGTGCCACTCGTGGGCCAGGCATATGCAAACTGTCACAGTAAGGCTCAGAGAACATAGCAAAGAGGAGACAGGAAGTCTGTAAGAGAGAAAGAACAGGAAGTTTTCCATGGAGAAGCTACACCCATGTAGTCTCACCACCATGACTGCCTGACAAGAGCTGAACAAGGAGACATTATTAGTCAAGGAAGAGGGATCTTACAGAGCCTCAACACTCATCAGAGAACTGTAGGCAACTGAAAAATGATCAGAGTGAGAGAGAACTAGTCTCCCCAGGGATGAGCCCCCAAATTGATTAACCAATATCAAAGTGTCCATCTCTGAAATCATATATGTAAAGTAACATTATACAAACTGAACAGGTTATATTATATATTTGGGAATATATTATTCATGCATGTATGTAACAACAATTAAGAGAGGCCATGAATTTGGCAGAAAGCAAGGAGGACTGCAAGGAAGTGAGGGTGGGGTAAGAAAAATGTGATTATAATGTAATTTTTAAAAAGTTTTAGAGAATCAACATATTGAAAAGCAGTGGGAAAATATTATTTAAGAAAAATAAACATTGTCAATCAAGAATTTAAAATACAAACAAACATAACAAAAAAACAAAAGGAAGGGAAGGAGGAAATATAACTGTCTTCAGTCCAGAGGATCTGACACCTTCTCTGTGGTCATTGTATACACATGTGGTGCACATACAAAACACTCAGAAACATAAATTTAAAAATAATAGAAGAAATAAAAGAGAAAAGATTGTGCTATTTAAGAACAACTATCACATTTGTATTTTAGAGTTTTGATGGTGGTGGTGGTAATGGTGGAGTGTGTGTGTGTGTGTTGTGTGTGTGTGTGTTGTGTGTGTGTTGTGTGTTTGGACCTGACCCCACCCATCCAGGGCCAGCAGAGGAATTATCTATTTGAGACAAAAAGGAAATCTGGTTCAACACAATTTAGATAGCTAGTATTGGTTCAAACTTCTGGAGTCTGACACTAGTTGCTTTATTAAAAGCATATTTAAGCACAGTATAATTTGAGGGAAGTTTCCTGGTATAATACAATGTCTGTGCACAAGGAGGCATAATTACATTGAAACTCTTCTCAAAGTACGTATCACTTCTCATGAAGACAGGTTCTTTTTTTTTTTTTAACTGAACAACTGTTTTTTTTTTTTTAGAAGACCATACTCCATATACAGGCTGCATGTTTTGGGATAACCACCACTCCAGATGTTTGAGACCTACATGAAAACCAAGCTGCACATTTACAACATATGTGCAGGAGGCCTAGGTTCAGCCCATGGAGGTAGATCTGTGTAGACTAGGTATGCTCCACGGTTGGTGATTCAGTCTCTAGAGCTCCAAGGGTTCAGGTTCGTTTACTCTGTTGATCTTCCTGTGCAGTTCCTATCTCCTTAGGGCCCGCAATCCTTCCACCTATTCTTCTTATAAGAGTCCTCAAGCTCCATCCACTGTTTGGCTCTGGATGTAAATGTACCACATTTTCTGTATCCATTCTTCTGTTGAAGGACATCTGGTTTTTTCCAGCTTCTGGCTATTATGATAAGGCCGCTATAACATAGTGGAGCATGTGGCCCTGTTGCATGTTGAAATATATGAAGACAGGTTCTAAACATAGATTACTTGTGCTATCATAAGGGCCTGGGAGAGGATCTAGTGTGTCTCTCATACAGATAATGTAGAGTTGATTTAAACTGCTGGGCATCTCCAGTCCTGGCTGTGGGAGCTTGGGAGAGCCTCTAACCACACAGTAAGGCAAAGGTCATTTGATTATTAGCCACCTCCACTCCCTGCCCTCTGAGGTGGGAGAAAACAGGTTATATATCTTTCCTGTTGACCCCTGCATGTTTAATACTGTCCTCAGTGCAAGGACCTATGTGCTCCCAACAAACATGCTTACAAAAATGTAAATAATGAAGATAGGCAGGAGTGATTGTGACAATCAAAATACAGCTATTTTTGTATTTTTAGGCAATTCCATTTTAGGTCAGTTCATGCATGCTTAATGTACTCATGTCCTGACAGGTTATTGGAGTAGCAATTAGTATTTAAAACTTCCATTTTAAAGGTATTTGGGTAATGCTAGGGAGAAAACATTCTTAAAATGTAGTAGATGTTCTGAGTATGGACTTTCAGCCTCACCCTTCGTCAGAAAGGCTCCCCTTAGAGTGAACTGTTGGACTTTAGCAGAACAGTGCTGAGTTGCAGGATGGTTTCCAGCAGGTCAGTGACCTTGAATAGTGAGATGCCTCTGTGATTACTAATGAACCCATCACGTACCTGAGTGTGACTTTTACAGCTCTATTCTCCTTTGTACAGTCTTAATAATATTACCTTTAAAAAGATTTATTTTATGTGTATGGGTATTTTGTCAGTGATGTACGTGTACTACATGTGTGTGCTACCCTTCAAATCATCAGAGGGCATCAGAACCCCTGAACGTACAGTGATGGTAGGCCACCACATAGATGCTGGGAGCCAAGCTCAGGTCCTCTATGAGAGCAGCAAATACTCTTAACCATGGAGCCATTTCCCCACCCCCACTCCCATCCATGACCTGACCTTTGACTCCAATGCTAAATTGACTGAAAGGAGACAACCTTCAAAACAAATTATTATGAAGCTCAAAGACTTTAAGGCTCTAGCCTTAAATGTTCTAGCTTTCTTAATAGTAGCTGAAGTCCACACATTACAATTAGTAATAAGATTTTATAAAATCAAAAGAGAGTAGTATAAAATCTGCACTTAGGAATGGACAAATGCTGCCTCATTTAGTTTCTTGTTTCTTGAGACAAGGTCTTGATATGTAGCCTAGACTGCCCTGAAATTCCCTAGGAAGTCCATGGTTGACTTGAACTAATGTTCACCCTGAGTCAGCCTCCCCAGTGTCGGGACTGCAGGTAGGTACTCTGCATGACTTGAATAAAACCTTTGGGGTACTCTTCAAAATAACTATTCACCATTCACTCTCCAAGAAAATTCATAACATTACAACTTAAATACTGATCAAGAAGAAATTTTTGTAGGAATAAATAACATATCAAACACAGACATGAGAAGGCTGGGTAAACTGTATACACATACAAATGATATCAATCAACTAGCTAACAGCTATGGAGCATCTCCGGGCAAAACACTGTGCTAAGATTATCCACAATAACCAAAAGATGGGGTCAACCTACATGTCCACCAATGAATGAATCAACCCATCAGTGAGCAAATCTACAGAATGTATGAATTACTATTTAATTTTTTAAAGGAAATGCTATAATTTATACCCACATAGATGAGCCTGGAGAATATTATGCTATATAAAACAATTCAGGTACAAAGAAAAGCAAATACCACATAATCCCACTTTTATATGGAATGAACAAAAGTTAAATCCATTACAACAGAGAGTAGAAGCAGGGGGGTCCCAAGGGCTGTGGGGGATGGAAGGAAGATGAATCAAGGAGATGTTGATCATAGGACAAAAACCTCAGTAAAGCAAGAGGAATCGTCTAATAGATCTATTATATATCATAGTGACTACAGTTAACAACAACGTGTCATATAAAATGGCTAAGACTATTTTAAGTATTCTCATCCCCAAAATAAATAGTGCAGTCATGCAAGCCAATTTCCATGATGATTCATCTCAGTTGTCAACTAGATGTGACCTAGAATCGCCTGGGAAATAGGCCTCTGAACATGGCTATAAGGATTTTCTTGATTATTGTTTAACTGATGTTGGAAGAATCATCTTACTTATAGGTGGGACTGTTCCCTGGGTCAGAGATCTTGTACTATCCAAGGTGGAGAAGAGAAACAGCATTAGCAAGCATGTATGCATTGCTCTCCTCTTTGACTATGGATGTAATGTAACCAGCTGCTTCATCTGCCTGTCTATTAACTATGACTAGTCTTTGAATTATGAGCTGTAATAACCCCTTCCTTGTAGACAAAATGTTTTTGTACATTGTGTAAAGGTTATTCTTGTGTTGTTCAAATGCTGGTTTCTCAGCCCTCATGTCTTGTTTCAATCTGGACATGACATTGTAATGTTAATACCAAGAATCTTCTGTCTTAAGTTTATGTAAACAATTCTTACAATTTATTCTCTGCCTTGTCAATAAATAATGATCACCAATGCTGGGCAGAAGAGGGAATAAGGCAGAACTTCCACCAGCCAGGGAAAGGAGAAGAGAGACACAGAGAGATTCAAATCAGCCAGAACCATGGAGGAATTGGAGCCTTGAGGAGAGAGTCCAAAAGAGATCATGGAAACACATGTAAAGCCCAAAGAGCAAGAATATAAAAGCAAGTATATTGGGATTGTGGCTGGAAGTAGGCAGACTAGCATAGAGGATTAATACATTTAATATTGAGGTGCAGCTTGAAATAAATCTTGGTTTCTCTGGGTGGTTACTAAGGACTAACTAACTAGGGCTGTAAAAAAGTACAGCCACCAGATTTGTAGCAGTAAATATTAAAACCACCAAATTTGTTGCTGTAAGATCTCCTACCAGAAGGAGACCAGTAAAGGAAGACAACTCAATAATTATGGTATAAATAGCATGCCTAGATTGGGCAGATTTGCCATTATACTACTCTAATCCCCAGGTATAAGATCCCTTATAACTTGCGGTTTATCTGTGCTTGTCCTTCTGGCTCCAGCTCCTCCGTCATCGGCTTCCTTCTACCGCCAGCTTCCTTCTGCTTCAACTTCCTCCTGCTTCTCCTATTACTGTCATATCAGCTGTATATCTAATCCACTCATCTATTGGTGCTGACCTTGCCCTGAGTGGTCTGATTACTTCCTTGCATTCAGCAGTTGCATTTTCAAAGACTAAAGATTCAATTATCGCCTTTCTTGCTACTGAATCTGATACACTTCTTTCAACAGCTAAGATTAGCCTTCGTAAAAAGTCAGGGAAGGTTTCTTTTGGACCTTGTATGACTTGAGTAAATGTTTCAAGTCTTTTCCCTGATTCTGCGACTTTGTCCCAGGCCTTTAAGGCTGACAATCGAGACAATGCCAGAGTTTCTTCATCATATACAGCCTGCACCTCTACCTCAGCAAAGTGACCTTCACCAAGCAGTTGGTCTATGGAAATCTCTCTTCCCCTGGCTCTATTTTGCCGTGCTATCTCACTTACCTCATCTCTCCACCATGCAACCCACTGTAAATTTGCAGCAGGTTCTAGTATTGCTCTTGCCATATCTTTCCAGTCTTGGGGATTATTCTATTTTTAATAGCCCAAGAAGTCAGGAGTTGTTTTACAAATGGTGAGTGCATTCCAAATTAGTGACACTTTCCTTAAATTTTCTCAGGTCTAACACATCCACGGGTTGCCATTCAAATTCCTCATAACCCTGTGGATTATCAACATCTGGAGGTCTTTGTTGTATATTAACCTGATAGACTAAAGTCTGTTTTCTAATAACCCTTGATTGATTTTCTCTAGTTTCTTCTGTCTCTGAGTATTTTCCTTAACTGAAATTTTAAATTTCTCCATTAAGGTCTGTGTCCACTCTTCATATCTCTCCTTTTGTCACTCTCCCTGTTCCTTGAGTTCCTGTAGTCTCTGTTCAAGACCCTACCTCAATATTTTGAATGTTTCCTCATATTGTAACTCTGATAGTTTGGTATCCATTTTATTTTGATTGATTAATTTTAAAAGGTTATTCTCATTATAATAATGAGGCTTCCATTCCTCATTATTTTCTCTCTGCTGCTCAGTCTGATCAGTGAGCTGCTGCATCCTCTGTTCTATCATCTTTTCAAGCTCCTGTTTCCCACATTCATTTTCATCTTTCTGTCTCTTATTCTTATCTATAATTTCTTGTGTCTTCAATTCTACTGTTTCCTCTAAGCTCTGTTGCCAAGATGTAAGTTTCTCTTTCTGATGTTCATGCTGCTCTATAATTTCCTGTATCTTCTGTTCTAAGCCCTGCTTCCATAATCTTAGCTTCTCTTTATGTTGTATTTGAAATATTACAGCATCTGCCTTATTTTGATTTGCTAGCTTTAGTAAATTATCTTCTAGACTTTGTCTTCAAATGTTATTTCTATCTCCTTGCTGTTGCTTATTTTGACTAATTAAATCCTGAACCTTTAGTTCTAGTGTTACTTGTAATTTTTTTTCTAAAGTAAGGAATTTTTTATCTAGGACCCTTTCTAAGACATAGTAAATCAAGAGAATAAATATTGCAATACTGATAAATGATAAGGTGTCTATTTTCCCTAAATTGAGTCCTGTCAAATCATTTGAAATATCATCACATAAAACCCAAAAAATATTCATCGTGTTTCTCATCTTTAAGTATCAAAAGGTTATATATCTTTTTTATATCAAAGAATTACCTGATCCAAAGCCTTCAGTTCACTGTTTCTGCCTGAAAATTACCTCACAGGCAGTTTTTACAGCTTGCTGATCAAGCCGAGCTGCAGGCTCAGGTGCTGCTCCTGACCCTGGCCTTAGCTTTCTGTCTGGGGGTTGGGAGAGGGAGCCTCTCTGCAGCTCTTAGTAGGCCTCTCAGATCCACTCAGCTTTTAATACACGCTAGTGTAGCCTAAAAGGCTGCCTGAACCCTATTCAGGGATTGAGGGGCAATGAACTTTTATCTCAGGTTAGTTGAGTTCTAAGCAATAAGTTAGGCGCCAATTTGTAGTAGAAGTTGAAATTATTTAAACCCCAAATTTGTCGCTGTAAGATCTCCTACCCGATGGAGACCAGTAAAGGAAAACACAAGTCAATAATTATGGGTATAAATTGCATGCCTAGATTGGGCAGATTTACCACTACACTACTCTAATCCCTGGCTAAGAGATCCCTTATACAAATTAATTCATTACATATACTTATATTACAGTAATTCGTTTTACCTTTCCTCTCTGAGTTTATCACAACCACTAGTGAAAAAAACAAATTTCCATTAGCCATTTCATATCACATGCATGCATCCAAACTCCATGCTATATATAATAAATATGTAATTTTACTTATCAATTACAAAAATATTTTTAAGCCATCATGATGGACACTATGAACACAACCTAAAACAGAATATGAATAAGAAATGTTAATTCCATATGGGTGATGGAAGAACCATTTTGCAAGATAAATTTGGGAAACAGAAACTATGGGTTACCCCTCCATTCATTTCTTTAGTCTGGATTTCTTACCTGACAAACAAGGAAAATGATACCTATTGCATAAGATCATGGGAAAAATGTATCAGATTCATGTATCTAGATGTAGCTAGGTAGAGATTTTATGTAGCACACAGATCACACTTAAGAGAGCAACCAGGAAGTCTGATTTACATATGAGCCAACTTGAAGGACAGATGGTAATTGAATTCTAAATAAATGGGGGGGGACAATCATCATCCAATGTCTTTCTTGAAAAGAAAGGAGGGGAAAACTCAGGAAATGTCCGTCACCGAGCCTGCTGTCAAGTTTGTCCTGAATAGGAGACTGTCCCCATGTTGGAGCTCCAGAGTCAGGAGAGAGTTGTGCCAGGGACCCCAGATCAAGAGAGAGCTGTCCACTGACGCTCTTCACCACTGCATATTGCTTCTTGTTATTTCACAAATCAAAACATTTCAAATAATAGTAATAACAACAATAGTGTTAAGAAGAAGACAGATCTTTTCCAAGTCCCTGAGAACCTGACTCCCACATTCCTAAAATTAAGCTTATGGGGCTCAGTAATGGAAGGAAACAAAGAGCCTGTATCTTCCGATGATTCTTTCCTGTTTTCCACGCTCCTGATTTACTTACAAATTTTCTCTTCCATACTCAAATCCTAATTTTCAACTAAAAGTTTACTTGTGTTTACCCAGGCCCTCTATCCTATAACCTTGAAAGCGAACATTTTGCTGTGGTAGACATGCTGGATACCCAGGTGAGGGTCTTGGGATCCTCTCTACTCTTCCATGATGTGGTATTTCAATTACATAGAAGACACACAACATCTTTCCCACTTCGGTTTGCATCTGGGGTCTTGCAAACTGAGCTAAAAGAAGTTAATAAGAGAAAAACATGTACGTTCTATTTGACTTTTTATTTGTTACGGAGGCCTTCCTAGAA
The DNA here is from genome assembly GCA_021653895.1 of Mastomys natalensis. Classification (NCBI taxonomy): domain Eukaryota; kingdom Metazoa; phylum Chordata; class Mammalia; order Rodentia; family Muridae; genus Mastomys; species Mastomys natalensis. The sequence continues at coordinate 949,621 of JAJTUV010000708.1, forward strand.
AAGAAGTAGGACACAAAGGGTAAAGGCTGTCTAAATGCAGCCTGTTGGATGCAGGAATATCTAAAGCCCTCTAACCAATCCCCAGGGCTCTGTGAGGGATTCACAGTTCATTGGTTCCTGCAAATGGAATCATGCCTGTTTGTCTTTGGGATTTAGGAAGAGAGTGGATATTGCTTCTTAAAAGTGATTTTAGTAACAGGCCCTTTGTGTCAAAAGCATAAGACAAGGTTCGTTTCTGTTTGGTCTAGGAGACCTCAGACATGGAGGATAATTTCCAAAGCTTATTTATGATATTTACAATGATTTTTCCTTCTGTACCAGGAATACTCTGAAAGAAATATTTAGAATTATAGTTTCATTAAAGATCATGAGAGAAAAAAGTGATAGTAATGATGGTAAAGAAAGTTAATGAGTTTCTCACTGTAGCTGCATAGAGGGAGTCCTCTTCTCCTAACAGGTGATAGGGATGCTGGATACCCAGGTCTTGGGATCCTCTCTACTCCTCTATGCTGTGGTATAGCCAACAAGATGAGAAGATCCTTTTGCAAGAGTAAACAGTTAAACTCCCCAAGATGGAGTTAACTCGATTCAGAGAATAGTTACTCACAACAGGGCCACTTATAAATCCTCAGTAATTTCTGGTCCAAGTTCAATGTTACATTTTGAAAAGCAATATATCTTTGTTTTAAAAAAATGCTTATTATGATTTTTATCTCAAGGTTATGGCAAGCTGATATCAGCATATGTGTCTTTCCATATTCAGGTACCACTAGCTTTTCTCAGGCTATTTTAATACCCCGAGTTAAATGGGAGCTGCATGTTTCTATGGCAACAGAGATCATTGTAGCTGCTTATCCCAGTGTGTTCCTTGTAAATCACATTTTTAGGGATAATTTTTCTTAACAAAGCATTGTTTAAATTGCTTCAGAGTTAAACAATCATGCTTTCAATGATAAACATCAGTGTAGAGAGGTACAGCACATTTCAAAACTCGAGCAGAGTCTGGGGATGCTGAGAGCAGACATGGGCTACCCTGTGTAGTTGGACTGCACACGCAGTGCTACTAGCCCTAGACTGGGAAAATGTAGGGATCTCCTTTATACCAGGCCTCTAGAGAGCAAACTATTTACACTGTCCTTGCCTTTTATTGAAACATATTTTATACTATACTATTTCAGCATATGTTATCAGGAAAATCCCCTCTTCTGTACATTTGCCATGGAAATACTGTACTAATTTACTCTGACTCAATTAAAACGTGGAAGTGTTTAGCTTGGTTGCAATGTGCTTTATAAATGGTTGTAACCGTGTAAGAAGCATATGGATGGATGGCATTTGATATGCTCAGGTTCAAATAGAACTGAAAGCAACTCTATAAAAGTACATAGTATAGAGGAATTTTAATCCAGCAACAGGGAGGCTCCAGAAAGAGCTCGTGGTCTTTGGATGTATTGGTGGAGTCACACAATTCGGGTATGGCTTTCAGCTCAGCCCATCATCTGAGAGAAATAAAGTGCCGTTTACAACACAGTGGTTAATCCAACTCAGTTCATGGTGAAAAGCTGAGCAGAGTCCTTCTTCCCTCTCTCCCAATTGCCGTCTTCCATAAGGAAGTTCATAACATGGTAGCTAACTCCCTCTCAGACAAAGCATGCTCAAGGCAGAAGGCTCTTGTCATAACCACACTTCCACTCTAGCTAATCATTATGACTAGGCCATACTCAGTGTGTGGGAGAAGACATCGAGTTCCTCTCCTGGAAAATAGGGATATGAAAGAATTGCAAACAATTTTTTGATCCAATACACCATACAATGTAAACATTAACTATTGCTTTTCTTCTTATATTTTTTTTAAGAATCTGTAGATCCTCTAGACATTCATGTGGTTTTGGTCATGTTTTGTGTCTCCTCTTTTCTTTCTCAACAACTGCTCATCCCCATTGTTTCCTATACAGATTTGTGTTGATGAGAGAAAACATAACTGGCCTGTATGTCTTCTTGTTTCCAGCTTTGTAAAACCTTAATTTGAGGAAACAATGTTTCCACAGACACTAAATAAAAGAAAATTACCTGTAAGTACAAAATATATATTTGCCAGGAAAAAAAAATCAATAAAATGGGGGGATGGGTAAAGAAGCTGTGCTAGATGTGAGGTCAGTCCAAGTTTGCTATCCACTTCACAGATTATGGGATGCCAAAAGGTTGTGGTAATGTGCCTTACCTGTAAGGCAGGGCACTGTCTGCCTCAACAATGAGCCCCACTGTCCTGAAAGTGGAAGGGGAAGCTGAGAAATGTTTCAGCCATGAGAAGGACAAGAAGACAAGAGAATGTCAGCCATGAATGATAGTGGATGACAACTTTATCTTAACACCATAATCTCCTTAATCCTGTGTAGAACTGTCACTATAACCTGGGCACAGGCATTGTGAGATAGAAACCTAGAAGTAGAAGTTGCAGAAGAATAAATGTGAAAATATGGAAATTCCTTCACTCTTCAGTTGCAATTGAGTCCTAAAACTTACATTCTTGTTGTTCTGACCCTTGGTCCTATCTGGGGCCAGGTATGTCACACCTGACAGCTGACCTACCACAGCCACTGACAGAGAAAAAGTCAACCTAACCATTTTCTACATATCAGCCACTCAAAGATACCAGATAGCCACTCACAGATCAGAATTCAAGCCTGACCAACACTGAAACAACTGGACCTTTATACAGAAGCAGAAAGAACACAATAGCTATGTTAATGCTCATGAGAACATCTGGAGACCAACAGCAATGTCACTGTTGTGCAACTTTGTGTCAGTGTGGAGTCTGGATGAAATGCCAGTCATAGCACTTGGAGCATTTACTATTTCTACATGTCTGCTCTGAAGCTCCTTATATGGAGAAATTGGACAACACTTACCTCTTTTCATGACTGGCATTGGGTATTCAGTATAGATTTGTTGCTTTCATTTTCAACTTTATCACTTTATAATTCCTCTACTGTCTAAACCAGCTTCATTTGTTTCATTTCTGATGCTGTGACAAACACTGTAACCAAAAACAACTTGAGGGTGTGGGTATTTGTTGTATAATTGCATGTCACAGCATGTCCTTGCATATCAGGGAACTCAAGGCAGGGACTCAAGAAGTTGGTCACATCTGAGTCATGGTCCAGAGCAGAGAGAAACTGATGAATGCACGCATGCTGCCTGTTTGCTTCTGCTCATCTAGATCTTTTTATTCCAATGCAGTCCAGTGCCCAGCCTAGGGAATGGTGCTTCCCATATTGGGCTGCATTAATTAAACAATCAAGACAATCTTTTACAGACTTGCCCACAGGCGAACCTGATGTAGGTAATCCCTCATTTAGGCTCTCTTCTCAAGTGATTCTAGGCATGTTAAATTTGGAAGTATAGCTAACCATCCATCACAGTGGCTCTTAAAGAGAGAGAAAAGAGTGTCCATATAGTACCATGTTCTTATGTACAAAGTTTCAATCAGAGGTTGATGGTTGATAGGAATATAAACAATGAAATCTATTGTTCAGTAGCATTTTGTGAACTAGAAATTATTGTCTTCTTGAACTCTGATTTTGATTCATTACAACACATTCTCTTCATTTAACATGTAATTTGGACCTTTATGTACAATAAAAGATATCATGGAGAGAGAGAATGGAGATATGATAGGGAGCAAGAGATCTTTCTAATAAATGTTTTACAAAATGACTTTTTATCATATCAACATATTATACATTTCAGTAAAACAGCAATTAACCTCAATCCAACTTTACTTGGAGCTGTCATTGTTACTTTATTTTATTTTAAAGAGAAAATTCTCTCAAATGAACACACATATATGAACACATGCACACACACATACATATATACACACGCATATGCACACACACACACACACACACACACACACACACCCATGCAAACATGCAGTGTGCAGGAGATGGAAACATTCACTCTGCAAAAGTGTTTCATTTTCAAATTTTCTTCTAATATAAAGGTAAATGTTCTAAAGGCCAAAAATGTTAATTTAAGTGCTTGGAAAAACAAAACAAACTAACTAATCCAAAAAAATACAATTAGAGATTGATATTTTAACATTTTCTTGAACTAGTTGATACAACAGATACATTTTATGTCCTGGTTGACATTGTACATATATTGTACATATATTTTCTCTCTTCACTAAGAACTCATGTTACTAAATCAAGAAAGTTAAGCAAGAGCTAAGATGAAACAATTTAGTGACTTATGCTTGTTTAGCCACAAAAGAAAATGAATTTGAGCACCCTGATTCACAGGGCATACAGATACATTTTTATATGAAGCCATTTGCATCCAGATTGCTTAATTTCAGTGTATACTGAACCCCTAATGAGAGACTTTAAGAAAAGAGTCTATAGGTCCCGATTCTTATCTCAAACAATTGAAACTTGAAAACACCCAGCAGTTGAACAACAATGTAAAGTGACATATAGTCAGAGATGTACACACACCAAACACCTTAGGAAGGCAAAGCTAAAGAGATTCTGTGAGACTTAAGCAAAGGTGAATATGATTATAGGCACAATCACAAGCCAGCTCCGCAGGGTGACCCATCTACTCTTTTTTTATATATATATTATTGGATATTTTATTTATTTACAATACAGATGCCATCCTCTTTCCCCATTTACCCTCCCTAGAAACCCCTATCCCATCCCCCTTCCTCCTTTCACTTTTATACCATTTTAATTACATGCATGTATTAAGGTTTATTCTAGGTTGAGGGTCTAGCAATACAATAGATGCAACTAGTCAAGGAAGAAGCAAGACAATAAACACAAATAGTCAAAGAAAAAGCAAGGCATTAAACCAATTGCATGAACACTCCTGTGACTGTGTCTAAGGGCTTATCAGGATGACCAAAGTATCTGAGCCTACTACCCTGTCCTAGCCCAAAGTCATTTTCATATCTGAAGCCTACTTCCTCGCCCTAGCCTAAAATTTAGAATCCTGTCTGAAATTACTTCTTTGTTCCAGCCTAAGATTTAGATTCCTACCTGAAATTACTTCTTAGTTCTAGTCTAATGTCAGATTCCTGACTGAAGCCTCCTCCTTGCCCTTGGTCAATGTCACATTTCTGCCAAGCAGCTCATTTCCTTATCCTTGGCCCATGTCAGATTCTTGCCAAGCAGCCCCAAAGGTTTCCACCTCTCCCCCTTTTTTATTTTTTTTCCTTTTTTTTTTTTCTTTTTTTTTTTTTCTTTTTTTTTTTTGACAGTCTGAAGTTTTTATTCAGTGGATCTCTGTGTCTAGAAGAAGGTGGTGGGCCTCTTGTTGGTGAAGCGTGGTTTTTGCTAGCACAGCAACACATGGTGGGGCAGTAGGAATTTTATCTTGGAGTTATGGAACTGCTTGACAGCTGGCCGAGGGCACTTGCCAGCTGCAATCTCTTCCACCTTCATGAACTGGATGGAGTGTGCGTGGGCACAGTGTCAGGCACCCATGTCGCGGTAGCACTGTGTGACCATGCCAGGAGTGGTCAGGTCCCAGTACTCTTGGTACATATTGTGTGTGCCACTGTGGGAGTCGTAACGCAGTCAGATGCTGAAGTTGTTTACATGGAGGGGTGACTTCTCAAACACCTGCCCACAGTATACAATCTCCCTGGATGATTTCTTCACCTTCTTCAGCTGTGACACAAAGTACCAGAAGTAGGACTTGGACACCACATGGCTGGGTGCAAAGAATCACATACGGTACAATGGTGGTGTGTGGCATTTGGGGGTTGGCAAGCAGTGCCCTACCACCTTGTATTCCCGAAGCATGCCTGATGCCTTCATAGCACTGTGTACTCTTTCACCACCACTCACAAAAGGCATTTTTTTTTTTATTTCATTAACAAGACTGAGCCTGTCTAAGGTCATTCTGACAAAAATGCCTTCCTTACCCATCATGGAATATGCATTATCCAAAGCAATTCTCTTCTGTCTTAGGTTGGTAAGGCTCTGTGCAGAATCTTACCTGTCCTTGGCTTGCCAGTCTGTTAATTTAATAACTCTGTCTGGGGGTCCATTTTCAGGTTCAAGCCATGTACTTTGGCTGCCAACATGTTGATGTTGTTAAAGAAAAGCTTTAACATGATGGGCAGGAATAAAAGTATTCCCAGGACAAGAAGGGCTAGCATGATCAAGCTATACATGCCATTTTTGAAGCCTGACCAAAATAGAAATACTGACCTCAGGCCATGGATAATTTTATCTGCAGTATCTACCACATCAAAGCTCAACAGAGCTGCATTCTTGAAATTCATAAGCTCCCTATGTATTGTTAAAACATCCCAAGAGGTGTTAGAATTATGCCAAATACACTGCAAGTGTCATTAAACTTCTTTCTAATTATAGTGACTACCACTGTAAATTTTAGAACTAACATGAATCCAATGATATTTGACATGACACTCAAGATGGCTCCTTACCCTTAAATTCTGAACCTCCTTGCAATAATTTGAATAGGATAAAGAGCTTCAATTTGTTCTTCCAAATGCCTATCTAAATCCTCACATATATTCAACACATTAGTAACATTTTTTTTGTTAAATGATTAACAAAAGTAGTTGTCTTAACTTCTTGTGTCACAGCAATTGCAGAAGCAGTGGTGCTAGCAATTAATGTAATTAAAGCTGTTATAACAGCAATAATCAGGCCCACTACCCTCTTCTTTCTGCCTAAAGCCTAACTCATTTCTTCCAGTTCTTGCAAGCCATTTTTAGAATGCCAAGGTTCTGTGATACTCAGGGCACTAAAACAAAATCTGGTTGATAGACCTCCATAACTGACATGCCAGATTTCAAAACACAAACACAATTAGAAGGTGTACAATTAATAATGCAACTTGCATTAAATACTGTAGAAGAAACAAAAGTATTTTAAACTTGACCATTAAAAGAGCCTCAACACATGTGCTAACACCTGTTTGAAATCCAGATCCTGCCCTAACTTTATCTCTTGCTAACATAACATCATAGAGAACTGCAGCTAATTTCCATATATATCTCTGAAAATGTCCAAATGAAGACTGTTATTTCCAATATTGGATTGATTTCTAGACCAGTCCATGATTGAGTCTGAATAGCCATCTATTCTGCAATTCTATTTTCTGGATCTTTGAAGGAGCACACAGGCAATGCAGAAAAGCCTCAAAGTCGTCACAAAAGTTATTACAGCATGATCAGGAGGTGTTGGGGGTAGCAAGTTGCCATCTAATCCTTCTAACCATATTCTTTTACTTATTAAGTGGAAGGGACAAAGACAATCAATACACATGTGAACCTAGACTATAAACAAACAGTAACTTATCATTCATGAAGTAAAATGCCCAAAAGGAAATTCCATTTAAAAACACTGACTATTCCTAGGATAATGTGGATCAATATTAATGAATTTCTAATGTAAACATAAGGTCATTTCTTATTCATTCTTAAAAATATAGAAAAAGTATTTGTAATGTGTTTTAAATAGCTTCAAAGAAATCTTTCTTTAGGACTTGGGGATAACTCCTTCAGCAATCTGCTTCACTTGCTTCACAAATATTAGGCCTTGAGTTAAGCATCCTCAGTTGCTTGTAAAAAGTCAGCATGATGGTGCATACATACAACACACACACACACACACACACACACAAAATGAAAGTACTGAGGAGGTGGAGACGGGAAGATAATTGAGGATCACCAATCTGACAGTCTATCTTCACTGGTGAGCTCCAAGCCAATGTAAAACCCTATATCAAAGGACGTGGATGGCATTACCTAGGATGATACCTGAGGTTGTTGTGCAGCTTCTACATGCATCTCACACATGCATGTGCAAGCAGAAAACACACATACACACACATACACCATACAACCACCACCACACCCTTATAATGTCTGTTTTTGACTCTCTTGAGAAGTCAAAATCAATGTAAAATCTTAAAGGTTAATTTTTAGGAATAGTACTGAAAGCTTCCTTGAATAAACATTATACTTGATCGTTAACTAGTATAGTTACTGACACAGTCATTGCAATTAAATTGAAACTACAGCTTAATGAACACAATTGTCAACAGAGGCAACACATAGACACTAGATATGCTGCCCATTAGTCTCTCAATGCTCCCTCTGCTCAGCACTGAGAGAAGCAGTGGGCCCGAGTGCATTAACAATCAGCAGCAGTGTCTATTGTCCTGAGAAATATGGGTTAAAAATTCGTTCGTGTTTAACATCCATTACAAGCTGTAATTGCCACAAAGTGAAATTATTTTATGTTGTGACCTTTAGCATCAAGTCATGGCTTTAGCAAATGAAAAATTATGCATTGTACAATGCCTTGAAATGCAACATGTATACATTAGTAATGACCCCTGTTCCAAGTCACTGAGCAGTTGTGACAGATCTCCTTATACAGTCTCCTCATCCAAGATACAGCCAACGAAAAATGAGCTCAGTAGCCAGTGAGAAATAAATTGGATTTCACTTACAGAATTTATCACTTTTGAGGCTGTAAATGTTCATTCTTATTTTTTTAGAAGAACCTCTGTAAACTGCTTCTAAATGGACAGGGAAAGGACTTGGTGCTATTCATTTTGAAATGAGCAAGACTTCTGTGGGACTGTGTAAGGGTATCTTGGTTCTTGGCTGGGCATGGGCCCGGAACCCTGAGACTCCAAGGGAAAAACGGCAGGAGTTCAGGCAAGTCCCCAGAACCCAGGGTCCTGATGAGCAGTCTAATCTCCATGGGCCTACATTGTTCAGTCACGTAGGCCATTGCAGCCCCTCCCAAAGTGCATAGGTAGAGGGTGTGAGTATAGGCCTCAGGCTCTAGAGAGATTTACATACTAATGAAGGTCAGAGGGCAGAGCCAATTAAACCTTCCCCAGAACCTCCCTGTTCTCCCTCCCTATTTAACTCAGGTCTGCCCTGAGTTTGGGGGGGAGTACCTCTAGATCCATCCACCACCCGCCATGAAAATAAACCCTTTTGGAACCAAGGACTTCCTCGTATCATTGGGGCCTGCTATCACCAAAGCCTCCAGCCTTTGGAACTCCAGACCTTTCTCCTGTATGAGGGACACAACACCTGGAAGCCTCCAGGACTCCTCCACTGCGGGGGGGGGGGGGGGGGGGAGGGCCCTCTTCCCACAGACTTCTATACATATTGGTGGAGCCTCTTCTCAAGAATGGTCTCCTGTGCCTACAACAGAGGAGAGGCAGCCTGTGTCAACAGCCCCTGCCCTTCCACCCATCCCTTAAACACTACAATGCTTCTAAACAATTGGGTGTAAGGTAGAAGACTGAGCCCACCCCCTTCCTGGAGGTGGATGTGGTGTTCGTACACAGCTGTTGGTTTAAAAAGAAATGAAAAGGTCAATATTTATATACCTTATTTTTTCTTATATTTAATTCATCTCAGAACTCAGAATCACCCACAGAGTATGCAGTGTCCAAAAGTGTGTGCACAGCAACTCAGCACCTCGCCCCAGTCTTAAGTATCTTGTTAAAAGAATTGATTTAAAAACCTGCCTAAATACTCTAATCTCAGGCATTCAAAGAGTCAACTTTTAAGATATATAATGTATAGACCAAACATTTTCAGAATTGTTTGGTATCCTAGACATGTTGCAGATAGTAAGCTGCCTGTATCAAAGACAGACCCAGAGGCAGAGAATCCACCAACTTTAGAGGAAAGTTAGAATTAGGGGGGGAAAAAGAGAGATGGTCAGAGGAGCAAAGTTCCGAGGCAACAAAACCAAAGCAGAACCAAAATGAGCTCCTTGGTCAGTAAAAACTAGAGGCTGTCAGCAAAAGAGTGACCATGGGAGGAACCACGATTTAGAGCATCTGGGTTGCCAAACAAAGCCAGTGTTAAACAATGATGTGCCTACAGTGGTGGTGGAGCAGTCCGCTTATGCGCCATACTCTGGGCTAAGGTGGTGTCTTGGAACTCTAATACCAACACTCAGGAGGCCTTTGCCAGCATATCTCTGTGAGTTCCAGCCACATGGCAAGACTGTGTCTCAAAAATAGATAAATAGGGGGAGGAGTTGGAGGAAGGACATGGAATAAAAGGAAATTAACTAATTATAGTTTAATAAAGAAATAGAATAAAATTAGAGACTAGGGAATGAAGACATCACACTGAGATTGCATCTAACCCTGATCAGAATGCCGATCATAAGGACAAGGACTAAAGGATCTCTCATGCTGCCAGTGGGCATGTAAACTAGGCCAACAATTGTGAAGATTTAGACAGATCTCCTTCCAGATCACTTTGGAGTACGTTCCTAAATTGACCCCAAGTCATGAGGATACTTGCACACTTGCACCCTTGTACCTCAGTGTTCATTGAGGCACCATTCACAAGCTATAGAGCCAAGCCAGGTGTCCAACCACCAAGAAACAGGTAAGGAAAAAACGGCACATGAGCACAGTGAATATATCAGCCATGGAGAAGAAGCAGTCGATGTCACTGGCAATAACATGGACGTGAAGAGTGACACAATCACGTGAAGCAAATTAACCCAGTCCTGGAAAAACAAATATCAGGTTTTTCTTTATTTATGACTCCTAGGTCTTATATCATTCACTTCAAAATCATATATGTAGGGGCTAGAGGATTGTGCTCTTGTTTTACATACAAGCCATGGCCTGCACACACACACACACACACACACACACACACACACCAAGTAAATAAAATGTATTTTTAACAAAAATCACACAATCACAGGCAATAGAGGCATGAAGAACTTGTATGAAACTGATGATTCTTTAAAATGAGGATTAAAAACATTTATCAACTTCAAGCAAACTGAGCTAATCAATGAAAGCACTACATCCTGGGTAAAAATGGTGATCATGGCCGTCATCAAACGAGGTTAGTTATGATCTGTTTTCCACAAATGCTCATCCATCTCTCCCTTCTAATGCTGCAGTGTTCATCTTGGATAGGAGTCTGTACCAAGCCAAGCCAGATGTTTCTCTCTCTCATTCCTTCCCTCTCCTTCCCCTTTCCTTTCCCTCTCTCATTGACTAGGATATTATCAGAGTAAGACACCATTCTCTCAATTTTGGCACATGTTTCACACACCAATAAGTAAAACATTGTAAACAAAAAGGGCAATCTAAATTGCCTTTATGTTTGTAGGAAGATGATGAGCTGTTAATCTCACTATAACTGTCAATCTACCATAGCCAGATGCCACTGGCATTAGCAATATCTGTTGCAAAGCAGCCCATGGAAGCCATCAGCTAGGGGATGCTGATGGGGCTCACCTGGTCATGAGAGAACAGGCGCCCTGAGAGCCATTAGGCAGTATTTGTCCCACATGCCTAGTCTCATTGCACACACATTTCCTAACAAACACATTGGGAGCTAAAGACGGGAAAGTAGAAGCCGGGCGGTGGTGGCGCACGCCTTTAATCCCAGCATTTGGAGGCAGAGGCAGGCGGATTTCTGAGTTCGAGGACAGCCTGGTCTACAGAGTGAGTTCCAGGGCAGCCGGGCTACACAGAGAAACCTGTCTCAAAAAACCAAAAAAAAAAAAAAAAAGACGGGAAAGTAGTACCTATACGTAAGTATTGGAATCCAAGTGATGCTTAATAGACGGGTGCTGGACACAAAGAGGATCCAGGCACACACATGAACTTAGAATGGTTGTAACAGCATCCTGCATAAGGCCTGTGCAAGCTCCAACCTGACAAAATGTAAGCCGGAAGGGAGAGGTACACACCGAGCTCCACCTTTAGCTGAGGTAACTAACACTGGCCAGGAGAGGGAGGGAGCACTCATTTCCTTTAAGGCTATGCCAGGTAAAGGACACCCAGGTGGGTGGCCACACACCCAAGAGTGCATAGGCAATACTAATAGGATTCTATGGTTTGTTTTGTTTCCTTTTCTTTTCTGAATGAGGATACCAAGTTTAGTGGAAATGGAGTTGGAGGAAAGACTGAGTGTGGCCAAACTACAGTGTACACAATCCTGAAAGAATTAATTTTCAAATTCATCTTTAAAAACATTCAAATGATAATAATAATAATAATAATAATAATCAACCCCTCCAGCAAGGAAGCCTGTAAAAACAAGACAAAATGGAGCCTCCCAGGAATGGCAACTCACAGGTACAACCCAATTGACCAGGAGGCTGGGACAGGGAAGCTTCCCAAAGGCAAGGCTAGCCTGAGTTACAGAATGACTCTCAGGTCAGCTTACTAGACTACAAAGTGAGACCCCCCACCCCATACCAAACATTTGCTTACCAATAGGGAAAAAAAAAAAAAGAAGGAGGAAGGAAGGAGCCCAACTACACACAAAGACTCTCATTAACTTTGATTTTCAAACAGAAAGAGTAGGATATGTATTGTCAATAATCTCCATGAGCTGTGGACAAATCTTCGCAGAGTTAGATGTTTTGGGCGCCTGTATTCTGCTTCTGGGTCTTCCCTACTCAGAAAGGATGTTTCTAGAATCCCAGCCTTCACGCCAGGGTTCAACTAAAGTCCTCTGTGGCTCACTGGTTTAAAATGCCACCTGATAGGATGAATTACAGCTCACTGGTGGCAGAGTGGCACACTCACAAAACTGACTACAAAGTAACTAAACTAGAAGTGTCTTCTCTCCTGTTCAATCTTCTCTCCTTCCCTACACATCAGCAGCGACTCCTGGTGAAAGTGAAAACCATTCTCATTGCCAAATGACCTGGAAACATCTTACGTTTCTTTAAAATTCATCTTTTAAAGAATGCCATGGCCTGAACCCTTGACCTTTCCTAATTCTGCAAGTAAACACAGCACCTGTCCCAAGCCCCAACAGCTTCACCACAATGTTCCACACACTGTCCCAAGCCCTGACAGCTACCTCAATGTTCCACACAGTGGGATAACACTCTGACTTCCAAATGCATACATCTATACACAGTGAAGGGTTATAATGTGCAGATGCCGACATTTTAATAGAGGTAATTGCTCCATAAGACTCTGGGCTCCTTTTATCTTCTTTACTCTCCTCGTCTCATTGATTACTTCTGTAATTAGAAAATAGTGGTTTAAAGTCATTAATATGGCTTCATATGGAATAGGATGACAACTATTTCAGAATGTATAGCAAAAATACCTAAATCCCAGTAAGCACATACAAACAAATGCTAATGATGACCACAGTGAAGTGATAAGTTACGGGGAGTCTCTCCCATTTGTGTCCTTAAAACTTCCTATAATGGTAATCAAATATTTTTATAGAAAATACCATTTTTACAGAACCCAGGGGCACAGAGTAACTTTGAGGATCATAGCCTCACCCATGGCATAAAATATTTATTGTGTTTTACCACTATTTCATGTTTAGAATTTAATAGACTATAAGACTCTACAGAAAAAGCCACCTGGTGCTCAAGTCGATATAATAAAGCACCCAGAGGCAGTGAGGTAACATACCAGGGCTGTTTTATCAGGCTGCATGCATCATGAGAGAGCAAGGCCTGCTTTAATTATGAATCATTTGAATTTCTGATAGATATTATGGTGAATTTTAAATCTTGTTAATTTACTTTGGCAGCTTGACAACGGGCTCATTTCGAATCCTTTGAGGGAATTGCAAATTTCCCCTGCTTCGATCTAGGGTGAGACAGCACTATCCATCCAAGTATGTGATGGAATGCCAGGGCTGAACATTAGTCAAGACACAATTGAATGCATGAGAGGCCTAACTTGGGATTTTTAATGTTTGAAAGCAATAAAGCAATCAAAAAAATATCAACTCTAAACATAAATTTTTAAACATGGCCCCAAATCAATATTTATAACCTTTTGGATATAAATAGTAATAATAGAAAGACATGTAATATATTTGTACAATAAATACTAAGCTGTAATAGACCCTTCCAAAACTCTCCCTCAGATTCCTTAACTAAGGTGAGAACTCTCAGCATTCCCTTAAAGCTAAGCCTCTTCTATTTTGTTTTTGTTTGTTGGTTGGTTTTTTAGAGAAGGAATTGAGTAGCCCAAATTAGCTAGTCTCAAGCTCTATGTATAAGGTCTAAGTAGGTGACCTTAGTTTTCTATTCTCCTACCCAGTACTGGGATCACAGACCTGTGCCACCACACTCAGGTTGTGCTGTGTTGGGATGGACCCTAGAGTTTTTCAGTTTGGGCAAGCATTCTACCAACTGAGCCATATCCCACACCCTTTTGTGGTTTTATAATGTAAACCCCATGAACACTAGAAGCTTCTTCTTCATTTTGCCTCCACCTAGGCCCCCAGTTCAAAGCCAGGAATATCTGGAATCTGCTGAACTCCACCTCCCTGGAGGGGACCCAGATGGGACTCAGGCAAAGTCAAAAAGTTTATACATGGTGAAATATATTCAAAGGTGTGTCTGCAGGTGCTTTGAGACTCATAGTGAAGATTTTTAATTTGTAAGAGAGATTCCAAATTTCCAGAATATAGAATCTTCACTCAGGCTAAGGTCATGATGATTCCTTTGAATATTCATCAAACATGCATATTTATCTCTTGGAAAATAAACATCCAGATGCAAAAGGCATGGTAACCCTTTTTCTTATACAAAATGCAAATCAATCTTTTTCGAGGTTATGGTGTGCACAGGTACTCGTCTGTTTGGTACCACATGGCATCCCTAGCAGCCAATGAGCGTACTTTCAAAGGATGGTAAAGTAGTTAGTACAGGGTGAGTGGGTTTCCATTTCAGTTTTTGGAACATAAAACGAAACAAGTCAAACTTAAAACCAACATGCCTCCTGGTGTAAAGTCCTAGCTCTCTGATGGGATGTGTTCCACTGTGTCCCTAACCCTTCTGGCTTCTAGGCACACCACATATGCTCTGCATTATTCAAAACTGACAGCCTGGAAAAGCTGGCAACACAGGAGAAGAAACAAGCAGTAGCTCATCACATCCATTTATTTCCTTTTCTGACCCTCTGGTCTCAGAGGACTTTCAGCTAACAAACAACCAAAGCAGAAGAGTATCCTGGCTCTATCTCCAAATAAGTAAATCAAAGCTCAATACAGATGTAAATAACCCATACGCTCTCGATGCTGAACATCTATTTTTTTTAATTATTTTATTTATTTAGTTATTTAAATCACATCGTAATTTACTTATTTACACAGAGGTTATAAACACAAAAAGGCAGGATGTAGGGAAGGGAATGGCACCGGAGCATAGGTGTTCGGCGGGAGTACAGTTTAGATTCAGTCTGCCAGCTTTGGAATTTGAGAGGTTTAAGAGGTTTAAGGATAAATTTTATTTGTTTAGTGTGGACTGTTGGTTTATTTAAGTGATTTCGTTCTTGAGTTAACATAACTAGTTACCCCATTACAGCCTGTCTGGATTCTTGTTTTAGTTTGGGGTTTGGGGTTTTGGTTTTTATGCAGTAAAAGTGCTAGTTAGTATCAAGTTAAAGCTCTCCTTTCCCAGTGTTGGGAGTTCTCCAGTCTTTGCCATAAGGCATCTTCAATCTCAATTTCACTGAGCGCTGGCATCTCCTGGATAGATCAACAATGGAATATAAAAGTACCAATTACTGGCCTTTGTATGGATAGTGAATTCTCCAACAACGCAGCCCATGGATGAAGTCCTTGGGATCACTGCAGCTGAGTGGCAGGAGATGCACAGAGCCAAAAATGAGAACACAGGCTGTATTTCCTGTGTGTGTGATACTGTGATAAAAACAAAGACAAATCAAGAACCATGAGGGAGTAGCACCAAGTCCCTAGGCAAAGAGCAATGAGAAAAAGAGGAGATCTCTCATCTACCAAGCCAGGCATCATCCTAAGCCCCTCAATAGATGAATGTCTGTTGTTCTAATACCATAGTCATAGGGAAGACAAACCTTTTTTTTAAATTTATTTAATTATTTAAATAAAATCATAATTTACTTATTCACATAGGGTTATAAACACAAAAAGGCAGGATGTGGGGAAGGGGATGACACCAGAGTACAGGTGTTCAGGGGGAGTACAGATACCTTTCAGAACAGGGTATCCACTGGGTGAAGGTTCAGGGGACAGGTCATCATGACTCTGCCTATGATTCATTTGTCCTTATCTAAGTTGGTACTGTCACGCGAGGCTATTTACAAGGTCTATGGCTACTCAGGCAGGTAAGTTTCCACAGAAGCTGCTGTTTACAATAGCTTATAGCCATCTGTTTCAGTGTTTTTCCACAAGACCCAAGACTTTGTGTTAGCATGTATGTATGTCAGGCCTATTGCTGATTTTAGGCCTATGGCTGATTTTATGCCTTCAGTGTATAAGCAGGGCTGCCCCTGACATCTCCTCCCTTCTCTAAGTATAGAAGGGCCTTGGCGATTCTAATCTTGCGAAGGTGGGGTTAGAGGCTGACCTCCAATAAGATAAACCTTTCCTGTCAACAATATGAGCCCAAATTTAGTTCATGGATGAGGTTCTTTCCTGTTTGGGGGATGGGATGGCTTGTCAAGGAATCCCATTGAGTGAAAACTCTTCAGTCTGTTCTCTGGTCCTGGCTCAGTCACTTATGCAAGCTCCTTCCTCAGTGTTTGCAGTTTGTCAGGTGACTTTCAGTAAAGGGAATGAAGAACTTAACCTGATACCTGCATAAAGTAATTGCAGGTGATTTAAATGTTAGATTTTTGTTGTCGATAATGTATTCTGTAGACTGGAGGGTGTTGCCTTTGGTGTCCAATCTGCCTCCTTACTTCAGTAACTATTCCTCTACATCCTTCACCTGAGCAATTCTTAGTTCCATGAGACTCAGGATGATCAGTTTCCATGTTCACCATGCTCTATGCAATGGGGGACTTTGACTCACAGTGATCCAAGTGGAGACTTATCTAGAATCATTGATTGTCACTGATGTCTTTTTAGTTGAAGTCAAAAATTCTAAGAATGCCATCACAGAGCTCTCTAGAGTTCCCATATCACTGATTCATGCCTATAACCCAATTGGGAACTATTTGAAGCTGATTAATGAGCTGTTACTACAAAATCAAATATACTTGTGTCAAGTCTAATGTCTATCCAATACAGTAGTCAATATTGCCACATTTACTCTAGGCTTTAAGAAACCTGTAATTGGCAAACTCTGAGCCAACTATGTTATTCACTCATCCATTTATTCATTCAGTCTTCTACACATTTCTTGAATAGTTCCCTAGATATCGACTGTGTGCTGTGTCTTGGTGGGAATTCATAGCTTTTCCTCTGTTATAGGAAACTGAAAAGTGGGTCAGGCTCTAGAAGAAAATATAATTCTGATCCTATTCAGATTTTTTAAAGTATTATATTTTAAAGGTGGGCTAAGGCTTTCTCAGATAAGACCTTATACTTGAAGATCATATAGAAATTAGATACATACCTATCCTACATTTCATCTTTGAAAAATCTGAGTCCTAAGCAAGCATGGTGCCACATGCCTACAATCCCAACCCCAGGATAGGGAAATAGAAATAGTTCAAGGTCATCATTGGGTACATAGCCATTTCAAGATCAATTTGAGCTACACACAAGACCCCATGAAAGTAATAATAGTAATAGTCCAGGAAAAATTTGTATTTTTTTTTTAGATATAGAAAAATACAGAGATGTACAAATAAGAAAATTAAAACCACCCATGAGCCAACTGCTAGAAGTACACACTGTTAAAGTGTTGGGACACTTTATTTTGTAAGCAAGTACATAGTTCTGCATGCTGGAATTATCTCTGCCAATCAAGCAGTCTGTCTGTTCTCCTTCTTCTGCCACAACTAAATTAGAAGCCTGACTGGAATGTAACAAAGATGCTTCCACTGGAAATCCGAGCAACACTTTGCCGTGCCTTCTCATTAAGCACACAGGTTCTGCCTAACTGACAATTGTCAGTGGTCAATTGGTTCTGTTCAGCAGGAGATAATTGGAAAAGCTGCTTCAGCTGCTGCATGAGGAGCAGAAGATGACACATGTGAAATTGCCCATCCCAGCAGAGCACAGAGGAGGCACCAGAATCCTACAACAGGGAAGCCGTGAGGCTCAGTGGGAGCTTCAGCCTCTTGTCCCAGTATGCAGAGGAAGTCAATCATCTATCTATTAATGTGCTCAGGAATCAGTCCCTCAGAGACCGGCTTATTGTTGCTCTCATAAAGACATGCATTCCTGTTTAGGTCAATCTAGAATCACCACCAACAAGCATGACTTGCTGGCTGAGGACTGGGTAAATGAACCTCGGTGGGGCGTGGGCTGCCTCTCTTGACTTCCAGCATCCTTATCCTCCTATGGTCTATCCCTGTAAGCAGCCAGTCATGATTGCAAATGGTTAAACAAGCTCGTTGGGTAGACCCCAGGCTTAGGTCCCTGAAGCTACTGCTGCTAAGGAAACCCTATTTTGTAAAGATGAAAGAGTTAATACAAGAAAGCTTTTCTAACAGAACCTGGTCCCCAAGAAAGTGTTTAGTCATTGTTATTCTGTTCTCCAGAGCTGTGAGCATGAGTGGTAAATGATCACATGTCACAAAAAAAAAAAAAAAAAAAAAAAAAAAACCTTTTTAAATAAGGTATATGTTGCTCAAATTGACCTTTTACAATTCTCCTGCCTTAGCATCCTCAGTAGCTGGGGCTGGAGGTATATTCCACCATGACTAGCTTAATGGTTTCAAACATCAAACAATAACCAAAAACATATAGAGTTTCCCCAGTAGGTCTTACAATCTTATTTACATTATTTGTTTTCGTAAAGTAATTATGGATATGTTTCTTTCTGAATGATTCCTAATTCTAATTGATAACATAGTGATTTCTAGCCTTGAATCTGTATCTTCATCCTTATCTTGCATGGTAACGGGAAGACACCTGCCCCTAAATCCCGTGATGTGTGAGGATGTGGAGCTTTATTTCATATGATACTGCTCCCTCTTGTGCATATGAAGAGCAACTTTAAAGACACTGGAAAGTGATCCAGGGAGGCAGAGCTGGGAAGGCTTTTGGCAGACTTATAAGGAACAAGAGCAATGGGTAAGAACTCATTATTTGTTGCTATTCACTCAGCCTGTGAGATCCCAGTGTGTAACGGTGCTCACTGTGCAAGCCTGGTGACCTGAGTTTTATTCTGGAACCACATAAAGGATGGAAGGTGAGAACCAGCTACATGAAGTTGTTTTCTGACCTCCAAACATCAGCCATGATACATGTGCTCACCCATACATATCACTCACACATGGTAATGATACATTTTTAAATAAAAATAACCAGTCAATTGAATCAGGGCAACAGATGGCACAGATGTTGAGATTAACAGAAAGATACTCGGAAACAACTGTAACAATTAAGTGAAGTAATCATTAAAGAATTCACAGGAAAAAAAACAGTTAACAGAATAGAGAAGCAGATGGAGAATGTCAGGAAATGTATATACAATTTATCTAAGAAATTAAGAGAAAGGAGATCAGAAAGAAATAGAAATACTAGATCTAAAAATAGAATATTTAAAATAAACTGATTGTTTTGCAGTGAAAGGCTGTTAATCATGAAAAAACAGAATTAGGACATTTGAAAACAACTAAATAAATAGAATTCACACAAACTGAAATAGAAGAGGTATTTTAAAAGAAACAAAATCTGAAATACCTATGAAATAATATCAAACATGCAACATTGTAAAAGTAACTTTTATTCAACAGATGTAACTGTTGTCTCAGAGGCTTACTCTTGAATAAGCTCACCCTTTCTAGTTCTTAAACTCTGGCTGCCTGGTTCAACTCAGCTATTGTAGCTCAAAATTCCTCCCCAAGCTGACTGATTCAATCTGGATTCTCTTTGATTCACTGAAATTTCTCTGATTAGGCCTTAAACTAATGTTGGCCATTTATTCTAATCTTCTGGCTCCTTCTTATTCTCTGGCTTCAACTGCCTCTGTTGACCTGCACTTAACTGCAGAAACTCTGGAAGGAACTCAGCTCCACTGCACTGCAGTTACTACACTGACTACCCACTGACCGACCCTCCCCACACTGCTCTTAAATAGCTTCTCTGCTCTTCTGTTCTATGAGAGTTGGTACAGATACTCAAAAGCAGCAAGAAGCTCACTGTTCTGGTTTGCTTTCTGTTGCTGTGATAAACACCATGAGCAGAAGCAACTTGGGGAAGAAAGGGTTTACTTAGTTTATACTCATGATCACAGTTGATCATGAAGAGGAGTCAAGGCAAGAACTCAAGCAGGTGCTGTGGAAGAGTGATGCTTACTGGCTTTCTCAGCCACTTTATACAGAGCAGGGCCATCTGCCCAGCAGTGGCACCACCCACGGTTAGATGGGATCTCTCTCCCACATCAATCATCAGCCAAAGAAATACCCCACAGATCTGCCTTCCAGACTTTTAAAAAAGTCTTTTGCCCTAAAGAGACAACAGTAGTAATGAGAGCTCTTGTCTCATCTAAACTAGGATCTAGAAGACAATGAAACAGCATCTTTAAAATAGAATAAAAAAAAAAGTCCATCAAGCACACTAGGTCTAGAAGAAAAACTCTTAAGTGATGACGTTATTTGATAAGATAAAAGTGGATGAAGTATACTGTGATCAGGAGAAATGATGAGGAGGTCCTTAATGCTGCCAGATGCCAACTGGAGCTACTTACAAGAGAAGAGCAATGGAAACAGCCAGTCCCCAGAGGGTGGCTTTCCTAAAGCAAACATGACGATATTGTCATGTGGTTCCCTGTGTATCCAGGGGTAGAAAGTATGCAATTGGACAACAGATGAGGTGTTATACTGTTTTATACTGTAGCACTGAATTATACTGTTATCAGGTTCTTATAGAACCTGAAAATTGTAATATAATGTAAATCAGTGTGTGATTGTCAGCATGCAGGGTGAGTCAGCTTCCTGTTGCTGCGACAAAATATCAGACAGAAACAGGTTAAGAGGAAAACAGGGCTGGAGAGATTGTTCAGCGGTTAAGACCACTGACTTCTCTTCCAAAGGTCCTGAGTTCAATTCTCCACAACCACATGGTGACTCACAACCATCTGTAACAGGATCCGATGCCCTCATCTGGTGTCTGAAGACAGCTATAGTACTCATATACATAAAATAAATAGCTTTTTTTAAACAAGAAGAGGAAAATACATTTTGCCTCATGGTTTCTGAGGTTTCAACCCATGGTTGGCTGGCTCCACATCACAGTTCAGTTTCTGAACTGTGATGAAGCAGACCACCATAGCAAAAGGGTATAGTTGAAGGAAAACTCGATCCCTAATTGTCAGGAAAACAGAGAGAGGAAGGGATTGGGGACAAGATATCAAGATATGTCCTCCCAATACATATATACCTCCAATGTTATATCCTCCATGTAAACCCTTAATTAAGGCCCCTACCTTAAGTTATGTTAGCCATGAACTCATCAACTCATCTACTGGTGATAATAAGGTACAGAGACAATGACAGCTTACACTTTCTGCATTTACACTTTCTCCATTTAAAATTTTAAACATAAATAAATAAAGCAGCTACCCAACATAAACAGAGAGATTGCCCAGTGGTTAGTGTCCACACTATTGTTCCAGAGGACCCAGATTTGTTCCCAGCAACCCCTCAACTGCTTTGAACTGGCTCCAGGGGATCTGATATCCTCTTCTGGCCTCTCAGACACCTACCCTCAAATGCATAAGCACATATGCAATATTAAATAAATCTAGAAATGAGTTGGAGAACCATGGGGTGTAAAAGATGCTTCAGTTACTCAATTTTTCTCTTTAAATAGCAAGTAATAAAAGAGTTGTCATAATAGCTTAGACAGGTAATTAGTTATCTTATGAATGAACTAGAGTGCCATCTATAGATTTAGAATTTCATTTTGTAAGTTGCAATAAGTTATTTCCCACATACTAAGGGCCTGGTGTGACCAAACGGTATTCTTGGGAATAAAATATAGTTGATGTCTAGAGGTAAGAGAGATTATAATTAGGAGTCATAAGAACATATTCACCTGGAAGATCGTGCATGCCAGAGGATAAACCAGAGTAATTGTTAGTATACTCTAGAAGAACAAAACTGATAGAATAAATACATATTTTAACAGTGATTTATTGTTCATTAAGTTGCTTCTACAGTAAGTACAGATGTCCAACAGTGTCATCTGTATGCTAAAATGACTGAAAACAAGGAGGTAGTTGGTCAGTATACAGAATTGCACTTCTGAGCAGTTCTACCCTGCTTCTGAAGGCCTGGAAGACTCCTAGAGGGCTGCTGGTCTCAGATCACATTGAAAGGCTTTGATGGCAGAGGCAGCAGCAACCTTGTTAGTGCAGATGCACTCATCAGCAAGGAGCAAGAACAGGTGAGCAAAAGTAGTATTGGTCTTCTCTTAGACTTCTGTCTATGTGGGCTGCCTCCAGAAAGGTCCCCCCACTCTCAGGGAGTATCTTTCCCCTCAGTTAATCCTTTCAAGAAATACCACTCCAGAAGGAATGTCCTAGAGACATGTCTCTCACCTGATTCCAGATGACCATCAAACTCATACTTAACTACCCCAAGTGACTCTGGGGCAGAAGTCAGAGCCAGCTCTAGAGTGATTTGCTGGAGGACCCTCATACTACAGAATGTCACACACTGAATGCCCTCAGAGGCTCAGCTGCAGCAGGCACTGAATGGACTGTAAAAAGGAGGGGCATGTGGTATTCAAAGAGCTTTCCGCCCAGTGAAAGTCGGAACACATGAATCACCAAAACACATCTTTAATAAAAGGGACGCTACAGAGACTTGCCATCTCATGGGTACTGCCTGGCCCATGGCAGCAAACTGGACAGACTTGGATCCAAATACAAGAGGAAGACCAGCTTTGCAATCGCAATATAGAATCAGACAGCAAGTATACCAATATATAAAGCTAGATACACCATTTCACCACCGGAGAAATCCAACTTTGGGTAACACTGTGCCCTTATCTTTAGAGTAAAAGTAGAAATGTTTACAAAGTAGACAGTTCTCACAGACACACACAAGGAAGCAGCCCAGAGAGATCCAGCACATCCTGTTACCAGGCAGAAGAGGCTTCAGTTCAAAGGCAAGGCAGCCAGTGATCATAGGGTAAGACTCAGAGAAAGACTCTCATCTCACAGTCTGCTCAATGTGTTTGTTTGTTTGTTTGTTTTAGTATATTAATGGCAGAAAAACCATTGGTTTCATTAAGACATTTGCTCACATGTATATTCTTAGATAATATTCACTCCCCCCATCACTTGGTCTTATTACCACCCTTTCTCTTCCCGATGGATCGCCCTTTGTACTTTCATTTTCTCTTTATATCTCAACCCAGACTTTATATGTGAAAATGTGACATTCACCTTCTTATGTCTGGCTTGTTTCACCTAATACAATCATCTCCAGTTCCATCCATTTCTTCTAAATGATATAATTTTATTCTTCTTTATGGTTGAGCAAAACTAAGTTGTATATATACACTGCATTTTTCTTTTTTCCAAGTATCTGGGGCTGGTTCTATACTTTGTATCACAGATAGTGCTACAACAGACATGAATGCTGACTTACACCCCTGTGTACATGCCCAGGAGCAGTACAGCTGGATGTGGAGCATTGTATACATTTCTATTTTTATTTTTAATGGACTTTCTCAGGGACTTTCATGCTAATTTATAATCTCATTATCGGTGCTTCGACGGTTCTTTCCTACCATCCCAACCCTACCACCTATGTCCTTGCCAGAAATATTTTCTTTGTGATAATGGCAATTCTGACCGATTTACATTTCTTTGATGGTTAAAATATTTAACATTTTTCATTTATTAGACATAGTACATTCAATTTTGAAATATATTTTGGGTTGTCTGTGTCAGATCTACATCTCCTTCAACTCCACATAAGATTGGGCTATCAGTAAGCTTGTAGGGTATTTTCTTAATTAGTGCTTGATGGGTGAGGGCCCAACCCATTGTAGGTGGTGTCATCCCTAGGCTGGTGGTCCTGGGTTTTATATAAAAGCAGCCTGAGCAAGCCATGAAGAACAGGCCAGTAAGCAATATTCCTCCATGGCCTCTGTGTCAGCTCCTGCCTCAAGGATCCTGTCTGCTTTGAATTCCTGCCCAATCTTATGGAGGCATGCTCTCAACTGAGACTCTCTCTCCTCTGATGACTCTAGCTTATATCAAGTTGACATAAAACTAACCAGTGCAATCCCTAAAATAAAGAAAGAAGAGAGACATCAGGCAGATTAAAAACAGTAAAAGATACTTGAAATGAATGACAGAAATAAAATTAAAACTCAGTGGTTTGGGTCTCATTAATACAACACATTTGAGTATGAAAGTATTTATAACATCCTACAGGCTCTTTGCAGGATGTGTGGAAGGAGAGCATGAGATGCGAAGCTCTCCATTTCATGAGTTGAGCATCTGAACTGACACAGTAATGAGAGTGAGGCTTGAAATGAAAAGCATAGGATCCATCTGCCCATCTCTTCTGATTCCAGCACTGAAGGGTGAGCTTGGCTTTCTGTTTTGAATACCTCTGGGAAAACTTTCCCTGCTGGTGTGATAGCATAGAAATGTGAGATTCTACACTTAGGATTCTGTGATTAGTGAGACACTAAACTAGGAAGAAAATGTGGAATTTAGAAACACGAACAAAGCCCCATGAATATAAATAAGTATTTAACTGAACATGGAAGCTCTGTTCTCCATGATACTGAACAACCTCTTGGTAGAAAATAAACATGTCAACTTTGACAGACAGCTACCTTACTAATTTTTTTTTAATTTTAAGAACTGATATTACTGACCCTTCCTGTCTGTGCCTGCGCCTGGAGCAGCCCTAAGGCTTCAGCTCTGCACCCAACCCTCCAAAACCCATAGGAGGCTGGACTCCCAGGAGTTTGAACATGCCCAGGAGTGTAGAAAAGAAATACAAACAAACAAACAAACAAACAAACAAACAGATAATGGAACTGGCTATGGCAGTCAAACATTTGAGACTTTTTAGTAGCAATTTAGCATTACCTATATTACAGGGATTCCTTTTGTCAAGGACAAGAGACTGTGGAATGGGTCCATAGAACTTTAAAACAATATCTTCATAAAATAAAAGAAGGGGAGATATACTCCTGTAAATCACAAATTTATTTAAATAATGTTATCTTTATTTTTTATTTTACATTTTTTTTTTTTAAAAATTTGGATGCCAAGGAACTTTCTGCGGAGTGTCTATGCACTCTACAACTAGGCATACTTATGCATAGGTGAAAGGGAAGGATTCACTTACTGGCATAAGGCATGATCCTGATCAGGTATTAAATATAGGGAAGAGGACGTGTTTGGGTTTTTTCTGCACGATGCTGAAGGAGCATGGTGGCCACCAGAGCAATGTGTGAGACATGCTGATGCCAGGACAAAGAATGATGCTGACCTGTGAGCTTGCTGAGTTCCCTGACAATGGTGACTGGGAAGCTGTATTGGACATAAGTTCCTGACCAACCATTGCTTACCTATAACCCTGAGACAAGCTGCCTTGCCTCAAGTTCTTAGACCTTGTAGATCAGAGAATCAAAGAGAGAAGTTATAATTCCTCTTGTATTGTTATTAAGTGTGTCCAGTTATTCAGACTCAATCATGGACTGGTCTAGAAATCAATCCAATATTGGAAATAACAGTCTTCATTTGGAAGTCTGGTTCTGGACATTTTCAGAGACATATATGGAAATTACCTGCAGTTCTCTATGATGTTATGTTAGCAAGAGATAAAGTTAGGGCAGGATCTGGATTTCAAACAGGTGTTAGCACATGTGTTGAGGCTCTTTTAATGGTCAAGTTTAAAATACTTTTGTTTCTTCTACAGTATTTAATGCAAGTTGCATTATTAATTATACACCTTCTAATTGTGTTTGTGTTTGTGTTTTGAAATCTGGCATGTCAGTTATGGAGGTCTATCAACCAGCTTTTGTTTTAGTGCCCTGAGCATCACAAAACCTTGGTATTCTAAAAATGGCTTGCAAGAACTGGAAGAAATGAGTCAGGCTTTAGGCAGAAGTAAGAGGGTAGTGGGCCTGATTATTGCTGGTATAACAGCTTTAATTACATTAATTGCTAGCACCACTGCTTCTGCAATTGCTGTGACACAAGAAGTTAAGACAACTACTTTTGTTAATCATTTAACAAAAAATGTTACTAATGTGTTGAATATATGAGAGGATTTAGATAGGCATTTGGAAGAACAAATTGAAGCTCTTTATCCTATTCAAATTATTGGAAGGAGGTTCAGAATTTAAGAGTAAGGAGCCATCTTGAGTGTCATGTCAAATACCATTGGATTCATGTTAGTTCTAAACTTTACAGTGGTAGTCACTATAATTAGGAGGAAGTTTAATGACACTTGCAGTGTATTTGGCATAATTCTAACACCTCTTGGGATGTTTTAACAATACATAGGGAGCTTATGAATTTCAAGAATGCAGCTCTGTTGAGCTTTGATGTGGTAGATACTGCAGATAAAATTATCCATGGCCTGAGGTCAGTATTTCTATTTTGGTCAGGCTTCAAAAATGGCATGTATAGCATGATCATGCTAGCCCTTCTTGTCTTGGGAATACTTTTATTCCTGCCCATCATGTTAAAGCTTTTCTTTAACAACATCAACATGTTGGCAGCCAAAGTACATGGCTTGAACCTGAAAATGGACCCCCAGACAGAGTTATTAAATTAACAGACTGGTAAGCCAAGGACAGGTAAGATTCTGCACAGAGCCTTACCAACCTAAGACAGAAGAGCATTGCTTTGGATAATGCATATTCCATGATGGATAAGGAAGGCATTTTTGTCAGAATGACCTTAGACAGGCTCAGTCTTGTTAATGAAATAGAAAAGGAGCAGGGGTAGAAAACCTTTGGGGCTGCTTGGTGAGAATCTAACATGGGCCAAGAACAAGGAAATGAGCTTCTTGGCAGGAGTGTGACATTGGCCAAGGGCAAGGAGTAGGCTTCAGGAAGTAATCTGACATTAGGCTAGAACTAAGAAGTAACTTCAGGTAGGAATCTAAATCTTAGGCTAGAACAAAGAAGTAATCTCAGGCAGGAACCTAAATATTAGGCTAGAACAAAGAAGTAATTTCAGACAGAAATCTAAATTTTAGGCTAGAACTTCAGACATGGAAATGACCTTGGGCTAGGACAGGGAAGTAGGCTCAGATACTTTGGTCATTCTGATAAGCCCTTAGAAACAGTGATCAGGGGAGTGTTCATGTAATTGGGTTTAATGCCTTGCTTTTTCTTTGACTATTTGTGTTTATTGTCTTGCTTGTTCCTTGACTATTTGCATCTAGACCCTCAACCTAGAATGGACCTTAATACATGCATGTAATCAAAATGGTATAAAAGTTAAAGGTGGAGGGAGGATGGGATAGAGTTTTCTAGGGAGGGTAAATAGGGAAAGGGGATGACATCTGTATTATAATAAATAAATAAAAATATCCAATTAAAAAATTTAAAAATAAGTGCCGAATACAAAAGGTAAATAAGTATGCATAGGACCATATGTATGTGTTGTAGGCACATAGGCACATGAAGAGGATCTGAACTCACATGAAACTCTCGACAGTATCTGTTCTGGGTTGAAGGATAGTCCATGATCTTTAATGCTCTCTTTTTTGCATGTCTATTTCTTCTATAATTTGCATATATTGATGTTGTAATAGGAGAATGATCAAATACATTCCACTTTGGGAAAAAACATGGAGAAATAAAGGTCAGAGAGAAAACAAAGAACAGATATTTCCATTTTTAGTTAAATAATATTTTCTGGCTGAAGAGGTAGATAACCAAATATGGCTATTGTAAGCAGAGAAATAAGTAAGAAGAAAAATCTAGATTTCATAGAATAAAAGCAAGACTGGGTAACCTGATTGGAAACCATGAAGGGCCTTTGTAGGGGTTTTAAGATTCAAACTGCAGCATGGAGTGGGAAAAGAAAAGACATTGGTTACTCAACAGTGGAGAAAACTGGACACCTTCTGCCCAGGATTATTTCCTAACAGTAACCAGCTCTTCCTTACACACCCAAGAACACTCTTACTCCTCAAAAAGAAAGAATTAAGTGGTGATGTCATCCCAGTTCTTACTAAGGATCTCCAAGTGTTGAATACTTTTTTTCACACCTGAAACACATGACCTAACTATAAATACAACCACACATAATAGATCCTATAAATACGGGAGAGAAAGAAAAATAAAGTC
Organism: Mastomys natalensis; assembly: GCA_021653895.1. Classification (NCBI taxonomy): domain Eukaryota; kingdom Metazoa; phylum Chordata; class Mammalia; order Rodentia; family Muridae; genus Mastomys; species Mastomys natalensis. The sequence continues at coordinate 977,843 of JAJTUV010000708.1, forward strand.
CATTGAAATGATTATGTGTCTTGTCTAAAGTGTGTCTTATGTGTCTTGTCTAAAGATTATTGTCTAAAGTGACAATTGAATGAAATGGGAGCCATAGTATTCATTTTCATAAATAAGCATAAAGCTAGTGCTGGGTCTGGGATTTTGTTGTATTCCTTCCTTTTTTTTTTCCTTCCTTCCTTCCTTCCTTCCTTCCTCCCTTCCTTCCTTCCTTCCTTCCTTCCTTCCTTCCTTCCTTCCTTCCTTCCTTCCTTTCTTTTTACATTCCATGGTTCCTTTGGTGCAATCAGTGTAGGCTTGGTGGGGTTGTCCAAACTAATTGACCAAAGGGGCTGAGATTCCAATGTCCCTGACTGAAGAAGCCAAAGCCCGTTTCTCAATTCTATGCCCAGTCCTCCTTCTTCGTCCTACTAGCCCTAGGGCATGATGAACTAGAAACAGCCACATGAAAGTGTAGCACTCAACATGCTACACTGACTTCTGTAAGCAAGCCAGAAAATGTTCCTATCCTGGAGCTAAAGAACACCATCAAGCAAAAAAAAAAAAAATAATGGTACATGTTATCAGGAATGATTTCCTTTCATTGCTACAGCTGTGTGATGTGAACGCTTTGGTCCCAGAGAATGACAACAACAATTATCTCTATTGAAAAAAGAAATCTCTTTGGGTCAAACCACTTATATCATCATGCTGAACGTTATTGGGGGGGCACTAGTTTTTGTGATAATTCAGTGGAACATCCTGCCTCTGCCACTCCTTCATGTTCCCATCAGTACTGAAATCAGGCCGCTCTTTCAATTGTCTGGCCATCTTTCAAAATCCCCTTTCCCCCGTAAAACAGCTCTTTCTGGAAATCGTCCTTCCTTTATCAGCATGTGTCTGATGATCCTGGTGAAGAGCAGATTTTGAGACTAGTTTGGGCTTGAGCTTAGAATGTAAGTGAACGAGACACTCACAGCAGATTGATTTCTATTCCCTGTTGCTTGACGTTTATTTAAACAGACTCCTTTAGTCTAATGTTAAAAACTGTTTTCATCTGGCTCAATCGTGAAAGCCAGTGTTGACACCACAGTTGGTTGACCAGACAGGCAGATTTTTGGAACCTTGCAGCTGCTTAGGATTTGAACATAAAATATCTAGTAAACGAACACATTTTAAAAATCAGCCAGGTACATGGTTCTATTTCTCCGTACTATTAAAGTACAAAACCATCCCCGGTTATATGCCAGCATCGTGCTTTTCTAAAAACTGAGCAAAGCATGGCCAATCCTACAGTTGTTAGCTTTCACCTCTATATTGTCATCTCATGATATACCCCAAGCCAGGTTGGGATTTAACTCTAGATATTCCTCTCAGTAGCAGAAGTATAAAACAGATAGAAAATCTCTTCTTTTAAGATGAAATATCAAGAGTCTTCAAGAAAGAAAAGAACTATTTCATCTGTGATAGGTAAGCTGTTGTCTCTGGGAAACAGGCTTCAAATGGGCTTTTGGAGCTGCTCGGAAACCTGAGTCTTCCCATGAACTCTGTTCTACAACCCCAGAGCCTCCTCTCTTTTGATCAGTGCTTGCATTTCCATGGAGCTGAGACAGGGAGTGATAGAGTTACTCAGTTGTTCTTTGGTACAAACCCAGTTTAGCTGTTGTACCCTTAGAGCTGAGAGAAAATGAATTCTTCCATCAAGGCTACAGAACGTCTCTGAATCTCAGTTCACAGCTTAAACTGAGAAGTTAGAGATTCGGGGCTTATCGGTCCCTGTTTAAGTCATCAATGTTATCAGAAGTATGCACCTATCAATTTTTAATATCTTTCATTTTGTTTATATGGTGGTGACAACACTGTCAAGCCAGGCTACCTTCTCCTAAATGGAACTTTGATTACAGATGTCTGTGCATTTAATTTGATATCTTATCACTCTATGCAACTCAATTTCTAACCTAGAAAAAATGACAAGACACTCATTTCTATTTTGCCTCAAATTGAAAACCAGTCTCTGAGCCAACATGTTTCCTTGAAATATTACCTAAAACCTTACTTCCTTGTAGAAATCCATTAATAATACAGATAAGAGACAGTACAGCTGCAAACACCTGCTCTGCTTCTTTGCAGCCTCATAACAGGGGTGGTCCACCTCCTTGGATTTCTATGGAAAGTCACTTTAGAAGAAAAACATCATATGCATCAAACAAAACTAAGGTTTTTAGTACAGCATCTAAGAACTGTGAAACCCAACAGAATCTACTAGGTTGGATTTGGCAATGAGCTAATTAAAATACCTGGGCAAGCTAGTTTGGATAATAGCAGCAGCAGAGAGATCTGACAAGCTCACATCAGCCTGTTGAAAATACCCTTTCTGTTTTTAGCTATAGGGTCATCTTTCTCCATTCCCTCATTTTAGATTGTGGATAGTATTTATATCCATGTCAATGGGAAATGAAAGGTTGTCAGGAAGGGAGCTTTTTTTTGTCTTAATTGTCAACTGAACACAGCCTAGAGTCATCTGAATGAGAAACCCCAACTGACAAATCGCCCAGACTGTATTGATCTGTGGGCATGTTGGGCAGATTGCTAATTGATACAGGAGGGCCCACCCCACTGTTGGCAGTTCCATTTCTAGGCAGGTGGTCCTGGGTTCAATAGGAAAGCTAGGTAAGCATGAGTGAGTGAGTGAGTGAGTGAGTGAGTGAGTGAGTGAGTGAGTGAAAGATCGAGTGAGCGAGCGAGCCAGGGAGCGGGATAGTGGTGTTCTGCTCTAGTTTCTGCTTCTGGTTCCTGCCTTCGATTCTTGCCTCGACATCTCTGGGTGAAGGACTGTGCCTTGGAAGTATAAACCGAATAAACTCCTTCCTTCTCAAGTTGTCTTTGGTCAGAGTGTTTTCTCAGAACAACAGAAAGGAAACAGGTATTCCTGTTAAATCAACACATTCCCTCCTAGAGAGGGCAAAGAAGCTCAAAAGATACAGGATACTGAAGACTGGAGAAACTAGTGAAATTTACCTAGGTCAGAAAGCTACAAAAAGTGTTAAGTTCCTTCCACAATATCATGAAAACAGGAGTTTTTGCTACACTGCTTTGGCTCCTGGCAGATCATATGCATGCACCCGCCCAGCAGCTATCTTTGGATCCACAAATGAAACACACACATTAGCTTACTTTTAAAATGTATTGACTACGTCAAAAGCTGGACACTCCTAAGCTTCCCCTTGCTACCCCAAGCCCAATCAAGGAAGTGGCCACTTATCCAAAGTCTCATATGGCTGGTTGGCTTTATTTCCTACCGCTCCTGCATTACCCTGTTCCTCTCTGCATACTCCCCTGTACAACTCTAAGGGTCCTGCCCTGTGCCCAGCCATTGGATGTTGGCATCTTTATTGATTGATCAAAAAACAATTGGGGACAAGGACCTTTAGCATTTGGGCACACAGATTCCCAATTGAATCAAAGCATTAGAACCAATCTCCTACAGGGCAGAAGACTTTCTAAATGGCCCAGCTGCCTGTCACTTGTCAGGAAGCTCAGAGGCATTCACCTTTGAGGGTTGAGGCATCATCAGCTGAGGTGAGTTTTGCAGCAATGCAGTTGCCTTTGAATCACAGATGTTCCTGTAGGTAACCCCTCATTTGTAGTCCTATAACTAACCACAATAAACTCACTGGATCACCAAGCTAGACTTCTGTGGAACCATTTGGATATGACATCAGTACTCCAATTGAAGTGAGTCTTCATGCTCTCCTAGAAAGAGGTCATACAACAGGGACTCTGTCAAGAAGGAAAGTCTTTTTTTTTTTCCAAGATGCACTTTTATTTTATGTGTATGGATGTTGTACCTGCATGTGTGTCTGCCCACCACATGCATGCCTAGGCCCTGTGCAGACTAGAAATGGGCATTGGGTCCTCTGTAACTGGACTGAATTCCAGGCCGCCTAGAAAAGCAATGGTGGCTCTTAACCACTAAGCCATCTCTCCAGGCCCTCTTTTTCTATTTAAAAATTCCTCAGGTAGAGGCCTGTGATGTCAGTCTCCCCAGATAAGGTCAGGCAGAGAGGAGGAAGCCTTGTGGGAAAATAGTCAGCCATTTTGTGCCAAACTCAGGGAGCTATCTGGTCATGGTAGACTGCAATCTTAATAGCAGGGTTTCCCGACAATCTACTAGAGGAGGAAGCTTCTCTGATGATGGCTGATCAAGGCAAGAATCTATCTATGAGCACAGCAAAACGTCAGTAGGAGTCCTTTTATTGCTATGTTCCTTTAGGAGAAGAGTAGTCTTTGGTTATCCCCTGAGTCCATGGGCTATTTAGTCTCAGGTTCTTAGCCACATGAGCAGTGTTGGGGGTGGGCCTTAACTCATATCAGATATTGGTTGATTACTCTCACAAGCTTGTGTCATAATTGCACCAGTGCATCATGCAGATATATCACCATTGTAGATCAAAAGGTTTCTAACCAGGTTGGTGTTTGCCTTCCTGTTCCAGTAGTGTACAGAGTAACTTCCAGTACTATACATAGTAGCTCACAGGGTTGAAGAGACCAGGGCAACTTCGCTGTGTTCAGTGAGCATTGTCTTCAGCAACAGGGCCTTACTATCAGTTTGTGGAAAGCTGTCGATAGCCTTGGCAATACGTTGTGTTGTTTGGGGTCCCCACCACCACCAAAGTAGGGCCAATAACTGAACTAGATGTAACCCAATCTTGGTACTGGAAGCTTCATTTGGTGACAAGAAATATCTAGTTGGGTCTGTACCCTCCCTGTATTCCTTCCCTAATCTCTCCTGCCCTCCCCCTCCCTGTATAATCCTCCCTTTCTAGTCTCCCCAACCACCATCCACCCATAGCTATCTATTCTATTTCCCCTTCTTAGGGAGATCCATCCATCCTGCCTAGTCCTGACTCTCTGCCTAATCTCTGTGGTTAGATGGCTTATAACTTGTTTATCAATGACTTCATAACTAACATCCACATGAGAGTATATACCATATTTGTCTTTCTAGGTCTGAGTTACCTTACTCAAGATGATTGTTTTCTAATTCCATCCAGCTATCTGTGAACATCATGATTTCACTTTCTAATGGCTAATATTCCATTGAGTAAATGTACCACATTTTCATTATCCATTCATCCATTGACAGACATCAAGGTTGTTTCCAATTTCTGGGTCTCATAAATAGGGAAGCAATGAATATGGTTGAGCAAGTGTCTCCATAGTAAGGTGAAGCATCTTTGGAAACATGCCCGAGAGTGGTATAGCTGGATCTCCAGGTAGACCAGTACTCCCTGAAGAACCGCCACAGCTACACTGATTTCCACAGTGGCTCTTTGCACTCCCACCACAATGGACAAGTGTTCACTTTCCTTCACATCCTGGCCAGCATGAACTATCATTTGTTTTATTGATCATAGCCATTCTCAAAGTAGTCTTGATTTTCATCTCACTGATGATCAAGGATGCTGAACATTTTTTAAGGGTTTTCAGACATTTGAGTTTCCTTCTTTGAGAATTCCCTGTTTAGATCTATACCCCATTTTGTTTTTTTGTTTTTTTAAATTGTATTATTTGTTTTCTTGATATCCAGATTTTTTTAAGTTCTTTATAAATTTTGACTACTAGACCTCTTTCTGATGTGGAGGGGATACGAACCTTTTCCCATTCTGTAGGTGCTGCTTGGTTCAAATGATGGTGTCCCTTTTCCATACAGAAGCTTTTCAGTTTCATGAGGTCCCATTTATTAAGTGTTAATCTTAATGCCTGTGTTACTGATGTTCTGTTCAGAAAGCCTTTTCCCATGTCAGTGAGTTCAAGACTATTCCCTACTTTCTCTTCTATCAATTAGATTCAGTGTATCTGGCCTTATGTTGAGGTCTTTGGCCCATTCGGAGCTGAGGACTATATTCTACAGGATTCCTTCCCATCCTTCCATTCTTTCTGTCTCTTCTTCCATGTTTCCTAAGCCTTGGGGTATGGCTAGTATAGATACCCCATCTGTGGCTGGACACTCACAGCCATTTATACTGTCAGCACCTAGGACAGTGTGAGTCTCTCCATTTACTACTACCCACTGAATAAGAAGTTTCCACAACCATGGTTGAAATCAGCATAAATCTATGGATATAAACAGATATTTAGAAGGCAGTTTTGACAATATAGCCACTTAGCAAATCAACGTCAGTGGGTTCTCCCTTTAGGCTGTGGCTTCTTATAGCTGTGGGTTTTGTCCATATGTGTAGTGCCAGACATGCATTTCGTCCTCTGTACCAGGCCTCAAATATAATCCAAAGAGTAGTTGGTTATCCCATAAATAATTTTGCTTCTGTCTCTCCAGTGGGACCTATGCTCTTGAAACTCCAGTGAAAATATAATAAGAATGGATAGGAGACAGCTCCTAAGTGAATGTCTTTCAAATCTCAGGCCTATTCAGACAAAAAGCAGAACTATCACAAAGGGAGGAGTGGATGGGAGGGGGCGTAATCCAGGCACTGTGACAACTTATATAAGGAAAGGTTTCTCTTGATGTGTGATTCCAGTGGGATAAGGGACTATCATGGAGGGGAAGCATGGCAGCCAGCTACAGGTGCAGCAGAAGAAGCAGAAAGCTAAGAGCTCACATCTTGAACCACAAGCATGAAGCAGACAGAGGGAACTGGAAATGAGGTGACATACTTCTTACAGCAAGGACAACACCTCCAAAACTTCCATGCACAGCACCTCCAACTATAGACCAACTGCTCAGATGCCTGGGACCAGGGTGGGGGGACATTTCTCAGTCAAACCATCACAACTCACCTGTTTTCTCACTGTCTTTAAAACAGACCAAACCCACCATATGTCATTATGCATTGCTCAGGTTGCTTCTGTCTCCTTACGTGATATTACCTTTTATTATTGTGTATGGTTAACTTTTATGTAATCATGACTAGTATTGTTGGTCTGTACTTTGAATAATTTAAAATAAAATCTGGGTGAGGTAGATAGATGGCTTACTAGGTAAGGGACACCTCCTGGCAAACTTTACAGTCTGAGTTCAACCCCTGGAGCCCATACAGTGAAGGGAAAATAAAACCCAAACCCTTCAAGTTATTTTCTGACCTCTACCTAGCATGGTTTATCACAATCACACATACACACACAACACACACACACACACACACACACACAAAAATATTTAGAAGATTAACTATGAATACCACTGGCATACTTATGCAGGAAGTTTTATAAATAGGTGTGAGAGAGACAGAGAGAAAGACAGACAGATATGCTAAATAACATTTTACAACATAAAAAGAGAAAAGAGAACACTAGTTGCCCTCAGCATTTATTCATCTAAGAACATGTATGTATTTATTCAATTAATAATAAACACTATCAAGACCACAAAAAAATTAGATTTTTTTATTTCAACTTTCAAATGTTGGTGGTTAATTTATGTGCTGGTGTACCTCATTATTGTCTCAATTGTTTGGTCAAACACTAGCTGTTATGGAAGGCATATTATTAGATAGATGTCATTAGCACAATCATCTGACCTACATAAAATAGGTGATCCCCATGCAGGCAGATAGAGGGTATCAGAAGAAAGACAAATTTGAATACGAAGAAATTCTTCCTCCAGACTGCAACACCAGAACCTTGCCTGAGTCTCCAATCCCCTGGCTTTCCCTGCAGATTTCAACTCAAGCCAGCTACATCACTGAACTGCCAGCCACACAGCCTGCCTTACAGGTCTGGGGTTTGCCAGTTCCAGAAATCCATGAGCCAAATCCTTAAAACAAACCTCCATCTGCATAGTATATCCTATCAGTTCTGGGTTCTGCATCTACAGAGACAGATCCCTGAGTTTCCCAGCTATGGAAACAAACGAGGAAAGTTAAATAACGTCAGGCAGCAGAATGCTTCCAAAATAAACATTAAATGGTAGCTGTCAGTTGTATTACAGGCCTGCATGTTCAGAAGAAGAAGAGGACACTATGAGCTAGAGAACACAGTGATGTCTCATGTACAGGAGCTTTTTTACCATTTGAATTTGAAACTTTTAAGAATTGTACAACTAGGGGCTAGAGAGATGGCTCAGTGGTTAAGAGCACTGACTGCTCTTCCTGAGGTCCTGAGTTCAATTCCCAGCAACTACATGGTGGCTCACGACTATCTATAAAGGGATCTGATGTCCTTTTCTGTTACTCAGGCATACATGCAAATAGAGCACTCATATACATAAAACAAATAAAGCTTAAAAACAAAAAGAATTGTACAACTAACTTGATAACATTCCAGACTCAACTTTTTTTTTTTTAAATCACATTCTCCGTTTGGTTTGTTTCAGCTTTTAGTAAAGCATGTTTCTGTTGAGATGGGAAAGAAACCATGGCCTGCTTAAATTCAAACAAACTACTCTTGCAAGCCGATCAAAAACTATTTGGCAAAAAAAGCTCCTTGCTGAAGTGCCTTGAGACTACATTAGTTAGAACTGAAGCAGCCTGGATCTAAATCAGGACAGAGAACTGGATTTCCAAGTTACAGAAAAGGCCCTGTGATTTGCTTCATTAGAATGGCAGCCTGATTTTAACATGACATTTTTAAAAGGCTAACTTGTCTCATTTTCCATTTTCTATACCCATACTCTGTTCTACAAAAGACAAATTGAGGTTTGTAATTACTCAGTCATAATCAATCGGTGTAAGGAACAACCCAGACAAGGTTAATAATACAACAAAAATAAAACAAGATTAATAATACAGCAAGTAATGTCATGAAAGGATGGATGTGAGAAACACACGAGCAATGCCTAAAGCTTGGCAATTAAAAAAAGACAAAATGGCCTTACAGACACACCACCTGGGAAGGGAAAGAGGGCAAAAGGACACAGAAGATTTTCCACACTACATGTTCTCCTGGGGTTGCGACTGAAGCACCTGTGAGCCATTACCACACCCACCTCCCAGAAGGACCAAAATCCTGCTCGTCAGCACCATCAAATAATGGTGGGGATGTAGAACAGAGAGATCTCATTCTTTACTGGTGGAGACACAAATGGTACAGCCACTTTGGAAGATTATTCCCAGTTTCTCTAAAATGACACATTCTTGCCATTTAACTCATCCTTTCCACTCCTCAGTAGTTCCCCTAAATAAACTGAATATTTGTCTACACAAGAAAATGACTACATGGGACTGTTTGTAGCAGCATTACTCATAATTACTGAAACTTGGAAGTCACCAAGTTATCCTTTAGCTAATGAATGAATAAATATTCAAACTAAGAAACATTGTTTTACCCTAAAAAGACCGAGCTAGCAAGTGCACAAAGGAGGTGCGATCCTCCCATGTAAATACTGCTATCTGTGCACATGAATTCATGATCATTGGATCTACTGGAGACTGAGGAAACTAAGAGCAACTCAAAACAAAAGCCAGACGCAGCCTGAGCAGGTCCACAGGCCAGGGAAGAACATGTTTGGCCTGATCCAGTGGTTTCAGACCATGGAGATTCTGACTTTTTGGAAAAGGCAAAACAATAGGTCTCACAAGCAAGAACCAGGATGAGCGTGTGATTGCTGTGTATGAGTGCAGCCATCAGTGTCTGCAGGAGACCACGGCACGCTTTCCTGGGAAATGATCAGAACAACAGGGGAGAGGGATAGAAGATGATGAACAGATGGAATCTAATAGAGAAAGCTGATAAAAAAAAGAGTTGAGGCAGAGACTATACAGGTAACAACGAGAGTCAGCAAGACAGGGGAGGTGCCAGCCTTTGGAAGCATTTTAGTGTCACTAAGAGTTGAAGTCCTTTCTTTTGGAAGAAGCATGGAGTGGAATAGAAGAAGCCTGGTGGAAGCAAAGCTGGCTCTGTTGAGGCCCAGAGAAGGTTTGTGCTGGGAGGAAGGGAGCCTTTCATCTGCAGTGCCACACAGTACTGACAATAGCAATGGCAGAGGGACATCATTGGCCGTTCTAAACCCAGTGAAGGCATGGGCTCATGGAGAACTTCCAGAGAAGAATGGTGTACTTGAGAGCGTTATGTCAACTTGATGCAAGCTGAAGTCATCTGAAAGGAGGGAACCTCAATTAAGAAAAATGCCTCCATCAGATAAGCCAGTTGGGACTTTGTTAATTAGTGATTGACAGGGGAGGGCCCAGCCCACTGTGGGTAGAGCCATCTCTGGTCTGGTGGTCCTGGGTTTTATAAGATAGCAGGCTGAGCAAATCATGAGGAATAAACCACTAAGGAGCACCACCATCCCCCATGCCCACAATGGTCTCTGCTCAGCTCCTGCCTCCAAGTTCCTGCCCTGTTTGAGTTCCTGTCCTGAGTTCCTTTATTGATGAATTATGATATAGAAGCAAAAGCCAAATAAACCCCATCCTCCCCAAGTTGGTTTTGCTCGTGGTGTTTTATCACAGCATAGTAGCAAGTGGGGAGCTGAAGAATGGAATGTAGATCTTCCTGAGACCAATATCTCCATTGTCTATAGAGTGTCTTCAGTGTCTCTATTGGCTTACAGACAGTTCCCCTAGGCTCCGCCCAACAGTTACCTAGCAATAGCTGTGTTATCACCTACCAGCCCCTTACCTGCACAGTGAACCAGGTGTGACAGCAGCATATAAGAGGACTGCCAGCTACCCCAGTCTCTTTCCTTTCTTCTTCCACTCTCTTTCTCTCTCTGTTCCCACATGTTCCCGGCCAGTCTCTCTTCCTCTCTTTCTGCCTTCTTCTCTTCCAATCTCCTCCTCTTTCTGTCCTTTTCCCTAACCCCTTTCTTTCCCTCTACCCCTTTCCAGGTCTTCGCTCCCTTCCCCCTCAATTAATCTTCTTTATACTAGGTCTGTCACATGATATGCTTCCACAGGGGAACACGTCAGCATGGGCCTACAAGATACTCCTGCCCACCCCTTTATACCACCACGTTAGACCACCTCATTATACCACTGCATTATATTTCATAACAGTATCTACCTATGGGGATGTGTCATTACTAGCCTTGCTGTACTGTCAGAGAAGACACTTTTGTTCATGGAAAGCCAATCCTCTCATCTGGATTTGTTTGTCTCTGGTGACAGGCAAATCTTTGATGTTCAGTAACTCCCAGCAGATCACCATGTCACAGCCTGCTTCCAAGAACACTTCCTCAGAGTTGGTGAACATGTTTCCTATAGGATTTGATTATACCAGTGAAGCTAATGGTATAGTGCCACAGGCTCCCAGACCTTAAAACAGTTCAAGCCTGTCTCAGTTGACAGATGAGTATTCTTGATCTAGAAGCAACCACTCCTTCTGGGATGTGGGCTGGACCACACCTTCCCATCATGGATATAGTATAGTCAGTATCACAGGTCACACCCAGCCCTTACAAAGAATCAGTTTCACTCTACCCTCCTCCTTCAAGAGCAGCCCCCTGCAGCAGAACCTGGTCAAGAAAACCTGCCTTGGATCCATAGATGCCTCCTAGATCTTTAGACAGCCAATCCTCATTCCACCAGATGTTCAGAAGAAAGGGAAACAGAGGGCCAAAGGGTTTCTGACTACTGAGATTCCTGTTCTGCCTGGGGAGATGCCCAACCTAGCAGATATCCAAGGCTCAGTCTGTAGCTTGGAGCAGTCTGGGTCAGAGTCTGTCCTTTTGGAACAGGAGTTCGCACCAACCAAACACCTCCTCAAGTGTAATCTGAATGAATCTACAATTTTATCTTGCCAGTCAGCAATCTGGCTGGCCCAATTCTATCAATCTATACCACCAAAATAATGCTTAGAGCCCTCTATATGAATAGGGATCCACATAGACTCAGCAGTGCCCCAGATCTATCTCTTATCTTGACTCAGGAAAAATAGCGTCTGCTCTATGCACACCCCCATTTCAAGCATATCGCCTGTTGGAAGTGCTATGGCCCCGACACAAATGTGACTTGCTTTTGACTTTATTATCCTCTTTCTTTTCAGTGAATCAGGGTCTGAATCTGCCTCACTGATAACAACCAATCAGGACTCACCCTCTTCATATGGTTTGAGCCCCAGTGAGGTGATCACAAGTACCACCAGATACAAACACAGTAGCGGGTTATCGACAATACAGAGCACCCTCCCATTATTAACACCTATGTGTACTCTAATGCAAACATTATTCTAAAAGAACACAAGCAGGAAGTACTATTTCCCAGTGTGGAGAGTGCAGTGTTCCTCCAGGACTTTCTATACCATGACTGGCATAGTCTCTGATCCTCCTCCATCGGTCAAAATTTTCTCTAGTCTTAGCAATGACAATTTTGTGGATCTCAGCCTTGCCAAAAGATCTATCTCAACCTCAACTCTAAACTCAGTCTCTATGACTTTGGGAATATTTACTACTTCTGCCATCCTGGAATCCTGCTCTTGTTGCCTACCCTATATAGCATGACTCCATGGCTGGTCTGTATGTATATACTACAAATATATAGTTAGGAAGACTCGTAGATGCTTCAGACAAGATTCTCACTGGATTAGTAGACTATTTCTTTTCCCTCCCTTCCTACCATGCCACAGACATGAGATGAGGTGGGGGTCATGGTACCCTGGACAGCAACTATTACTCTGGAGTCATCACCAAGTTTGGCCAACCCCAGCAGAAACAAATGGAAACTTAACCTCGTGACACAGCAGGAATTGCTGATCGAAGCAGTGCCTCCTGATGCTGCCTGCATAACTTTGGTACTGACTCAGGTGACTGTGAACAAGGAAATGACAGACACACTTAGAGAAAAGCTGAGTTTGGGTGGACTATGAACTCTGATGGAGACACATTATTGTTCTGATGGAGCAATAGTAAAGAAATTTGTCATATTTATTGTCTGTATCAGGATCTTGGAAAAGGTATTCAATTAATCTCCAGAGAGAATTTTCTGTATCAGTCATCAGGAAAACCGATACCTTCAACATGCACTGACAACACTTTTATTCTGACCATGTCTTCCATTCCCATGTGTCTAAGGCAATGGGATCCTTGGCATGGCTAAGCTCATGCCAATAAAATGCATTTATTCACTCGGAACTTTACCGGTTTCCCACATCATGGCTATTATATGCTAGTCTCCCATATTATACTGGAACCCTCAGCCTCCAATATGGCCCTGCTCTGCTTCCTGTGATTCATACTTCCATTGTGAAACGCCCTGGAAATGCATGGGCCACCTGTTTTCAACAGCTCAATAGTTATGTGTCAGAGGTCCAGCCTCGACACAGGATCAGAGTTCTCAACTGGAAGCAGGGATATCTGAAAGGTGCATAATAAATATACACAGACTATTTTTGGGGTACAAGCTGACAGGCAATTTTTCCAGGCTTAAAGTTTCTCTTTCTTCTCTCTCACTCTGCTTTCTTTCTCTCTTGCTCATTCGCTCGCAGCTTGAGGCTGCACACACTCTGTATTCTCCTGCGCACTCTGCTTCTTTCCTGTGGGCTTTTCTTTTCTTGAACTCCTACACTCCTACACACTTCTGTGTGTTCCCCTCTCACTCTCACACACATTCTTCACACACATCTCACATACACTTCATGTACTCTCCTTTCTCTCACACGTACACACCTCACATTCTCTCTTCACTCACACCTCATATTCTCTCACACATACACACCTCACATTCCTCTCACTCCACCCACTCTCTTCACTCACACCTCACATTCTCTCTTCACTCACTCTTCACATATTCTCTTCACTCACTTTTCACATGCTTTTCTCATGCTCTTTGCATACACCTCACATGCTCTTTCATTCATCCTCTCACTCATTCACTCGCCTTTCTCTTGCCCCAGTCTTTTATTGATACTCCAAAAACAGATATAAAAAAAGACATTGTATAATCATTGACAAATCAAATTCAAAAAATAACCACATCCCACAAAGATTTAAGAATTACAATTATTTCCTCAAAGTTTCAAGCTTCCCTATTCCCAGGCCTATAGCCAAAATAATAATAATTGCAAACTTATCATTATTTAAACTTTAACTTTTAACTTATTATACTTAAGGATCAGAGCTCCTAGGTCAGCTACTTGCATTTTCCTGTGAAGCTTTAATGTTATTACATAGGCAAAGCTGCCAGGCAGTGGCCAGAAAGAATCAAGTTAACCCTTACCTCAGTAGTTCCACTAGTTTTCTACTTCTGTACATTGCACATAATGACTTTCCTAAGAGTCCCAGTGTTTTGACTTAGTTTTACTAGTATAAGATTTTATATATTCTATACTTCCTTATCTAGGGACCACTCTTAAATGTTGTACAAAACTTATTTCATAACTTCAGTAGATTTTTTTTTCTTTCTTGGGGTCCCAGTTTTTAGTATTCTGTCTAAACTCCACCTCCACAGCTATCTGGCAACAGCCAGGTATGCTCCTCCCCACAGTTACCTGGCAACAGCCAGGTAGGCCTACCCACTATAAAAGGGGGCTGCTTGCCCCCTCCTCTCTCTCTTGCTTCCTTGATCTCTCCCCTGCAGGTCCTCTCTGCCCCCTCCCCCTTCCCTCTTTCTCCATGTGGTCATGGCTGGTCTCTACCTCTCTACTCTTTCTCTCTCTCTCTCTCTCTCTCTCTCTCTCTCTCTCTCTCTCTCTCTCTCTCTCTCTCTCTCCTCTACTATTCTCCTGACTCCCTCCCCATGCCCTGAATAAACTCTATTCTATGCTATACCATCATGTGGCTGGTCCCTCAGCCGGAAGAGATGCCTCGGCATGGGCCCGCTGAGACATCCATCATTCCATCATTAGTTTCCAACTTTTCATTCATGCCCTTCCATCCTTTCATTGGCGCTGTGACTCACTTGGATGTCTGCAGGTTTACATCAAACCAACTACCAAAGGTTATCTTCGCTCACTAGCCTAGCCTAGAACTAATAAGCTTCCCTATCTCCCACTGGCCAGAGTAACCATCCATGTGATCCTAGGAAAGGATTTCTTGAGCTAGAAGCGAACCCTATCCTTCCCTGAACCCCGTTCTAGGACTGCTCCCCTTGGATGAGACATTTCCCCTCTCCTCTTGAGACAGTTTCTCATGGCTGAGTACCCCAGGCCAGGCCTGGACAGACTGTTCTCTCTGCCTCAGGAGCACCGGCTCCAAGTTCTAGTCCCCAGCTTGTCTCTTCCATGGGTCAGCCTTTCACGTGCTTCTCCCCCTCCCCCCTCATCATCTGCGGCCGCCTGAACCCACTTAGTCCCGTCAGTTTGCCTGGAAAGCAGCTGTCTGGGACCCTGCTTGCTCCCTTTGCCTCCTCCATCATCTGCGGCCGCTCAGTTGGTTTGCCTGAGAAGCAGCGGGTCCAGGACCTGACTTGCTCCCTTCCCCTCTGTGGTTCTTAGCTCTGCTCTGGGTACATCCGGCCAGGGACCCTCTCTGAGACTTGCTTCCCCATGTGCACAACCACCCTCGAAAAGGGCTTGGCTGCCTGTGCATGCAAGGGAGACTCTCCCTCTCTCCCTCACTGCCCAGAACTTGTGAAGTGAGTGCTAGCAGTACCTTCCGCCACAAAAACCACTAACATGAACGTTGCTGTGATACAGAACATGCTTGCTTTTCCTTGCTCACTGCAGCTGCCAGAGCACCTGGCAATGGCTTCCGGGAGCTAGTAGGAAGTCCCACCCTGTCACTGCTGCATAGACCTGACTTGCAGCACCTGTGTCTCACAGTTCCAACCCGCCAGCTGTACGGTATGCCACTGTTGCCACCTTTCTTATTCTGGTCCTAGCCAAATGTTTCTTTGTTAATACAAAGTGTCCTTTTCTCTACCTATACAACCTGCCAAAGTTACTTAAGACTCTTTCCTATCCTGCCTCAATAGATTTTTACTACTGCTATTGAATTCTATTCAGTTACAACCAATCCTCAAGGATTTCTTGAGCTAGAACTTAGCCGACCACAAAAGGACGGAACCAAGAATGCAGGTCATCTGGTTCTTAGGCTCTGGGCTCTGGGTTCCAAGGACTGGCTAGCCACATGATAGATGATTAAACAAGATTAAATTCTTGAAAAAATAAGTACACAGGGTGTTTCCCACATGATCAAATGAGTAATGGACTGGGAACCTTCCGTTGTTTTTATGATACTGTCCGCTGATGTTCTTATGATTCCCCCTCACCACCCCCCACCCCCCCGTTTGTGGGTTTTTCTTTAAATACCCTTCTCACTCTGGTCTCGAGGTCGACACTCCTCTTGTGAGTCTCGACCTCAGCCAGCTGACCCCAAAATAAAGCCTTTTGTGGTTTGCAGCAAGTCCGGTCTCTTGCAAGTTTCTGGGTGATCACAAACTCCCACGGCTTGAGCAAGGATCTCCCCTCACAGGGGTCTTTCAGTTTCAAAGGATGAGTCTATGATATTCTGATGGGTATATGCTACTCCAACAAGACCACACCTCCAAATAGTGCCATTCCCTGGGCCAAACATATTCAAACCACCACACTCCCTAAACAGTTTACCAGCTTAGAAGCACACATTAGAATATTATGAGCAGATACAGGCCATTCTCATTCAAACCACACAGCTGGTCATGAGATACTTAGTCTTGTCAGTTACTGTAGGTCCTTGTGCTCAAAGATAAGCACTGGTTGAATTGAATGTGGACTATACTAGGACCTCTCTGAAGAGGCCATCAGGACTAATGCCCCTAAGGGCTATGATGAAGGTCTCTCCTCTCCTTTTCTACAAATGGCAGTCTAAGCTACCACATGCACAAGCCCTTCAAACTGAGTGGGACAGTGCTACTCTACAGCTTTGGTCCCTTTTAGTGAATTGGCCCTTTATGCCAGTTGTCTAGGAAAAGCCCAGCTTACCTGTCCAGTTACTTTTTCTCCCTGCTCTGGACTGCTCTAGATGCTTCCAGATATTTTCTCTTATTCACAGTAAGAAATACCATCCCACCCCTCCCCACTCCCATGTGATATGCTTTGTAATGTGGTGGCATGATGCGATGGGAGGGGTTGTCTCAGCTGGCCCATGTCCAGGCATCCCCGAAACATCCTCCCCCAAGTACCAGCCATATGAAGGGTCTTGTATAAAATGAAGTTTATTTGGGGTATGGGAAGGGGGTGTGGAAAAGGAAAGGGACAGAGAGGGACAGAAAGAGAGAAAAGAGAGAAAGGAATAGCAAACCAGGCTTGTACCTGGCTGTTGCTAGGTAACTGTTAGGGGAGCCTAGAAGAAACGTTAACACAGTGGATTGGCCATTTTGGAAGCGTTCTTTACTGTCTCCTCGCATATACAGATAAGTAGATACAGAGACAGAGGTTTGCTTGAAGGAACTGGCTCATGTGATTATAAAAAATGGAATGTCTATTATTGGTTAAATGTGCCTTTGGATGTCAAATACCTTCCTCCAAGGCTGCAGCAGGTTCGCTTGTACTATGAATCACAGTACCCTGAGTTCTGATGCAAATTCCACTGTTACACATTTCCCTTTACACCAGAATATCCCTTCAAGAACCTCTGGGTTTTAGAAGTAAAGCTATTTGTGCAGGGTGGGAGTTTCCTTGGGGAAAAATGACCATTTGATTTATCACCTACATAAGACATTAGAGCCAAAGGACTCTTACTTAACAATATGAGAGTGTTGCAAAGGAAAATGACAGAAAGGTGACAGTGGTCAATCTGAATGGGAAAACAGACACATAAATTCTCTTCAAGGTTAAGGTTTATTATAATGAAAGAGCCTCAAGGCCATGATGGGCCTCAAGGTAAATGCAGATTGTTGGCAGAAACTTCACAATATCTGAAGAGTCATCTGACCACCCACTGGGCCTCAGGAAGAGAGGCTTCTGGGGAAAGCCTGAGGAGCTTCATCATTGTTTGCATTATAGTGAGAGGAGACAGAGTGTGAATTTGGGTAGGTGGAGAGTCATGGAGGGTCTAGGAGGAGTTGGGGGGAAAGGGAAACTGTAATCACAATGTATTATATGAAAGAAAATTCTACTTTCAATTTTTAAAAAGAATGAAAGAAAGGGAGACAGAGAGACAGAGGACACCACCACAGGTGCAGAATGGCGTCTTCAGGGAGCAACCTCCATCCACAGGCCAATCAGCAAGCCTTTTTCCCACCCAGAACAAAGGAAAAGTGGAACTTTCTGTAACCTTTTATGGCTTGCCTGGAGGTTTCACATCAGTTTAACTCAATGTGATGTAAATGATGGGGGGAGGGATCCTGGAGCCACCAGATGCTATAGAGTTACCAAAGATGGCTGCTACTGCTGCTTCTTTCCCCCCTTCCTCCTCTTTCTCCTCCTCTTCCTCCTCCTCCCTTCCTCCTCCTCCTTTATTTTATGCTATGTGTATGTGTGTATATTTGCACACTGTGTGCTACTGGCCTCAGGAGCCAGAAGCATAGCGTGGATCCTGGAGTTGCAGGTAGCTGACTGTAAGTCCTCCAGTGTGGGTTCTAGGAATTGAACTTGGGTCCTCGCAAGAGCAACACATGTTTCTAACCAGCAAGCTGTCTATCTCTCCAGCTCTACAGGCTACTTCTTAAATCTCTGTCCCAGGGAGGTATGCTACAAGGAATTATGACCTGATCCCAGGCTGTGGGATTCAGGTCCTATTCTAACATTAACTGATCCACCGCCTTCAATAGGGGCTTAGTATGTACGATCATCCTAGGACTTCAGAACCAGTCCTAGAACTGAAGTGCTAAGGGTTGGTTGATATTGAGCTGGACCTTCAAGGACAATATAGGTCTCTGGTGCCAACCTGGCCCCTGAATGCAAACTCAATAGAACTCAGACTATAGGCAGCTGAAGGAGGGAACCAATGGCTTCTCCCTGAAGTGGACTTGAGCAAAAAGGTACAAGTTTATCTGGTCTCCTACTATTACATCTGCTTAAGACTTGATCATAAAAGTATAATTATTCCCTAACCCTTTGGGGAGATCTGGGTGCTCTAAACTTCCCGACTGTGAGGTACCTTTGAGATGATAATGTTAAAAGCCTGACTATTCTCTCAAATATGTAAAGGAGTCTATATTTATTTTACTCTTTTAGTACATCTACAAGAAAAGAACACCAAAGAAGATGTAGACCAGAAGGTTAGAGAAAGGGCCGTCACCATCTAAATGTTTGGTATTCAGGAAGGAGATATTTCTAAATTCTGCCATGGAATCTTTCTCACTGTGCAGCTGAATATGGAAAATACCATTTAGAATGACAAGTTTCCAAATGTTCAGATATCTTTCTACTCATAAGTTTTACACATTCGTCAGCCTTTGATGTATCACTCAATCCTCCCACCTTGTCTTTGCCATGCCTGTCCACCAGAGTTCAGCTCTCTTCACACCCTATGTGTTGTGGTGTCTGAGGAAAAGCTCCTCACCAGAATCACAAAGCTGTATTTTCTCACAGAGAATATCAAGAACACAAGGCCCTGACCACTCTCTGTGACACCATTTTCCAGGGCTACTTCTGCAACCTTGCCAGACAAAGGACTCACTGTTGTTTAAAAAAAGAAAAAGACAGTGCAGGGTTCCATGAGTAGAAGTTTATTTAGGGCAGAGGATAGAGCAGAGAAAGGTGGAGGTGGTGGCCAGCCATGACCACGCGGAGGGGGGGAGGGGAGAGAGAGACAGGGGAACCTGCAGGCAAGCGGGTCAAGGGGCAAGAGAGTAAGAGAGAGAGGAAGGGCCAGACAGCCCCTCTTATAATAGTGGGCAGGGCTACCTGGCAGTTCCCAGGTAGCTTTGGGGAGAAGCATACCTAGCTGTTGCTAGGTAACTGTGGAGGTGGAGTTTAACAGAATGCTAACATACCTCCCTTCTTCTTATTATAAAAAGAAAGAAAAAAAGGGAAGAAAGAGGTGACGGCGCAGTAGGAATAGGGTCGTCATGACATCTGGCTACTTCCTGCTGGCACTGGGGGCGACGTGTCTTTAGGGGGAACCTGGGGTGATGTTTGTCTGGTCCTGCTGTCCAGGGTCTGTGGAACCATCCAGATAGGCCAGAAGGAACAGGTCCAGTAGAAGCAGCTGTGTGTGTGGCAGGAGATGGAGCATCTGAAGGTTGCTTCTCTGGAGATGTCTTGGATGTACCTGGACTTGACAAGATGTAGGCAATAAGATTAAGCACACTTGGGAAAAGAAAATTTTTTTAAGATGTATATTTGACACCCAGAGGGATCCCACCCTTTGTGATAGTAAGTGGGAACTTTAGGCAGGTGTACTTATCTGGATGGCATCTATTTGGTCCGTGAGAGGTAGATCTCAGTGGGTTTCCTGTAGCTTATAAGTTTACAAAAGAGATAACAGCATTGAGTTAACAACATGAGCAGTCTTTAAGATGAACCTTTGCTGGATCGTATAGTGGAATGTTTAATAAAATAGTTAGGCAAGTTCGTAGGAACTCAGGTAATTTAGGACAGTGAGATAGCAAGCAGAGGAAATATAAAGCGTTTAATTGGTGGCAACTGAGATTAGATAATGAGGTAACAGATTACATCTGTGAAAGCTTAGCTGTCAATGTAGTCAGAAGTCTGAAAAAGACTAAATAATAATTTACCAGTTATATTATTTTAAAAAATGACAGAGTCCACTAGCCAACTAGTTAACAGTTCCCGTGGTTTCCATACTCTCTTTGATGAAATCAGTTTGGCTTCCAAGCGTAGAAGTCACAGGGCTTTTTCTCTGTGGAATGGATACACATGACATGAGAAATGATTTAACTCGGTTTGATTTAGCTAAGTCATTTGACTCAGGGTATCCAGTTTAGTCTACTGCATACGTTCGCATGCAGTCCAGGCTGTATCCAGGAGTCCGGTGTTCAAGTCTTCTGAAACCATCTAGGGTCAACTGCTAGAGGCTTTAGGAATTCTGTCAGCTATAAACTAAGTTAGTATTTACAGACTTTTGACAAAATTGAGAGCCATAAGATTGGTCTTAGAATTTAATAGCAGTAACTTTGGCAGGTGCTGCGAATTAGGTCTGCAGGCCGCAGTGGCAGAAGGGCAGGACTTCCTGCTATCGGCAGGAAGTTGCTGCCCAGTGCCGCTGGCGGGCAGCTGCGGTGAATAAGAAAAAAGGCAAGCATGTAATGTTTTTTTTTTTTGTGGCAGAAGGCACCGCTAACACTCACTTTATAGGTCTCAGCAGAGAGGGAGAGAGGGTCCCCGGTAGATCTAGAGCAGAGCTAAGAACCACAGAAGGGAAGGGAGCAAGCACGGTCTCGGGCCAGCTGCTTTCCAGGCAAACTGACGGGGACTAAGTTTAGGAACTAAGTCCAGGCAGCCGCAGATGACTGGGGACAGGAGGGGGAGAATGCGCGAATGGCTAACCAGTTGGGAAGACACACAGTGTGGAGAGTTGGGAGCTGATGCTCCAGAGGCAGCGAGGGAAACGGAAGTGTCTCACCCACCGGGAGCCATCCTAGAGGAACTGGGTTAGCAGGGAGGAAGGGGAGAACGCGCGAATGGCTGACCCATGGGAGCTGGTGCTCCTGAGGCAGAGAGAACAGTGGGTCCAGGCCTGGCCTGGAGTCTCAAGGGAAAGGGAAGTGTTTCTCCCATGGGAGCCGTCCTAGAGGGAGGTTCAGGAGGAACAGGGTTACAGGGTTAACTCTGAGCTCAAGAGATCTTTCTTGGGTACCAGTGGGGAATGGGGGAACAGAACAGGCAGGGTCTCTGTCTGAGATACCCAGGCCACGAGGCAGCCGGTGGTTGAACACTGTGTTAGGGGCAAAGCTCACATGGTGGAAGTTTGCAGGCACTGCGAACCAGGTGTGTTGGCGGCAGCTGCAGCAGGGCGGGACTTCCTGCTCTGGCAGGCACCTACAGTAAACTAGACTGCGGGATTGACAACCCAGTGGAGTTTGAGGTGGCACAGAAGAAGCTGAACCTATTGTGTGATGGTCGTTATTAATTTTCAATTAGCGTCCTAATTGAAATATTTATAACGAAACAGCGGGCACAAATCAGAGTTTTTTGAGTCGTCACAGAAAAAACCCGAGTACCCTGGCTGATTTAGCCCACCAGAAGCCAATCAGCCCAGGAGCTGTCAGAGCTCAGGTAAAAATCACACAATATGTCAACGTCTAGCAACCCCTTAGTTTAGGGAGCGCTGGCCAGGCGCTGCGCAAACGTTTGGGGTTCCTCATGCCACCAGGAAGCTCCTTACCAATAGCAGATGGGTCTTGTGCTGGGGCAGCGGTGGAAAGCGGTCGGTGTTCACGTGGTGGAAGTTTGTAGCAGCGTGGAAGTTCACGCAGCCAGCAGCAGCAGGAATGGCAGCAGGGTTACAGCGGTGTAGGTGGCAGTGGGAGTACCGGAGGATGGTGTTGCAGTTGAGGCGGGCCACATGGCGTCGGTCTCACATGGTCACGGCAGCGAGCCGGTGGGTGCACAGGTCTTTAGGTCCCCGAAGTCTTCATATCCCGGGTGTCGGCACCATTGTTGTTTAAAAAAGAAAAACGGACCGGTGGCGGCAGAGGGTTCCATGAGTAGAAGTTTATTTAGGGCAGAGGGGAGAGCAGAGAAAGGTGGAGGCCGGCCATGACCACGTGAAGGGGGAGGGGAAGGGGAAAGGGTCAGATACGACCTGCAGGCGCAAGAGAGCAAGAGAGCAAGAGAGAGAGGAGGGGCCAGACAGCCCTCTTATAATAGTGAGCAGGGCTACCTGGCCGTTGCCAAGTAGCTTTGGGAGGAGCATACCTAGCTGTTGCCAGGTAACTGTGGAGGTGGAGTTTAACAGAATGCTAATACTCACTACCCTGAAACTAAGATAAGTCAAGCTTATTTTCACTTGCTCTGAAAGTGGTTATTCTCCCATCTTGGCATTTCTTTCTAATGCAACTCACTTCAGGAGAAGCCCTCCAACTAGGTCTTTCTTTACCACACTGTGATGTTTGATCTTAGAAGTTGTCTTAGTTAGGATTTCACTGCTGTGAAGAGACATCATGACCATGGCAACTCTTATAAAGACACTTTTCAGTTTCTTATAAAGGCAGAGCTTATAGTTTCAGAGGTTCTGTGGAGAGGGAGGTATTGTTTCCCTAATTGGTTCTTGACTGTGTCAATAAAAAAGGCAGAAGCCAATTGCTGGGCAAAAGGGAAAAGGTGGAACTTCTGGGTCCCAGAAGGAAGAGAAGGGACATAGGGAAGGAAGAGTATTTCAGACAAGGCTTTGGAATAGGGAGGAAGCTGAAGTCCTGTAAGGTCTTGGGGCACCTAGAGTTTGTAGCAAACTCTGCAGTCCCGAACGAGGAGGTTGACAGGAGGTAGCTGATAGGACTAGGATAGAAATTCTTCGCACAGCCATTGAGTTATCTGGCTAGTTTTAAAATAATGAAACTGTCTAGTGTCTTCCATCCATGGGCAGGAGGAGAAAGAGGGCAGCCAGGGCTATTGGTGGCGGCTTGGTGAAAATAGCCTGGAGTAGCTGCGAGAGCCATCACAGTTCCCTGGAAAAACTGCCAGCTGGCCATTGGTGGAGCTGAGTGAGACTGGCAGCCAATCACAGAGTGAAACTGGGAAAGGGCAGCGTGCAGGCTGTGGCACTGGGCAAGGAGGTAGTGTGATTATAAAATTACACACAACAGTTGAGTCCATTATCATCACGGTGGGAAGCCTGGCAGCATTCAGGCAGACATGACACTGGAGAACAAGCTGAGAGTCCTATATTTTGACCCACAAGCAGCAAGGAGGAGACTGAACGTGTTCCACACTGGGCATAGCTTGAGCATTTAAGACCTCAAAGCCCTGCCTCCATGGTGACAAACTTCCTCTTACAGGGCCATACTTCCTCCAATCAGGCCACACCTCCTAATAGTGTCATTGCCTACAGACCAAGCATTCAAACACATGAATGTATGGGGGCCACCTATTCAAACCACCACATAAGGATTAGAGAATTAATGAGGTTTTTTGCTCTTTTCTCCAGCATGGAAGTAACTAATAATGATGTTGTCTGCAAACTCCTTAAATCATTTAAATCTGTAATATGTGACTCAAAAGGGAGTTAACTAAGAAATAACCTTTGAAGTGCTATTGGAATTACTAAATATGTATATCAGTCAATAATATAATTTGGTTACTAACAAAAAAGACCCAACCCATACAGATAAAGCCTCATTTCTTCTTTAAAAATGAAGTTGGATGTAGGTCTTGTAAAAAATCTTACTTTCCTGGAACCATACAAAACAACCCCATACTCTCTATGACCCACAGAACTTTAGACCTCAGAATGACCTTGTGCCTAGAATGGCTACCCATCAAACTGAAGAGATTGTCTCTCCTTTAGCGAGGCTTCCCAGAAGTAACTCTGACTTAGTATGGGCAACTGTTCTTTTGGGGCCAGTGTTCTGTTTTATAAAACATGGTGTAATGCAGCTGGAGGGAGCACCTTGGTGGGCCAGGCCAAGTGGTTCCCTGAAGAATCACGACCATGCGACAGGCCTAGTACATAAGGGAGTTTGTTGGGGGAAGGGAAGAAGACCTAGAGAAGTGGGTAGAGGCAGAGAAAGCGGGACAGAGAGAAGACAGGGGAAGAGGCTGGCCAGAAAAACATGGGAAGAGAGAGAGAGAAGATGGAGAAGGAGTGGGGAGAAGAGAGGGGACAAGGGGAAAGAGGCGAAAGGGGGGAGAGAGAGCGAAGGGGGGAGGATGAGGGAGAAAGAGAGGAGCCTAGCAGTCCTTCTTATAAGCCTACCCTTGGGAGGCTGAGGCTTCAGATCCTAGGAACCTGACTCTTCCCTACCACAGAAGGGCTGTTGTTATCAGACCCAAGGCCACTGTATGCTTAGTCCGTGACACACTTGAGACATCCTGTGTTCCTTTTGTGTATAGCGTTTCTTGGTTAGCATCCTGCTTGCTCTGTCCCATTTTGTGATAGCTCTCTGCTTTTGTCCATTTTCCTCCTGCACAAAGTATAGAAGATGCTGTACTTCTCAATACACTTGATCCCAGCTTTCCTGTCCTCACCATTCTTCTTATCTGTGGATCCCTGGTGGTGGTGGTGGTGGCGATAGTGGTCCTCCTCCTCCTCTTCCTCCTCCTCCTCCTCCTCCTCCTCCTCTTCCTCCTCCTCTTCCTCCTCCTCCTCCTCCTCTTCCTCCTCCTCCTCCTCCTCTTCCTCCTCCTCCTTCTCTTCCTCCTCCTCTTCCTCCTCCTCTTCTTTCTCCTCCTCTTCCTCCTCCTCATCTTCCCTCTTCCTCCTCCTCTCCTCCTCCTCCTCCTCCTCTTCTTCCTCTTCTTCCTCCTTCTCTTCCTCCTCTTCCTCTTTGGAACCTGCCACTGAAGAATGTACTACTAGTCCAAGTCACTCACACTCACAATCATACCTAACTGCAAGATATACAAAGCCATAGAAAAGACTTCTGCTCTTCAGCTGGTGTCTTGTGTTCTTTTTAATTGGAGAATTAATATTCAAGTAGTAATTAACATTCCACTATAACTTTTATTGAATGCTATTCTCTTATTTCAAGAAGAAAACACACAACATTGGATTTAATGTCATACCGTTGGTTTTTACATATCAGCTATGTACTAAGTAACTGAATGATTATTTTTGCATCCTTTGTAAAAGAATTCCTGTATCCTTCAGTGCTCCTTGAATTAGACAGTAAGTAGTAGTGCTAGCAGACTGGAAACCTATTTCTCCCAAGTAAAAGGTTTTGTTTAAATTTGTTTTTCCTCTTATCACTTCAGAAACATGTAAATATATATATGTATACATACATATACATATATATATATATAATTATCATGTTGTGTTTGGGCTTGCCACTTGAACTACACTTAACATCCTAAGTATGAATCCCAGATACAGTCCCCAGAAATCTTTCTAATTAGCTCTTATACTTCAGTCTGGATTTAAGAACCCTTCTGACGTTCCTACTTCAGGGTCTTTTGAAGTTTCAAGGACATTTGGAATAACAAGTAAATCCAAAGATGAGCCACTTGCTCAGGATATTCCTCTGAGTTGTTCTCTACTCTGCTGTTGAAATAATTAATCCAGAGTTGAACAACAGCATCTGAGGCTGTGTAAAGAGCTGTCGTTAAACTAATTCCAGTGATGCCTTCACAGCTGGGAAAACAATACGATTTTATACTCATTTGAAATATGATGCTGAAGAGTCAGTCACAAATCGTGGTAATTCCATCTTAAGGAGCATTAAAGCCTTATGGAAATTTCCAGAACTACACTTGAATTGAGGCCAGATACTTTTAAGGAACAAAATCTAATATGACAAGGAATAGGAATGGCTTCAGAAAGGCATTTAATAAAAACAGACATTTGAGAGAAGGGAAACCATCTTGAGAAAAGTAGAAAAACTCAGAATAAAAATCAGGATGTGATCTGTGTTGTGATTTGCTGAAAAAATTCTGAGGAATCCTCAGCCATTGCACACTCGGTGAACTTGGCCTTAATAAAAGTCAAAATAGCCAGGATCGGGGGGTGGGGGACGGGACTGTTTAGACTGGTGTGGACAGTTCACAAACCACTGTCAATCAGCGCTTATTAAGGGGTGAGGGAATCAGTGGAAGCAAAAATGAGTTCTTATAGAGGGAGGTGTCAATCCCCTAATTGGTTCTTGATTGTGTCAATAAAGGAGGCAGAAGTCAATTGCTGGGTGAAGGAGAAAAGGTGCCACTTCCAGGTCCCAGGAGGAAGACAAGGGGACACAGAATTCGGACCAGGCTGTGGAGCAGGCAGGAAGCGGCAGACATGTAGGTCTCAGGGCATCTATAGTTTGTAGCCTCCACCCAAGGAAGATGAAAATAGCTAGTTGCTAAGGTTGGGAAAAGAAATTCTTCACCCAGCCATTGAGTTACCTGGCTAGTTTTAAAATATTAAAACTATCTAGGGTTCTCCATCAGCTACACTAGGTGGACAAGAGGAGAAAGCTGGCAGCAGGGACGGTTATTGGTGGCTTGGCGAAGCTAGCTATGAGAGGCCACTGGAGTGCGGACAGCAGCTCCCGGATTCTCTAGGTTAGAGGGTAGTTGCAATTGAGTTGGAGCGAGGGGAACTGGGAGAGGCTATAGTACAGGCCGTGACACTGGGCAAGGAGATAGCATGATTTTAAAATTACACACAAGTTCTGGCCATCTTTAGTTAAAAAGAAAGCTAAAGTTGGAGATGAATCCCCCAACCTTCTCTTACTATCCATGAGGACTAGGTTGACCTGGCAAACCTGTGTGTCATGCCTTTGTGTCTTCCTTCACCAATGTCCCTCTTAAAGAAAAGCTTCCTAAGGCTCTATCTTAACAATTCTTCTGGAACCAGCTTGAGCCTCTGTTCTCTGCCGAGGCTCCATTAAAACCTGTTCTCTGAATTGGGCACTTGAGTTCTACTGTGTAAGTACTTAATTGTGTACCGAGGAGGGGTATTCAAAGTCATTTTACCCATGTTGGTCTTACAACTAGGATGACACCCATGACACAGACAACCTTCTACATCTTTGATTACTTTGTGTGCCTAGTACTAGCCATGCACAGATTTGCAGCAGCTAGAGAGAGGGCAACCCACACCCAGTACCTCTTCATGTGTTTCTAGTTTTCTTTGTATGCTACTGAGCTTATGCAATTCTTGGCTCCCTTCTAACAGTCTTTCTTGACACATGACTATCATTTGATATTCTTGGTGGGTCTCTTCTTTCAGAATCAAAACCATAAGGAAGAGGAAAAAGAGAAACTAAGGTCTTCAAGCTGCAAAGAATGACTTAACTTCTTTAAAAGGACATTGCCTTTGGATGCCTTGAAAATTGCATTATTTCCCCATGCACTGAGGTTCTCACAACCACACTATGGTTCTATTGACTGTGTCCTGGGAAGCCTCCCTCTTCTCCTTGTTAATTGAGAGCAACTTTGTCTCCTAAGAACCTTTCTACCTACAGGGAAGACTTTGGCTGATTGGCAGTTAAAACATCAGTTCCTGACCTTCTAAGAGATACATTCTCCAGGAGCCTAGAAGTATTGATATGTTTTGTAATGCAGAGGCATAATGTGGTGGCAGGGGGTGCCTTAGCGGGCCCGTGCTGAGGCAGCCCCATCCAGGTAGTGGCCAAATGACAGGTCTAGTACAAAAATGAAGTTTAATGGGACCTGGGAAGGGGGTCTGGGGAAGGGAGTGGAGACAGAGAAAGAAAGGGGACAGAAAAGGATAGAAAGAGGAGAGAGAAAGAAGGGGCTGGCTGAAAACATGTGAAGATGGGGAGTGGGGAAATGGGAAAGACAGAGAGGAAGAGGGACAAGGAGAGGGACAATGAAGGAAGGAGAGACAGAGACAGAGAGACAGAGAGATAGAGAGACCAGAACAGACTTTATACATGAGCCTGGCTCATACCTGACTGTTGCTAGGTAACTGTTGGTAAATGCTAACATCTATTGGAACAAAAGAAGGTTTCTAGAACAATTCAGCGGAGTACCTTGACATAGAAGCTTCTTGGATTAGGATAGGCCATAATTCACTGAAAGTTTTGTGCTTTGTTTTTTTTTAAGACAGTCTCCCACTCTTAGGCTGGTTTTCAGCTCAAAGCAATCCTCTTGCTTCACCCTTTTGGATGTTGAGATTATAGGTATAAAACTGCACACTCAGGTGGCAGCTATTTATGCAAGAAGAAGAAACAGAAGTGTACATGCAGGAAGAAAGTGATATGAAAGTCGAGACAGAGATGGATGTCTACAAGCCCTGTAATGACAGGAAGTGTAACTGCTACCAGAAACTGGAAGAGGCTGGAAAGGATTCTCTCTATGAGCTTCCGGAAGGACACGGAACTAAGAATTCGAGTCCACTAGAATAGTGATAGACTGGGTCTGTGCTGTTTTCTACAGCTAAGTGTGGCCATTTGTTTTGGGAGCCACAGAAAACGAATTTAGTTCTTCATGGAATTTAACACTACAGTAAGGAGACAGATCACAAGTGTAACATGGCAGAGAGTTAAACAGAAAGCAGAATAACACAGTGTAACACAGTCATCTGGAGCCATGGCAGAATGATATCCAGGTACAAAGGCTTAGATTAAACTCCTCCAAGGTTTCCTGGAGAGGTGGGCAGATATCTTATGCTGTCCAACAAGCAGTTTTCCCATGTTGATATTAAAGATACCTTTATTCGGATTATTAAGATAAAAGTGAAGTGCTAGAATTTCCAGATACCTGCCCAGGAGTCATTAACACAAGCCCATGACCTGGAAGGACAGTGCAAATTACCCTGAACTGTGGCCATAGCTCTACTTAAAACTAAAAGTATGAAATGAATCACTCATTGCTATTGTTTAAGCATTATTTGACGTCTCTAAAACTCATGATGAACTATATCCTCACCTTTAGGTATTAAGGGGGAGCACAGAAACCTAAAATAGCTGCGTGTGGTGTTGAGATATGTTTTACATTAAATAAAATCATCAGTAGCAGGCTCCCAGACTGAACACCAGTGAACACCTAGCTTTACAAGAAGAGAGGCTAGAAGTCACATATATGAGACACACAGTCACCCTGTCTGTCACCTGCCCTGCAATACTTTGAAATTCTGCAAGCAAGAAGGTCACCCCAGACAAGGCCCTTTAGGCTTGGCCCTTCTGACCCACAAACCCCAAAATAATCTTTTCTTTATAGGTTACTTAGGCTGTGAGATTGTATTATTAGCAGCAGAAATCAGAGTGAGATGCACACCTAGGAAATTGATAATAAATCCCATTGTATTCAACATTGGCCATGATGTGTATTTTCAAATAGCAGACGGGTATCAACTGCTTTCACAATGCAATATGAATGCTGGGTGTAAAAAACAAATACACAAGGTCCTGGGAGAGTGTGTGTTCTCTGGGAGATCTACTGACACAAGAGAAGTTATTTCAGGTGAGGAAAAATGCATCATAAAAGAGAGGAGAGAGTGGTAGGGAGTGGATCACACAGGGACTACTGGCAGTAAAGACTTCCAGAGTTTATGCATCTCCTTTAAAAAGTATTTACTAATGGCTCACTGTATCCAACTCCCAGGATCTGTAAGTAGGTTTACATTTGTCAAGGAAGGCAGGCAAGGATTAACCCAATAAGTGAACTATTTAAGCATCATTATTTAACTGTTTTATATTGGTTGACTTCTATGAAAAAAAAGAAAAGAGAAGGGAAAGAATTCATTGAGTCAGGGTTTCCATTGCTGCAAAGAAACACCATGACCAAGGCAACTCTCATAAAGGCAAACATTTAATTGGGGCTGACTTACAGGTTCAGATGTTCAGTCCATTACCATCATGATAGAAAACATGACAGCATCTAGGCAGGCACGGTGCTGGAGGAGCCGACATTTTGATCCAAAGGCAGTCAGGAGAAGACTCTTGTACATGCATCCAGGAAGATGGTCTCTCTTCCATCCTTGGTAGAGTTTGAACATAAGACATCAAAGCCCACCCCTACAGTGACTCACTTCCTCTGACAAGGCCATACCTACTCTAACAAGGCCACACCTGATAACGTCACTTCCCATGCGCCAAGCATATTCAAACCACCACAGGAAGGTAACCACTGCACACAGATTTGAAAGTAATGATGATCTCCAGGGTGTAAGTGGGCAAAGAATTCAGGCAAAAAGAGGAAGTCCTCCAATACAGTACAGGTAGTCAGTCCACAAAATAACTAGGAGGCTAGTGTCGGTCACACAAGGAAAAGAAGGGACTCTGGGTCTGCACAGGCTACCTTTTCCTCATAAACAAGGAACCAGAACTGAAGTGAATCCTTTATCTACATAGCGTCTCAGCTCTGTGAGGCCCAGCTTGATCATCACCCAGATGCTGGCTGTTGGCTACAGAAAGTGTATCATTATTCCCACATGAGACCACACACACAACACCACACACACACACACACACACACATCTTTCTTCCCTCCACAAATTCTAGGAAAATGTGTACAAATGAACAAAAGGATTTACTAGAACTCTGACAGGAAAAAAAAATGTCATTAATACATTCATCTCGAGTAACACAAGATTTTTAAAAGCCCATTCATAAATGAGAATAAACTCATTTAAAACTGCTACCATCCCACCATGGCTCTAGGAAGACGTCAGAGTGAAGATGAATGGTGTGCCACTTGACACAGATCTGTCTGAGCACAAAGCCAAATGCCACTGAGCTATTTCCCCTTGTTCTGCCAGCCATACAAGGGGAAACTGGGCCGAGAAAACATTTTTTACCTTGAATAAGATAATGAGAAAAAGAAAACTGAAGCAGGAAAGACAGAAAAAAAAAAAGTATGCTTGCTTTGAAAATGCCTTGCAGAGCAGGACCTGTGAAAGAGACTGAGGGACCCAGAGTCCTGTCAGAGTTCTAGTAAATCCTTTTGTTCATTTGTACACATTTTTCCTAGAATTTGTGGAGGGAAGAAAGATGTGTGTGTGTGTGTGTGTGTGTGTGTGTGTGTGTGTGTGTATCTGTGTCTGCAGAGTGTGTTTGTGTATCATATCTATGTGTGTGTGTGTGTGTATGTCTGTTCGTAGTATGTTTGTGTGTGTGTGTCTATGTATGTCTGTGTGTGTCTGTGTGTGTATGTCTGTGTCGGTGTGGTGTTTCTGTGTGTCTGTGTGTGTCTCTGTAGAGTGTGTATGTGTGTGTGTGTGTGAGTGAGTGAGTGAGACAGAGAGAGAGAGGGGAGAGAGAGAAAGAAAGAAAGAAAGAAAGAAAGAAAGAAGGAAGGAAGGAAGGAAGGAAGGAAGGAAGGAAGGAAGGAAGGAAGGAAGAAAGAAAGAAAGAAAGAAAGAAAGAAAGAAAGAAAGAAAGAAAGAAAGAAAGAAAGAAAGAAAGAAAGAAAGAAAGAAAGAAAGAAAGAGCTGAGAGATAGTTCTGTCCTGCTTACCCCGAGGACTGCAGTTAGGTAGGACAATGGAAAGAGAAACCTTCCCACAATGTCTACCCTGTTACACAGAGTACCTGCCTGGAACCAGAAATGTTTATGGTAATTTCCTTCTTCACATTAAAGGAAAATGGATTCTGTAACCTATACAGTGAGATAATTGCAAGCCAGAAAACCCAGAACACAGCATACAGTCCTCAGCCTCAAGAGACTGGACCATGAACACCTTTTCTGTGAGGTTTCCATTCTAGCTACATAGCTCATGTGCGAAATGTAGCAAAATGTCCAATGGAGATTTGAAGATCGTTTTTCCTTTATTGAAAATAGATTGCTTTCATTCAGTACACTGATTACAGCTTCCCCTCCCCTACAGCCTCTGAAATCCTCCCCGTGCCCCTCCCATTTGAATCCACACCCTTTCTGTCTCTCCTTATAAATGTTTGTGGGGTGAGAGGGTGAAGGAAAATATGCACCTCTAAAAGCTATTATTATTGGACTAGGGATTGGATGCCACACCAGCTTATGGAGATCGGGGGTAACCTTCTGGGATCAGCTCTCTCCTTCCACCCTGGGTTCCAGGCATCAAACTCAGGGCACTGGGCTTCACAGCAAAGTCCTCTACTGTCTGAACCGTCTCACCAAGAACCTCAGCAGCCCTGGTCCTGTAACTATGAATAATAAAATAATCACGTCTATGGCCATAATCTAGAGCAGTGGTTCTCTACCCGTGGGTTATGGGTCAAACAACCCTTTCACAGGGGTCTTCCAAGGCCATCAGAAAACATAGATCTTTGCATTATGTTCCACAACAGTACCAAATTAAAATTATGAAGTAGCAACAAAGATAATTTTATGGTTGGGGGTCACTACAACATGAGGTGTTAAAGTGTCACAGTGTTGGAAGGATTGAGAACCAGTGTTCTACATTCTTCCAAACCGAGAGGAGTGCTATATAAGAGAAAAGTTGGGCTGAAATGAATGGCTATTCCTGTCCAACAGTTAGCATTATTAAAAGGTCTATAAGAAGTAAAACATGCTAGAAAGTCTTTTTAAAGTATTTTAAACCCTAGTGTGAAAGTTAGTCATGAATGCAAGCTAGCACACTGCCCAGCCACAGGGAACTTCATTCTGGCTGTACCACACAGCACAGCCCTTTCCAGAGTCCTGCAGCCTGGAGCCTCTGCAAGGTGCTGGGGCCTCTCTTCTAAAATGACTCCAGTCGGAGGTCCCATGAAGATGTCAAGTGAGCTGCTGAACGTTGACAAGCAAAATCAGAAGAACTACACAGACAGCATTTCCGTTTTCCATGGAAGCACAGAGTAGAGCACCCCAATAGCAGCACCGGCTTCATCCTCAGATGCCTTAAGTGTCCCCTTCGCTCACTTGTAATTCCACTGGCTCGTTTTTCCTTAACATACGCTCAAAAAAACACTAAAATGTCTATGCTTACAATTTACCTGGGAATGCCTGGGATACCACATACCATCAAAACAGTTCAGGGTCTCCCAGCAATAAGTCTGTATCTTGGATTTGTCAGTGACATTATTGTAAGTGAGGATCCTTCAGAGGACTTAATTTTGTACAGTAAGCACAGACTTTTAGAAATATCAGCTAACAGAGGTGTTTTATTAATTCATTCATTCATTAATTTATTCAAAACACTGATCCTTTCCCACTTTTGTATCAGTTATATTTCAAACCTATTTCCTTTTTCAATATTTTCTTAGGACAGTCCCCTGGGCATGTGCAAGGCTCCATAGCTTTAATTCACAGTCTACATCTTGTTCCGCATTCTTTCTGCAAATCATGAGTATAATTAATTTTCCTGCATATAAATAAATACTCAGCCTGAGAATTGATGCCTTAAAGTGCTTTTGATCAAATATATATTTATATTGCTTCATCTTCATAAAGCTTAGGTTTCCAAGAAATCCTGACAATACTCTTATCACAAAAGTAGGCTCATGGCATAGGCCTTTCTCACTATAGTACTGTTTAATTTACTAACACTATTGCCTGTCTGTAGGCAGCCGCGTTTAAGATAGCACCTGGGACAGTTGCAAAGTCGTATGACTAGCACCTGACAATGTAGGCAGCTGGCTTCCAGCGTGGCCAGCTCAGCTAAACTGGTAAACAAGTCCTTTGTGCATGTGTCAGCCTCGTGCCCTCCCGAGTGGGCTTATGCTAATGAGGTATTGGCAGTCTAACCTATTCTGAGAGAACACGTCACCCAGCCTGCCTTGGGAAGATATATAAGCAGCTCATTTCTGCTGCTGGGGGTCCCCGTCCCCTTCCCAGTCCCCAGCCATAAGTCCCTGTCCATAAGTCGTTCCTGCAATAAAGCTGACTGAGAAGGATCCAACTGTGTCGTGTCTTAATTGCTGGTCAGGCGGACGCGACACCTGTCTCCAATTATCTTAGGGGTTTACTGTTGTGAACAGACACCATGACCAAGGCAACTCTTATAAGGACAACATTTAATTGGGGCTAGCTAGTTCAGAGGTTCAGGCCATTGTCATCAAGACAGGAGCATTGCAGCATCCAGGCAGGCATGGTGGAGGAGGAGATGAGAGTTCTACATCTTCATTTGAAGGCTTCTAGGAGAAGACTGGCTTCCAGGCAGCTAGGATGAAGGTCTTAAAGCCCATGTCCACAGTGACACACTTTTTCCAAAAAGGCCACACCTCCAAATAATGCCACTCCCTAGGGCAAGCACATTAAACCATCACACCAATACACAGCATATTGTCGGAGTAGTATTGAAGGCCAAAAAGGGAAAGCTGTTACTTCCTAGCCTAGAGATTTATGTCTAGTTTGAGAAATACTATTGTCCCTTACTCCAGTTGGGCAGGTCAGCAACCTGGTTCAGGGGCCACACCCAGGCAGGCAGCTTAGTCTTTTAATAAGATGCTGCACTTTCCCTCATCCAAAGTCCCACCCCTACCTAGCACCGTCCCTACCATGAGGTTCTTCGGGGTCCGCCTACCTTTCTAAGTCCTGATTCAGAGAGGCCTACCTTCTCATTTTTCTTTTTTTTTTTTTATTTCTTTTTTTTAATTTCTTTTTTAAATTTCTTTTTATTGGATATTTTATTTACATTTCAGATGTTATCTCCCTTACTCCATTTTCCCCTTTCCCCCGAGGAACCCCCTATCCTATCCCCCCTCCTCCTGTTTCTATGAGGATGTGCCAACACCCAACCTCCCACACCCACCTCCCCACCCTCGAATTCCCCCACATCAGCGTCCAACCTTCACAGGACCAAGGGCTTCCTCTCCACCTATGCCCAACATATACAGCTGGAGCCATGGGTCCCTCTCTAAGTGCTCCCAGGCTGATGGTTTAGACACTGGGAGCTCTGGCTGGTTGGTATTGTTGCTCTCGCCTTGGAGCCACAAACCCTTTCAGCTCCTTAAGACTTCTCTCTAACTCCTCCATTGGGAACCCCATGATCAGTTCTATGGTTAGCTGTGAGCATCCGCCTCTGAATATGTCAGACTCTGGCAGATCTCTAAGGAGACAGCTATATCAGGCTCCTGTCAGCTGCACTTCCTGACATCCACATCAGCGTCTACCTTTGGTGACTGCACATGGAATAGATACCCAGGTGGAATGGTCTCCAGATGGCCCCTCCTACAGTTTCTGTCCCACACTTAGTTTCCATATTTGCTCCCTTGAGTATTTTGTTACTCCTTCTAAGAAGGACCGAAGCACCCTCACTTGGTCTTCCTTCTTCATGAGCTTCATGTGGTCTGTGAGTTGCATCTTGGGTATTTCAGACTTCTGGGCTAATTCTGTCTCTTTCTTCCAAATGTTGGTTGGAGCCTGAGCTGGCATTTTCTGGTACTTTGTGCTCCCTTCCCCTTTCTCTAAAGTTCCCCTCCTTTCTATGATTGTCTCACTATATGGCTGACTCCCATGCCCTCTCAATTCAGATTATATGTTTTTTTTTTCCTTCTGTTTCCATTCTCTTCCCCCTAGCGGCTGCTGAGATTTATATCTTGGCCTCCTTGTTTGTTTTCTTTTGATGTTGTTTTGGTTTTGTTTTTCAACCTAATAAAATTGTCTTCAAGCTTCCTGTGCTTCTGCTCTTAAGTTTTCATTAATGAGACTGAGAACCCCAGAAGTGGGCTCTGACTTCCCCAGAAACTATATGGATCAGAATTCTTGACTCACACGGAGATGAAAGAATCTCCATAGAGTCTTCAAGGACTCTATGACATGTGAAGGATCTTATTTAGTCAAACCCCAGCCTTGCCAGGGGTCCTCAAACCCCTTACACAGAACAGCATCCCATAGCTGTGGTCTTCAACGAGAGAATACACAAGCACTAAGGTAAGAACATTAAAATCAGAGAGAGCGGTGAGCAAACTGGAGATCTGGAAAAGACACCACTAACAAGAGATCAATTTTCTCACTCCCAGGAGCCTTTACTCCGGTTATTTCAAAAATCTAATGCACAACCATTCAATATTCTGATGATCCCACATTTTGCACTTGAACAATATTAATGGACACCATTAAAATACTGTAGGAAGTTCTGCTATGTTAATTCAGTTTCAAGCAGTGACTTTCTAATGGTTCAGAAGGCGAACATTTGTAATATCAACACAAAATACTTCGCTTTAAATATAATTGATAAGAAAAATCCCCTGTGACTTGTTTAATCTGCCATTGATGCAGAAAGAGGACATAATTGGTGAAAACCAATGAAGAAAGAGCAGAGAAGAAAGGCATGGTGAGTACTAAAGAACAATCTAGAAGCCAGTTTCTTCCAGTCACTCACTGGTCACTGGGAAGCAGCAGACAAAGGGCTGCAATGTTACAGCTGTCAAATCTCATTAGTTAGTGATTCAGTGAACGGAAGAATAAATCAATTGCCAGCACTGGTGTGAATAATCCAGCACGCCATCTTATCTGCCCTGTAACAAGATACCTAATAAGCTCTGCTTCAGTCAGGAGGCTTGATGAGACTTGTTGGAGGCAGAGGATTAGGTTAGTTAGATTTGTTTACGCCCTGCTTGCATGACACCATGAGTCCTTAATCAAACTCATCTTCTTCCTAGTCACAGCCCGATACTGTCCGTCAGCAGATCGCTGTGAGGATCTGCTCCCAAGACAGCCAAGACACTTTGTTGTTTTATGTGATTTTTTCTTCTTTGAAGGAACTGTTTTATTCATCACACATTCACAGGTCTGACGGTTTCCCTTCAAGAGAAACACAACAGCTAGAAAGCAAACAAATATGAGCATTTGAATACTTCCAGGAAGTGGAAATGGGGGATGAGAAGTAGGGGGATAAAAATGAGGACAATAAATGACATCTTACGTAAGAGTTGAGGTAAACGGAAATCCAATACAGTTTTCCATCTTAGGTTCTAATACACTGACTCCTCTGGTTTACTTTACTGGTGTGAATGGTTGTCATGATAGTCCAACCTCAGCTGCCATGGGGAACACAGAAAGCATTCAGAGTTTGTGTGATTGTCAGTCACTCAGTCCCCCGACCTCCTGCCCTCTCAGGAAGCTTTTTCTGAAGCCCTAAGGCATCAGACCACAACCCAGCTATGCCACAAGGATCCACAAGGAGAACACATGGCTAAACTGCTAATTGACTTATTCTCAGGCTGCTACCAACCATGATTAAAGCCTGTGCCTGCTCACACAGATAGAATGAGCTCCAACCAGGCCCTTGTGATCCAACCCACTGGATCTTCCCACTCCTGCCTCCTGTATGACCCTCTTTCTACTCTCAGGATATTCTGTAAATCCATCCTTTCCTGAACATATTACTTATTGAGAGCTGTTCCACTATATCCTTTCCTGAACATATTATTGTTGAGAGCTGCCCACCCCCAGCATAGCTGTAGCCATTTTGTTCCATGCCCACATATTCATATTGTTGTGTAATATGCCTGCCAGTCATTGATATAGAAAAAGTAACTTGACTCAGAGCAGGGTCATGCTGA
The DNA here is from genome assembly GCA_021653895.1 of Mastomys natalensis. Lineage (NCBI taxonomy): Eukaryota > Metazoa > Chordata > Mammalia > Rodentia > Muridae > Mastomys > Mastomys natalensis. Next base: position 1,015,570 of record JAJTUV010000708.1, read on the forward strand.
CCACATAGCTTTATGTCCTGTATGTGATAAGGTTTGTTAATCTTAAGAAATTCCACAACCATAAGCCTCACTTAGGAACCATCAAATTAAAGTCAATATGAACTGTTATGTCTACAATGGCTTGAGTCAGGGCTGACCACTGGGCGGCACTTCCAGCACTTGCCTATGGACTCATTGTGATTTTTTGTTTTAGCCTTTTAAAGCTGGCCCTGAGAAATGTCCAGGCACAGCTTGCAGCCCAATCAATCAGTCTTAGGTACGTGTGTCCAATAAACTATCCCTGCTGACTGAGATCGGTGTTTCTGGTTTATGGGGTGATTCCTGGACCCCAATATCACTCTTCTGTTTCTATAGATGCGTCCGTCTCCTGTCCCTCTAAAAGGCAAACCATGCATCATGTATATGAAATGAACAGCATCTTATACTTATTCATTTTTCATACAGATTAAACAATCTTTTTGACAAAGAAAAGAAAAAGTATCCCATCTAAATGGCAGGTATTCCATTCTTCCTTTGTATCTGTCACTCGGGCTCCATCCCTTTACCAATGGGTTAACTGATTTTCCCTTTGTTGTGACAAGAACATGAACAACTTGCCAGAGTAAAACTTTATTTTGACACGTGGTTCGAAGGAAAACAATCCACTGCAGAACGGAATCTATCAAGTTAGAAGTGTGACAGAGGAGGTCACATTATGCCTATAGTGAGGAAGCAAAAAGGATAGATGCTGTTCTCTTTTTATTTAATCTGGAATCCCAGCCTGAAGGATGGTGCTGCCCACATTGAAGGTAAATATTGCTGCCTGCTTATCTCCTCTGGAAACACCCTCACAGACACACCCAAAGGTGCCTCTAACCCTGCTAAATGGACAATCTAAATTAAGTATCACGGCCATACTCAGCTTTAACAATAATAATAAATCAAGACGTAAGACAAAGAATCTTTCTTTCCTACAAAGTTATTTCCCCTTCCAGAAATTAAATTGAAACATATGTAAAAACACTTGCATACCAGATCTTTCCTCATGTCCTTGATTGTAGCCCATTAAATACGAACCACAGAATTTGTCAGAGGAAGCCCTGATTGGAGGGCAGAGCTGCTCAATCAATGAGGTTTAGGGAATTGGGAAGACAGCAGGCTACTGAGACATTGTGCCAACCAAAACTAAGGGAGGGAGAGCAAAATGGATCAAGAAAATTAGCAGTGGGAGAGAAACCAGAAGACAGGAACACACTAATGAATGAGGTCACTCCTTAATGACCAGCATTCACTACCTATTTAGCAGCTCCACAGCCCAGTTAAGCCCAAATGGAATCTGTCAACTTCTATCAGCAAAATCTACAGCAGACACGGCCAATTGGTCCTTTCTGCCAATTACAGTGTCCTCCTCATCTTGTCAAACAGAACCATTTAGGAATTCTTTTAAATGAGACAATATATGTGAAAGAACCTCACAGGCCAGAACGGCAGGGCTCTGTTCCTTTCCCTGGATGCAATGTGAGTCTTGGCTTTAAAGTCTTTACATCCTGTGGCCAATAAAATAGAATGCCACGGCTGGTAAGAAAGTCAAGCTTCAGAGTGATTAGCTGGAGAGACTGGGTGTGGTCCTTCCTGCTGTTACATTGGAAGGTTCTGCCACTACCTTCACCTCCAGGCTGACAGTGACCAGCCTCATCCTTTCTCTTTCTGGTGATGCTGACCACGTTCACGTTCATCCACTTGGGAAGGGTGGTGTTTCCCTTGGATCTGGGCCAACCAAAGCATGTCATTAAAGGTCCAAACATTTCAGTGCCCTGGCTACTTTCCTACATGTCCTTCATCTATATGTTGTGAACAGACACCATGACCAAGGCAACTCTTATAAGGACAGTATTTAATTGGGGCTGACTTACAGGCTGAGAGGTTCAGTCCATTATCATCAAGGCAGGAACATGGCAGCATCCAGGCAGGCATGGTGCAGGAGGAGCTGAGTGTTCTACATCTTCATCTGAAGACTGATAGAAGACTGGCTTCCAGGCAGCTATGACAAGGTCTTAAACCCACACCCAGCAAGGCCACACCTACTCTAGGAAGGCCACACCCCCTAATAGTGCCACTCCCATGGCCAAGCATATTCAAACCACCACATCTGGGAACAGAGATTATTTTGGTCCTTCCTTTCAACTTTAGATTCATTTTGTTTCTTTTTGAGTCTTCATTGGTCTATCTAGCCCTTCCAACACTACATGAACTGAAAACAAAGAGAACAGGTGTCCTGGATTTATTCCTGGTCTGAGAGAAAAACTTTCAGTCATTCAACACGGAGTATGATGTTTGCTGGGGGCTTTTCCCACGTGACTGTTATGATAGGAAGAGTCCTTGCATCTCATATTTTTGGTTGTGAGCCCAGCCTTGAACGGCTGAGCCATCTCTCCAGCCCACTTGTATCTTTAATTTGTAGAGTGTTGAATTTTATCATTTCTATTAAAGTGATCACATGACTGTTTCCCTTCATTCTGCTAACATGCCAAGATACCCTGATGGTGTTTGTATGATGTAGAATCATCCCTGAAATTGCACAAATAAGCCCTACTTTCATATGTTTTACAATCGTTTCACATGCAGTTGAATTTGGTTGTTAGTGTACGTTGAGGATTGTTGGCAACACAGGATCACAGGATTTTTTTTTAATAGTGCTTCTCTCGGGTTTTAGTATCAGAATCGTGTTAGCCTCAGCATGTCTCCTCCATTCCTTGAAAGAGTTTGAGAAAATCACTTATCAGATGGAGACAAATATTCAGTAGAATTCACCCAGGGACCTTTTCATTCTGGGGCTTATTTATTTATTTTCAGATTTCAGACTCCTTTCTCACTGTTTCCACTTCTCCACCCTTTTCCTGGGTAGGTTCAGTGTGTCTAAAATTCCCTCCACTTTATTTAGGTTATGTGAGATGTTCGTATGCAATTGTTCACAGTGCTTTCTTATGGTCATTTTTTTGTTTGTTTCTATAGAAAAGGCAGTGAAATATGCACTTTGGTCTCTCATTTACTATTTACATTATTGTCATTGCTCTTGTTGGTTTGTTGCTATGCTGTGGATCAAATTAGGGCTTTGCACACCATAGACAAGCACTCTACCCACTCCCAGTGTCTCCAACTCTTGAATTTTTTTCTTCCCTCTGTGTAGCTCAGGGTAGCCTTGAACTTGAGATCCCCTGCCTACGTGCTGAGATGGCCATGGATGCCAGCAACATCCTTCCAGATCACCTTTCTTTTAATATATCAAGACCTTTTCTCTCATTTTTAAGTCCATCCAGCTCACTTTGAGTTTGTCTTTTTTTTTTTTTTTTTTAATGTGCCTATAGCTATAAATCCCCTAAGCCCAGCTCTAAGTTTGGTATATTGTATTTCCGTTTTTTCTTATCTCTCAGTATTTTCTAATTTCCCTTGTGGGTTCTTTTTTGATCCACTGTTCATTTAAAAATGTGTTATTAATTCCCACAATGTTGTGAGTTTTTGGGTTTACTTCTATTATTGCTTTCTATCTTTATCCCACTAAGGTTAGAGGCCACAGTTTCTACAATAACTATCATATAAAACTCAGCCTAGAAAATGTCCCTCTTTTACTTGAGAAGAATTTGAGTGCTGCTGATATTAAGAAAGAGTTCTCTCTGTGTGTATTAGATCCATTCAAATCTAACCATGCTAATATTTATATTAAAACAATCAAATATTCATACAACTATGTGGCTGAGTTTCTTATTCAGACAATAATATCAATTATCAATTAAAATTCTGTCACTCACTGTTCCTCTTGAAAGTCATTCTTTCATCCAATCTGCTTATTTATTTCTGTAGAAAAATAATATAAACCTAATAAGATCTCTGGGTTTCAAACCTGAAATAGTATAATGGATAAAACCATCATAAGCAAGACATTCTATTTCTAAAATGTGCATGCATAAATGTAGAAAAAAATTCAAATTCTTTTCTCTAATGAGCAAAATCAAGTGTGAAAAAGATTAGGAACATGATATGCTTTCCTTTTCACTTTTTTTTTTTTTTGGATACTTTAATTACATTTCAGATGTTATCCTCTTACCCCATTCCCCCCGACACCCAGGAACCCCCTATCCTATCCCCTCTCCTCCTACATTCTATGAGGATGTACCCCCACCCCACCACCCACTTCCACCTCCCCACCCCTGAATTCCCCTACATTCGGTGTCCAGCCTTCATGGGGCCAACGATCTCCTCTCCCACCTATGCCAGACAGGGCCATCCTTCATTACATATACAACTGGAGCCATGGGTCCCTCCCTATGTGCTCCCAGGCTGGTGGTTTAGACCCTGGGAGCTCTGGTTGGTTGGTATTATTGCTCTCCTCATGGGCTGCAAACCCTTTCAACTCCTTCAGTCTTCTCTCTAACTCCTCCATTGGGAACCCCATGATCAGTTCTATGGTTAGCTGTGAGCATCTGCCTCTGAATATGTCAGATTCTGGCAGATCTCTAAGGAGACAGCTATATCAGGCTCTTGTCAGCATGCACTTCCTGACATCTACATCAGCTTTGGTGACTACCCATGGGATGGATACCTAGGTGGAACAGTCTCCAGATGGCCCCTCCTTCAGTTTCTGTCCCACACTTTGTCTCCATATTTGCCCCCTTGAGTATTTTGTTACTCCTTCTAAGAAGGGCCGAAGTACCCACACTTGGTCTTCCTTCTTTATGAGTTTCATGTGGTCTGTGAGTTACATCTTGGGTATTGCCAGCTTCTGGGCTAATATCCAATTATCAGTGAATGAATACCATGTGTGTTCTTTTGTGATTGGGTCACCTCACTCAGGATGATATTTTCTAGTTCCATCCATTTTCCTAAGAATTTCTCAAATTCATTGTTTTTAATAGCTGAGTAATACTCCATTGTGTAAATGTACCACATTCTTTGTATCCATTCCTCTGTTGATGGACATCTGGGTTCTTTCCAGCTTCTGGCTATTGTAAATAAGACTGCTATGTAGTCTGGAGGTACCTCAGAAAATTGAACATAATGTTACCTGAAGACCCAGCTATACCACTCCTAGGCATATACCCAGAAGATATTTCAACATACAACCGGGCCACATGCTTCACTATGTTCATAGCAGCCTTATTTATAATAGCCAGAAGCTGGAAAGAACCCAGATGTCCTTCAACAGAAGAATGGATACAGAAAATGTGGTACATTTACACAAAGGAGTACCACCCAGCTATTAAAAACAATGAGTTCATGAAATTCCTAGGCAAATGGATGGAGCTAGAAAATATCATCCTGAGTGAGGTAACCCAATCACAAAAGAACACACATGGTATGCACTCACTGATAAATGAATAATAGCCCAAAAGCGCACAATACCTAAGATGCAATGCATAGACCTCATGAAACTCAAGAAGAAGAAGGAAGACCAAAGTGTGGGTGCTTTGGTCCTTTTTAGAAGGAGCATCAAAAGATACAACCAGAGCTCCCAGGGTCTAAACCTCCAGCTTGAGAACAGGTAATTAAGGGTGGCCTGTCAGACATCAGTGGAATTGGAGGACCATGGTCCCCAAATGTTTGGATTCCCTAGAGTTGGGGAATCTGAGAGCAGGGAGATGGGTTTGAGAGGATGTTTGGAGCATACCCTCATAAGAATAGGAGGAGGGAGTATGGGATAAGGGGCTTAAGGGGAGAATGGGAGAGGAGATAACATTGAAAGGTAAGTATGCAAATATCCAATAAAAAAAAAAAAACATAATGGGTCTGACCAAAAAAAAAAAAAAAAGATAGTTTACTTATTTCAAATTATTTTCAAAAGTTTCTAGGAGATGCTAATTGGCTAAGATCTTATTTTAAGCTCTCCACAAAAGAATTTACGTCTCTGTTTAATATTCTTGAGAGAGATGTAAATCCTAATTTCCCGCAACAATTAATTGACAAAAGAGGAGTAATTTTACAAGAAGTAGAAGAAACTATTATTAATTGATATATTGTTTAGACTGATTAGTTGTTGGCTGTTCTATAACAGTCCTTTGATAAAAGAGATTATTAATGTAGTTTTATATTTCTTTAAATAGTGTCTCTATGACTCTCTGAGTTTGGAAGAAGTGGCTGCTGGAGCTTCTGCCCAGATCTTACAAGAACTCTGAAAAACGTGTTTTAAAAATAAAAGAGGGGAAACTGTTTCCTCCCAGAAGGAGTCTCCTGAAACACTCTCCATCATGCCTTGTTTACTTTTAACTCTCTAAAACTGAAAGCTCATGGCAAATCTGCTGCTGACTGCCTCTGGCATCACTGAGACCAATAAAAACTATGCCATAGCTATGTGGAAGGTCCCTCTTACCCTTAAATGGAATGGCCAGTTCTCATATGGGGCCAAGGACTGATATGCCTGTTTGATACCACAGAAGGCACAGCTAAATGGCTGCCAAAAAGATTAATGAAATAAATAGATAACCCCACAAAGCCAGCCAAATATAAATAAGATGAATAACAGTGACCTCCAGAGAAGAGAAATCTCCCTGAGAATTCCTTCTTTTTCCTTTCCAGGTAAAAATGAAACACCTGTGATGTCTGCTGGTGGAAGTTCTAATCCTGATGCTGGCCTCTAGACTTATACTATCAGACCTTTAATGGACCATTGACAAGGACACCAAACAGCTAGGATTGACATCATTAATCTAAAGAAATCCCTTGTTGACTGTGTACAGCTCTTGACTGTGTACAGCCCTTAAAGAAGAATGTTGCCCTTCATAGACAAGACAGGGATGGTTAAAGAGAACATGAAAAAGGTCAGAGAAGGCCCCGAGAAAAGACAGAGAGAAAAAGAGAAAGATAGAGCTGGTACAAGAATTGGTTTTTCAACCTCTCCATGTTTGTCAACCTACTTCCTCCATTTAGGACCATTAATTGGGCTACTTTTGCTGATTTCTTTTGGTCCCGGCCTTAAATAGGCTGACTAACTTTGTGATACAACAGGTAGATAATTTGGTAGCAAAATCTATTCGATACATTAGCACAAGTTAGCTATGGAGGACCACGAGACTCAAGATAAGGTTATTACTCTATCCAGGGTGTTCCCAAAACCCATCTCTACCCACCTAAAAGAGGGACTTCCACCCCTAGAAACCAACCAGAGAGGGGCCACCCAGAACCCCTCTGACTGGTGATCTGAATTGTTGCTTAGTCTGCAAGGCTAAGCACTGCAAGGGAATATAAATAAAAGTTAAAAATATCTCTCTGTGTTCCCTGAGGGACAAGCCTGACTGCATTAGGGTAGATGTCAAAAGTATCCCCTCTCCAGGAAAAAGACATCGGGATGGGTATGGCCCTCATGCCTCACTGGACAACGACAGGAGGACCGGAGCCATTACAAGGTCCCCTTCAATTATTGGAGATCAGACCTCTATCCCAGCCTTTGAAAGATTAGAATCGCCAAGGCCCTTCAATACTCAGAGAAGGGAGGTGATGTCAAGGGCAGCCCTGCGTATACACTGAAGGCCTAAAATCAGCCTTAGGCCTAAAATCAGCAATAGGCCTGACATACATACATGCTAACACAAAGTCTTGGGTCTCTGTGGAAAAACACTGAAACAGAAGGCTATAAGCTATTGTAAACAGGCAGCTTTTTGTGGAAATTTACCAGCCTGAGTAGTCATAGATCTTATAATAGGCAGCCTCGGCAGACAGTACCAACTTAGATAAGGACAAGTGAATCATAGGCAGAATCATAGTGACCTGTCTCCTGAACCTTCACCCAGCTGATACCCTGTTCTGAATGGTATCTGTACTCCCCTGAACACCTATGCTCTGGTGTCATTCCCTTCCCCACATCCTGCCTTTTTGTGTTTATAACCTCTGTGTGAATAAGTAAATTATGATGTGACTTAAATAATTAAATTAAAAAAAAAATAAGGCTGCTATGAACATAGTGGGGCATGTGTCCTTGTTATATGTTGGAGCATCTTCTGGGTATATGCTCAGGAGTGGTAATAGCTGAGTAATGCTATGTCCAGTTTTCTAAGGAACCACCAGATTGATTTCCAGAGTGGTTGTACCAGCTTGCAATCCCACCAACAATGGAGGAGTGTTCCTCTTTCTCCACATCCTCGCCAGCATCTGTATCACCTGAATTTTTGATCTTAGCCATGCATAAACATAGAAAAAATTTCAAATTCTTTTCTTTAAAGAGCAAAATCAAGTGTGAAAAAGATTAGGAACATGATATGCTTTCAAGTACTACCATAAATAATGAAATACAAACTACAGAGTGTATTTTATCTCCTCCGTCCAGCTGACTTATGGAAAAATCTGAAAGCATTCTTTAACAGAACGTTTTCCATGTGACAGGAAATATTTTTGTCTACAGATCATCTTTAAATATTAAATACTGTGGTATTCTCTGTGACACAGAGTTTAAAAGCCGTCTATGCTGTAACTTGACAGTTCTCAATTTAAATATTAAACTCCAAATTGTTCTGGCCAGCATTATTGATATAGTACTGAGCATTGCAGCCTTCAAAAATGGCCTGCCAAAATGTATTACATATCTACACAGATATTGATAATCAGATGGACTCAATTTTTAATTAAAAAACCCCAAAGGGATTAGAGAAGCCAGCCTCTGCCCATTTAAGGATAAAAACCTTGGATAGAAACTTGTTTTAAAACTCTAATATTTCTGTTATAGCCATGCACATGCCATGGAACAAAATAGTTGCAAAAAAAGAGCCATGCACATGCCATGGAACAAAATAGTTGCAAAAAAAGAAAAGTCAGGCCCAGGATGTCAGAGAAAGGTTTACATTTGAGCTAGAAACACAATTTAGGGAAATGACAGTGTGGTGGTTTGAATATGCTTGGCCCAGGGAGTGGCACTATTAGGAGATGTGGCCTTGTTGGAGGAAGTGTGTCACTGTCAGATTGGGCAATGAGACTCCTCCTCGCTTGAACACAGTCTTCTGGGTGCCTTCTGATAAAGATGCAGATTCTCTCAGCTCCTTCTTCAGCATCATGCCTGCCTGGATGCTGCCATGCTTTTTGCCTTGATGATAATGGACTGAAGCTCTGAACCTGTAAGCCAGCCCCAATTTAATGTTGTTTCTTATAAGAGTTGCCTTGGTCATGGTGTCTCTTCACAGCAGTGGACACCCTAACTAAGACAGACAGTCCCCTCAAATCTCAATGCTCCTCTCTCACAGTGCATGCAGCAAATGGGATTCCTGTGGCACACAGAGCAAGCTGAGAAGGCTGACTGATTTTGCCTATTGTTAAAAAAAACTTAGAACAACAAATGTTAGGGAGGATGTGGAGAAAGAGAACTCTTAAACAATGATGGTGGGAAGGTAAATTTGTACAGTTACAGTGGGAGACAGTGTGAGGACTCCTCCAAAAAAAGTTAAAAGTGAACTAGTAGCACTCCTGAGTATGCACCCAAGGGAATCATGTTCAGTACACAACAGGGATACAACACATTTGTTATTGATTCTGCACTCATCACAGTAGCTAAGATAAAAACCAAACTGGATGTTCACAGATGAATGGATTAAGGAAACGTGATCTATTTACACAATGAATATTATTCAGCTCTAAATAAAAGTGAAACCATGACCTTTTCAGGATCATAATGAGAACTGATGATTGTTGTTAAGAAAAACACACCAGACTCAGAGGCAAATATCATATGTTTCTCTTATTTATGGAGTGTAAATTTAAACACACCACATGGAGTATAAAGAATAAAGTATAAAGAAAAATATGAGAAAGGAGAGACAATATCTAAAGGGGAAGGGGGAAACAAGAGAAGTTAATGAAAGATAGATGATAGGTAGATAGATGATAAACAGATGATAGATGATAGATAGATAGATAGATAGATAGATAGATAGATAGATAGATGATAGATAAATAGATGATAGATGATAAATAGATGATAGACAGATAAGTAGATAGATAGATAGATAGATAGATAGATAGATAGATAGATAGATAGATAGATAGATAGATATACAGATAGATAGATAGATGACAGACAGATGACAGACAGATGATACATAGATTCATAGATGATAAATAGATAGGTAGATAGATAATAGATAAATGATACATACACACACAATAGCTATCAGAAATAAGAGCTATTTGTGGTGAGTAAAGTGACAGCAAGAAGGAGAGGAAGAATGGGAGTGTGCAATGAGGAGAATGTTGAATGAGAACAATGTGTGTGTGTGCATGTATATATGTGCATGTATATGTCCATGTATATACATATATATGTGTGTGTCCATATATATATGTATGTGTGTGTGTATGTGTGTGTATGTGTGTGTTCATGTATATACATATATGTGTGTGTGTATTATATATTAGCAATAAGTAACTGAAAAATTGAAATTTTTAGATTCAATTTTAACAACATAAAACAGCAATAAGTGAAATATATATGTAATCTGAAAGCTACCAAAAAATCTATAGAAAATTCAAAAGTCTAATAATGTGGAAATGAAACTCCATTGATGACAGACACAACATAAGACATCGCACTCTGAAAATTGACCTGAAGATTCCATACAATCCAGCCAAAATCCCAAACCCTGTGTTCACTTCTAAACTCTAATTGTAAAACTAATTTAAAAGGAGCAAGAATGCAAATAGTCAAAGAATTTAAAGTTGTGTAATGTACATCCTATGTTTGAAGGCTTGCTCTAAAGCTACAGAAATATAGAGAATGTGGCATTATACAATAGAATACAAAATTCAGAAACCAATCCATATATAAATGTTCAGCTGGCTTTCAGTGACATGAAAACACCAATTTGGTTCGGTGTGGAAAGAAGACTTTTCAGCTAATGTCAGTAGGTGAGGTGAGGGATTAGCCCTTGATACAGGCCATGCAAAATTCTAACTTAAAAAGGATCACAAAGTTTAATGTAATATTTAATACTATACACATCTTGAAAAAATAAGAGGTATTTATGATAAATAGGCAAATATTTCCTGTTTGAAATATGCAAAACATTATCTATAAAAGAAAGAAAACTGATAAATGATACTTCATCAAAATTTAAAACTTGTTTGAGATACATTATCAAGAAAATGAGAAAGCACATTAATGAACAGGAAAGATTATATACAAAACAAATATCTGCAAAAAGATGTGTACCCACAATACATAAGAATTTAATTGGCCAAACTAAAGAAGAAAACACAGGGAAGAAAGATAGATAGTATTTGAGTAATTCCAAAAGGAATTCTGTGAATGGTCAGACTATGCATAAAAAGACGTCTGCTACTCCTTGAGTATATCAATCACTTCTATTTTGTTCTGTCTGGCTGATGGTTTGACAAGTTCGGCCCTTTCTGACTTCAAAAGGACTAGTCCTCTGGGCTTAGTTAAGTACCTACAATTATAGCAAAATAAGTAACTCAGAACCCATACAGGAGTTGGTTGGGATTACTGCTTTGTGAGTGAACTATGCTCCACAGATAAACAATGAGTATAAGAGTCTATCTTTTTAATGGCAGCTATCTGATCTATTGACCTTGTAATTTGCCTAAATGCTAATAAAACAGTATTTTTAAATGTAGAAACATTCAAGTTAGATACACAGTGACATGCCATTACACACTTCAGCACAAATATAATCTTTAAAAGATGAGGATATGAAGTATCAGGTCAGAGAACAGCTGGAAGCCGCAGACATTGCTGGTGAGACTCTTAGTTGAAGAATCATTTTGACAAGCCATTTGGCCATTTTTCATAAGGTTAAAGATACACTTACCAGAATGTTAGCAACTCCACTACTAAGTATTTACCTGGAAGAAATTAAAATATATGATCACACACATATCTATGCACAGAGATTAGGACAGCAGGACAGCAGGTACCATCCAGGAGTGTGGGCAGACATAACATCTCCACAGGGCTATGGAATCTACACGAGTAAATTCCACTCCACACAACACCAGGAAATACGGACAAAGGCAGCAACAGGGACAAACTGTGCTTGTTGAGTTTGAGGTGGAAGCAGAGAAAACTCACTATAGAGACAGAAGCTTTAAACCGAAAGTTTATTTTATGAGGGCTCAGGGAGACAGACGGTTTTGGGATCTGAACCTCATTCCTAAAGGGAGATTGTACAGCATTTTTATAGGATGGAAACACACAACAAGGTGGGAGCCAGGGGAGCTGCAGTGTTATCCAAATGTATTGGGCATGGGTTAAACAAGGGAGGACCCATTGGAGGTTGGACCATATCCTGGCTTCTCCTTAATCCATTCTCCTCCACATTAGTTCCAGAGCTCAGAATGATAAGGGGACAAAGGAGTAGGTCAGCTGCCCAGGCCTGGGAATAAGAACTTGTCTGACCCTGCCAACAAGATGGAGAAGTTGTCCTTGAGATGGCTGGACTAGACAACTATTTACAACAGAAGCTGTTCAGCTAAAGGGAAGTCCCCAGCTCCCCTATAGCCTGGGACCTTGAATTTAGTTTTCCCTATGATTAAATGGAGTCTGAAAATGAAATGGTAGCATTTAGAAGAAGTTTCTTTTCCTTGTTCTCAACAATGCTAAGCAAAAGTCAGTCAAAAGCCTGAATTCTGCAAAGATGTCATTTTTATGAAATCCTACAATGGATGAATTTATTGATGGAACACAAGCATTATCCTGGTGGTGGTGAAGATCAGCTGAGAGGGGCTGTCCATGACCTGGACACGGAGATGACTTGAGGGGGTGATAAAAGCCTGCTATCGTCACTTCCGTGGTGAGATTGTGAATATAAATGTGCCAAGGCTCAAGTAGAGACACACAGATGCATGTATGTTACTGTATGCAAACTATACCTTGAGAAAGTTGAATTTTAGAAAACATTATCCTTTAAGTAAAATGAGCTTTTATATCAGTTTTATTATTCCTTTATATGTGGGGTGATATGTTTAATTGCTCTGAGAATATTATGAAGGAAAAAATACTGCGATTACTAAGATGGTTTCCAGTTTTTAAGAGTAAAGGCGATATTAGCAATGTTGTTTCATGTGCCTTTAAGAGCTTTGTCTCTATGTGATTTGTGCTAATATATATCTATAAATACCATTTTATAGAAGTGACTGTACTTTGCGAAACTCTTTTTATACAGTTGAGCTGTTCATTCTGACACACAGACTCTGTTAGTCATCCCTTCCAAATCTGAAACAGAAGAACCTTTGGCTCCTTAGATACATCATAAAATCTGGGAGCTGGCTCAGGAATCCAGGGTCTGGACAGACATCTGCTGCTGTTCCCCACGAGAAGGACGAGAACCTCTGAGAAGCCGGATTGATGCTGGTAAAGAGTATCTCTGTTTCTGCAGGTTTTTAGGTGACGGGGGAAGATAAAATAGGACTTCCAGATGGCTACAACTCATTACTGCCTGGCAGCATCCCGTTGAAAGGAGAGTAAATTAATCAGTAAATTCAAGGAGAGTGAATGGCAGGTGGAGATATATATTGATGCTGTTTTAGCACAAGTCAAATTAAATCTGAGCAACTGACAGCATGATCTCCCCCTGCTTCCTCTAGGAGCAGGACAAATGGGCTCCTGCTTTCTTCAGACAAACAGCTGTTATTTTTCTGTTATTACCTTGGCAAAATTCTGGAGATGGCCTGGTAGGATACCCATAGCATTAATACAAAGTTTCACGTTATCCATTCCTGCTAATGAGAGAAGGAAGGCTAACACTGTGGCAAGGAACCCTTTAAACTACAGTCCAGGATGGAGAACTCCTCAAGAAAGACAGTGGTCAGATGTGTGTTGTTCGTGAACACTTGGGGCTAACTGAGCTCTGCGGAAACACTGTAGCAAAGATGTTTATCTAAAGGGAATGTGAAATACGATTCTGTCTACCCACAAACACACTTTGATTTATGTTTTTGATTATGCATAAAGGCATCGTGTTGAGTTATTTTACCTGTGATGTGCATTTTGGAGTAACACTGTGTTGGAGAAAAGGCTGGCCCATGTGTTGTTACCTTTCTTGTTGCTCAGGTGAAATGCCTGAGGGAGCCAACTTCAGGTAAGGAATGGTTAGTCTTGGTTCACAGCCTAGGTGGTGTAGGTCCATCACAGCCAGGAGAGTAGAGAGGGGAGAGCAGTTCTCTTTGGGTAGGTCAGAAAGCTGGATGGAGCGTGTCAGGTTCTGCCAGCCATTTTGTTCAATCAAAGCCCAGAGCCCATGAGAGGGTTCCACCCACATTCAGAGAGGTTAATGCCCTCACAGATACAGCCTGCCATGGCTCAGCAAGTGATTCTAAATCCAGTCAAGCCAACAATGAAAATTAAGCATCATATCTCTGAGTTAAAGATACCGAAGAGTTGATGGTACCTGCATTACATTCAATTCTTTCTCTGGCGATGCTTCTCTCTGACATATGCTGTGGGGGTCTCTGGCATGTTATCACCCTCCCCTTTAACAGGAACATCGTTGCTGGGTAGCCCCGGGGTGGGATGTACTACATTAAAATGATTTCTAGGATCTCTGAGTAGCCAGAGAGACCAACTAGAGGTCAGCATCCTCCCAAAGTCATAATAAAAAGGAAGTAAAATTAGCAAATTTAGAGCTCACAAAATGGGTTGCAAGATCCTCTGGTATTTCTGCTAGGGTTTACTCTTCGAGCAGTATTGTTTTTAACTGTACCATGACCCAGTTCGTGGGTATTTTGAAGCATATACATTTGAAGGCATGGGACTTTTTAAAAGAGGATGCAAGATTATAAACCAAAAATTGCAAGAGCAAAAGTGAATACTTGCCTAGACCAAGAAACAACAGCAAATTATCATTTTATTTATTTAGGTTTTGTTTTCTTGGCCTGAGAGTTCACTGTGTATTTCAGGCTGAGCTTAATTAAACTCCTGATCTTTTTGCCTTAGCTTTAAGTGTCTACGACTGTATGTGTCAGTATATCTAACTGCAAATTACAAGTGTTTATTATTTTTCTGTTTTGCTATATGTGCACAGGTGTTTTGCTTGAATGTATGTCTATATATCATTTGCATCTCTGATGCCCCTGGAACCCAGGGTGAGCACTGAATCCCCTAGAACTTAAAGATGATTTTGCAGTTCTGTGTGGGCACAGGGAATCAAAAGAAAGTGCTCTTAACCACTGAGTCATCTTCCCAGGTCCCCAAATTACAATTTTAAAAATGTGCCAAGCCAATAATTCTTTGTATGTCCTGAGGCCTCTGACAGTCTTTCAGCATTTTCTAAGTTTCACTAGGGGATTTCCTTTCCATTACATCTAAAGTTTTATAGAACCAATAATCTTGAAAATACATTAAAATTAATTTAAAAGAGGAATTAAATGTATTTTTAAATTACTGTCTCTTGTATTGAGCTCTATAGCTGTTGTCTTTAATTCTTGTAGTAACGCACTGAACTTTTATTGTTGGCTAGGTGAGGAATTGGACACAGGAGAACCAAGGAGACTGCAGCTGTGCCTTGGTGGCCATGTTCCCTGACCTTTTATGATTAAACATCCATGAAGCTGTAGGTAGCTTTTTATCGATCTAACAGAAGCCAACTGAGATCATCATGCATGAGTACTATCAGAAGGCCTCCGTCCTTCAAATGCTTGTCTTCATTATAATCATTTGCATTTGTGTTTTGATCTGTGCCCTGTTCCCCCTCCCCCATCTCCAGAAGAAATACCCTAAGAGGAAAACTAGTCACCCATGATTTGAGAGAAAAAGGGTCACATCCACCTAATGAATATGCCACCCAGGTTATAAAAATTCACTTTAAAAAATTCCTTAAAACCCACAGCACAGGGGTGAAAAGATGTCTCAGGGGCTAAAAGTGCATACTACTCTTACAGAAGAGCTAGGCCAGTTCCTAGTACCCACATCAGGCAGCTTACGGCCACCTCTAACTCTACGTCCAGTGGATCCAATACCCTGTTCTCGCCACTATGGGTGGATACCTGTGTTCATGCGCACACATCCCCACAGGGTCATAATTAAAATGCACATAATTAAAAATAAAAATAAATGTTACTCAGCACAGTGGTGGAGGCTTCCAATCCCAGCACTCGGGAAGTAGAGGCATGTGGATCTTGTGGTTCAAGATCAGCCTAGCTTACTTGTTGAGCACAAGGCCAGCTAGTGTTACTTAGCAAGCTCCCAGCTAGCCAAGGCTGTACAAGAGATCTTATCTTTAAGATAAAAACAAAACGAACACGAAACAAAAACCAGAACTCACTGGTCCTTACTATCCTTTGCAAAATAAATTTTAGCTTAAACTGTCTGTTTCAGCTAGATTTTCATTTCTTTCAGAATGACAGGAAGTGGAAACTTTGCCCACATGGAGTGTTTATTTTCTCAGGCTCACATCTTCTCCAGTGGAAATTCTTCATGCTATTTGTCCTGGCTCACTGTGTTTACCTTATGTGTTCATTTCTATGTCATCTAGTAGTTTGGCATCTACAAACCATGCAGCATCCTACAAAGATGCACTCACAGCTGTAGTACAATCCATAGCTTCCATTTTCTGTCCTCAAATATGTGATTTCTAATAAATTCTACTTCTACAACTTACACGAAAATTTGCACTGCTGATATCAGCATACACGAGAGAGAATCCAATCGTCTACTTAGTGTTTTACACATACAGGGCTTGGGGGCATTTTCCAGAGTTACTTTTGGCTCCAGACATTCAGAGTATACTCTTCTCCTGCTTCCCATGTACTTCAGAAGTCAGGAGTGGGAGATATATTCACTGCAGTACAACCGTTTGTCCTACTGAGTCACAACCCCGGAGTTGTACCAAGACTCTTGGTAGCAGGAGTGTTTCTGGAAGTCATTCCAGCATCAGGACAGGTAAATACCAAGTAATAATATGCAAACATAACTACAAGCCACACTGAAATTGCCCCAGCTAGATTATATGCCCCTCACACATCTGCCCCTCACTCCTATCTTCAAACGAGAGCACTTGTGTGAGGGGAGGCAGGGTAACAACTAGTTTGTAGCCGATAAACCTTTCTTCTTTTTTCTGGCAAACTTTAAAAATCTATGGGAATGGGGATGCTGGAGAGATGGCTCAGTGGTAGAGTATAGTCACACTTGCAGAAATCCTGGGTTCAGTTCCCAGCACCCACATAGTGGCTCACAACCATCCCAAACTCCAGTCCCACAGGACTACCCTGTTCTTTATACAACTGTACACTGTCCCAAGGCACCAGGCATGCATGTGGTACACATCGATATATGCAGGCAAAACACTCATATATAATGAATAAAAAAAATAAATAAACAAATAAATCTAAGAATCATTTTTCTTTAGAGACCCATGGAATGACAAGACAGCTCAGAGCACAACAGTGCTTGTAGCCCAAACATGGCATTATGAGTTAATTCCCTGGAATCCACATAAAGGTAGGAGAGGACCAACCCTGGGAAGTTGACCTCTGACCTCACCTCTGCACAAGTGAGCCCCACTCTACACACAATAATAAACACAAAGATAAATGTTAAAAGTTTAAAATACTTTTTAAAATGTATTATCATGCAGATATATCCCAGGATCACTTCCTGGGTCGTGAGAAGGCCCACGTAAAGGAAAGGGGCTGATGTTTAAATTTCTCTCTGTTATGAAACAAAGTCCCCTCCACCCCAATGTATATGCTAACCTTCTCATCCCCTACATGACTATATTTGGAGATAGCTGAACTTTTAGTGGGGGTGATTAATGTTCTCTGAGGCCCTAAGAGCTACAATACAACAAGACTTTGTTCTTAAAAGACAAAGACAAGGCATACATGCACAAAGGAGACAAGCCTATGTGGGCACCGTGGTGGTCAGTGAGCCCAGGTAGGAAGCAACCCTCGTGCATCTCAACTGTGAATTCAAGCTTCCAGAACTGTGCAAGAGGCCCCCTGTTATTTAAGCTGCCCAGTCTTTGGCATCTGGTCACAGAAGCTGTGGAGACTAACACTATACGGGGAGAAAGACTCGTTCTCTAGAAATAAACTCAAGAGACTAGTGATTATGAAAGTCTTTAATATTCAATTCTGCAGAACAGTTACCAGTGTGGAGGAAGGACGAGGATGGCTGGTCTATTGACTTCTGTGAGATACTGGCTTTTAAAGTCCCTGACTGGGGCTGGAGAGATGGCTCAGTGGTTAAGAGCCCTGGCTGCTCTTCCAGAGATCTTGAGTTAAATTCCCAGCAACCACATGGTGGCTCACAACCATCTATAATGCAGTCTGGCACCCTCTTCTAACATGCAGGTGTACATGAAGATAGAGCACTCAAATACATTAAATAGATAAATCTTTCAAGTCCCTGATTGGGACAAACTCCTGCTTCAGAAGGATACAGTACTCACAGTCTTCATACTTGACTCGTATTGACACTACAGGGATGGTGGCTCCATTGACCCATGTGTTTGAATGCCTGGTCATAGGGAGTGATATTATGAAGAAGTGTGGCCTTGGGAAAGTGTGTCACTGGAGGTAGAACTTGAGATCATATATATGCTCTAGCTCTGTCTAGTATAGGACACAGTCCACTTCTGCTGCCTGAAGATCAAGGTGTAGAACTCTTGGCTCCTCCAGCACCAAGTCTGCCTGCATGTTGCCATGCTTTCTACCATGATGATAAAGGACTAAACATCAGAAACTATAAGGCAGCCCCAAATGAATGTTTTCCTTTAGAAGAGTTGCCTTGGTCATGGTGTCTCTTCAGAGCAATGAAACCCTAAGACACCCTATTAGTTCAGAGCCAAGTTCTGTATCTGATGAACATCCCTGGGCTAGAACTTTGTCTTCTTTCTGATTGCAGAATCATTCAGGTAGCAAACTGCCTGCAACCTTTCAGCTGCCTGAGTGCTGAGACAAGCAGGTGCTGGCTGCAGGCTAGGGAAGAGAGAAGCCTCAGAGCTCTTGCTTATCTGTGATTCTTTGATGAGTTCCAGGTACACCCTACAACTGAAAATGAATCATATGACTTATTTCTTAGAATGTTAAAATATCTTCTTGACAGTTCCATCTAAATCAAGCACTTACCATTATTCCTTCATCTTCTAGTGCAGAAAAATACACTATTCAACATCATACATGTATTTCTCCAGGAGGCTAAGAGTATACAGTAGTATATACAGGGTCACTGTTGGGTTATGGGATCATATCTAGGTTCCTTTGTTTCCGTGTGATGCAATCCTCATTATGAGAAGTCCATGAGTTTCTCCATCTCTAAAACAGTAGTGAGAGAAACAGATACTGTCTCAGGGAGACAGCTTGGCTGGTACAGTGCTTGCTGTGTGAGCATGAAAACCCGTGTTCAGTCACTAGAACTCATTTAACACATCTAGCTGTGGTAGTGTATGTGCATCATCCCAGAGCTAGGGAGGCAGGGACCAGTGGGTCTCTGAAATTTGGTGGCCAGCCAGCTTAGCTTAATTAGTGCATTTGTGGGTAGTGGGAGAGCCTGTCTCAAAAATAAATGATGACAGATAGATGATAAATTAATAGATAGATACATACATATATAGATGAAAGACAGATAATAAATAAATAATAGATTGATGATTGATAGATTGATAGATAGATGATAGATAATAGATGGATGGATAGATAGATGATGGATAGATAGACAGATGATACATATAGATAGATGATAGATACATCTCTTTATAGAGACATGGATAGACAGATGATAGGTGATACATAGATAATAGATAAATGATAGATAACAAACTGAAGAGGATGGTGTATAAGGAACAACACCCATGGTTGACCTCTGGCCTCGATGCGTACAGGTACACATGATCATGCACACAGGTATCCCTCCCCATTCATATATGTACACACACAAAATATAGTTTCTATTTCAAAAGCACTATAATAAGAATGAAACAAGTTACCATGTATGTGTAGTTCTTAGGTGTGTACTTGAGATCATGTGACTATTCTGCTATCTTCTGTTGTTTGTTGACTGTCAGTCTGTTGCAATGGGCAGCAGGGACAGGACTTTGTCTTGCCCTGAAATGTTCACAGTGGCCAAACCAATGCTTCTGAAGCACACACCAAACACAGAATAAATATCTGTCACCTTCAAATGTGAATGACAAAGGCCTATGGGGCTTTTGTCCAAGTCCACAAAGCAGAGATCATTCTATTACTTGTAACCTAAACCTCCCCTCATTTCAGAATCCTTAATTTTGTATGTATGGGATTGCTGTCAAGTGATATTACTCTGATTGGCATGGGCTAATAAGCAAAGTTCAGAGGGCCAGTTAACAAGAGCCAGAGAAATAAATACAGGCTTTCCTACTAGTACAAGCAGACTTAACATTTTGAGAGAATTTCCATTTCAACAAACTATCACCCACGTAATGAAACCAAACCACTTCAATGGCTATTAGTTAGCTTTGTCTCTGCTTCTGCTTTTGGAGCTGACTACTACTGCATGACTGTTCATATCTGATGCTCTAGAAAACAGTCTACAGCGCTCTGGCACCTTCTGCTGATGAACTTGAGAACTTTCCTTGCTCTCCAGCATTTAACTGCTATGAGTCACTCTTCATGGCTAAAAGGCAGGGAGAATCCAAATCAGATGCCTGGTGGCTTTGGCATTTGCTTCCATAGGTCAGAGTTAGCGACAGAGACGCTTGGCCAGCTGTTGCTAAGAGTCCTCTGCAGGAGACAGCATGGCAGTAGTCAGTACTTTTATCCTTAATAGCAACGCCTGTAAATTGCGTGTGCCTTATACCATGTAAGTCAGCAGAAGGAGCATCTGTCACCAAGGAAACGGACAGGACAGTTTAGTCCCCTGTCTGATACTCTCTTCTATCTCTAACAACATGGATTTCTCTAGTTACACTAACGGTTATTCCTCCCCAGCAAGAAGCCTGTAACTAATGTGCTAGTTGCTGGACAGAGAGTAGGTACCACGATGTCTGGAGGCACTGACGAAATCCACCTCTACCCACTTAATTATTCACTGAGGACTGTTCTTATCTCTCTGTCCCTCTCCCTTCCCCCCTGCTGACTCCTAGCTCACATCCATTGCATTTTGTGTTCACATTGATACACACTAAGCCAGTGTTATCTCTCCTTCTATTCCTTAAAGGGTTGCCAAATACTTTATAAGTCCATGCAAGTCTACAAAGACCTTTGGTGGATCTCCCTTGTCCAGATAGCATTGTCCTAAGCAGGGCTTTAGAGAGTCTATATGCTCCCATACCTCTTTTTTCAGCTTCAACTCCTAACATGCTCCATCTTTCTGCCCTGTCTATTCTTCCCCTTCCTCCACAGATCCACCAGGCTTCTGGCATGTGTGTGTCTGAGCTGACTGCTTCAGCTACTCAGGCTCTAGACACGGATAACTTTTCCTGAACAGCCCAGTCCTCTCACTGGGACTAGTTAGTCCCAGTGCAGAGCTTTGCTTCTATGTGAATCTGGGGCTGTGTTGTTATTTACATTTGCCTCTGTTCCACACTCAACTATGTCTTGGCACTCAGGTAAGCCTCGATGAGTGGATGGAGACAGAACAGCTATCCTAGAAGCTGCCTAATATCCAACCTGTTTGCCTCTGGCTAATGAAGGTTCTCTTCAAATCAGCATCCTAGCCCAGCTGAAGGAGCACCAAAGAGCCATCTCAACAGAAAGCATGCAAGAATCATAGCAGCAGCGGCCCTCTGAGAAGGAAATAGGTTCAATGAATGCAGGCTCAATACTAGTATTCCAACACTCTCCTTCCGACTTTGGCACTTACTCGGGAATGCCAGGCAATCCCTCCACTTACCCTCTCCAGTTGAATTTTTTTGTGTGGGTGAGGATTTCAAAGCCTGTCCGCATGACCACACACAGTCTCAGGTAGAAGAACGTAGACCGTGCTGAAGGCAGTCCTTTAAGGTAGACTCTGTCAGCTGCCCACTGCAGCAGCCTATGGGGTGGGACACAGAGGGGACACAAGCCAGGAATGAAGTCTTGAATGTGGTTACTAGTCTCCCTCAAACTTTCCCAAAGATTTTGGGCTGGAGAGATGGGTCAGTGGTTAAGAGCACTAGCTGCTCTTCCAGAGGACCTGGGTTCAATTCCCAGCACCCACATGGCAGTTCACAACTGCAGGTAACTCCAGTTGCAGGGGTCTGGTACCCTCACACAGACATATATGCAGACAAAATGCCAATGCACATAAAATAAAAATAAAATAAAATAAAAAAACTTTTCCAAAGTCTCTTAAGATCCTTTGAGTTAAGAAATGAGTCTTCTAATCAGCCTTAGCAGTCTAGCATCTTTGGAAATTTGCCACTAAACTGGTACAAAGTAGCTCAATGGTAGTCAGTAGGTCAGCGTGAACCTTGACATTTGCCAGTTTATTGGTGTTTCTTATCTTGGAAGTCTGGAGTTGTCATATCAGCCTGCATTCATGGCCAAGGCAAGTGTGAGCAGACATCGGAGAGGAATGTGAGCTACAGCAGCCAGGAAAAGGCCCTGTCATTGTCCGGGCCACCAGTCACCTGCTATTATCTATGTCGCTCTAGACTTGAAAGCGGAGGGAGCGTGACCTCTGCTTCGTATACCCGACTTCCAGACCAAAGGTTAGGCTCTAGTAGAATTAAGTGACTGACAAACAAATCAATGTGCTCTTCAGAGAGGCACTCAGAACAGGGCCAACAAGTCCTGTTTTCACATGTGGGAAGCATTCATTCTCAGTGTCTGTTACAGCACCTATG
The DNA here is from genome assembly GCA_021653895.1 of Mastomys natalensis. Taxonomy (NCBI): domain Eukaryota; kingdom Metazoa; phylum Chordata; class Mammalia; order Rodentia; family Muridae; genus Mastomys; species Mastomys natalensis. The sequence continues at coordinate 1,038,276 of JAJTUV010000708.1, forward strand.
TACATTAACATTTTTAGCTCTGAAATTGAGGAAGCTGAGTAAAGGTTCTTTCTGGGCCTGGGCCTCTATGGAAGAACACATAATGAGAAGAGTATTTGTTTGAAGTCAGATACTTAACCTCAGCTTACCGGGATCATCCCATTTCCTGTCAGACAAAGATGCATCTCCAGGACAGCTTGGGAGATTTACTCTTTGGTTCTTCTACACCCTGTATCTGAGTTACAGAGTAACTTGCCAACAGTGCTCCAGAATTCACCACTAATGAACTAGAACAAAGTCCACATCAGGTTTCATGGAAAAGTGCGAGCAAAGGCCAGAGCTCCAGGAAAGGATTACCACAGAGTAGGGCCAAGTCGCCTGTCCTGAGAGAGGCTCCCTGAGCCAGCCCCAGCAGTGGGGACCATGAGCTCCGTGCTAGCAATCTTCTTGCAGGAACTCCCGGGCCCGGTTCTGGTCCTGGGGATCTTCCTGCCTGTGACCTTGATGCTTCTCCTCCTGATTGCCTACTTCAGGATCCAACTGATGGCAGGTAAGTGTGAAGCCCCACAAGGAAGGGTTTGGCTTGTCCTTGAGACACACCAAAGCCTGCAAGTGCTCTAGGAAGCTGGAGAAATACATCTTTTTGATTGACACATTTCTCTCCCCAGCCTTCTCTTGATGAATTGGGTAAAGTTTGATACTTTCAACTCTGTAGGTTGTGAGGTACGTAGGGCTTGTTCACTTGCTATAGGGCCTCCTTCACTGTGGTTCCCTGTAGACAGTCAACTGTAAATCACCAAATTGGACATAGGGTTGCTTGTTTATCTCTCAAGGCATCAGACTCACAAATATTAATGCTGTCCATGGTCTGCCTCCCCTATGTCACAGGTGTGTGTGTTGTGTGTGTGTGTCGTAGCCCTCGTAAGGGCTACTGGCAGTACCAGGAGCACTGGATTCCCACTGACACTGAGTGCCGCTGGGAGACAAGGGATCTGGATGGCCCAGTTGGGAACTAGTCCACTGTACAACTCTCACATCTTATTTCTGCTGCTTCCTTCACAAGATAAACTCTTTAGAACCTCACAAAGGATTCAAGTGTGAAGTGAGGCATAGAGCAAGTCAAGATGGCCTCAAGTACACACACACACACACACACACATTTTCATGGCTTGCACGATCATGTACATGTGCATATACCTTCTTCAGCCTCTGAACTTCTGCTTAAGAAATGTTCCAAGCATTATGCTATCAGTGTTTAGTCAATGCAAAACACTGGATACTGGACTGAAGCAGAAATTTCTTATAGGATACACACACACACACACATATGTGTATATATATATGTGTACTATATATGTATGTATATAGTATGTATATATATATGAAATCTAAATATAACTATATCATGAGAAACACAAGTGAGTACACAGTATTTGACAAGTATTTAGAGAAATATATTCACACACACACACGCACACACACACACACACATACACACGGTATATAAAAAAACACAGAATATATTCAGAAGCTTAAGGTGATCTGCTATGGGCATTTTGGTCCTGGGTCCTGGATTGAGATTGTTTGCGCTGGAGCTGGGCTGTGTAATGAGAGGCTGCACTTTCATTTGGTTTTCAGTAAATTCTAGATGCCATAAAGGTGAATTTATTTTAGTAATGCTTATTTTAGTAATGTCACTAAAATTCAACCCACTTCTTAATTTGGATGGTTTCATATTAAACTACTGAAAGACCAAGTTTGAAAGCTGTAATTCTAGCACCCAGGGAGTTGAGATGGGAGGCTTGCTTAAATTTGAGTTGAGCCTGAACTACAGCATGAGACTCTGTCTTAAAACGATTGCAAAGTCTCTGCTCTACTACAAAACTTGCCCCCGTTCAAGCAATGCCCTCCTGAATACTCTTAAGTAATTATGAACAGGCCCCAGCAGCAGCACAATTAGGGGCGCTCACCTCTACGATGAGACTTAGAACACAGGGAGCCCCTAGAGGACAGAGACTGCATTACAGAATGCTGCTTCCCCTCAGGGCCTCCAGGAGAACTCTGCAGTCCAATGGGTCTCAACCTCCCTAAAGCTGCGGCCCTTTAACATAATTCTTCATGTTGCCGTGACGCCGACCATAGAATTATTTTCGTTGCTACTTCATAACTATACATTTGCTGCTGTTATGAATTATAATGTAAACATCTGTGCTTTCTGATGGCCCTGGGTGACCCCTGTGAAGGACTGTTGTACTCCGAGGGGTGGAGCCCCACAGGTTGAGAGCCACTGCTGTAGCTTTTCATTCTGTTTCGTTTTTATGAACAGGTCTCCTGCAGGATGGTTCAGGGACACTGCGCCGTCCTCTAAAAGACCCCCCATAAACCCTTTTCTTCGTAAAGTTTGTCACACCCCTCCCTGTCCCCAAGATCAGACTTCTAAGAATTCTGTACCGAGATATTTAAGATTCCCAAACCTCGGGAAAACTCCAGAACAAAAAAGGAACTGAAAATCATGACTCGCAAACATTTGCAGCAGTGTTCCTTCAATCCTGCTCGCTGGCTCGCTGCCCGGGGCTACAAACATTTCTACTCAGAAGCTCCCTCCATCCCCCCACAGTCGCCGCAGTGACCACTGCCAGGCACAGGTGCCCCAGAACCCCACTGACACTGGGGAGCAGAAGTGGGTGTCAGTCAAGGGCTTGCATTCCTCACGTACTTAAGTTTTATCTCCAGTTGCCTCTTTAGCAGGATAAATCCTACAGTGTACAGTGTCTCAAAAAAAAAAAAAAAAAAAAAAAAAAAAAAAACCAACAACAACAAAAAACGCCATCAAGCACAAAACAAGGCAAACAGATTACAAGAGCCTCTTGGATTTCTGTCTCTCAGTGGCCTCTGCTCAACAGTTACCATAGATTGGATGATTCTGTGGGATGTTGGTAGTCTATAAAAAGATGACAGCTCAGTTCTACAGCTTTTCTTATCCTTGGGGAAATACCTGAATCATTAGAAATGCAAGTGAGTACACAGTATTTTATTTAAGCATTTAGATAACTCTGAGGTCTAAGCAAATCAATCATACCCCTCAGAACACCCCAGAAAGGCCAGCCTGTAGCTGGAAGTGTGAGCAGGCATCTCTGCACTGCTTCAGGGGCAGTGCAGACCAAGTATTTCTCTTAGCTATTGTCTCTATCGCTGTGATAAAATACCATGATGAAAAGCAACTTGAAGAGGAAAGGGTGACATTTCATGAATCACAGTCCATTAAGAGAAGGGAAATCAGGAACTCAAGTTGGGTAGGATGGGAGGCAGGAGCAGATACAGAGGCCATGGAAGGATGCCGCTTACTGGCTTGCTCAACCTTCATTCTTACAGAACCCAGGACCACCAGCCCAGGGTGGCACTGTCCACAATGGACTGGGTCCTTCCCAAACAATCACTAATTAAGAAAATGTCCTACAGCGGTTACTTCATAACTGTAATTTTGTTAGTATGAACGATAATGTAAATATCTGATATGCAGAATATTAAATATGAAACCTTGTGAAATTTGGCCTCCAAAGGGTCTTGACCCACAGGTTGAGAACTGCTGCCTTATAGGCTTGGCTACAGTTTAATCTTCTGGAAGCATTTTCTCAGTTGAAGCTTCCTCTTCTCAGAGGACTCGAGCTTGTATCAAGTTGACATAAAAACCAGTCAGGACAGTGTTGTGGACCACACTGCTCAGCCCAGAATTGTCACATAACTCTGTGACCTCCATCTGTCCTGAGCACATCCCTCCCCAGGGAAGCTGCCGGGAGCTCTAGTCACAATAAACACTACACAGCTACATCTGTGGGTCAACAGATAGGGAAGTGCTCTGAAGCATGTGAGCACAGGGGGCACATAACTAGTACATCTTCATCCTTTCTCCCTTTACCCTTGTGATGGTCTGTATATGCTTGGTCCAGGAAGTGGCACTATTTGGAGGTGTGGCCTTGTTGGAGTAGGTGTATGACTGTGGGCATGTGCTTAAAGACCCTCGTCTAGTCTTCTAGCAGCCTTCAGATGAAGATTTAGAACTCTCAGCAACCCCTGCACCAGGCCTGCTATACTCCTGCCTTTATGATGATGGGCTGAACCTCTGACTTGTAAACCAGCCCCAACTAAATGTTGTCCTGATAAGACTTACCCCAGTCATGATGTCTGTTCACAGCAGTAAAACCCTAACTAAGACCCCCCTCCGAATGGTGTGACATGCTAATGAGCTTGTCCTAATTCCTGGATTTTCTCAAACATTGTATCTATTCCTTCTCTCTCAGGACTTTCAGATTTTGACATAAGATTAAACCCTGGAGGTGGGCAGTAATACTGGTAACCTCACACCATGAGGGTCAGTCTGTGGGTGGAGTCCCTTAAACAGCTTTAAAACTTACTCCAAACTTACATCCTACATCTAGAAAACAACCAGTTGTCAGTCATTCAACAAATATTTGTGAATCTACTTGAGGCAGTTTTCTTCTTATGACTAAACACCACAGACTGAGTAGTTTTACAAAACAAAACTTATTGTTTTATAGTTCTGAAGACTAGGAAGTCCAAGATCAAATGGCCCCATTAAGTGAGGTACCACTTGCTAGTAGAGACTCTGTGGTCCCATAACAAGAGGGGTGGACCTAAAAGACAGATCTAAATTATTTTTTAAAATAACACATAATCTCACTACTTGTTGATCCATTCATGAAAGCACAGTTCTGTTCTTAAAGGCCCCATCTGGCCCTAGAGCTTTAGAACTTCACAGTGAGGGTAGGTAAAACTTTGGTGGCAAACCAAACTAAAGCACTACTGTGTACGACAGCTTGTCCTAGGCACTAGGACAGATTTTCATATACATTTTATAATTCAAGAGGAAACTGTCTTACATTTAGAAAACAAAACAAAACAAAAAGCATCAGTAAAAAATTAATCTAACAGCATAGATGTAAACTTGTATATTTCTGATATTGGCCTCAGGCCAAGTTAAGGCTGAACTCTGTCCTTGAACCTCAGCAAATCTAAACCCTAATCTTTCACTTTTACATCTTTTCCTAAATGTGAAAGCTGTGACCTTTCACCAGGCAGGATCCTCTGAACACCTAAGGGACAACCCAGTGATGAAGTAAACCCCCTTCTTCATTGTCACTCTCTTCTGCTGGCTCTGAATAAGGTGTACCCAGGCTGTCGGCAAGGAAGGGAGTGTGAGAAGCTGGAGACAGTGGAAGCACCATTTCTTACAGTGGGACAAGTCTGTGCTTCAGTCACCAAACACAGTGGAAGTCTCGACTCCGGCTTTTTGCTTAAGAACTGTAATTCTTTCTGTAGTCATTTCCCAACAGGTGTGTAGTACAGGTCCCTCCACAGTTCAGAGGGCAAACAAGATCCTTTGGCCCCAGGTTAAAACATCACTAGTTTGTCTCTCTATTTAACAGCGTCCACTTCGAAATTGTAAACACATGGGCAAATGTCATATAGTTATCTTCTACAGAGAGCTACAAGTGCAAAGATTCCCATTTTGTTTCTATAAAGAGCAGGACACTGACGGATTGGTGTGTCACAGAACCCTGGGAGTCCTGCATTATAAAACAGAAAACCAGCTGGTAGGCTTCCTAAATCCTAGACTGTTAGAGAGAGGCACTTTAGGATGGGATGTCACCCCACTCTGAAAGCCCTGGGAGCTGATGGTGCATGGAAATTTAATTAGTATGTAGAGAACATCAATTTTCTCATGAAGGAACAAAGAAAATTCTCCAACGTCCTGCACATTTTAGTCTGTCAATTGCTTTGAGGAACAGCTCTCGGGGTGGAGGGCTGGGTCTTAAAACTTTCCAGAAATAACCAGATGCGCTATCGACCAGGGCCATGAATATTTTACATATGGTAAGGTGCAAGCTGTGGTTTTCATTGCTCTCCAACATTCCAAAACCCACCTCTAGAATCACTCATCTTCCAGAGTATTGTCACCCTGATCAAGAACAAACTATGCTCTAAGATAACTCACAGCACCAAAAGTTGTCACTTTATTAAAGTGTATCTGCGGAATGTCCAAAGGTTTAGTTAGATATAAAGTAAGTAAAGCTAACAGGTGACCAGAGACCTCCGGCAATGTGTGCATTATAAAACAGACAAAGAACATTTTGACAATACAGTGAGGCTAAAGTCTTTTTCAAACTTCATACATTTTAGTTTTTTTGGAAAGAGCAAAGTAACCAGATTAGCAGAGTGAAGTTGCTAAGTTCCCCGTTTTCACAGCCAAATCAATTAGCATTTGAGTCTGGAACATGGCTTCTCTACTTAATCTTCTAAAGCTTTAGTCTCCTTGTATGTAGGAATAACAGCAGCAGGGTTCAGCTACAGGGATAAGCTGCTCCGAACCATCCCATTCTGAACAAACAGCAAGCTACTATTACTCCCGCTGGCTTACAAATCCCAAGAAATAACCATTTGTGTCATTATAGATATCATTAAAATTGTCTTAGAATAATTATGCCACCTCAAGATGACTCACCTGGAAAGCAGTAGGCAAAAGCTGTCTGGCTCCAGAGCTAGCAGCCTTTAGCCCACACACTACCAGGCAGGTTTCCTGTCAGCTAAGTGGATCTGTTTTAGGGACCAAACAAATAAACTTACTACCAAGTCGGAATGCAACTGTGGGGAATTTGTAAATAAATAAAGAATGCTTACAAAAGCTTTAGGTGGGTTGATCTCTTAATATAAAAGAAATACAAATTATCCCTAGTGAGGGTAATTTGCATAAACATCTACCCCAAGCCAGGAAGACTCTTCATCCATGGCCCAACAAAGAAAATCCTTATTGCTTACAGAATTTTCCATAATAAACTCAGATATTTTCAAAGCCACCTGCTGAATCTTTCTGCACATCTTCCTCAGTAGACTGCAGGGATTAAAATGATAGCCCAGTTGCAAGCTCTTTCTGGAGAGAGGTAAATTATTTCACTTCTCTTATTCTCTGCAAAGTGGACAGTTTTATCACTGGCTAGGTGACTCACCACAGCTCGCCAAGATTATTTTCCCTCATCCTCGGTCTCTGTTCTTTTAGCTGTCTCCCTTCAGTCTCTTATTTGGGTCTTCCACCTTCAACTCTGTAATGTACACCTTAGTCCCTCATTTAAAGCATTTCTTATACAGTTCAGGAAGAAATTACTATTTCAATGAGTCCATAATCTAAGCCTGAGGTTATCTCAAAGGAATATGTTTGAAATAGCAAATCATCTATGTGGAAAAGCAATGTAACCCAGTGGTTGAAAGTACAGGCTCCCATGTCAGGTTGCCTGGTATCAAATCCTGAATACATCCATTTCTGTAGGCTTGGTGGAAACTGCTTCATCATGGTCTCGCTCACCCATGAATTAAAAACGACCAATTTATGTCACAGCAAGAATTAGAACACATGCAAACTTGACACAAGGTATCTGGTACATAACTGCTGAACAAATACTGACTACTAAGTACTGTGGCTCACATAATGGCCTATGATATGTCCTCATGTCCTCATCTAAGAAGTATGATAGCATGGATCTTAGAAGGATCCAAGCCAGGTGAAAAGGTTTACCAGGTATATGATGAGGGACTGATGACATAGCTTGGTGTAGATACCAAAAATATTGTCAAGGTCAATTCTATAAGCATAGCATTGGTAATCAACGTAGGTGGTTGTTAGGAACAAAAACTTGTGAGTCTCTCTCTCTCTCTCTCTCTCTCTCTCTCTCTCTCTCTCTCTCCCTCTCTCTCTCTCTCTCTCTACCAGGAGCAACTACAGAATGTATATTTAGATCTTAACAGAGATCTCAAGGTTAAATCAAATTTGGTGGCTGCCAGACACACTAGTTGAAGATCCGTAGGCAGTGAGAAGGTTGCACGAAAGGCAAACATATGGGAGCAGGTCAGTGGTGGGAGGGGTGAGTAAGGGGCTATGCAGATGTGACAGAGAACTGGAAACTGGGGACCGGGAAATGCCACTGGGCATAAGTAGGGTGCACTTAAGGGTTGTAGTATTTAAGCAGAGCAGTGTTAGCCTAGGAACTCACAGGCTCGGAAAAGTTCAAAGAATTGCCAGTTAAAGAGGCTGCCAGCTTAAAGTCCAAAACATAGGATCTTGTCAAAGGATGACATATTCCCAAGTATATTTTGGGAAAGGAGAAAGGACAGAAACCTTGTTTTCCTAATTCCTGTATCTCCAACTCCTGGCCTACACACATTTACTGAATATAAGAATCAAAACATCCACTAAACAAGATGGATGTTAATGATCTTTAATTCGGTGACCATCTGTTCTAACCTGGGACAGTTTAGAAGTGACTGAGGAGGGCCAGAAAGATGGTGCAGTGCGGAAAGGTGCTTGCTCCCAAACCTGATGACCCGAGACCAGTCCCTGGGAGCAAATGGTGGAAGGTGAGTAGGATTAATCCAAGTTGCCCCTTGACCTCCACATGGGTTGCGCCATGCTCATGACTACATGCATATACACACAGAGAAAATATTAACACAACTTTTTAAAGGAAGCCAAAGCAGTGAGATCCCACAATAGAGACCTGGTCTTCTATAACTCACAGAGTGGCCAGTTAGAAATACAGGCCAGGAGCTTCTAGTGTGCTATAAAAGATCCAGGACTTTCAGCTGTTGCCAAATTTACCAGTGTTTTTCTTTTCAGTTGAAGAAGAACTTGCTCAGACTTCTGATCACCAGAACAAGTTTGGTCCTTCCGCACACAAGAGAAGGAGACAAAGGTGAAGGTGGGTGGCACCCAATGGACAAAGCACCATGAATTTCTAAAGGTCAAGGAGCAGCAGTCAACAGAACGACCAGGAAACAAGAAAGAACAGTGAACACAACAGTTGCTACCAGAGGACTTCTGTGTGATCCCACGTTAATTGCAGTTCCCTCAGAAAGTACCATGAACTTAAACTTTTCTTTAACATGCTTTATGTATCAGGCATATCATGAGTTTCTTTCATTGTGACTATGCTTATTTACTTTTCGGAGAATATTTTTAAAATACAATTCCTAGATCTCATCATATAACTCTATGAAATCTCATATAATTTTCCCTTTAAGAGTAAGGAAACCCTGAGAGAAATCAAAGAAATAGCAAAAGATGGTGCCCTGAGGGAGTGCAGTGGATGCTATACTTGAGTCATTCCATTAGGGTCCTCTGGTCAGTCTGAAACATGGTAGCTTCAGACAGTGTTCAAGACCTGACTTTGTGTCTCTCCTTCTCCCAACTTTAAGACAATGTAAGTCCTCTTTGTGGCAGGCTGCACCAAACATGTGAATCTCAGTGTTAGCTATGGGTCACTCACCAACATAGCTTTCCCAGTGGCAGCGATATTGATGAAGTGATACGAAAGGAAGAGAAGTCAAATGTTACTCTAATCCCCCAGGAGAATAATTCAAGGGGTTTTTTTGTTGTTGTTGTTTGTTTGGTTTTTTGTTTTGTTTTGTTTGGTTTGGTTTGGTTTGGTTTGGTTTGGTTTGGTTTGGTTTTAAGTAAAAAGCAGAAAGCCACCATTTCAGAAGCAGAATTCCTATCATTCACTGGGTTTTAAAGAGCATAGACAACTGACACAGCACTTCCTTCAAGGTGGCAGTTAAACACTCTGTGCTCTCCATAGTCTTCTAGTTAATAACAACAACGTTCAGCAGTCTTCAAGTCTGGCTCAGTTCCAACCTTTGTACATGATTTCACTGCTCTGAGTGGTTTTATGAAACAGCCAATGTGGTCATCAGTTTTTTGTTTTTTGTTTTTTCTTCAAAGCACGAATTTTGGTAGTGACAGTTATCCAAGACTGTAATGATTGAAAGTCACCACACCTCACTGTGGCCTGGTGTTTCCTGCCTTTTCCTTTCAGTCCCACCCTGGAATTTTTCACAGGTTTTCTGTTGGCATGCCTTTATCTCTGAGATCAACTGACAACACTTGTTTTTCCGTTTTAATAGCACTCAATTCTATGGAGACTGTTGGGTCTTTCAGAGTTGGGTAATTTCTAAGTGTTATTGCCATATGGAAGAAGTAACACTATTGTTTTGGTTCTGAGTAGGATCTCTTTTTTAGTCCCGGGTGGAAGCAGTTTGTGTAAAAATGCTTTAACAGGTGGTGAGAAAGGACAGCAGAGTCCCATACTGGGCAGCTGCAAGTCAAATCTGTGGCTCAGCATCAGCTGGCTCCCTTTTCCTCCACAAATTGGAACTTCAGAAATCTGAGCCTGGGCTTTGGTGGCCCCCTGACCACTCACTTGACGACTGTGTAACAGATGCACTCAGAACACGCATGTTTTGAGGAATTGATTGTTATAGGATGGCTTCATGGTGTTCATGCTGAACAAGAGGGCAAAGAATTGACAAAACCGTATGCATGTGTGTTTTTTTGTTTTGTTTTGTTTTTCGAGACAGGGTTTCTCTGTGTAGTCCTGGCTGTCCTGGAACTCAGTCTGTAGACCAGGCTGGCCTCGAACTCAGAAATCCGCCTGCCTCTGCCTCCCAAGTGCTGGGATTAAAGGTGTGCACCACCACCACCACCACCACCCCCGGCGTTTTTTGTTTGTTTGTTTTTTATAAGAACATTAGGTGGCTGGAGAGATGGCTCAGAGGTTGGGAGCACTGGCTGCTCTTCCAGAGGACTCAGGTTCAGTTCCTAGCACTTGTATGGCAGCTCACAACTGTCTTTAATTCTGGTTCCAGGGCTATGCATATGCATTCAGGCAAAAAAAACCCATAACATAAAATAAATAAATCTTAAAAAAATGTTAGCTGTCTGTCATGAAAAGCCCAGGGGTCTTACTACCCAAATCAGTGAAGGACCGGCTAACAACTTTGCCAAATCTGAGGACCCAGCAGCAGCTGGGCTGAATCTTTGGTCAAATGTCAGTTTAGATCTCATTCAGTCAGCTTCTGGCAGCTTCTAACTCAGACCACAGTCTCCTTACATCATCCAAAATCAACTCCAACCTATGCTCTGAATCCCCAGGGAGCCACATCGATTCCCTCAACTCCAAATGTTCTCACCCAGGCAGCTCCTAATCTCGTTTCTGTTCCCTGCTAACCTTAGTGCTAATATTCCTTCCTACTATCCAAAAAAAGTATTCAGTAGGTTTAACAGTTCTCAGCTCCATTCCTGCAGTAAAACCTCAATGGGCCCTTGAAGCACTTTCACATGGCTCTTGTGAGTCAGGATAAAAAAAATCTAGAAAACTTGTTATAGAGCAATGGAAGCTCGGGGAAGTTTTATTTGTGTGTGTGATCTAGAATTCAGACAAGACGACTTTGAACTCATGACCCTCCTGCCTCAGTCCCATGGAGTGGCAGGATTACAGGCAAACATCACCGCACCCAGCTTTAAGGCTGTGGTAATTTTCCAAGGTGTTTTCTGCTGTTTTTCTTTTTTTCTTGAATTAGTACTTGGCAGTTTGGTGTTGCCCAAGATGGACCATCAAAAGACTTCTAGAAATGGACTGCAAGTCTGTGGCCACTTCACATCCTGAACCTAGTTGGTAAGACAGAAAATTAGGCATAGGTATACACTTCATGTCATCCAAGACAGAATTTGCAATCTCTTAGCCATAAGATAATAATTAACCATTCCAGGGATTTCAGTGCTTTCTAGTAGCCGTGGGAAAGTCAAGAATACATTTTTCTTGAAATGTCAAGTTCTCTGGCAAAAATTTATCTTAGAAATCAGAATTCATACCTTATAACTTGTCATAATTTAGAAATGTTAAACATACTTCAGATAAAAAATTCAAAGCATGCTCTAAAGGTCATGCTTTGAATCTGCAATATCCCCTGCAGGTGTATCTGTTGAACACCTGGCTCCCAACTTTATTTTGAAGCTCTGGGTAGAGCCTTTAGGCCCTGCTTGGCAGAAGTGGAAAGTTACACCTGTCCATGGGCCTACCCTGATGTGCATCTTTTTGTGCATTATAAGATGATTCTGGCACAAACTCCTGGTTGCTACCTGCTCCCCTATGCCTCATGATCTATAATGAACTGAAACCTCTGAATCAGTAAGACTATATACTTTCCTCCTTGAGATCCCAAGATACAAGTGTCTGTAGGACCGTGAAAGGACAGCATGGTTTCTGGTCAACGACTGGCTAGAAATTGCCAGAGACCCCAGGTGATCCTAAGGGGCGCCATGAATTTCGCCATGCTCCCAGACTCCAGGCTCCTGACAGGAGGCCACAGATCTCCATCGATCCGCACCTTTCAGTCATGTAGGACAATGCCCCTACTTGCCCCTCCATAGATAGAAGGTGTGACTACAGGCCACAGAGCCTCAAGACAGATCTCCATATTAATGAGATACCTAAAGGCCAGAGGGCGTAGCCAATTAAGCATTCCTTCACAGACCCTACTCCTTGCAAAAGGCATTTAACCTCAGGCCCGCCCTGAAAATACCAGGTACAGTTTTCATCTGTTTTCTACCATGACAATAAATGTCTTAAGACCATGGACTCTTCTCTTCTTTGGGACCTGCATAGGGAACAGTGGAGCAGGTCTTCATCTATAGAGCAGCTGTCTAATCTCCCACAGAACTCTCTGCTTTTCCAGCCATGGAGACTACCAACCCAAGCAAGCAAGCAGCCAGCTGTGACCCAGCCAAGGGAGTCCCTGAAACCAAGAACTCTTATTTATCCCCATGGGATGCAGCCTGAGCTTCTTCCCCTGCCCCTTCAGCTGCAGGCAAATCTAGCCCATACACCCCCACGTCAGTCTCGGCCCTTCCACGGCTTCCCACTGATGCCTGGGAGCCCAAGGGCCTGAGAACCAACCAGTTCCTGGCAGCTTTTTAGCCTGGTTCCCCATGGGACCTCAGACTCTGCTCCCCACCCCCAGCAGAGTCCCGGGTGTCAGCATGGAGTGAACACACTCAAATTCCTGCACCTCTGTCCCCATGAGAGGTCTTAGCCATGTGGCGAAACAGAGTCAGGCAAGACTCACACACACTACAACCCAACAAGTGTCAGGCTGTGGGACAGATCCTAGCACGAATGACCAGAAAGGAATGGAGCATAAAGCACACATTCTAAGATTTGTATTTATCATCAGTAAGATTAAGAATTAAAAAAATATTCTTTCTACTTAAAAATCTCAAATCTGTACCTTGAAACTCCTCGATAAACTTTCCTCCTTACCCTGCCATTTAGCAAGTTTACTGAGTGACGGGATGAAGACACTTTTCCAAGACTCCTGCTGCCTCCTTGGTAGAATGAAGCTGACTGCACTGCCTCACCCATGGTGCTGTAGAGCCCTTTCTAGCACTGCTATTACCATTGGATACACATACAAAAAGAGTTCTCACCTACTGTCACAGGGAGGCCAATATGATTTCTTAAATATGGACTGTATATACACTAACTTTGTGATGGAAGTAAATTTACAGACGCACATTTGGTCTCATAATATGTTCATGGTTTGGCTCGCTGAGACAGGTTTCTCCAGATAGTTGTTTTTGTGACAATTATAGAGAACGTGAGAAAGGCCTTTCACAAGTTGATAATTTAGTAGGAACAGATCTCAGAGAAGACAGTTTTGCAAATCATATTTCCTGTGTTCATTTTAAAGAACTACATAAAGAAATTCTATATAACACTTCAAAAAAAGATTGCATGGTTGACCATTTTCTGTATCATGTTTAAAACACAAGAAGGCCCATCACGTGGTATGCCTTGGTGAAAGCTCCCAGTGAGCAATTTCAATCACAGGCAGACAGAGTCCCTCAGCATCTGCTCCATGCTCCATGAACACATGGTGGACATGAGGCAGGACACAAAGCACCAAGGCATGAGCAGTGCCCAGAAACACTGCCTGAAAGCACACAAAGAACAGAGGGCCAGCCTCCCTGGTGGAGCTCAGACCTTAGACCTTGTAACTAGCTAGAGCATCATTTGACTGGGTGCATGGAATCTGGTATATAGAATGCTGGATTTGCAAACTTTTCACAATTTCTATCAGGTCACTGAGGCTAGCAGGAGTAAAAGACACAGAGCTTAGCCACTCTTAAAATGCTATTATTTCAAGTAGTTTGTAAAAATGCTAGATTATCTGATGGAAAAATAGCAATCCAGTTTATTTCTTTAATGTTTATGAAAAGAGAAATGACACATTTATAGAATAAACAAACTTTTATTTTATAACAGTATTACATAAAGCAAAATATTTAATACAACTTGAAGCTGCAATAAATCTAATCTGGCGTCATAACTATACATAGAGTCAAAAGCAAATGAGAAAAATGTTCAATACAGTTAATAAATCCCTATCAGCTCTCTGGTGTTAGCTTTACATGGTATAGCTTTCTTACAACCAACCAAACCCACCACTGTCCCCCAAACTCTTTTCCCCAGCATCTTCAAAGCTGCAAGTCATCAAACTATGTCAGAGATATACCTGCTCAGTAGCAAAGGGTCAGTTTACACACAAAGCAAGTGTTCTACTCAAGTGTTCAGACAATGGGAAGAACTGGAATTGGGAAGGTTAAGAAAGGAATCTCTCAGGCTTGAAGCTGCCTGGTTTTCTTTTAGTAGTAAAAGGGAAGGGCACATGGTGTGGTTCTCCTCCTGTTCTGGAATGCTGTGGCAAAGCGCAAGTCTGAGAAGTACTGCACTGTGGGCCGATGGTCTCTCAACACAGTACCTGGTCAGTAAGCTTGGTAATTCTCCAGTCCAGAGAGTCTCTGACTCTACTGAAGTGCAAAGTCACAGGACTGGAAGGTCAAAGGTCAATATAAAAATCATCCATAGCAAAACTCCCTAATATTAGAAAAATTTCAAGATGTAAGAAATGCTTTTAACTGGTATTAATATGTTCTCACGCAGTATCCCTACTGCAGTCTGAAAGCTGTAAATATTGACTATAAGAACTGCATGGAGACAATCTTGAAGAATGAAAACTGCTATCTAAATTAGTCACAGTCTCCTTTCCACATAACAGCACCTGTTCAAGTGAACAGCACCTCACCAGCCCGGCTGGCTTTGCTCACTGTCATCTGAGCAAATGAGTCAAAAAGCAGGTAGGGAAAGGAAACACGAACCCTAATAAAAAACAAAGGATTTTTAAAAAGAGGACAGGAGGGAAGGAGAGCCAAGGGGAGCAGGGGTGTCTAGAAGTGGTTATACAACAAATAATATATTAGAAATGTGTGGGAATAGTAGAGACCAGAGCTGATAAGGTACGGTTTGCTGTTGGCATTTTAATTCTTCAGGCTTCTGGTCATTGTCACCAGTTGGAGCACAGTTTTGCTGCAGTGGCGGTGCGGCGTTAAGACTTGGAATGGTCAAAGTTCTTCAGATTCATGAAGTTAAATGTTGTTTTAAAAAAGACTCTCTAGAAAAGAAAAAAAAAGACATAAATCTTAAATATTCCAAAGTCAGCAGCTTAAAAACAAAGTTAAATAATCAAAATTTCAATCAAGTAATCACTAGTTATCTGCCTACTTTAACAGGAAACCGCGTATGTACTGAAAACAAGCATGCGGCATGCACTGCAAACCTAGAAGCCTTAAAATTCCTGGAACTGGCAAAAACAGAAGAGGGAGCAAGATTTAGTCAATGCCAAAGGGACAACATGTGCAGTGTAATGAATGCCCCAATGTCTAGCAGCCATTGCCCTTCTACAGCTGCAGGTCCCCATAGCCAACTGTGGTCCACAGACAGTATATGCGAAATTCAAAGTTAAAGCTTGAAACGGAGGACAGCTTTAAGCAGACTGATGGTCTCTCACCCAGCCCCACCCAGTTGATGGGCCAAGACCCCTCTGTCCAGCACAGACACTGCACAGACCCTCTGTCCAGCACAGACAGACACTCTGTCCAGAGCAGACACTGCATAGACCACTTGCCATTCACCATTTAGCAGCTGTTTTGGTTATTAAGTCACATATCACAGTATAGATGGCTGCCTTCAAGTAACCCTTATTTTTCTTATTAGTGGTCTTAAAGTGCCTGAGCACAGATGTTGACAATTCAGATTTGCTAAAAAGAAGTCACAGTAGGCTTCCCTTGACTGAAGAGCCAAAGCAGGCAGTGTGTGAGGTTCAGTACTGGTTGGTTTCAGGCATCTAACAGAGTGGTGAGACACTGATGCACTGAGGTAAAGGGCCCACTATAAAAATGAAAATTAACTGATATAGGCTTTAAGTTCCACCTGGGAAGGTCTAGCTGTTTCTCACATACTGAGAGGAACAGGCAGTGACTTCAGGTGGTGAGAACAGGCGAGGAGGCACAGAAAGCACAGGATTATGGTACTGAGACGGACTTAGATTTATGTGGGAGAGGAGACAGGAAGTGAGAGGAAGACAAATGCAGAAACAACACACCGGTAAGCATGGGCACACAGTAATAAGGGTGAGCTGGATCAGGTCTCTTCTTAACCAGAGTAAGAAGTATGGACTTGAGCCAATAAAGATGGGGGTACTTGGGGGAAAGAAGGCTTGTCAAAAAGATCAATTGTAACAATCCAGAGGAGAGTGCAGAGCCAGGGAAAAGGAGAAGTAGAGTCAAGAGTGAGGGGTGTCAGTCATGTAGAACACAAGAGAAGATGCAATTGTTTCTCCTTTGCTCTTGAGGACGTCTGGCATAGTTGGAGTCACATTCTCAAAGACAGCCTTGTTACAAGTTCAGTGTGGTGAGCCTGCTGAAGGTAAAGGAACAGATCCAGAACACTGGTCAGAAGCACCCCAGGGCCAGGCTGGGGGAAGAAGATGGCAACGCCCAGGTGTTAGCATAAGGGAATAAGACTCAGACTTGAGTTGTTGCCACAGGACAGGACCAATGACTGCCCAAGTGGTAGCCCATGCCTCTAAGCCCAGCACTCAGAAGGCAGATGCAGGTGGAGCTCTGTGGTTTTGAGGCCAGCCTGATCTATATATTGAGCTTCAGACCAGCCAAGGCTACAATAGTGACACCTTGTCACAAAACAAAAACCAAAAACAACTAAAAAGAAAAGTGGTTATACAACACTACAGAGTCTGGACCCTAAAAGGAGGAGGAGGAGGCACAGAGACTGTAGGAGCCGTGAGGTCTACAGACATGTGTCTGTGAGTCAGCACACAGGGATCCAAGCAAGACCAAAACGTGCAAGCAAACTGGATGTGATCATCAGGTAAAAAGGAAACAGTCCTGGGGATGCTCCCAAGCCCATCATTAAAGGCAGACAGACAGCAGAGGACTACACGAGATTCCCTGAGCTAGCAAAAGGGTTTTAGCTATAACTGTTTCATATTCTATGTCAACTTGACAAAAATTATGGCAAATGTATTAATTATAGAGGACAGTAGACATTAATGTTCTTTCCAGAACATACCAGTCCCAAAATAAACTGAGAATGTACATGGTATTGGTCAAATAAAATTCTTATTGTGATAGGGGAAAAAATACTCCCTATTATTTAGAAGCAGCACAGATAATATTAGAGCCTCTTGAATAACCAGGGCAGGATGACTAATGCAGGCCATTGTTTCCCACCCTGCTGTCTTCCTTGGGCTATCTCATTCCTCATTAGCACGTGTGCTTGAGTCCAGGCAGGGAAATCACTGGAAGCAAAGTCTTCCTGGCTGGCAATCCCACAGAGAACCCTGGGGGATGGTGACCAATCAACTGCTCGGAAGTGTTATCTGCCACCTTTGGCCTCACTACCCCTTCTTGCACTTTGACACCTAGTATCTCTGCTCTGCCTGGGAAATATGTATCATTTCTTGAACACAGCTGCCAAAGAAAACAACCCCTTCATGCACTGGAATAATGCTTTCAGTACAATGGGTTAGACACATTAGTAAGATTGGGAAGAAAAACAAGGTTAGTGTTGACTGTCTCACAAGGTCTACAGCGGAGGTAACATTTAGGGCACGTCATGACATTCTTCTCTAGGTTTTAAAAATCTGTCTTAATAAAAAGTGTCATAAAATCAGAGATGAGAACAAAAGTTATGTTTTGATGCTATTACAAGGAAAACTAGGAAACTGAAGACAATAGGTAAAGAAAATCTTCAAAATCTATTCAATTTAACAAAATACAAAAACACATTAAAAAGTCCTTTATTCCCATCTAGTTACAACGAAACCACTAAAAAGGTTTAATAAGCTAATTTTTCTGGTAAAATCACAAAAGGCAATCTTGACATGCTTCTAGAATTCCAAGCAGCTTTTAGAATCTAAGAAACTTGCATTTTAGTGTCAAATGCATTAATTACTTTCTAACCTGTGGTAAGCTAACAATTAGTTACTTGATTCCTGTGAAAATGGGAACACCTGGGCTCCGCATTGTTAGGGCAGATGAGCAATAAATCTGTGTTGTAAGTTCTTTCTACATCCTTCTACCTTCCCTCCTGCAGCTGACACAGCACGTATCCCTAAGAACTGAGCATCTAAGTTCTGAACTAAGGGCAAAGTCAAGGATGGACCCACTAACATCACTGGCATAGTCACATTAAATGTTTTAACTTTCACTTTTTTCAATCTGTATGAAATAAACTTACTACGTGACAAGTTTTTATAGCTTTGGGTCTAAATGGCTGACATTTATCCCAAGGTGCTGCACCTTTAGGGAAGAGCTGAACTCTTCATGGGATTGTCCCTTCCTGTGCTGGTGTGGACAAGGAGAGAGCAGTTGGCTAAGGTTCTGCACAGAGCCACATCTCCAGTGCACAGCCCTCTTTTTCTTTCTTTCTTGTTTTCTTTTTTGAGACAAGGTCTCACTGTGTAGACCGGGCTGGTCTCAAACTTACAGAGATCTTCCCTGCCTCTTCTCCCAGGTGCAGATTAAGTGTGTGCACCACTACGCCTAATCTTTTTTCTTTAGGACACAATTCTATCTTGTATTTTTACAGTATCAATACAAGCTGACAGGTATGTTCACCTTTATAACATTGTAGAGTTTGCTACAAGGTCAAATGCTATTAAGCTTATGGGTTATATTTTATGTATTAGAAATGTGGCCGAGCGCGCACACACACACACACACACACAAACCACTGTGGGTTTGTGCAATGTTAGTAAACATTTCTAATTACCACAGTTGTTCCCAAGCCTGTGTCCTCCTTATCTGGCCAATATGAAAATGGGCCAATGTGGCTACACATGATAAGTCTAATTCTTTAAGGTCAAGTTCTTTGAGAACACATGCTGTCCCCATGCTTACTTAGCCATTAGATCTCATGGGTTGAGAGGTCAGCTCTACTTTCCCCAGGAGCACCTTGTCAGGTTCCCATACAGAAGTGCCACGGTCTCACTTCAGAGGCACAAGCTTAGGTTTGAGGTCACATGTCTTAGCCTGTTGAGCTCCAGAAAGTGAGTCAGCAAACTGGCTTTAAAACACATTTAATACTGCCTGTAAGCAGTGTTATCCAAAGAGAAGTCTGAGTAAAAATAAAAACTTGGGTTTTATACACAATAATTTAAGAAAAAATGAAAAAAATAACACTTCAAATTAAAAAAAAATTAATGGCTTCAAATTAAAGAAAATTCAATTACTACAAAGCAGTAATAGAGTCAGAGATCTAGAGAACAGAAATATTTATGTAAGACACAATACAACTATTTCTGAAATTACAAGTTCTGAATGGTCAAGCATGACTACTAGGGTTAGAAGGGACACACCTCAACATAACAAAGGCAAGTAACAACCAGCCACAGCAACAACAACTTAAATGGAGAGAAACTCACAGCGTTTTCACTACAATCAAGAACAAGGCAATGCTGTTCACTCTGTCCACATTTATTCAATTTATAAATGAGAGTCCTCTTAGCTAGAGCAACAGGACAACTGGAGGAGACAACGAAATGCCAATGGAAAGGAAGAAGTGTCTTTATTCAGGCGGCATGACAGTATCTGTCAGTGACCCTAAAACCCCACCAGGAAACTTCCGCAGCTAGGAAACAGTTTCAGCAAAGTGCAGGCTACAAACCTAACACACACAAATCAGAAACCTTCCTATACATAAATAACAAATAGACTGAGAAAGATATCAGAGAAATAATATCTTCATAATAGCGTAAATATATATATTAGGTTAACTCTATCCAAGAAAGTGAAAGGCTTGTATAATAAAAACATTGAAGACATTAAAAGAAGAAATCAAAGATGCTATCAGCAGATGGAAAGGCCTCCCATGCTCATAGATGAACAGAGTGAAATGGCCATCTTACCAAAAGTAATCTACAGATTCAATGCAATCCCCATCAATTCCACACAGTTCTTCAGAGAACTTGATAGGTCAATTTTCAGCTTCAAAAAACAAACAAAATCAAAAACACAGGCTAGCTAAAGCCATCCCAATTAGTAAAAGAACAGCTGGAGGCACTTGATTCCAGCTTCAAGTGTACTCCAGAGCTTTAAAAACAAAACTGCACGGTATTGGCAAAGACACACAGACACTGATCAATGGAATCTAACTGAAGACACAACCATAAGTCCACATACCTATGGACACCTAATTTTTGATAAATAAGTCATAAATATACACTAGAAAAAAGACACCATCTTCCAACAAACAGCGCTGCTCAAACAGTGGTTGTATGTAGAACATGCGGAGATCCATTCCTTTCACTCTGCACAAGACAATGCCAAAAGAATATAGGACCTCAACATAAGGCCAGGCACATGGGATCTGTCAGAAGGGAAAGTGGAGGACAGTCTTGAACTCATTGACACAGGAGAACTCTGAACAGAAGAACACAGAAAGCACAGAAACAATGATCAGTTAATAAATGGATTCTCATAGACCTGAAAGGCTTCTGGATAGCAAAGGACATCATCATGTGGAAAAAGCAGCATCTGACAGAGGGCTAACATCCAAACTATATAAAGAACTCAAAGAACTGCACACCATGAAAGCAAATCAGCAGCACAGTAGCACACACCTTTAATCCCACCACTTCAGAGACAGAGGCAAGCAGATCTCTGAGTTATAAGCTAGCCTGGTCTACAGAGTGAGTTCCAGGACAGCCACAGATACACAGTGAAGCCCTCTCTGGAATGAAAAAAAGAAAAAAGAAAAGAAAATCCTCAATTAAAAAATAGGGTACTGATTTAAAAGATTCTCAAAAGAGGAAATTCAAATGGCTGACAAGCATTTAAATGTCCAACATCCTTAGTCTCCAGGAATATGCAAATCAAAACAACATTGAGAATTCATCTTACACCGATCAAAATGGTCAAGATCAGTAAGATCAGGTGAGATGTGTTTAAAAGGGAACACTCATCCACTGTTGTTGGGAGTGCATATCTGGAGCTCCACTATGGAGATTAGTGTGGTGGTTTCTCAGGAAGACAGGAAAAGTTCTATTTCAAGATACAAAGGACTGAACTGTATCTTTCTACAGAGATACTTGCTCATCCATGTTCATTGATGTTCTATTAATAATAGCCAGATTGTTAACAGCCTAGATGTCCATCGACAGATGAATGAATGAAGAAAATGTGGTACATTTACAGAATATAATATTACTCAGCTGTTTAGAGAGAGGTGGGGATGAAATCATGAACTTTACAGGTAAATGGATATAACTAGGAAAAATAAATCAAGTTGAGCGAGGTAACCTAGATGCATGAGGATATTAGCTGTTAAGTCTTGTTAAGCAGGCTAGAATTCATGTAAGTTCAATAGAGAGTAAGGGGCAGTAGGTGGGGCCAGAGAAGCAAATGGAATAGTTATGGACGGAATGGGGAGGCAGACTAAAATGGAAGATCAAATGGGGATGGAGAAAAAAGGGTTACAGGTAAGGAAGGAGATACAGGGGGGCAGGTAAAACTGAAAGCCATGTGAGAGGTCATATGGAAGCATAATATACAAGTTCCTTAAAATATATACATATGTGAAAAAATCTAAATAAATCACCGACTAATGGGAGGAGACAAAGGCGCAAGGAGACATCTCATCACTGAGTAAAAGCCTCAGTACTGGGAATGGGTTACATCTGACTGAGTGGCTAGCTAACGGAACCCTAGTCACAACAGCTTACTGCCAAAGGTAGTGACTGCTCTCCACAAGCTAATGGAAGGCCCTACTGCTGAAGACAACGTACACAACGTACTGGATATGGAGAAGTCAAGCTGGTGCCTACACAGAGCCTCCACCCCTCATGGACTACCATTCATGGTACTGGAAGGTACTCTGCACACTACCAAAAGAGAAAGCTAAACCCAACCCAGCTACACACCTCATTTACAGAGGTGTTCTGCCTGCAGGATACACAGGTGCAGCAGTGGCCCAAAAGCTGTGGCAGGGACCAGCCGCTCTATGATTGGTTCGTTTTTACGGCCTGTTCTATGAGATGAACCGCATGTTCAACATGGCTCACGTGGTCAAGAACCTAATACTAGCAAGGTAATGGATGTAGGAGAAATCTAACACTGCTGCTCTGCTAAAGGAGCATAGCAATCCAATGACTCCAATACCATCCTGCGATGCTCATAGATCAGTGCCTCCATCTGAGCAGCTTCTCCTGAACTACATGCCAACTAACGCAAAGATCCAAAACTGGACAGTGTGCAGAGAGTGAGACCTTGGAACACTAGTCCTAATAAGATGTCTCCATCAATCCCTCCTAACAGGGCTCAGTGAACTCTGTAGGAGATGGATGACTGGGCTGGAGAGATGGCTCAGTGGTTAAGACCTGACTTCTCTGTCAGAGGTCCTGAGTTCAATTCCAGCAACCCATGGTGGCTTACAACCATCTGTAATGGGATCGATGCCCTCTTTAGTGTGTGTCTGAAGACAGCTACAGTATACTCATATAATTTAAAAAAATAAATCAAATCTTTGCCGGGCAGTGGTGGCACATGCCTTTAATCCAGCACTTGGGAGGCAGAGGCAGGCAGATTTCTGAGTTTGAGGCCAGCCTGGTCTACAGAGTGAGTTCCAAGGACAGCCAGAGATACACAGAGAAACCCTGTTCGAAAAACCAAAAAAAAAGAAGAAGAAGCGGGGATGAAAGATTTAAGAGCCAGTAGGGAAAAGATGAAGAGCCAAAGAAACAAGCCTTCTAGAAAACACAGGAATGACATATCATGCACAGGGCTGCACAGGTCTAAGCCAGATAGAGTCCCAGTACTGAGAGAAGGGGCACAAGCCCCACCCTAACCAGAGTTACCTCCAAATGATAACGCTCTCACAGGAAAAAAAATGTTTTCTCCAATGAAGTCTCATTGGGTATATAAACCACACTTAAGGGCATATCCCCTTCCCAGTAGTAAATGGCCAACACACAAAAAAATTTCAATCCTATTTTTAGAGGTTTTAGGTTTTATTTTTATTTGTTGTTTTGTTTTGTTTCTTTTGTTTTTTTGAGACAGGGTTTCTCTGTGTAGCCCTGGCTATCCTGGAACTCATAACTCACTCTGTAAACCAGGCTGGCCTCAAACTCAGAAATCTGCTGCCTCTGCCTCCCAAGTGCTGGGACTAAGGCGTGCGCCACCACTGCCTGGCTGTTGTTTGTTTTTAAATGGTTTCCTACTTTTGTTTGTATGGGTTTTCTGTATATGTAAATGTGTGTCTCTGTATCTGTATGTGTTTCTTGTGCTTTTTCTTTTGCTCTTTTTTGTCTGTTTTGTACTATCTGATTTGTTTTTATCATTTTTTTTAATGACTGGTTTCGAATGAGAGAAAGAAAACGTAAAGATTTGAGTGGGTGAGAAGGTGAAGAAGAGGTAGGAGAAGCTTGGTGAGGGGAATCATAATCAAAATATATTATATGAAAACTCTTACTTTCAATTAAAAAAAAGACATCTAGGTGTTCACAGTCTGCACTGAATTTCCTGGTGCTGGAGAGATAAGTGGGTCTAGGGACCCAAACATGCCTCCTTTGGAAGTCCAGCCACTGACCCATTTTCCCAGCCCCAGTTTTCTCATATGTAAGAAAACTGATGGATAACATTTGGAGCAATAACGGTTTTCCCACCTTATCTTTTGTGCTGGCTGATTTTATGTCAACTTGACAGAAGCTACACTCATCAGAAAGGAGTGAGCTTTAATAGAAAAGATGCTGCCGTAAGATCTGGCTGTAAAGCATTTTCATAATTAGTGACTGATGGCGGGGGGGGGGCCAGTCCATCGTGAGTGGTGCCAACTCTAGGCTGGTGGTCCTGGGCTCTATAAGAAAACAAGCTGAGCAAGCCAGTAAGCAGCACCCTCCATGGCCTCTGCATCAGCTCCTGCCTCCAGTTCCTACACTGCTTGAGTTCCTGTGCTGACGTCCTTTGATGATGAAGAATGGTGTGGAAGTGTAAGCTGAATAAACCCTTTCCGCCCCAAGCTGCTTTTTCATCCTGCTGTTTCATCACAGCAATAGAAACACTGAGCATTTGCAGCCCCAAGTTTGTCCTCCAACATTGAAAAAAATAAAGGAAAAGGTAGAGGAAAAAAAAAAGAAAACTAAATATACAGAGTTGAATTAGCAGGCTGATTTGGTCATCTATATGGCAATAATGAATAAACAAGAACAACAAAGGTGGGGGCACACAAGCTATGCCATCAAGACCTAGCATGAAGATACATGATTAAGAGACAGGGAGGCGTGCAAGGCACAAATGCACAGGGACCAATGCAACCAACTGCCAGAGCACACGTCCACATAAGCAGCCGAGCTGAGACACTTGAGGATAGAGGGAAAGGACTGCTGGAAAGCTGCCAGTGCTTTTAAGCATGCAGGAAGAGCAAGTGAAGGTAGTTTAATACTTGCTATATGAAGAAAACTTGTAAATTCAATTACATTAATAATGAAACCACAAACCTCATGACAATTGTAACATATGACAACATAAAGAATTAGTACTAAGAATCAATAAAAACACCAAGAACCTCATATTTGTAACATGACACCATCAAGAATTAGTACTAAGAATCAATAAAAACACCATGAACGTCGCGTTTGTAGCATATGACATCATAAAGAATTAGTATTAAGAATCAATAAATGGAGGCTGGAGTTCTGACTGAACTGTGAATAGGGCTCATTGCCATCGCAGAGGACCTGGGTTCAAGTCCCAGCACCCACATATCAGTTTATAACCCATCTCCAACTCCAGTATCATGGGATAAAATGCTTTCTAGGCATACATGTGGTATAACATAACAAATATACAGGCAAAAAATTGGACCCATAAAAAAGTAAATTAAAAAAAGAGTCAATAAATAGAAGAAAAAGAAAACAGGCATTTTAAAAGGTAAGCAAGCATTTCATAGAAATGTTTTGAGTTTTCTGGCTATTCCCATTTTCACAGAAGAAATATGAGAGGCTAAGAACCATAGAAAAAGATATTAATGGAAGGAACTGAAATAACAATCAGAGTTGTATTTTATGTCCCCTAAACTAGCAAAATAAAAAAATCTCAGAGCTGAGGCTGTGAACTGGTCGAGGTCGTCATCCTCTGCAGATGGAATAGCAAGTGGTTTTACTGTGCAAAGTAGAAGATAAATGCTCCATGGCCTTGTCATTCTTGTGAGCCACCCACCCTCTGACTGCTCAAAGTAAAGACTTTTTTTTTTTTTTTTAAAGTAATCTCACTGTGCATTTTTTGTGATGACCTGTTTGGTAAAACCCTGTCAGGCAGAGGTGACATTTATGGAGTCCACCAGGGTGTCCTCAGTCGTCACACAGAAGCAGCAATTGCATGAACTCCTGCCATGCTATTGGTCATTTGAAGTGTCTCATGTCTTGCTACAGCATAGCTGTGGGCTGGTCTGATGTTAATGGCGTTCTTGTTATGAACACTAGTGTTGCTACTGTTTACACAGGTTCCTCACGGATAGATCTGACTGGTTTCTTAAAAGACATACTTCTGAAGAGGAGTCTCAGCAAACATCTCAGAGTATTGAAGCAAATTTATTGCTTTTAATTTTATTATATTATTGATTTTGTGTGCAGACAGATGTATCTGTGTGAGGTGCACATGACATAGCACACATGTCAAGGTCAAAGGACAATTTGAAGGAGTTGTTTCTCTCCATCTGGCAAGTGAGTCCCCCACTGGCAGCACGTCACAGGGATGGAGCCGAGCCTGTTTAGCTGGCAGCGAGAGCTTTTACTTGCTGGGCTGTCTCGCTGGCCCTCATTACATTCTTAAAGGTAGTTTACGATAGCTAACTATACTGGAAATACTTTGACATAGGTTTTCCCAAATTGTCTTCTAAGAAACAAAATATACGGTATGTAAATATGGTTTTGTCCCACAATCTCCAGTGATTAAAACATGCATTTTTACCACATAGGTGAAAAATGTTATACTAGACGTGTAATTTTTATTGATTTAAAGCAATAGAATAAGGCCAAAGGTTTTTGTTTGCAGTTCATCTAGTTTTCACATGGTTTACCTGTGCAATCATCAGCCCATTTTCACATGGTTTACCTGTGCAATCATCAGCCCATTTTTCTCTAGAAGTGTTAACATCTCTTCCATAAATTATTAGAGTTCTCAGTTTGTTGAGAATATTAGTCCTTTTCTGCTGGCCGTATTAAGCACCAATTTATCATTATTTCCCCCTTTGGTCCAGCTAAAACCTTAAACTTTTAGGCAAAACAAGTTTTATGCTCTCTCTATGGCTCACCGTTTGATACACAATTTTTATCATATAACATAAATCTAACATAAAGGTGACAGCCCCCCAATAGTCATTGTGAACATTTACTACCAAGTACACTAACATACTTGATGAGAGAAGGGACATAAGTGCTCACTGCTGGCAGCTTCTATAGAAAGCCATTAGCACCAGACGGACAACAACCAGAGATGCTGATTACACGCATTTGAGCAGGTGAGCTTGGAGGGAACACCCATCTGGAGAAAATCATCCAAACCACAGAAAGCAAAGACCCCATTGTAACACCGCACAGCCAGAGCAGCCAGGGAAGGCTGCGCTCAGCCAGGCTCACTTACCTTACTCTTCTCCTTCCTCTGCCAACTCTGTTTCTTTGTGCACTACCACCCTTGTGACCGACATATCAGGGTGCTGCTCTCTGGCTTCCCGTATGGCCTGTGCCAGCGCCTACCGGGGTCAGAAGAACAAGAACTATGAGCTGAGTATTTGACCCCACCCAAAGATGGCAGAATACATTCACCTTCATCAAACAGACACCAGCTCCAGAAAATTGCTCTTGTGTCTTCCTTTATAGTAACAGGGATGTTTGAACTAGGGTGGCTCATTTCTAAGAGCACCTGCCGTTTTCTACACTTCTTGTTCTTCCTGCACACCTCCAAGGGTTGATGCATGTAGGAGGACTCACTGGCTTTGCAGCCCCAGTTCTCACTGGGTACTGTGTGCACTCACTGTACTGTACTGAGTACTGGCTTGTACTCACGTCAGAAGAATATGGTTTTTCTCTGAGCCTTATATAACTTTTACCTGGAAACTGAGACTAAAGCAATAGAGATCATTTTGAGGTTTGCTGTATGAATGTAGGTAATGATGTCAACCGAAAGTGTAGTGCCTCATCTGGACACTCAAGTACAGCCACCATACAAATGGCTCAAAACTCCAAGACTTGGGACCAAACCTCCTACTCCTTGCCATTTAATTTAAAACATTAAGAGAAAAAATTCCAATAAACCTATAGGAGACAGAAAAAAAGAACAGCAATAACAATAAAAGCCATCACTAAGAGAAAGGACAGACGGACCAATCCCCTGAAGGCCCTTCTTTGCAGCTGAAGACCCAAAGGTTGGAACTGTTTCTCAAACTCAGGCAGTCTCCATCAGCAGCAAGTGAAGAGGATCCAGTGTCAACTGCACTGCTTCATGGTCTCTTCCATGAACAAGGTAGGGAGAAAGAATACCTCTGTCCCATCAGAGAGCAAACTATGTCACATGGAAAGACTCTATTTTTGAGAGACATATCTTTCTTAATTATTGCCAATCTTATTGTAAAGAAGGTTTAGAGGAAACAAAACCAAACAAGAATAAAGTCTTGGAAAGAATCCTAAAACAAAACACCCCCAAATTCCTAAGGTACAGGTCACCTCATTGCATAAGGAAGCCTTGTAGTTGGAAACAGCAAAAAGCTGCCCAGTGTTTTATTTTGCCTGGGGGCCTGTCTGTGGGGCAAATGCAGGATCACACTACAGCTTCTCGATGCCTAAAGGCTATGGAGCACACCCTGACGCTGCTCATTAAACCCAGGGACAGCTAACAAGCACTGGGGAAGAGCAAGAGCCATAATCAATGCCTGATATATCAATGCCTGATATACTTGATTTTCTTTAATGTGTATAGGTATTTTGTCTGCGTATATGCTGTGTACTCATGTATGGCAATATCCTTGGAAGCCAGAACAGAGTGTAAGGTCTCCTAGAACTGAGTTACAGATGGTTATGATCAACCAATGGGTGCGAGAAGCAAGCCCAGGTCCTCTGCAAGAAAAGCCAGTGTCCTGTAACCATTGAGCAACCTCTTCAGCCTGTATCTTAAATTATGCCTGTAATCCTTTCATTCTATATCAACTCAAGAAATTAAAGGCAATAACAAGTTAAAAAGACATTATTATGGCAAAATAAAGATCATGAGAAAATATCACAGTCAAATTCACAGAAAAAAAATGTGAACCTGGGTTTCAGTAGAGTCGTTAGCTTTGAACTTATTGGGTTCCTTCTAGTATAGTCTCCTGAGAGCGGACCTAGACAACAGGCTGTAGCATCACACCAGAATGAGAACTTTTATTAGGAAAAAATATGCTCAGAAGAGTAACTATAGGTTGTTCCCTCCAGAAATGGAGCAGGAATCATGAACTGGAATGAAGAGTTGCTGAGATGGACCCTATGAGAGCATGCCTCTCAGACATACCAACGTGACAAGGCATCTCTTTTTGTGTTTGGCTCGAGTAAAGGAATAGCCTAAGATACTTCTGAACATGAGGAAGTAAATAGAAAAGGTGAGAATGGTATCAGGGTCACTATGCAATCGGTATCATGTTTGGCAAGAAAGCCATTTTCATTTAAGTTGACATAGTTCCAAGGAGCCCAGAACAGCTTTAAGGAGATTGTGAACCTATCGTGGTTTCTGGTGGGGAGTGCTAGGTTGGACCTGACTTTAGCAGTGCTGAGGCATGGTCTCACAACCACAGTTAAGGCTTCTCAGTCATCCCTCTAAATTAGGACTGTGTTATTTTCCTATCCAAGTTTCATATTTGTTATATTTGCCTTTCACAAGCAATGCTACATAACCGTAAGTTTTCTAGGCATATAAGCTAAACGGTGAAACAAAGAACTGAACCCAAGAGGAAGTCAGCTGGGAAAAGTCCTTACAAAGAATGGGAGGGCCTGCATTTTTTTCGGGGAGAAAGTTAAAGAAACAATGGCTGGGAACATTCACATCCTCCTGCTTAGAATGCTGAAGGAACTTAGCAAATAGTTCTGGAGCAAGAAGCCCAGAGGGAAATTAAGAGTCAGGTAAGCTCCACCTCCAGGTCAGGGGAGTCCAGAGCCCAGAAGGCAACAGTGGACCACATCCTTACTTCCAAAGACAAGGTTCTTTCCCATGGAGACTGGACTCACGCTGAGCACCACAACAACTTTATCTCTAACCCTCAGAAACCACAACCAAAGCAAACCAACAAGCAGACGAATCCCCATAAATTATGGAACATGTAAGTAAAATATCATGCTTACAAATGTCACACACAGAGCCTTTCTCAAACATGCAGTTCTTATATCTAACAGTGGCCTTCTTTGGCACCGCACTGTGTTCAAAGCTGTGTCTACCATTTGCCCCTCTTCTCCAGCAGATGCAAAGATGCAATCCACTAAACACTTCTTTTCCTTTCTTCAAGTTGTAGGGAAAAAAAACAACAAAAAAAACCCTTGTTCTCTTTTTTAAAAATCAGTTAAAAAAAAGAAAAAAGAAAAGTCAGAGCACTAGAAAGACAAGAAAGAAAAAAAGAAGGAAGGGAGGGAGGAGGAAGGAAAAGAAGGAGGAGGAGGAAGAGGAGGAAGAAGAGGAAGGCATCAAACACTTCTCATCACTTGGAACTACAGTCTAACAATCAAGCATCAAGCAGCTCTGTACATTACCTCTTTATAACCATTACAATAAACATTGCATTTAGCTTAAATATATAAATAGAATAAATATAAATTTTCATCTTGAGAGAAATATTAATCTTTTCTTCCGTCTACTACCCCAAGTTATAATAGAGAAAATTCTTAGTAGTCAATAGCCCAACTTTTTCCTTTGCAACAAAAATGCCTTAAAAATATTCAGCAACTAAGGCATAAGAAATCTTGGTGGCTTTTGTTTTGTTGTTTGATTTTTAGGGAACTGTCACTAACTGCCATTTGTTTTAAAATGTGTGACAACTTGTTTTGAAACCAGGCCAATAGGTCCCCTTCACTGGTCACCGGAAGTCCCCACTATATTACACATCATTGCAGTTGATGATGAACAAACATCATGTTTTGTGCCAATGTGCTCAGGACCTCTCACAGGATGGGATACTCCAGGTCAGAATCGTCTTTCCCCTCTAAGAAGGGAAGTGGACTCCAACCAGGATGAACCAGGAGGCGACCCCACACAGATGTGACAGGAAAGGTGCTTACCTGATCATGATCCAGAGCTGCGTCTCCTGTGATCACAATGCGTTTCTCAATCCGTGTTTCAGAGATCCCGCCTTTCACAGTCTAAGGTTAGAAAGAAGAGACAATAAATAACTGTAGCTGGCAAGTGGAGAATAAAGGCAAAGCCCAGTTTCCACCTGTCACCATCTTAAGACCAGAACACAGAACAGTGCAAGACTCGGGCTCCAGAGATTCCTGTGCTGCACTCACAATTCAACAGAGTCCTATTGCTAAAGTTACTGCAGTATCATATGTGTCCTCTGATCGAAAGTAGCCCTGAAAATACGAACATTCTGTGAGATGAAAATGGAACAGATACTATTTTAAAATCTAAGTTTTTCCATTGGGATAATCTACTACATTCCCTAAGTTTCTTCCCTATCAGTTGTCCAATTTTTAAAAAGGAAAGTAGAAAGAAGAAAAAACTGTTTGGGATTTGTAGAGTTATAAGCATTTTAGTTTTATATTCAGGAAATGGTTTGATACAATAGTTTTGATGCTTGATTCCAGTTATACAAATTCATTTTGTGAGTTCATTCAATTTAGTGCAATTAAAAAAATCCTTGCATTTGATTGAAGATAAAGAAAGCGAATGAGATTTTCACCAAAGGTTTAATGAATGAGGTTTCACCAAAGCTGATAATTGCTTCCATGTGTGGTTGTGCACACAGACAGAGAGCACACTGTGCACTGGCTGTGCAGAAGAATGGATGGCCTCACAAGGGTTACTGCTCAGGTCAGCTCAGAGTACCCGGGGCATGCTGGAGAGCCTCGGGGAGCCTCGGAAACAGAGCACAGACAATACCAGTCCTGAGAAAGCACACAGGCAACCTCTACAACCTTCACAATCCACATATCCAGTCACAAGCAGTGGCACTTAACTGAGAAATAATGTTACCACTAGCTTTACAATTTGCTAGAATGAACATCAACATACACTGCATTTTTAATTCACAAAAATCTCTTGTCATTTTTGTTTGCTTCTTTAAACTATGGTCCAGAAACATGGGGTGGAAAGGGTATAACAGACACATTTAAGACCATTAAGCACTAATCCAATGTGAAAACAGGACAAAATGCAATGTGGAAAGTCAGACTTGAATACACTGACAGGCAGCAGAGTCAGCTGGAAGCTTCCTCCCGGGGTCTCAGTAGGTCAGGAGTGAGCGTGATTTTTAGACATCTAAGCCCCAAATGCAGCTGATGCTGTCAGGCCGAGGACTATGGGTGACAAGGCTCTGGGTAAATATCAAGTCTACATACTAGGATTTAAATAAATGAGAGAAGTCTCACAATTTTACTAAAGTACTACTGTCCATGCAGCTGTCTTAAATATAGCTAGTCATATTTTTACCCCCTTGTACTTTACAAAACTGAAATTTGGTTTGAAACAATTTGTCATTGGAGCCTGATTTCTTGGCTACTTTAAGAAGGACATTTCAATCCGCTGGCACTGTCTGTGTCTTACTTAGAAGTGTGTAAAGGAACAAAGGAGCGATACAGAAAAGACCTGTTTGCCATGTGCCATCCTCTCCTTAGGGCTCCCCTAGGTCGCTTTACCTTGGTGATGTGTGTGGTTGTCGTTGTTGACGCAGACTCAGATGTGATGGTTTGTGCAGTCAGTAACACGCCCGAGTCACCACCAGACCCGCCGTCAATCTTTGGACAGTTGGAGGAAAAATACAAAGTAATGCTTAACTTCCGTCATGTCAGAAAAGACCCCACTCCCCAAGTATGCATTGTCTAAGAGGTCACAGCTGGCGGGAGATCCTAGCTTCCTATCCTCTGGGTGTTGTAGTGGTGGTTCATGGTCCAGAGAACAGCTGGCATTGAAAGCAGAACTGTGAAAACCATGATGTACAGAAACAAACCGTGTCAGAACGAGGGAGAAAGGAGGAGGAGGTGGGACTGTCAGTCAACCAAAAGGGAAGAGCATTTGTAGAAGCTAGACAAAGAACCTGAGAACCAAAGGAAGACGTTTCCAGTGACCAGAAGTACTGGCTTTGCTACTGTTTTTAAGCACAGGTGGGTAAAAATAGGTAACCATTTTCTCAGATGACTAAGTAACAGAACCTGTTGAGGACAGACTAAACTTGAATGATTTATTTACTTCTCTTAATATATTCTATAAAAATATATTCTCTTAATATAATCTATAAAATGTATGAAGTTCTTACCATGGTTGATATCTCATGAGTATATACATGAATGCACATAATAAAATGGATGTGTGGACACACACACACATAAGCCATTGTATATATCTTATACGTTTATAAATTTGTTTACTTTAACACTGGAAGAGGCAGAAGATTGTAGAGTCTGCCAGGAAAAATAACAAAGCAAATTAATAGCTTAGTTATGTGAGAATCACAAACACAGCTGCCTATTTCCTGACATGAGCACAAGGAAGCTTCTCTCAAACTCACCTCAGGCACCTAAGCCCTTTCTGAGGGGCTTACCCCATTGCAGACCTAGTCAGAGCAACATTCTCACAAACCTGCCCACAAGAAACCTGTATGCCCTCATGTGGGATCCATGCACACATATAGATAACATGCTTGAAACTGTTTTGATAAATGATGCATACAGGTATACATTCAGTCTTAAACTATTTTGAGACCTGACATATTTCACCATAATGCAATCTCACCAGAGAAAGGCAAACTATCACATTTTTACACAGGTCCATTTTGAAATGATGAACCTTTTGCTCCATTTAATTTGTTGATATCTGTATGCATGTTTGTGGAGTCCAGAGGACAGTGTCAGGTGTCTTCCTCCACTTCTCCCCATCTTGGTTTTCAGGCAGAATCTCTCACTGACCCTGAAGATTACCAATTTGAATTTGGCTGCACTGCCTACAGCTTTCTCCTCAGCACTGACAGTACAGTTTCGTTACTACTCCCAGCTTTGAACAAGGGATCTGAACTCGGGAAGTACTTTACCATAAAGCTAAGCAATCTCTCCAGCTTTCTTATCTAAAAATATCTCTGCAGAACCAGAGCCTGTAGAGCTAAAATCGAGTATGTTGTTCCTGTAGTCACTTGGACACTGTTACATGGAATTCACTGCACATCTAAGGTAAATGACCCAGAGTAAAAGAGAGAAAGTATGTGGGTGTCTCTAATGACAGAATACAATCTGAGTTTATCTGGTCTGCCTTCATGAAGTCAGTGCATCGGGAAACTTATAACACTACAAATCTACATAACACATCACATCTAGTAAGCTTTGCAAGGTCATCTGATTCCCAAGAATGTGCACAGTTTTAGATACAACAGGCCAGAAAGGCCCCATAGTAACAGGACAGGGCTCGTGCAGTCTGTCTTAACTAACCATGTGCACAATTCCCCTGTGGAAGTGCCAGGTCACCAACATGTACTTTGTCTCCTTCCCTAACTGAGGTTTATCTTTAGGTTCCAGGGATTGACTGCAGCTGTGTTTAAATCTAAGACAGCAACAGAGCTAGTCATATTGTTGTTAACAGTTGCAGTGTGTGATAACTTAGGTCAAAGCTAGGAACGGGGAAGACACCGAAAACAGAAATACTCATACTCAACAAGAAAGGGCTTCAAACAGTGTCAATCTTGAGCTGTTGTACCTGTGGAGACTCATATGTGATGGTTTTGGTCTCGGTTTGAACAATGGGGACTTCCTTGGTGGAGATTTCTGTCCTTTGTGAGGCATCAGAAATTGTTACCATCTCTGTTTTTACCACTGGTGGCTGAGGTAGAAAAGGAAGGGAAAGATAAATTCTAGTGGTCATGAAGTAGAAGTGTTTAAAGGAACCTTCAAAAATAATTGTTAAAAAATATTCAAACACATACTCATGCATGGAAAGAGTAAAAGCAAATAAAGTAAAAGATACAAAAGATTTATATCTCTTTCAAGTATATCTCACATACATATGTGTGTATATGTGTATGTGTGCATATATATATATGTGTGTGTGTGTGTATGTACACAATATGTACACATATCTATATGTGTATACACACACACACACACACACACCACACACACACACACACACTCTCTCCTCTATCTCTTTCTCTCTCTCACACACACATACACAAAAAATAAGCTAACACAGTGGCTCCCTAAACTGCATTAGTCTTCAGACTGTGCTGGTCCTAAACCACTACACTGGCACATGTACATTCTACTTTGGAAAAAACAAAAGATAACAGTGTATATTGTATAATGCTAAGTACATACTTTTATTTTTACTGAAGCTTAAAGAACCAAATGTGAAGGCTTACTGTTTTTAATTGTAAACTACGTGAACCAAGATTTGCTCTCCCCCCACCCCCCAATTTCTGACACTATTGTCAAAAGGATATTTTCAAGTATGAGTATTTTCAATCATACTCATCTGAAAATCTGCTTCCTTTTGCATCAAGTACAATAAAATGTTTTATCTAAGAGTAGTCAATCAGTGTTGCACGAAGTGCTCTGAACGATTCTAAGCATGAAGCGAGGTGCAAAGTCTGCTAACCTGCTGGGCACCCACAGCATAGCGGACTACAGCACTACCAAATAGTAGAGCACGCCTCTGAGAGAAACTCTCAACAGGTAGAATTACTTAAATAGAAAAGGTGGTTCAGAGTGTTCAAAAAACTCTTGAGATGTCTTTCCTGAACTGAAATATGAAATTTAAAGTAAACTACTTACTCCAAAACAAAGCCACTTAAAGATTGTCCACTCCATCAGAGAGAAAATGCTGATAAATCCTGACAACTGTGGGCATTCTGGAATTGACAGACACTCCTGTGCAAGTAAACTATCACATGAGTCAATGCTCCCCATGATCAAGAACCAATCTGAGAGGAATATGCAAGGTCCTCTTTCTTGAAAATAAAGGGAGGAAACACAACTAATAGATTGTGTCTACAAAATAATGGCAAACAATCCAGGACTGACGGAAGAACGTGAAGTGTATGCTTCCAGTGGACTGTTTAGTCCTTGGATGTCACGAAGACTTAACCAAACCACACTCTCCCTGAACACTAAAGACAAGTCACAGTGGCACTCAAGAAATAATGTTCTCCCCCACCACCTCAGAGCAGCTGCTGCAAGCTCTAAGGAAGAGTGAGAAGATGCAGAGTCACATGCAGTCATTACCTCAGGAGCACACAGTAAACTCACAGCCTCTCAACTCTCAGCAGTGCACACACTGAACTACATAACCCATGAGAGAAGGCATGTGACGGAAGAAGCCGTGCAAAGAAAGACAAGGCAGCATTCAGAACGTGCGAAGGAAACCTGGATGGGAACAAGAAAGCCAACGATGCGGCTGCAGCTGGCCTGCGGGCAACCCAGTGTAGCAGAGAAGACAGCAAGTGTGACCTGCAGAGGAGCTACAAAGCAGTGCCTTCCCTTCTTCCCATGAGACAGAAAAACCACTCTTGCTGAAAAAGCTGAAGGAGCATCAGGAGACGGTGAGGAATAGCAGGCATCTCCACCTGAGAAACAGCTATAGCTTAGCTCATGCTGAGACTCCCATTTACCTCTGAACAACAAATAATCTCTGGTAAACCATCAATGTCAAGATGGGGCACCTCTCCATTAACTGTGTGCTGGTCTTCCTCTGCTTCTTCTCTCATGTCTTGCTCAGCAGGGCCTCCATGTGTACCCTTCTCTCCAGGTAACTTTTGGGCAACTACATTTTCCTGGGTCTCTGTTTCTACTGGGAGCACACCGGCCCCTGCTTGTCTGTCTGGGATGGCTTCGGGCATTGCTGCCTCCCTCTCTACTACCTTGGCTCCTGGGCCGGGCTCTTCCTCCAGCTCTTCATCACACTCCTGCTCTTCCCTTATGGTGCCCTCCATCACTCGGTGGTGGGGCTGGTACTCGCCCATGTCCTCCTCGCTCTCGCTGCTGCTGCTGCTGCTCTCAGAAGACAGGGAGGTGGAGTCTTTGTGTGCCACAGGCTCCACCTTACGAGTCTCCCCAGGACCACTCCCCGGTGAGATCTCTTTACCATTCATTTCTTCCGTGATTTCGTCTTTCCCAACCTCTGCCTGCTTCTTCTCCTCTACTACATTCAGAGTCTCATGTGAACTCTGTACAAAAACAAGACGGATGAGGGAAAACAAAAAGATGTGAATAAATAAAAACAGTGGAAGTCCAAATGAACTGATGGCAGATTCATGTCATGAAGAAGAACAAGATGACTGTGATGTGAACTGAAAGGGAAGCGGGAACATGAGGTGGATGAGAGGTGTGAGGGAATGGCATTAACATGGATGGAGAACCTTAACAGCGTCCCTGGCTCCAGTGCAAGGCCCTTCCGACGTGGGAGGATGAGTCTGCGAAACAAAAAGCAACCAAGGACACAAAATCAATATGGTTTCACCTCAACAACCACCAAGACAGACACGTGACAGCGCAAACACAGAAGAGAATTAGCCCTACCACACCCTGTGCTCAAGGTCACACACAGGACAATTAGACAAATGCCACAACACTTACAAAAACAAACAACAACAACACAGCCAGTATTCTCACAAAGAAATGTTTAAAAATTATTAGGACTATTTATGGACTTGAAAATGCTAAGAAAAATATGCTCTTATACTTAAGTTCACTAATCAACTTAAAGGGTAAACTTTACAACTTAGAAATCTATTCCTCAAATACTTTAGTCTGAATCTAGGACAAGGGCTGGGACCCTAAGTCCTAAATAAATGCAGCATCAAGGATGGATTGACTGACTGATTTCTTCCTTTTTGGATGGTGCTTTTTAAAAAACATTTTGGATTAGCAAAATCATGGTTGGTTTCAAACAGCTATTAACACTAAGATGTTCATTCCAGAAAGTTACTTAATACCTCAATTTGTAATAGAGATATAGTAACATAAATTACTATAGCCCGCATTAACTAGGATGCAGGGTTCTTTTAGAGTAGGTTCAATGCTTCACACTACCTTATACTTACAGAAATAAAGCAGTGAGGCAAGTTCACATCCTTGTGGCACTCCTATTTGTGACCTAACCCCCCCCCCAAAAATAACCCAGCTCCAGGCAGCGGTGCTATTTACTCAAAAATATCACCCACACTGAATGCAGATGTGCAACGGTCCTCTGACCCTGCTGGATGTCAACTGTTGTGCCATCAAGACACTAACTGTATTAGAGGTTTTCCTAATAGTTATCAGTCACAACACTGGTCCCAGCAACCAAGAACACCCAGAGCTAAGTGATACAACTGTCTGTAGCTCCTACAAAATGCTACAGACTCTGTAATTGGTTACTCTGAAAGGCATGGTAACTGAATGTCTGAGTTGCTCAAAATGCATACCATGGAAGAATGTGATAAAAGAACAAATAATTACCTTTCCAGTTTTACCAAAACTCAGGAGTTTCAGATATTAACCTGAAAACCTCAAGCATGTTTTTATAAGCAAGTAACATTTAACTACAAACTTCTGCAGAGATGAAGATGCCTAGTGCTCAGAGTATCTCTAAGGGGCACATTTCCTGCTTACTACAGGCCAGTGGCAGAACTGTTACTGAGCCTCAAATGGCTAGACAGGTTTGGCTTTCAGGATTCCAGAGGATCATTCCGACACACTTAGGCAGCAACTCTGGTCGGGCATGTGAGTGCTGTTTTAAATAATAAACTACCAGAAGATACCTGGAGTTTGGTTTTGAACTTGAGCTCTGGGAAGCTCTTAGCTGGCTCTGCTTAGGTGAGCTTTCCTTTATGTAATAACTGCAACTCTGGGTCTCAGTGCTTTAAATACTTCCCCAAATTCTGGCATTCTCCCCAACCCCCATCTATGAGAGTTACTCTATAATCATATTCACTGTTTCTTGATGTTTCTCCCAGTGACTTCACTCGTAAGTGGAGGGAAAGGTACCTAAATGCCCCCAAAATGAAAATTTGGTCTCATGTGCTTTTAGTAGAGGGGAAATGAAGTAAAATGCACCTCAGGCAAGCGTGAAAAGGGCGCAGAAGAAAGCAGCTCTCTGGGTGTATTAGCGTTCACAACAGTGCCCTCTGCTGTCCAAGTGGTGGATGAAGGCAAGGAGGCTTTCACACTATGAGAAAAGCCCTGTCCACTAAACAAAATGGATGTTATCTCTTCTTCTAGGCTCTGGAGGTCAGAAAAGGAAGAGCAAAGAGTTAGCAATATATCAGGACAGACAGCAGTGACCTACTGAAGGAAAGAAGGTTACACAAGAAAGAACAACAGAACAGCATACAATGAAAGGAAAAATGAGAATTTTAGAGATAAAAGCAGGCTAAAGTGAAGCTTGCCTGAATGCCAGCTTTGGCACCTTGACTGACAATTCTCTGGCAGCTGTAACCTACAGAAGCCATTTATCAATGAACTATAACAAACAGCACCCCCAAACCCTCAAACACTGCTGTCTGAGGTGGCCCCTTGGTCACTCTCCACAGAGAATGATTTCTCCAGCAGCCCCTACATTAGAAATGCTTCTTTCCTGTGCTGGATCCTGCTCTCCAAGGGCTTCCCTATGCACTCTGGATCTGACCGCCCTCGTGACAAAGCATAACCACCTAACCTGTGCTCTCTCCCCTACTGCATATAACTGCAACAACAGTCCTGGCAGAACGGGGTGGGGTCCGCTTTTTTTTTTCCCCAAAAAACATCTGAAAAAATAAGACAATCCCAAAATTTGAAAACTCAATATCCACACATATTTAACTTTCAGATTTCTATCCCTTCACCAACACTGAGAGGGTAACAGAAAGGCTGTGACAATCATCAGAAACTTGGAAATGTCATAAAGAATGAACTAGGGAATCCCTCCAACCCTGCCATCCCCACCAAGTGGAACTTTGTGAGAATTCTTAATAAATCACATTCTCCAGTGATCTTTTAAAAAGATAAATGTTGTCAAGTATAAAGTGTGCTTCAGAACGGGAGAGTGTGGAAGTTCTTAAAATTTTCAAGAAGAGAAAAAAATTTCTGATCTTAATAAAAATTGTGAAATTAACGTGCTATGCACTGAATCAAGTATTTTTGAAAGTGACTTAATGACTTGCACACATTGAATGTTTGCCTTGCATGCCCAGCATCCTGGGATCAATCCTCAGTACTGCAGCCCCCCAAAGTACCTTAAAACAACAGTGGAGCTCATCTCTCACAGAGAGGCACAAGAGAACACAAGTTGTAAAAACACAATGGTTACTTATCCATTAAGACTAAAAATCTATTGGCTTCTGATTTTCTGTTCTACCCCCAAAATTACTTTATGGTCAAACTAAAGCCATTTTGAAAATTCAATGTATTTATTTTTTAAACAAGATACCATTTTTTAAAAAAAAAATACCTAAACAAGCCAACCAACCAACCACCTAGATGGTTGGTTAGAGATGAGAGATGGCTCAGCAGTTAGGAGCCCTTGTTCTTGCAGAGGACCCAGGTTCGATTCCCAGCACCCACAGAGTGATTCACAAGCATCTGTAACTCTCGTTCCAGGGATTTGATGCCTTCTCTTTGACTTCTCCGGACACCAAGCACACATGAGGTATACATACATATATGTAGGCAAACACTCGTACATAAAATAAAAATGAACAAATCTTTTAACTATTTTTCTTAAACCGATATTATAAGAATTTGGAAATTTTAAGCAAATACATGTACATGGGTTTTTTTTCCACTTTTCAATAATGATTATTATCCAAAGATAAATAAGAAACCCTGGAAAATCAACAGTGAAAGGGAGACATAAAAAAAAAAAAAAAATGAAATGGCATCAGCTCAAGTCAGCGCCTGAGCAGACTGAGCGAATACTTCC
Organism: Mastomys natalensis; assembly: GCA_021653895.1. NCBI lineage: Eukaryota > Metazoa > Chordata > Mammalia > Rodentia > Muridae > Mastomys > Mastomys natalensis. The sequence goes on from JAJTUV010000708.1 coordinate 1,078,600, forward strand.
AATAGTGGTGTGTTACCTCAAGAGAAAAAAGAACACAGACAAAGGGCCAATAACGGTTTCATAGATGAGGCAACTAGACAACAGGAGCTAGATTACCTGATATATATAGCATACATTTTATACATGTGACAGAAAATACAGTCATTTCAAGTGTATATAATCCCTCTAGGAATGTTCCCTGATTAAACATCACATAGTTTTACTCTATAAATTATTTTATACTGTACATTCATGAAATATGATATCCAGAAAAATGATAATTTGAAATATTTTCACCAAACTTCTAGGGAATAATGCCAAAAGCCCTTATCAAATGGTGCCATCTGAGTTGGCTTCTGTGCATCCTGATCACTATTCCCTCATCATTTATCCATTTCCGGTCCTTAAGGCTTGAACCTCAGCAACTGCGTGTGTGCTCTTCCTTTACATGGAAAGGTCTTCCGGTTATAACTTTCTTAACCATTAAGAACCCACTTTAAATGCTATCTCCTCCTGACCCTTCTAACACACACAAGATTTACCTTTGACATTCTTATCACATGACAATCTCTATCACTGAACGTGTGTGCCTGCTGCCTCCCTCCCCAACAGACTCTAAGCTCTCGGGGCTAACAAGCCAGCTAAGCAACCAGAGGAGGTGAGTACAGTGACAGGAAATGGAAAGCTTGTTTCCTCCCTTGTGACACATACTCTGGGCACAGAGAGAAAGAAGCTGCTGCATACAACAATATATCTTTTGTCACATTGCAAGTCTGGAAAATGAAAATTCAAACGCTTCCCACATGTGATTAGTAAGTTATGAACCAAAGTACAAATAATGTATTTTAATAGCAGCATCATGGGCCTAAAGGAACAGTACAGTGCATTGCCATGAGGCTCCATTCCCAACCACAAGCCACATGTGTTAAGTGATGGATCATGCATCACCTAACATGGGTGATATTCTTGTAACTCCATATGCTCAAAATGCAAGTAAGGTGTTAAGATAGGATGTTTCCTCCCATTGTCCCTACAGTCCTAATGCACAGGAGCCTAATTTTTGATAACTTTGTTTTGTTTTTCCAGACATGGATTCTCTGTGTAGTCAACTGTCCTGGAACTCACTCAGCAGACCAGGCTGGCCTTGAACTCACAGAGATCCACTCCCTCTGCTTCCCAAATACTGGAATTAAAGGTGTTCATCACCATGCCTTTTTTTTTTGTTTGGTTCTTTTTTTTTTTTTTTTTTTCCTCTGAGTAATCTTGGATGTTATAAGCCTAACTTTTTAAACATTCAAAAACTATTTGAAAGATAAATTGACATTAAGAATCGTATTTCTGTCTGTGAGCAGAAATGCATGGCGGAGAGGAGCGGAAGCAGACACAGTGACGAGAGGTGAACACCTTGTGCGCCTGAGCTGCCTCTTCAGATGTCTGTGTTGCTCCCACCAGGTACTTCTCCAACTTCGAGGTCAGAATATCCTTGAAAAGATTTCTGGCCTATTGTTTTAAACAATGACACAATCAACACAAAGACACATGTATCACACCTCAGCAACACAAACATAAAAGGACACGTGGAGCAGTGGGGTAATGGGAGCAGACCAGACAGAACAGTACACAGAGGAAGGCTGTTCAGTCCTAGGTCTGAAGCCACTGCTTCTCTCGAAATTCTAGAGCAAGCTGCTGAAGCTACTGGTTTTTCAGCCAGCCAGTAAATGCGGGTTTCCTCCTTCACCACGCCCAGCATGGAGCTTATCTAATTTGACAGGTTTTATTTTTCAGTTCAGCAACTGCTTTTGTCCACTGGTTTTTAAAGTCTGCTTTCCATTCAGTGCCACGAACTTAGAAACTCATTACTACTAGAGGCTGTGCTCTCAGGAGGTGTGAGCAAAACCAGCAAGGAGTATCAAAACCAAATGTCTATAATTGGGCAATAGTCACTACAGAATGAAAGGACATAAAAAAAAAAAATTGTACCATAGAAGCTTTCAAAAGTGAAAAGCAAATTATATCAATCCCCTCAAGAAGAATGCGCCCATGAACTGTATCTGGAAGGACCAAGAAAACAAATAGGGGCAGCAATGGAATAGATGCAGAGGTATTCTGAGAGGACTCTAAAGGCAATCCTCAGTGACGGTAAGCAGCAGGCCTTACCTTCTGTAAAAACAAAGAAGAATATTTGGGGCTCACTGGTGTTTATAATGTTTTGCCAAGAAGTGTCATAAGTGTATTGATGTATAATATTTCATATTTCAAAACTTTTCAACAGAGCTCATTAATCTCCAAAGGTAAATCTTAACTCCTTATCTTCATAGTAATGACCTTATTAAACTAATCTACATGATATATTTTCCTTCACAAACCAAACATCCTTATTTGAGAAGTCAGTAACTAAGCTTCTTAGATACAATAATATTACATTAGTTCCTGAGTCGTCCTAACAATTCAATACTACTTTTTTATTACCTAAATACAACGATAAAATTACTCTGAATATATTTTCAAAGTACTTTGAAACTCATAAAATTTACCTAAGAATTAAGCCAAAAAATATTACATTGTTAATACTTAGTAGTTTAAAATTGTTAGCAATATAAAAGAATTTATGTGGGAACATTTTCTAATGTCTGAGAATCAACAAACAAGATGCAGGAGCACGTGAGACACAGAGCCGACAGGCAGCCAGTGACATACCGCTTGTGTCTGGAAGGACAGAGGTGTGACACGCCGCTTCTCCCATTCACTGGGGCGAGGCTCAGGTGTGGACTCCATGAAATGGCGCTTGAGCTCACTAATACTAGCCTGATGTTTCAGAATGGCCTCCTGGGCCTTATCCAGGTCCTAGCAACATGTAACATGACAAAGGGGGATCCAGGACGAGAAACCCAGCAGGGCAAAAGCAGAACCAAAAAAATACGATAAAGTAAACTTAGGATTCAAAAATGTAATAAAGCAAGAAAAATGCCAAGTCTCAAAAGCCATATAATTATCTGTGGATAGCCCTGAGTTCATAAAAATTTGAAAACAAGGTCATTGAGTTATTTTACTCATATCTGAATGATTTTAATTTCTTCTCTGTTTGAGATTTTAAATGATTTAAATTATTCACATTAGAAGGGAGCCATGGAACTGACTATAATGGCTAAGAATCCATATACACACACTTGGATTTAAATAGCAGCCTTCAATTTTGTTAGCACAAATGTATCTTTGGGATAAAGGCTCTTACTAAATTGTATTCTGTGAATACAGTAAAACAAAGAAGGATAAACTTAGAGACACATTTGGTTGAAAGGGAGAAACCTATCCAGAACCATCACCAAAAGTAGAAAAACCAAGGGACAGCTTTGTCAGGAAATTACAAATGCCAGTGGCTTTTAATTTATTCTCTGGAAGAATAACTCCTTCCAGAGACTGTTTCTGCTTGGTCTCTCTAAATGAAGTGCACACTGGTCTCATGCAGTAACGAAAACAGGTGAAACCCAGCCACTTAACACAAGAAAAAAAGCCTGTAGGTTCTACTGTCACTGCTGTGGGCCCTGACAAATTGGAGATTCAGCAGATTTAAAAGAAAAAAAAAAAAACACAACAACAAAATCAAAACAAAATAGAAACTGGCTCTGGTAAGTAGTGCATGTATAACCAATGTTCAGGAATTTGAATTAACAGAATTTTAAATGTTTTGTTGTATTTCAAAAGTAAAGGCTGCCTGTAGATTACAGCCCCACTCCCAAAGGCAGACCATGCATCTGATAAATTAGCTACTCCACAGTCATGCGCAAGCATAGTAGCTCACCATGAGCTTCTTTAGACATCTGCAAAACCTCACGAAAGCCTGAAACTGTCCATGGCATAGGAAATGACTGGCTTGAGATCAGGCACATTTCTTGCATCTGTTCACAACAGTGTTACTTATTACACTTTACAGCACTTTAGTAAGTTAAGCAACAATACATTTTAACATTATCAAAGCTGCCAAAGCAACTGAAGAGATTAGTCAGATTACTCCGAGCTGCAGGTGTCCCGGAATACGCTGCACAACCCTCAGCACAAGAAGGAAAGAGGTTCTTCTGTGACATGGGGAGCATACTTTACAGTTCCCCAGTGTCTCTATCTGTAGCTCTCTTCCTCCCTTCCCTTCCACCCCCTCCTCTGTTCTTTTCTTTTAGTAGGGACAGTCCTATTGATTAGCATGTTCTCAGGTCCAACACTTTAAAGGGACCACACACCTCATCACATAGATGGGAGTGGGACATCAAGCAGGGGAAGCCATAGTTCAAGGGTCAAGTGAGTGGGTCAACATTATATAAAAATTACCTAACTTTGTTTGACATATATTAAACTCGTTTGTGTTATTTCATATTGTATAGCTTAAAGATGATTTATTAGGGAAGTGGGCTTATTTAGTAAGGAATAAACATAATTTAAATAAAAAGAGCTTTTTTTCCCAAGCTGTCAGTTTGAGAACTTACAGTAGATACATTCCTACCTACGCCATCTAAGAACCAAGGTGGACTGGTAGCATGCACTCCCAAGTTCAATAGCCCCATGCATTGCATGCACCGTGCTTGAGAAGAGCAGCCAGCCAGTCTGTGCGTGACCTCCCATCCACAGTAGCCTGGCAGCCAGAGGACAGAGTGCAATGCTTTCTTAGATCATACAAACCTCCAACATTAAATTGCTATGTCTGACATAAATATTATCCCCGTCTACTCTCAAGGTATTTTTCTGTGAAATTAAATCACACACAGGGAGAAAAGGCAAATAAACACAAGTATATCAGTCAACAAGCACTGCAAACAACCCAAAATTTCATAATCTAAGATTTTAAAATAAAAGAGAATAAAAATCTTAAAAACCACAACAAACAAAAGTCAGGTAAAACCCCAAGAGTACATTCTACCATCATCTCCTAGCCCACCCAACCCCAACCAAAGGAGTAGCAGGCAGCAGGCACTTATTATTTAACATAAAGGAAGCAGACACCTGCTCTTGGCACATCGCTGCATCTTCCATCTTCCCCTGCAAAGCCACTGGCCACACAGGCAGAGAGGAGGGCTCCCAGAGGGCTCCACCACTAGGGCAGAGATGCTGTGTCCAACTGAATGGTGCAGCAGCATCAGCTTGCTCCTGGCCCTGAAGACATGCGAAGCCAGTGGCTGTCCTCACCTAGTTGCTGTGCATGATGAAATGATCCTTTGTGTGGGTGGAATGGACAAGGGCAGCTCACTCTTTCTCAGTCCCTAGAGTACGCTCTACTTGTAAGAATCTTCTTTTTTAGGCAGAAAAATGAGAGTGCAAAGATGGCAAAACCCAAGTAGTGATGGAACAAGGTACAGAGACACTAAATTTGTCTGCAGCTCTGAGTAGGCTACAAATTTTACATCATTATACATTGTCCCATCAGTTTTTAAATATAGATTTTCTTCAGGCAAAATTAGTCAATTAGCTTTATTCATATTAAAATGGGTATTAAAAATATTCTTTCAAATGTAGCCACTTTCATGCCATAAAATACTTAAGCAGTAGTTTTCTGCAGTTGGATATATCCAAATATTTAATGACCCCAAAATCAATTTGGAAGCAGGACTAAGAAATATTGAGTAAATGTTGACACTAGGAGACTCATGTCAGAAACAAAAACAGACACAAAAAGAACATCAGCTTCCCAGGCTAGCCCATCCACGTGCTCCTCTCCTAGGTTGCAAGGACAGTGCCACAGAGTTGGAAGGAATCCTGTTTTCTAACCATTCCAGGGTATGTGTGAGAGGTAAACGGGAGCTAAGAGCTTTTTCCCCACCTCCGTATCAGAGGTGACAAACATGACATAGCCACTATACGTTTGTGAAGGGCCAGCCTCTACTTTCTTGGTTAGCATTTAATTCACTAAAATGTTGATCTGTGGTTATTTCTCAAGTAAATGTAAAGAATTACAATTTCTCTTACAATGATGTATTTTTTCCATTTCTTATATTTTCTTTATGTTTGCCCTGAATTCTGTCAACTCTGTGTTGACAGAATCCCTAAGATACAAGGCACTTAATCAACCAGACCATATTGAACAATAATTAAAAATGTGTTGCACATGCTAAGGCTGACTTTCTAGTAGTGCAGAGGTAGAACACTTCAAACACGCTCTTACACAAATGTAAGAAGTCGCAGACACCTAATTTTAAATATGTAAGAACAGAAAGGTCAACCTCTCATATTTAGTCTAATATCTCAAAGCCATGATTCATTTTAATACACACTAAAATAGAATTATCATCTATCTTATAAAATACCTGATAATGATTCTTATATAACTACACAATTCACGGTAGAAGAAAGAAGACTAAGTAAAATTTATCTCCTTGGTCCTCAAATGCTAAAAGTTCAACAGACATGGCGTTTCTGAAATGTAGAAACATCAGGAGTGTAATTTACATACAGACTTGACTCATAAGTGCAAGTGCAAGCTTGAATTTTGATCAAGATTAAATACTAAGTTCTCCTGATACATGTTGATTACAGTTATGCCCAAAACATTCTAAATTTTGTTTTAAAACAATGTTCACATGCTTAAGGAACAATATTGATACGTATCTTCAAAACATAGCCAATATGAATGCTTAAGGACATTACAGATTCCCAGCTCAGACACTCCTTTAACAACCTAGCATGATCTAAGATATTTATACAATGATCTTACCAGTTTGCTCTAAATTTAGAGTGTGTATAGACCTGGACTTCAGATAGCAATGCAGAGAAGTAACTTAACTTATTGCTCATGCACATGTGTGTGTAAATGTGTACATACTTCCTTGAGGGTAGTCAGTAAAATTGATGCACATGTTTAGATTCTGTATTAGAAAGGGGATGTAACAAGAACAGAACACTAGCTTATCGAGACATGGTGGTCACTGCTTCTTCTTCCTCTGGCTTACCATTCAAATCACAATAAAAAACACGAAGTGCGGTGGCCTTCCCCTCCAGATAGCAGAGGGCTAGTGCCAGAGGAAGGGAAAAGGTAAGAGAAAAGGCAACTGACTGAGAAGCCGAGAGCAGCAGCCCGAAGCTGAGGATGAGTGAAGGGATGAAGGAAGGCGATGTGATGGGGACATGATGCTGGACGTCAGCAGGGAGGAAAGAAACCCAGAGCTTGGGGAGGCTGGGAATGCCAGGTACCCATCTTCATCAAGAAGGGATGGGAAGCCAGAGGCAAAGCATTTGTGAAAAGGAAAGGAAAAGTAACCCAGTTCGGCATCCTTAGGGACAGCCGATTTGAGAGTCTTCTCATGCATCAAAGGATCAGCAGGTTGAGGAGGGGCTACAACAGGATCTAAGACAGGATCCGATGTGGCCACCTCAGGGCCACCCTGCTCTGATGGTCCACCCATGGAAAGTAGCTCGAAGCTATCTAGTGTGGTCTGGTCAGCCTCCCCAAAAGGGTCTTCCTCTGAAATGTCTGACAGCAAGTCCACTTCAGGGACTGGCAGGAGGTATGGGGGAAAGATGAAGTACAGCAAATGAGAGGTGATGGGGGGCACATGCACATGGTCTATTTAACAACAACCCATGGTTGGGTATGAATTCCACAATGGTTATGTTCAAAGGAACAAGAAGGAAACAGGAGAAGAGAAGAAACATTAGTGAAAACTTCATTCAAGTAGGTTTCATAAAAACTTAACTGAATAATCCACTTTTAAGGAGAGAAACTGGACTTCTTTTATCACATAAAATTTACACATATGACTATAACTAAGATTACTCAAACCTAGTTGCTGATACATACATCAAAATGCTACAAATGCTCACAGAACTAGTCATTTGCTAAAGACAATAAAGATTTCATTTAGAACTTAATGCAAGAACATTTGCTGTCCACAATTACATATATCGACTTAAGACAACATGAACAGAAATACTGAACTTTCTCTTCAGTAGCTGTTTTCTCAGATACTCTGTAAGCATAATTTGAAAGATTCTGACCACTTAGCACTTGAAGGATATCAGTGCTTGCAAGAACTCCTACAATTCCAGCAGATGCTTCAGCTACAGGAACTGTTTCATTCTGCATGTCTTTACGTTTTTCAAAACCCGAGTTGAAAAAGCATGGTATGTCAAAAGGATGATTCAGGTGTGTGTGTGTGTGTGTGTGTGTGTGTGTGTGTGTGTGGATTTATTTCCAGTGTTACATATAAAATAATGCTTTGTGCAAGCGTTGAAATGATTTGTGAGGAGCTGTAAAGCTCTTTAGTCAAGTGACTGGCAGCCACTTGACTTTAGTGACAAAGTAACAAAACTGACAGACTTGAGAATGTACTGCCTTCTTCATTCACTATAGTGTAAGCACAAACAAGGCAGAGACAGCATACAATCTTGCACTCATTCATTGCTATGATTATTAGTGGATTTTCTTCATAAAGAATATCTTGACTCATCTAAAACATTAAGTCAATGTAATAAGAGACAGGGATTACCTTTAAAATTGACTAGTAATAAAATAAGCAAATTTAAAACCACATGGCTTTTATCATTGGTAAGTCAACTGATAATAAACTAAGAAAACAGGAAATGCCAGTGCATTGCTTTCTTATAGTTATATAATTTACTCTGTTCTTACATTATTATAATTTACACTGAAACTAATATTTTACTCTGAAAAATAATAAAAAACAAGGTTAGAAATCACAGTGCAAAGTAGCAGCTTCCATTTGAAACATGGAAGATTGTAAGCATGGGTTAAACCATGACAAGATACTAAAAGCAGCAAAGAGCCTCTGATCTGAGCATCCTTCACCGCAGCACAAGTGCTAAAGGGCCGTACCTTTCCCTCAGCGAGCAGGGGTGTGGCTTTTGTTGGGCTTTTGCCTTCCCTCCGGCCATCCTGGATGGTAGTACAGCTGATAACTCCAGGGCCAGGCACTGATCCCTCTCCAGGAGGGGCCGGAAAATCCTTCATAAGATTTTGGTCCACAATGCCAATCGGGGCTAAGCAGAAGAGAAGTTGAAATAAATACATTAGATATTAGTGAATATAAAGCTTTGAAGAATATAACCCATTAACCAAATGTAGCTAGAACATAGTGTTTGAACTTTGGATATATCAATATGTAATATAAACTTGTTTTTAAAATAATATAAAACTCTACTAATATTCTGAGTTTTAAAAAATTAATCCATTCAACAAATTAGATTTTTGAGCATGTGGTTCACCCAGGAATTAGCCAGTAGGAGGAGCTCTTGGCCCGACTGCAGACTGCAGAATTACAATGTAACCAATACTCTGGGGTGTCTAATCAGTCCTAAATCTACTTTTCAAAAAAAATAACTATCAAAATGATTATTTTTCAAATCCCCTGCAAATTAACTTACTTGCATGCTAAAAGATAGTAGATTTAAGAATTTACCCATCTAATATTTTTTGGTTTTCTGACACTTCTGAACCTCTCAACCTGACCAGTGCCCAGTACCCCAGCTGCTGCTCCAAAGTGACCCTGTAACCTGCAGTCCTCTCTCACAGCAAGGCAGAACCTACTGTGTGCTGCTGTCCTCTCTCTCACAGTGAGGTAGAACCTACTGTGCTATGGTTTTTGTCATGGCTCTGGATCATCTCAAGAGTCAGCAAGTCAAAGGACAAGTCTCTCTACCAGGGGCTCCTCCTGAACAATGGAATTCCGCCCAAGTCTTTTCCTCTTTATAAAGAGTGCTTTACAGACACCCGTGGTTTGCTTTTTTTCCACACACCAAGAAAAATTCTAGTAAACAAACAAACTCCAGAGCCTGAAGCTGTTAGAGGGTGGTGCGTAAGCCATCACAGTTCACCTGAGGGATCCTCCTATACTTTCAATCTTTGTTCTACAAGGTATGGAATACTCTACATCCCTTGCCTGCCCTGTCTTGACCTGCCTCTTTCCTAGCCCTATTTTTTCATCAAATAATACTTCTACTTAGACCCATTTGCTTTAGCCAGGAACTTCAAATTCTAGAACACTACCCCTTAACACTAGCAAGTCAAACAGGGCCCTTGAATGTATTTTTAAGCATGGAATGTGGTTTTTTTTTTTTTTAACCTCTATTTCTACACCATTTCAGCCTTTAAACTTTTTCCAATCTATAATAAACTTACTTTTCAAAATCTACACAAATTGTTACAACATTAAAATGAACTCATATCTTACATTATACCTACTCATTTCCTGGAACTGGTTTTTGTTTGTTGGTTTTTGCTAAGATTTTACTGATTTTCCAGTGTAGACGCATATAATTATACATACCCCTTTGACATATTATACAATTTTAAGCATCACTGCAATCACAAAATGAAAAACCTGACCTAAAGATATTTTCAACTATACTGATACTGAAATATGAGTCAATATAAAATTAAAAATTACAAAGCCAAGTTGACAAAATGTTGACAGCACACATTTAAACACTCACACATTCTAATATGCTGTAACCACGTGATCTGTTCCAACCCAAGGTGAAGAGCACACAGCCACTGTCATGTGACCACTGCAAGCCAGTCTGTGGGCTTCCCGACTCAATCTCTCACCATTCTCCTGGAACCAGCTGATTCTTCCAAGCTAATACTGCACTCTGCACGTTAACACCAGCACACTAAGGAGTCCTTAAAGGCTTCTACAGATTGGCCCAAAAGCCTAGCCGCACCAGGCTCTCCTCCTAATTGCTCTGAGTCTTGCTCAAAGCTGGTCTGCACCCTCTACTGCCTGGATGACCTATGTTCTCCTCTCTTGTCATGGCTGCCTCCCTTTCATCCTTCCAAGCATCTGAGGAAGGCTTCCTTCCCTGACAATCCTACTTAAGCAGCCTAACATCCCTGGCCCTGCTTCCCCCACTTCCCAATGCATGAAACTGCTGGCTCTGTTCCCTAACCTCAGAGGAGGCTCCCTGCTCTACAGCAGCTGCTCTCTCTGGGTAATTTCTACTCTTAAGTCTTTTGATGTCACCTTAAACTCTGCCTTTGAGACAATCACTAAAATATTTTCCTAAACTTTAAAGGAAAGGCTATTTACCTATCTATAGTGTTCAAACCTTCAAACACAACATACATGAGCAACACGAAATGGAACACTGATAAAAAGGCTGAAGGAAGCAGCTCTGCCCTGGGTCAGAGCAGCTCTGCTGCGCTGGGAAGCAGAACACACGCCCAGCCAGAGTTCACTTGCCATACAACATGGAAAGTCTTCTCCTTTTCACAATAACACAATCATCCTTTTGATGACCTGCCCATCGATGCATCACAGCATCCAAAACACAAAGGGGAAATAAAGGACTGGTGCCTCGCCTGTTGCTTTCCCTTGGGAAAAACTGTTTACCTTCTGCAATAACTGCTCAATCAAGATGGCGGGGCTCTCAAAGAAGTGCACAGACTACAAAGATGCCCTGGCTGACTGTTCTTCATTGGCTCGAATACAACATGAGAACTCTACAGCCTCCAATCTTAGAACAAAAGCAGGTGACCGTCCCCAGAAGGCTCCTCGCAGGGCAGAAACAACAGCAACTGCATCTTACAGGTGGCTAGAGCAGACTACTAAGGAATGCACTTAGTTGTTGGCTGACACTGCTAATTCTCTATATTTAAATAGTCTTATCTGGAAATATGAATATTCATTTGTTTGAAGCATGTATTTTTCTGGTGGTTCTTTAAAACTCTATGGAAGACTCTCCTGAGTTAACAACACCTACATCAAAATACCCACAAGCAAAGTCTGGGAAATAGCTGTGTGTACCGACACCTATTTAGTTAAATTTCTTTTACCAGGAAAAAATAGAGCAAAGCTAATCTGTGTGAGTCCTCTACTAATGAAAGAATGTTAGTCTAGGAATCGTCTATATTATCTAATTATTTAATATCTCGCTGTTCAAGTTCATATTTCATATTTGTATAGTGATATAAAGGAGCAACAATCAAAATGGGATTTTTGCTAATAATGCAATATAAAATAATAATTTGTCAAACTATTTAACATTAATATTCAATATAATGAAAAAGGTGAAAAACTATTTCTTTTCACTGAAAATTATTATCATTTTTGTTATAGAACAAGGAAAGCAATTTAATAAAAACATAGCATCTTTCATATACCGTATCAATTCCTAATTTCCTTTTTTTTTTTTTTTTTTTTTGGTTTTTCAAACAGGGTTTCTTGTGTACCTTGCTGTACTGGAACTCACTCTGTAGACCAGGCTGGCTTTTCGAACTCAGAAATCCCTGTCTCTGCCTCCCAAGTGATGGATTTAAGGCGTGCGCCAGCACCGCCGTCCCTAATTTCCTAATAAGCAATATGACAAACATGTGATAAAGAAACATCACCTGATTTCTATGCATGCTTCCATGCAAGACTACAAATAGTAGCTCATCAGAGCTCTAAGAGAAATCGTTAATATTTATACTATTTCCCCAGACACATGAGTATGTATTTCTTTTGTTATTGTTATTTAAAACCATATTTAAAGTTAATACTTTTGAAACCTAAAATAGTTTCTCCTATGTTGAGAGTCTGGTAAACTTCTGAAAGCACACTTTCAAATATGAGTAGTAGAACTATTTTATAACTACTGGAATTCGTGTGCAAACATTCCCCATATTCCCAGAGTGATGTTAGCAACTAACAAGCACAAGAAATTAAGCCACATTAGAAATCATAATCAAAGAAAACCAAGAGAAACATATTCATCCAACAGCTTATAAACACAAGAAAACATACTATTTATGTATGCTGCCAACAACATACATATAACAACATCAAAAATGCATGTTCAGAGTGACAACCTGCATACAAAATTACTTTACTAATTTGGAGGTAACTGTCTGTCCCTGAGATCAGTGGTCCTCAACCCTATGGGCTGTGACCTCTATGGGGGTCACATGTCAGATATCACAAACCAGATGTTTACATTACAATCCATAATACAAGTAAAATTAGTTATGAAGTAGCAACAAAATGGTCTTACGGTTGGTGTCACCACAACGTAAGGACCTGTATTAAATGGTGTCAACATCAGGAAGGTTGAGGACCACTGCTCTGGAGGATGTCTAGTGGTCTTATTAACTAGATTATCATTTTCTGACCCCACTGGAATAGAAAAGATGAGTAGAATCCAGAATTGAAATGTGTTACCTCCGTCTAGGCTCCTCGAGACACGTTTACTAGAGGCACGCTCAAACTGTGGTGCTGGCCTGTCTATGAGGGTGCTTGCTTCTCGTGTCTGTGCCTGCGTGCGGCCGCTGTAGCGGAATTTGGACCCCAGGGTCAAGAACTTGGTCTTTGGTGGCTGCTCTGGAGACACAAGCCTACAAAGGAGAGAGGAAAAACAAATAAGGACAAAGTCTTCAGGTGGATTAAGAAAAACAAAAACACAGGTATGTATTTTAAGATCTCATTTCATATACGATTAATCAAAAGCACTGCTCTATAGCTTTAATAAAAACATCCTTCCTACATGTGTGGTTTTATTGCTGTTTTGGGCTTTTGAGATGAGCTGTTTTCAGCTCATCCACCGAGAGCTGGAATTGAAGTACAGCCCCACACTGGGTCAGAAGCAGTTTTGTAACAGTAATGTGTTCACATTTTTTTTTTGGCCAACCAAAAGAGCAGCTGCTCTGAGTGTGTATCAAGAGTATTTATTTGATTTAGTATAAATCATTTATGTAAACACATATGTCTGAATTTGTGCTGCTAGCTGTGTCAAGTAAAAAGCCCATTATCATTAGCAATCATTAATATTTATGCCTCTTTCTGGTAGGAAAAGAATCCATCTAACTCAGGAATCTGTTTAGCTAAGCAATCTTCCTGAAGAACAGAAATTAGACAGTGGTCCTCAGAGGTGGCTAATATTCTTTCTTGCCAGCGTAACTCCACCAAGCAATTGGTTCAAACCTTAACGACAGATAATTTTCCACTTATATAAGAACATGCTTTTAATAAGCAACCTTTTTTGATACAACCAAAATCATCTTGCCATTAAGTTAGAAAAACACTTAACAAATACATACTCTCAGAAATCTTACTATTAATACTTTAGTTGACAGTTCAAGGATATGGAGATTTCAACCATTTTCCAAGAAAAAGTCGGTATTTTACAAGTTTTTTTTTTTTTTTTCTAAAATCATTCCAAGTATTCCTAGATCTTCTGCATACGATTTTAGAAAACTTCTGCTTAGGGAAAGATGAGTTCTAAGTCAAGGTGGTAAGGAATAATAATGCTCAGAGGTAATCTAGTCCTCCATTAACTCAAGACAGTATTCATCCAGAATGACCCAGTCAGAATTAAATGATAAGAGAACCACAGACCCTCCATCTATTAGTGTGGTGAAGCACTAAATCCATGTGCATGCCATAAAGCATACTCCACTTCTATCTACAGAGATACAACACAGGGCAGTGCTGAGAACATGCACTCTAGCGACTGTCACCTTGGACTGTCTCCCCAGCTAGCTGCAATTGGCTGTAGACATGGGAGGAAGTTGCTGGGAAGCATCAGTGCAGCCAAGTTTGGGAAATATTCTCTAGCCAAATCCCATGGCTCCTCCTTGTCTGTCACTGAAGTCCACTCGGGGATAAAGAAAATTTAAAGACACGTGGATCCTTCTTGTCTGTTAACGAAGTCTACTCAGGAAGAAAGACGATTTATCGCAACAGAGAGACATGCAGAGCCCTGAAAGAGATCTCCAAAGAAAGATCTGAAATTACAGACAGGGCATCTGTTTTACTAAACTAGAGAAAACTTAAAGATAATGTATTTTTAAGAGATACTCCTCTTTGAAATTCTAATACATTTTCTCTTTCTTTTACAAAATAAATTTATAACAATTAAACTTCTTATGCATCAGAAAACAATTTTTAAAAAATTTTAAAGTCTTCCAGAGGTGTCCCCCAGCTTTGCAATTGTTAATTTACTTTTTGTGACTTCATCAGGGCCTGTGGGTGCTTGAGGAGACCTGGGGCCCACTGTCACCCTAACTCTAGACACACCAAACTCAGCTCAATGGGTTGCTTGCTTTGTTTTATTTAGGGGTTTCACTATGTTGCTTAGACTGATTCAAATCATGAACTCAAGTGACAGCCTGTCCCAGTCCCGTCTATGTCTGTGCCCCATTGTTGATACGCACACGCACATACACACGTGCACAACAATACACACACACACACACACACACACACACACACACGCAGCCAGACCACAGGCAGCACCTTTTCAGTGCTCTCCTTCCTGGTATCTCAGGGATGCACCTTGAAGAAGTAACTTTTGTGTTTGGCTATTGGAAATTTAGGAAAAGACAAGTGTTGCAAGTCTTGACCTCTGACCCATCACTAGCTCTATCTTAGTAGAACATGAAACAATTAGTCTTAAAATGAGCTTGAGAGTGAGTTTAGTTTTGCTGTCTCCCACCAATCTGAAAACTGACCTTTCTTCTCATTACCATGGTCTGAGAGGCATCTACTGTCCATGTCCACGTGAAAAGAACTCTACAAAATCAAATTTCTTTTAATATATTTTCTGTTATGGTAACAGTCAGTGGGTTACTATTTAGTATATTTCCAGATATTTATCCACTAGAGCATTCTGCATGAGATATTTTACGTACATGATCACTTATTTTTTTGGTTTCTATTTTTGTCTTACTTCTATTATTTTATACAGCAGATTGCAGTAAGACCTGTGTCTTCATTTAAAAAAATGGACATATGAAGCAATAAACTGTGTCTAACAATAACAGCATTCCTAGCACCTGTCATTTCCAACAGGATCATCACTGTTGGTGCTGTTATCTGACAGCAACCCTGCTATCTATGCACTACTAGACCTATAGGGCTGATGCTGTTATCTAGCTTTATATGAGGCAGGCCCACACTTCTTCAGAAAACACTTATTCTAGCTACCAAGAAACGTCATAAACTTTTCAAGGACTTCTACAATTAGTATAGCTGAGTCAGACAGATTCAAATATATGTTGAATTATATGTCTTCTCTAAAATTAGCATATTAGAGTATTCTTGAAAATAAATCTGTTCCATTTCACTGTAAGAACTAAGTCATTTGTAATAACTATAATGTTTTTAAAGTGGTACTGATGACATTATTTTACATTATTATATACCAGAATTAGCTTATGTTTGCTTCTCATGTAAAATCTCATTAAATTTTGAAAACAAACCCATAAAGAAATAAACGAGCCCTTTATTAGCATCCCAGGGGTAATGAAGGTAAAGCAGAGGCTGTATACCTTGTCACTGTCACATGGCTAGTATGTGGCAGAACAGTACTCGATTCTAAGTCTGGAGACACTTAACCCAATCTGGCTTTATAAACCAGTGACCAAAAACAGAAGTAATGACAGTAACCAAACTACTTGTGCAAAAGCAGCCCT
The DNA here is from genome assembly GCA_021653895.1 of Mastomys natalensis. NCBI lineage: Eukaryota > Metazoa > Chordata > Mammalia > Rodentia > Muridae > Mastomys > Mastomys natalensis. The sequence continues at coordinate 1,094,963 of JAJTUV010000708.1, forward strand.
AAGGTCAAGACTTAAAAGGGAAACAGAATGCTAGCTACGCCTGAATCAAAGGAAATTGGGAGGGTTTGTTGGTTATTATTGCTCTGTTGCATGTTTATTTCTCTATGTAGCTACAGCTAGCCTTGAACTCAATATAGCAAGGCTAACCTGATCAAGAGATTCACCATGCCTCTACTTCCCACATACTGAGATTACAAGTTTAGGGGCTCTTAGGGGTTATTTTTAGTCTGGGACTTTGGTCTTTAAGGAAAGCATGGATATGTAACTGACCAAAAATGTCAGAGGTATCTATTAGAAAGTAAATTTACCTGGCCAAAGAAGTCAGAGGTATCTACTAGAAAGTAAATTTACAAAGCAGGACCCCTTTCTGTCTTCTGGACTGACAGTGTTGAAGCCTCTGAACTCTCACAAGCATTCAGTAACTTAAGTGCTGACACACTGTTCTCACTCAGCACCCATAGCTACAAAGGACTGGAGACCACTCATGAAGACATCATAGCTTCCTTTCCTCAGAGAATTAAATTGGGATAGATGATAATAAAGGAGGGATTAAATATACAGCAAAACAATGTCTATCCATCTTTAAAACAGGAGAAGGTTAAACAAGGAAGGTGGTAAGATGAAAAGACAATACATTTGGAAGGAAAAGAGACATTAAAGAAAGGTGGGTGTTCATGACCCCCAGTTTCTACAGTGAATGCACTGCACTGAGAGCAATCCTGAGGAGAGGCCAGTGTGAAAGGCTCTAGAAGTCTATGAACAGTTCAGATGCCAAGGAAGGCGGGCAGGCGGGCAGACGTGGCTGCAGAATGAGGATCCCATTAATGCTGAAAATTAGTTTTTTGAAACAGTATTAATACACAAGGCTGTGATACTGTACCAACCACCACAGAGTTAAACTAGTAGCAGCACACTGGGGTAGCTGGTGTGCTAGGAGACGGGCTTGAGGGGTCATGGATCCTCTTAACAAAACAACCAAATGGAGCAATGGCAGGCCCAAGCCGACTGAGAAAGAGGTTACGTCTGAAAGAGTTGGTAAGAAGACATCCTGACTTATAACTAAGAAGACTGATGACAGAAAGGAAGGCAGCAGGTGGGGTTAGCATGGTGATGATTTGGGGAAAGAGGCAGCAAAATAACCAGAAGGCACACTGAAGCATGGCTGCCGGCAACAGAGATAACCAGCGTGAAGTGCAATTCTGATGTAGGGCACAGCTGCATCCGCCGTGCCATCCACCCCATCCAACCTGGACAGGGCACCACTGGCAACTCCATGAGACTTCACCTCACCTGTAGAAAGTGTGATGCTCCACACACACTTTCCATAGCCTTTTAGCTGCGCGATGGTTTGGCAATTTGAATCCAATGGTACTTTCAAACTGTTCCAGCTGGAATAAACCCAGAAAAACAAAATCAGCCTATTCTTTAACCAATGACTACCTGCTACTACTGTAAACAGACTCGGTTGTTTCTGTCGGAAGTAATTTATTTTTTAGATTTATTCATTTTTTATTTATATGAGTACATGTTGCTATCTCCAGACACACTAGAAGAGTACATGGATCCCATTACAGATGGTTGTGAGCCACCATGTGGTTGCTGGGAATTGAACTCAGGACCTTTGGCAGAGCAGTCAGTGCTGATAACCGCTGAGCCATCTTTCCAGCCTGGAAGTAATTCTTCTTTAGAAATTAAGTGTTAGTAAAACTATATAGTCATACAAAGTAACAAATTTCTAACTATAATACTGTTTCTATGAAAAGCAATATTAATTGCCCATTGCCCAAGTGACTGATTACTCAATGCCACTAAAATACATTCCATCACTTACCTGAGTCAACAAAAACAACAAAAAGCTCCCATTATGTGTGAGAGGGAAAAAAACCAATCCTTTTTTGTGAACAAACTAGTGGTTTTGTATATCAGCAACAAGAATGTTCATACATCATCAGGAATGATGTCTTGTGTAGTAGCATAAAAGAACAAAGAAGGATTTCCTTCTATAATATTTTCATGGAAGAATTAATCTACCTCTCCTACTAGGAAAGGGGACGCTGACAGTGCTTTAGCCATGCCAAAGGTACAAGACACTGCTCACCTCTGCTGGTCTAACTTTAATGTAGAAATTACTGCGCTTATAGGAAATTTTCAAGATCTTCGGCCAAGCAAAACGATTGATTCTCAGTCTGTCTTTGTAAATGAGAAGGCCATTAGCACACACTCCCAGCTTGATGTCCACACCTTCTGAGTCCTGCCAAGTAAAACCCATTTGACAGTTAGAACGACCTTATGCAGATTGGGCATTGCAAGTATAACCCATTGACAGAGAATGCAAGTTGCAGACTGAGGCAAACAGACTTCTTTAAATGACGGAAAATGTAAACTTAACATATTTATATTTAAATATTAAGAAAGTACCTAAATTAACTCCAACATGTGCTCATAGTAACAAAATGATTCAAAATATATCATTTACAGGACATAATCTGTAAGAGATTTAATTTATGCATTTTTCAAGCTCTGCAAAAAGTTAACAAGGAAGAGAGAAACAAGAGCTAGATTGCGGCATGTTGAGGATACAGGACAGACCGTGTCCCTGGAGCATGTCTGGCCCTCGTGGACGGTTGGCTGGCCCACTCTAAGGTACATTCTATTTTAATTCACCAAACTTACATGGTTATGCTAGCTGAAGGAGGTAAAATTATACCTATAAATCTGTCTTCTGGACTGACAGTGTTGAAGCCTCTGAACTCTCCCAAGCATTCAGTAACTTAAGTGCTGACACACTGTTCTCACTCAGCCCCATAGCCACAAAGGACTGGAGACCACTCATGAAGTCATCAGTAGCTTCCTATCCCCAGAGAATTAACTTGGGATAGATGATAATACATGATAACCACAAGCCTGAAGAGGGCTGGTTTATTTACCCACATAAAATACACAAAAAGGCCGAAAGCTGACACCTTGAAGTGTGTTTAAAAGGGAAGCAAGTGACACTCACTCCTCTCATAAGTCACTCAGTACTTAAGAGACGCACAATATTCAAAACACTTCTACCAGGGGACAGATAATCTCAGCCAAGACACAGAAACTCAACACTACTACTAAGGAGAGGTACGCATTTTAAGAAATCATGAACAACATGGGATAAAATCTTACACAAATCAAAGACAAACAACACATTAAGAAGTCAATTCAATGACAGCGTGTTTGACAGCGCCATTACAAAAAATAATGTAATATAAATTAGCTTTTCTTAAAATAAAAGTACAGGATAGCCAATTGATACTAATTTCATTTTCTGCTATGGTACCTGAATAATTCAAATACAAGAACACAAACTTACATTACATCACACTGACCAGGTTTTAAAGCACTGGGTTGCCGACAGTCAATGAAGGTTTACTGCAAAAGCTCAATGACCCAAGCTCAATCCCTAGAGCCAACGGGTAGATGGAAAAAAACAGCTCCAAAGTTGCCTCTGACCTCCACACACACCATGGAGTGTGAACCACAGCATGTGCATGCCCACTTACATATCAAATACACAACATTAAAAAAAATGTAAGATAGTCAATACTACTCTCTGGAATCCTAGCAGCCTCAACTCTCTCTAGGAATAGCAGAGAAAGCTGGGTGAATTAGGCATAGGTACTCAAAAACTACTTGGCATCAAACTTAAAGAAAGTGTTTGTCAAAACCATCAACACCTATGGCCAATGGGAGAGGGTGAGAGATGACAGAAAACACTGTGTTCTCACCATAGCTAAGGAGGTGACATTCACTGGAAACAGACAAAGCCAGCTCCATCTAGTCTGAAACAATCTTTAGATGGGACAAACAAGTATTTTTATTTTACTTAAAAGAAACTCCTGTATTCAAGCAAATCAGTGGATGAGTGGCTGGCCCACAATTGTTTTACATGTATCAGTATTTGTGAACAGAATCACGGAGAAGTGCATGAGGTGCATTCTCAGTCTCCCACATCTGAGATGTGCCACTCAGCAAAAAAAAAAAAAAAAAAAACAAAAAAAACCTGACTACAGAAATTACAATCTGCTCTGCCCCTCAGGAAGCTGCCTCAGGTGGAAGGTCTTCTGAGAGGTTTGAGATGCTGAAGGCTCTCTCCCTGTGTGGTCACATCAGCTGGCACCTCTGGAAACAACCCCTTGCAGACCAGCCTTCTGCAGAGGTCTGGCAGGCACTCGCTGTCCACCCTTTAGAAGTAGAGGGCACAAGATGACAACACCATCCCAGGGGACCTACTGCTCTGTGCTTTCTTGCCCCTTTGTCAAGACTCTTTCCAGTCAACACTCTTCAGCTTGTCCTAACTTGAAGCTGCTATTTTAATGTTTCAAAAAGGAAAGAGAATGTGAGTTCAAGGTAAGGAAAAATGTTTTAGGAAAATAAAAATTTACATGGCATGTTCTTTAAAACTCCCACAGGACTTCTTTCCATGGGCCACAAATAAGATGGTTATTGGCAGTCTAACAGATGGTAAATAGGATGAATGATGGCACTGGGTGTTGTTACGGCTCTGTGCCTTACTATACAGCAAAACCTGACATTATGCATAATTAAGCTTACCTTTATAATTCAAACATTATGAGAAAAAAGAGCCCTGACACTTTTGGGACTTCTAAGAACTGGGTTCTATACAATGTTCTACAAACTCAGGCGATAGAACAACTGCATACAGGAAAGGCTACAAGGTGCAGCTTGGTTGCAGAGTATTTGCCTAGCATGGCTGAGGCCCTGGGTTCAATCCTCAGTCCTCCTACTCTCTCAAGAAAATTATATATCACAACATTTACAGGAAGTTAAGATGAGAGAGCCTCTTTGGTTCCAGACCTGTTCTCTCTCATGTTTTTTCTTCTATAAACAAAAAGAAACTAAAACAAACAAACAAACAAACAAAGCAAGCCCCTCTGGCATTAGGAAGACCAGATTTACTACGTAGTAACATTTATTAAAGAATCTCAGGCAAAGGTGACTGCCAGTGATAACATCAGACAAGGTATTATCTTTACTATCTCATGTATTTATAAAACAAATACATTCAAATCTCAAAAAGATAGTATACATGAAAGCATTTTTACAAGGTATTATCTTTACTATCTCATGTATTTATAAAACAAATACATTCAAAACTCAAGAAGATAGTATACATGAAAGCATTTTTTTAAACTGAAAAGTATTTCATCCAGCAGTTAAAAAATATGATGTTACCAGAGACTATTTACTGATCTCAAAGAAAGGAAATCTATAAATGTAAGTAGACCTGCAATAAAAACAACTAAAGCCTGATGTGGTGGCACACACCTTTCATGCCAGCAACTTGGGAAAGAGAGGCAAATAGATCTCTGAGTTCAAAGCCAGCATGTTTTCCATAGCAAGTTCAGGCCAGCCATAGCTACACAGTGAGATCCTGTTTCAAAATAAAACTAACAGACACTAAGAGCAGATCTCATATAAAGAAGCCTAAGAATTAGACTCCTCAGAAGCTCAAACAAAACCAGCCAAACAAAAGAAGCCAAGCAAGAAAATGCTTCAAAACATCAACTTTCTTTCTACACAAAGAGACTCAAGTAATTTTCATTTTCTATGTTAAATATACATTATTTTGAAATGAAGAAAAACATTTTAAAATAAAGTCACCGGGACAACAGAGTCCTTTGCAAATATAACACAAAAGCAAGGCTACTAACCAGAGACCTAGAAAGAGAAGGCATCTCTATGTGGGAGCTTCCTGGCGGCACTATAACCACTTCCTAAAACTGTGCATGACTGGCAGGATGGGTAAAATCTCTCAGATACTGACTCTAGACAAACCAAACCTGTCTATCACTTTTCCACTTGTCCTCTTAAAATTTCACTTCCATCATCCTGTCCATGCACTACAGCTGGAGCCTCCACCATCCCGTCCATGCACTACAGCTGGAGCCTCCACCATCCCGTCCATGCACTACTTCTGAAATTAGTCTGCGGGACTTCATGACCTGGAGCCAGAGCACACTGTGCAGTGTTTGGCCCTTCCATGCTTCAACTTATGCTTTCTTCTCCCAAAACAGAGGTGAGGAAGAGAGAGGGATCCCAGACAGCAGCACTGGGTCTAACACAGAGGTTCTCAACCTTCCTAACACTGTGACCCTTAAAAACAATTCCTCATGCAGTGCTGACCCCAACCATGAAGTTATTTTTGCTGGTACTTCATAACTGTAACTTTGCTACTTTTATGAATCATAATGTAAATGTCTGTGTTTTCCAGTGATCTTAGGCGAACCCTATGAAAGGGTTCCTCAGCCCCACACGGGCCACACACAAACCTCAGGTTGAGAACCACTGGTCTAGCAGAAGACAGAACACAGCAATGAACCAGGATCACAGGGTAAGGAGTAAGGGCTACCAAAGACAGTTCTGTAGTAAGAACTCTTAAAGAGGCATTAATAAAACCAACAGAAGAAGAAAGTAGAGACACGACAAGGGATTCCCACACCATGAATTTTATAAGTAGTCACCATGAAATACTACAAACCAAAGTAGAAACAAATAGCCTTTTCCAAAAAGCACCAGGCTTTGTGAAACTGGGGATTTCTCAGACTTCAGTCACCAAACTGGAATTTACAATACCTTGGCATGATGCAGGTCAACTCCGTACATGGAAAGCCTCTTGGCGTTTTCTAAGAACTGAGAATCAGCTTGTGCTGGAGATAAGCCCCTGAGAATTAAATGACACTGTGTCACCAGAAGATGCAAACATATTCATAATAGATACAGCTGTGCACGGGACTGGAAAGTCGGGACTATAGGGGGTAACTGTGGCAGGCTGTAGAAAAGCAGAGTAGGAGACAAAACGCAGCTCTGCCTCTACTGTTGCCTCTAAGATCAGTGAACTTCAGTCTGTGCACTCAAAAAGGTGGACTTTCACCTTTACCACTTTGTCCTTAAAATGACACTCTTCGTTGTTCTCACTGTGGAGAATAGCCCAAGCAATATGGTTGCAACATAAGCTGACCGGGAGAGAGATAAACAAACTGTGACTTCACCTTTTTAAAACTGGTAAATTCTTATTTCTTCATTTAATTTTGCTAGGATTGATCAGAATTACTTGTATTTGATTTTCTAAGTATGACAAACAGCATAGTATTCTGCCTACAGATATATATTTTTATTCCTGTCTATTTCTCCAGCCAAACTTAAGCAACTGGCAAACTGATCTCTGTCCCAAAAGTCTTCATTTCCAATACAGAATTTCATACCTACCAATTCAAATCTGGGTGACAAAATAATTATCTGTTGAGTAGAATTTCAATATGGGGTATGTGGGAGGATCAAATGTTGCTCTTTTAATTTTTTTTTTAAAACAAAAGTTAATGTAGAATGCCCCTTAAGAATTTTAAATCTCTGAAAGTTATTCAAATGATTTTGGTCAATATTCCATAAAATTACGGCCTTAATATATAAATATTTTGTAGCTTAGAGAGATATTTAAGAACTCATTAAAACTCCATTTGACAGAAATATGGAGTATTCAAAAGTATACATACCATTCAAGTACTTTAAGCACTCCTCACCTAAACAAAGGGACATGTGCCATGGCTCGTGAGGCCAGCTGTGCATTTCAGCTGTCCCCCATCCATCACTATCTGTACTTCTGATTAAAATCCAGATGCTCCAATACCTGCTTAGCTTTTTAAAAAGTATTATTTTGAAAAACCTCAACATGAATACAGTATGGTTTGATATCATCTATCTTCACTATCTCCCTGGCTTTCTTATAAAATATAGTAATACTTTATATTTTATACTAAGAGGCAGGAGAAATGTAAAGTAATGTCAAACCAGAATGCACACAAGTCTGCTTCCTAATAGGGTGAGGGAGAAGTGTCATATGGGAATATAACTATTCTGATACAGGAGTTTATCAAGAACACAATCCCCATATTACACTAAAAGGAAAAGGAGCCAGTAGACAAGCTAAAACCTGCTTCTCAATGCTGAGCAAGCACTCTGCCTATGTCTGCCTGCCATGGTGCCTGCCTCCGCTAGCTCATCGACAGACCTGTGAGTTTTATGCAGTTCTGCCACCTTTTCCTCCAGCTCCTTGGTGTGGGCCGGGGCAAACTGGAAGTCACCAAGATCAATACTCTCATACTCCTCTGGGTCATAGTCCCCATGCTCAGCCTGCAGGGTGTAGGATCCCAAGAGGGCGTGAGTCACAAAGGAGCACGGCAGGCGGCCAGAGGCGATGTCCTGCCTCAGTTGAAGGCACAAGAAGTATCTGTGAGGGGCAGGGAGAGAAGCATTAACCTTACATTTTAGCATTCCATTGCAAACAAATACACATTATTGGGACTACTTATATTCATAGCAAAATTAGCTGCTGCTCCATAACTTGAAGTTTTCCCCTGATCCCTTAGCTCCTAAACTGCTGGCTTATTTCTAAACGACATCTAAAAGTTAACTAAGACAACAGACATTTTGACAAGAATCATTTAACAAAAAAAAAAAAAAAAAAAATCTAATCACTCACTGTTGCCTACTTCCACCCTTTCATACTAATTTCTTCTTTTCCTGAAATGCTTTTAACAATAACAGTCCTAGTAAGTCTACTTTGACACCCTTGCTTGTCCACTCTTTTGTCCACGATAGCCAGCTCAGTTCCACAGAAACGCAGGCACTCTGAAGTCAAGAAAACTGATCTGTAGTCCTGGGCAGGTTAATGTACTTGCCCTAGGCTTTGTGGCCTTTGCAATGAGAAGCTTTGAGGGTGAGAGTAAACGTTAGGTGCATAAATAAACAGCTGGATGCAGCCTGGGAATCACTAATTGATAGCTGTAATAGTCTCAGTACACCATCATAGAAGAACTGTTGTTTTTTACTAAACTAAATGAAATGTGATTTCTTTTCTATGGAGCTTCTTTTTTTTCTTTTTAGCTCCATTATCAACCCCTTTTAGGGACATATATTAAAACCTAATCTCTCCTCTCCAATTTCCCATTTCTAACGTTGGCAGTGACCCTGAGATGAGCAGCGGTGAGCTCGTTTAGAAGATTCTCAGGGTTACCCTTCATGATGACCTTCTCCTGTGGATGAAGGCTGACCTCCATCCACACTGTCAGACCCACTGTGAGTCTTAAGAGCTGTAAGTCGCTCCCTTTTCTTGTTCTCTGTCCTTCAGGAGGGGAAGCATAGTCTCTGGGCAGGCCTCAAGGCTGATGAGCAACCAGAGTTCTGTTCATCTTAACTGTACCCAGTTTCCATGGGGTCGATCCCACAGGAGACAGGAATGCTAGGATCACCACCACCCCACACTTATCCAAGGACTCACACAAGCATTGACAATTGCTCTAGATATTTCTGGTTAAAGGACCTTCTGAACACTGATGCTATCGTCTGAGTATTTGCATGCATTTCAGAAATCCTCTTTTTAAGGAAGGTTGTGTTCCTTTGACTTCTAGAAGCACACAAATGTAACAGCACTGCTTTGGAGAACTGACCTGCAAGCTGGAGCTCAGGCCGTTGAGCACCAGCCATAGCCGTAAGAGGTTTCCTGCACCCGCAGCTCCCTCACGTGTCCTTCAGCCTTGCATGCCAGCCCTCCCGTTCTCAGCCAAGTCAGAACATTTTCAAAGAAAAACTGCCAAGAACTTTCTGATTTCCTGGCTCTGTTTTCTCTGACAGTAAATGATTGCTATCAAAATGTCTGTCCTCAGTGGGAGTGCTGGTACTCAGCTTTACATGGTATGAGACTTCAGTCTGAATAGTGTTGCAAGCCTCCCCGAAAGCCTGCTGACCCCCATAATGTCAAATTACAATGAAGATTTCAGTTGGAATTTCTACAGGTCTTGAGGAGCTAGTCCTGCTACACACTGAGAAAACTAAGCATAGGTCTGTGCAATAAAGTCAAAATTACCATAGGATTATCACTCAAGCAAATTACTGCAAGGAAAGGGAAGAATGTGTATACCAGAACCACTGTATCGAAGTTCATGACATTCATTGTTAAAAGGCACTTCTGCAGAGGAGCTATGCCCTACATGCCAACACACCAAAGATTGTGCCCAAGAAAGTCGCTGTGCAGTGACAATACTATTTATTCTTTGCTAGCTGGAGCTAACTGAATCAAGGCATGGTTAAAATGGGAGTGGTGATCAGCAAGCACAGGAGCGCACTGGTACTCAGCAACAGCGGAGTGCTGCCACTCAGCCAGAGCATCAGGCAAGGAGGTGGGAGCAAACCACACCTGACATTCTCCAATCTCAGCAATAAATGTCCATCATTTCAAGTTCACGTACGTATTAAACACTGACAACCAAACTGGCCCAGCAGAAGTACCAAACACACAGGATCCGCAATCAGTCCTCCTCTTGTTTTCTAAAGTACATCTTGTTTTCTAAAGTACAAACACTGCAGTCTTCCCGGGCTATGTGAATAATCACGAAAGACTGCACAGAAATCATTATTTGCACTAACTCTTCACAACGTTATGGCATCTATCACACAGTCTAAAGGGGACTAAGATGTCATGAACTCAACTGTCCACAACCTTCCTTGGTTACTATAAAAAAGACCCTGTCAACACAAGATCAGCAAATGCTCTTGCTTCTAAACTGAATCCTCTATTTGCAACTTAAGACTGTGCTCTTATGGCCCACATAATCTCAGCTAGCACTGGCTACATAAATTCTACTGTTGTTTCTTTACTGTGTGTGGCTGGGGTGAGTAAGGAAGAAGAGTCACCAGTCTGTATGACTTTTAAGACAAATTTACAGGGGCCAGGGAGAACTCAAATAGCAAAATGATGACTGTACAAGCAGAAGCAGCTGAGTTTGAGGTCCAGCACCCACATACAAACCCAGGCAAGGTGGTGTGTGCTGCAGAAGGACAGGGGACCTCTGGGGCTTGCCCACTAGTCCATCTATTCCACACAGCGAGTCCCAAGCTCAGAGACAAAACACGTCTCTAAGGGCAAGGTCGGGCTGCAGAGATTGCTCAGTGGTTAAGAGCACATACTGCTCCTGTAGAAGACTGAAGATCAGTTCCAAGCATCTACATTAGGTGGCTTATAACTGCCTATAATCAAATCACATATCCTCTTCTGGTCTCCAGGGGGACCTGTACTCACATGTACATACCCACATATATTCAAAACAAAATGTTAAAAACAAAGCAAAACAACAGCAAAAGCCAAGGTAGGGTTAGAGAGATGGCTCAGCTGTTAAGAGCACTGGCTGCTCTTCCAAAGGTACTGAGTTCAAATTCCTACCAACCACATGGTGGTTCACAACCATCTGTAATGGCATCTGATGCCTTCTTCTGTCATGCAGGTGTACATGCAGATAAAATACTCATATACATAAAATAAACAAAAATAAAACTTTTCTAAAAAGCCAAGGTAGATGGTTCCTGAAAAACATATTTGAGGTTGACTACTGACCTATACATTCATAAGAAAGCTGCATGCTTTTGCCCAAGCACACACATACACACACACCATATGGATGGAGGGAGGGAGGGAGGAAGGGAGGGAAAGAGGAAAAGAAAGAGAGAAAGAGAGAGAAGAGAGAGAGAGAGAAAGAGAGAGGTTTCTTTACCTACTAACTGGGTAAATATAAATATATACCTGTATACATGAGACTAACACAGGTATACAGAGGGTAAACTATTTAAAAAAAACTTTCGCATTAAAATCTGAAACACTGAAGGTAAGTGCCTTTCACCATATGATGTAAAGCTGTCATCAATACTTTTCTTTAAGTGTTTTATTACTTGAATATAAAAGAAGAACCAAAGAAGAGTAAATTGAAGTCTTGACAGTGGCAATACTTGAAGCTATTTGGAACAAGATCCAGTTTTGAGTGAACATGTAAGTTTGTTTTGTTTTGACAGCTGCTAGAGGCTCATGTGCGGGCTCAGCACTACAGGCACTTGGAGCCCAAATACACGTGCTTAATAACCTGAGTTCAATCCTTAGAATCCACAGAGGTGGAAGGAAAATAGACTCTACAAAGTTACCTTCTTACTTCCACATATCCACTTACATACTCTCTGACATACACAATAATATAAGTTAATTGAGAGATGGCTTAGCTGTCAATAGCACTTACTGCTCTTGCAGGGGACAGAGACTGGCTTCATAGGACCTACACACTGGCTCAGACCTGCCTGTAACTCATCTCCCTCTTCTTCCTAGGATCCTAGGCATACAAGTGGTGCACATACAGAGAAGCAGGCAAATTTTATCCTCACTTCCTTTTATTGCTCTTCCAGTCCTATAGTCCAACCACACTCACAGAACACAGAAATAAGTAACAGTAATAAGCAAAGATGTGATTCAAAATGTAAGTACAAGTTACCTGGTAATATCTTCAGTCAACTGAGAAGGATCCGGAGGATAAAATTTCACATTAAAAGTGAACAGCCAGGGAAGATCTGCAATTATAAAATGTAAGTCATTTACCATATACCAGGTTTGGGTGGCTTTGTTTTGAGTAGTTTGGTATCACTTAGACATTAACAATAAAATGTTTTTAAAAACTAGAAATGAACACAAATTAGCCTGATCTACAAAGTAATAAACCCTGTCTCAAAAAACAAAACTCAAAACCAAACAAACATCAAAACAAAAACAAAAAAAAGTTCAGTTCCAAATTAAAATGAATAATACACTTATAGTAGGTGTGACAGGTGGAACCTGAGACTGCTGAGAGGGCTCAGTCTGCACAAGCATGAGGCCTGAACTCCATCGTTAGCAGGGTACAGCAGGGGCATGCACATAACTCCAGACTGGCAAGGTAGACATTGTAGAGCCAGGCAGACTGGTAAGTTCAATGGCCTTGCAATCTAGTCAAATTGATGGGCTCCAGGTTCAGTGAGAAATTGTTTAGTAATCAAGGAAGACACCGAAGGCTGACTTCTGGCATGTGCTCACATGTGCACACACACACATGTGCACACATGCATACATTCAGATATATACAACATATACATACAACATAAATGTCACCCCAAAAAAGTCCAATGTATTTTTAAAAGCCAGGGTGTCATCCCATACAATAGATTACACAGACACTTAAGAATAGTATGTTGCCTCCTCAAAGAGAAGGCAGTACGCCATCCAGTCACAAGACTGAGTTTGTTGTTGTCTGAGGTAGGGTTGCACTGTGCAGCCTGGAGTTCAGGACCCCTGCCTTGGCTTCTTAGGGTGTTAGGACTACAAGCACCTGGCACCATATCCTGATAAAGTCACTTTCACAAGCATCTTACAGTGTTGTTGATTTCAGCATGCAAAACAGAACCAGCATCCTAGTCTATGTTACAATTGTAGTATTTATCCCCACAGGTTTTTATTAAAGGCAGAAATAATATGGACTAATTTAAGTTTGGTTCTTAAATACTCACTTCTCAGCTGTCTCTTTATTTCTTTTGCAGGATCTAGCCAGTTCTGCAGGAGAAAAGAAAAATTGTTATCATAGAAACTGTCCCATGTCTCCAAAATAAAATGGAACAGTTTACCGCTCAGACCTCACATCTCATACCCAGTTATACAGCTTTCACTTGTTAGCATTCTCCTGAGTGTACCTGTGTGAGCATGTGCTCTCACGTGTGTGATAAAATGTTAAATCTTTGATACAATAATGATAAGGGGCATGATTATCTCTATATAACTTTATTACATAGACCTGCTTCACAAATCACTCCTCAGACATTGAAATAATTTGTTCCCAGTTTCTTCTTACTTAAGGATAAAATGTGAATTGTAAACTGCTGGCTCAGAAGTGCACAATCCCTGATCCAAACAACCACATCAACCTCTAAAGCCAACTCTTGACATCCGTCAGCCTCCTGTCCCTACAACTCAGACCAGTGAAGAGATAATGCCTGCCCTGTCCCGCCCCTCTTTTTCATACGAATTGAGAAAACACAATTCTAACATCCTTGGAATGTAACATCCTTCCATCTGCCTCTCATTTCTACTCTGAGAAAGCCAACGAAAAATAAAACAAAAACATCTTAAAGAAACAAAAGAGAAAAAGAAAGAGAAAAGAAGGAAGGGAGGAAGGAAGGGAGGGAGGAAGGGAGGGAAGAAGGGAGGGAGGGACAGAAAGAAAGAAAGAGAGAGGGAGGAGGAAGAAAAGAAAAAATAATTCCAGTCTTGGAACCACATAAGGATAGTAAATCTTTCAAACTGTGAAGCAAACAGTTCCCACAAATTATCAAAAACTTGTACTTTGTGGTTTCCCACATTATTGTTAAGTCACAGGAAAACCATTCACCTTCCTAATGGAGGACAAGTACATTTTTTTGAAAAACAACACACTGATTCAAACAACTGACTTCATATACAGCAAAAAGTCGGATATTAAGTCTCTCACCCAATGTATTACAACACCTGTATTTAAACACAATCTTATTCCCACACAGAAAGGACAAAATGTTAGTTGTTACATATGAAATAATTGCCTGCCAATCTACTGAAATGCAACAGAACATGACCCACCACTAAAAAGTATTAACAACAGCATCTTTTGAAAGGAACCCTCAGATTTTACTACACCATGAACTCTGGCAGCGAGGATCCAAACCACAACCAAGAAGTTACATGTGTCTCTGTCCTAACACTGGTGATAGTCAATGCTCTCATTAAGGAGCCACCAGAGCATGGTCCACTATTACTGATGTTCCAGCTGCATGGTGCATTGATGTGAGGGGCCAGTGAGACCCTGTAATGGCACCTCAAGTGCTGTGTTAGGAAACAGCTCTATTTTTTCACTCAGAAAAAAAAAAAGTGTAGCATTCAGCTTACCCTGCAGCTGCTGTCCTATACACAGCTGGTCACAAATGGGTAACTATGATAAGAACACACAAACAAGAAAGTACATCGTTCAGCTTCTAGTCAGGCTGGACTGGGCTGGGGAGAGGGAAAGGAGGGTTAAATGTGTGCACTGAAACCAAGAGAGTAATGATCACAAAGGGAACAGACTCAGGGGCAGCTGGTACAAACCCCAGTGACAAGATCCCTTCTTGTCACTGACACTGACTCAGAAACACAGTAAGGGAGCACTGCTCATCTCACAGACAGGCCTCCCAGATTCCAGTTTCCTTAAGGATAAGCTCATGCAGATGGCATGCTAGAGAGAAGCAAAAGGTTTCTGTGTTCCAGGAAAGAACAATGGAACCCCACAAATGCACCCGAGGTCCCAGCTACTACACTTTCTATCCTCAGCACAACTCCTCCCAGTTACCTGATCACAGTGAGTGAGGGAAGGGTCTACAGATCTAGACATCCCTGAGTGACAAGCTGACAAATGAAACTGAGATCACGTGTCACAACACTGACTACCAAGACATCCTGAAGGCTGCTGTGGTATCTTTTATCAGCTCTCTTCTAGGCTGCTTTTCTATTCCTATGATAAAACACTGGCAAAAGTAACTAGGGAGAGGAAAGTGTTTCTATGCATTACACTTGTAGGTCATATTCCATCACTGGGGGAATCAGAACAAGAACTCAACCAAGACCCAAAGAAGAGACCATAATAGGAATACTGCCTATGGCTTGCTCTTCTGCAAGTGGGAGACATTGGCTCATTCTCAGTTAGGTTTCTTAAGTAGCGTACACCCACCTGCCTACAGATGGGGCTGCCCACAGTGGGTTGAGCCTTCCCTCATCCACCATCAATCAGGATGATCTCTAACAAATATGGCCACGCTCCAACTTGATCTGGGCAATTCAACTGAGGTTCCCTCCTCCCAAGTGACTCTAGGTTGCATCAAATTGACAGCAGAAACTATCCAGCACAAAACCCTTACCCAGAGATAACAGGCTGTATTTACACAACAGGACTGAGCAGCAGAAAGCACTGTTTCCATGTGCCTACCTGGTTTCCTTTCCTAACCACACTGGCTTCCATTCTGTAAGCTCCATTCCTCGCATGGAGGCAGGAGGTCTTGTCCACTCAGACTACAGTTGTGCACAGACATGGATAGACTGTATAATCCATGTTCCTGGGGTGCTTGGTATTTTTAGGGAACCTAATATTAAATATTAAAAATCAATACCTGTTGAGTTCTATCTGTCCATTTTTGCTTCCTCCTCCCCTGTCTTCTTAAATAACTACATATTATTTTATTAAATTTACTTTTATTGAAGTTATCTTTGAGTATGTAGATTATGGTTGGTATATGATTTCTTGACTAGTGTTTTAAATTATGAAGCAAAAGTTAAAAATATATAATGTAACATCATAGAGGAATTAAGTATATTCTCTGGATTAGCAATTACTCATAAACAAACAATTTGTGCTGCTCTGTTCTGACTCTTAATAGAGTCTAAAAACTATATAGTCAGACTGCTCTTGGAGCTCCCGACCCTCTGCCTTACTTTCCCAAGTGCTACATATGCATCACCATACTTCACAAACAAAAACATAAAACAGAAATCAACTTCTATGGGTTGACACTTAAAGAAAAAATTATTAATTTTTAATAATTTATTAATTAAAATTAAATAAATTTTAATTAATAATAAAATTAAATTGAAATTTATTAATTTTAAATTTTATTAATTAATTAGACACATAAGAAATGAAAAACAGCATCAGTGAATAAAGGAGATGATAAGATTAAAGATGGTGGTGAGTGGACACATACAAGTACACACGTGTAGGCACACACAGAAGCCCCTCAGGAAACATCAGGATATATCCTTACTGTGTTAAAGAATTGGCTACTGTAACCACAAATACATACTTTGGGCCTAGAAATATATGGAGTCAAATCCCCACTTACTTCCCACCAGTTCTATGACTTCCATACATTTCTCGCCCCCACTAAGCCTCAATTTCCTCAACAGGAAAATAGAATTCACAACATCTACCCAACGTCCACCCTAGAGCTGTCCACTACTCTTCAGGCTGGATAGTAGGATTTCAGAGTTTGAACTGCTCACGCCCAATAAAAGTTTGCCCATGTCTTCATTTGTTTTGGGGAGTCTCAGGTTGGCTATGAGAATTTGACAAGTTCACCCAGATTCGCTTTCAGGCTAATGCTGAAAGGATGAGAGTCGTCCTGTCTTAACCCTCCATTCTTCCATAGGCACATGTACTGCTTCACCAGATACCTTCACTATGCACACTTAACCACAGGAGAGCCAACACAAGAGGGAAGTTCCAGGTTTTTGGCATCACAATGAAACTTACAGCCCATCTGCAGAACAGCAGATTATAAAGTTCAAACGAACTAAACGTAGGCTCTTGCTTAAAGTTAGTTATTATGAGCCTTTAAGTTCCGCTTCTGGGGAGATATCACTGGCTATTAGTCAACTCCTTTAATCTTCATAAAGACAGCATGGACATCAACTATACTTCTAAAAAGCACCTCTTGCAGTATTGCTTAGGAAATAGGAAACTGACTTATATAATGCCTGGGTCAAATGTCAGACTCTGTTAACGAAAAAACTCAAGACTTTCTCCTCTTTGAAGAAAGTTCAATATCTTTAATGATGAATTCATTTACACATGAATACCAAAACTACAGACTTACAATTCTATATCAAAGAAAAGTATGTTGCTTGAGTCCAAAACTTTTAATATTTTCTATAGCAAAGTTTACATGAGACTTGGTAAAACGTTTGATACTAACTCACATTTTCATAATCACAATAAACTGAAATGCTTCCAACTCCGTGTCACAACTAAGAGATACAATACTACACTAAAAGCAAAGACAGCATAGATTTTCCCCACATGACAAATTGTTATACAAAACACTTGTAGCTCTGTCTAAACTCCACTTTACAGAGGCTGAAGTAAGCACTCAAGGCTTCTTTAAATCCACATACCATCTAGTGTGAGGAAGAAACACAGAGCCAGGAGTCTACTGAAGTATGGGTTTAGCATGCACACAACACAGAGAGACACACCTACAGTGTCCCATCTCCTATAGTAGAAGCCTCAACAACTTCAAAGGAGGATTGTGAAGCTAAGTTGGACAGTAATAATTTTCTCAAAAATAAAAAGGAAGACTGTACATATCTATATTGGGAAGAATGAAAAGTTCTTTTGCCTAAATGTATTTGAGACTTAGATTTTTATTATATATAAACATATTATATCTAAAAATGAATACTATAGTCACATAAATATGTAACTTAACATATTCAAACTATATTTGATGTTCACTTTCTGAAAAGTGAGTGGCACAAAGGACACGGATGCAAAGCATAAGTACTAACGTGTCCATCCCATTTTATCAACATGTTCATGTGACATTTGTAAGAAACACTGACCACAAATTTAGGTAAGGAATGCTTGCCTCTTCTTCAGCAACTGGCATCTTTCTGTCACTGAGACCTCTACAGTGATCCCACTAGAGTCTACCCTTACATTGTCTTAGAGAAGACGCAAGCTATCCACCTCTGAGCCCCTTCTGGTTTCATCATCTTAAGCTCCTCGACTGTAGCTATCCCCTTCCACAGCCAAACCCTAGGTCTCCTCACCACACAACTCCCCACCTCATTACACTTCAGCATCCTGCTTCCAGATACAACCAGGGTAATGAGGAGAAAAGGCAACACACAAATAAGGTTTGTATTAATATGCTGATGACAGAAGTAACTGCTAAGTCACCTGCTTTGGCGGGGAGAGGATGGTAGAAGGCAGGCAGTGAGTGGGGGGAAGGGCCTCTCATAGGATATTTAGAAAGCTCTTTAGGAAAGGCAGGCATTCAGATAATAAGAGAAACAAACTGCCATTGAGGCAGAGTGTGTTTGAGCAGATAGATACACCAGCAAGGCTTCCTTGGCAAGCAGAATCTGTATGCACTGACCATCAGCTGCTGTGAGACAGTGCTGAGGAGAAAGCTCATGCCAACTGCAGGGATTAAACTGCATGCACTAAAGGGTTTTTTTTTTTTTTTTTTTTGGTTTTTGAGACAGGGTTTCTCTGTGTAGCCCTGGCTGTCCTGGAACTCACTCTGTAGACCAGGCTGGCCTCGAACTCAGAAATCCGCCTGCCTCTGCCTCCCAGTGCTGGGACTAAAGGCGTGCGCCACCACTGCCCAGCACACGAAAGGTTTCAAGAGAGAGAAAAATCACAAACACCTGACTATTCACAGAGGTAAGGAGAAACAAGAGTCCAGAACTAGCCTTCGGGGACAGATGGCATTTAAAGGGAGGATAAAGTTTGCTTTTAAACCAGGAATGTTCAGCAGACAGCTGAGTACAGAACAAGAAACTCTGGTGTAACATATAGACCAGACATGTATACTAAAAGTATAAATTCAAAATCATAAATCCTACTGCCTGGGTACTTATTCAGACTGTCTATTTTATTTGAACCAACAAAAGCATTCACACCATAGTGAATCATTTTATATTTTACAAAAATTAAAACGTTCCTATGAATCTACCAATAGACAATCTCAAAAAGGAAAGGAAAGAGGAAAGGAAAGGAGGAAAGGAAGAGAGGAAAGGAAAGGAAAGGAAAGGAAAGGGAAAGGAAGGAAAGGGAAAGGAAAGGGAAAGGGAAAGGAAAGGGAAAGGGAAAGGGAAAGGAAAGGGAAAGGGAAAGAGGAAAGGAAAGGAAAGGAAAAGGAAAGGAAAGGAAAGGAAAGGAAAGGAAGGAAGGAAGGAAGGAAGGAAGGAAGAAAGGAAGGAAGGAAGGAAGGACGGACTGCCAAGTCATGTCTCCTTTGGAGCTTTGATGAGCACTTGACTTGAACATGACCAACTTGTAATTTATGTAATAGAGTGTGTGTTTACTTTGAGGAGAGTACTCTAAACAATTCTAATAAAAATACGTGCTATTCAACAGGCAGGCATGCAATTTATCTTTAATCTAAAGGTAGAATTAAGCCACTAATTACAGATCAGAGATTTAAAGCTGAACAAGCTGAGAAAATTTAATTTGCATATAATTATCATGCTTAAAAGTAAAACCCTTTATTCCATTACTGGGATCTGTCAATACAAACAACAGCACTGTTCTGGCAAATACAACATACACGCTATGCTTCCTCCAGTGACTACTGTATTCTACTGGCTGAGATAAGAAGGCTGACATTAGACAATCTTCTTTAACTATCACTGAGGGCTCTATACATCCTAACAGAATGTCCGCAGTGGCAATCTAACAGACTAAATAGGCTTCCTCTGTAGGGTGCGACTCTAGACAAACTCACATTCTTCACTCTCAGTCAACATTTTCTCACCCACACCAAACCTAGACACTCAAAAAGTGAGGCAGAAGAGGTAAAGCACTTTTCCTAATAATAGTGATGGCTACAGGTTAGGCCTGGTCTTGCCAGAAAGGGCTAATGTTTCCATCCTTGATTTACCCGTGAAACTGAGAAACTTGGAAGTTCTATAAAATTAATACTAATGTCAGATCAACCATCCAGTTTTCTTGCTTAGTGTCTCGGAAAACTCTTTAATAGTCTCAGCACACTCCTTTTTTTTTATGCAATTAAACCATTTATTTTCTAGTTGGTGTATAAAACAAAGATTCTCATGGCACCGGATACATACACATCATTGTACTTTGTTCACATTAAGAACTACATTCCAAGCCCCTGTTGATCACACCCATGCACCATTTCATCTTCCCAATTTTTTTTTATCCCCCCCCCACGATGTCCAGTCTTCATGGGACCAAGGATCTCTTCTCCCACTTATATATAGCTCCCTTGCATATATAGCTGGAGCCATGGGTCCCTCCCTAAGCGCTCCCAGGCTTGTGGTTTAGACCCTGGGGGCTCTGGTTGGTTGGGATTGTTGCTTTCCTCATGGTGTCTCGAATCCTCTCAGCTCCTTCAGCCTTCACTCTATCTTCTCCATTGGGAACCCCGTGATCAGTTTAATGGTTAGCTGTGGGCTTCTGCCTCTGAGTATGTCGGACTCTTGCAGACTTCTAAGGAGACAGCTATATCAGGCTCCTGTCAGCATGTACATCCTGACATCCACATCAACCTCTAACTTTGGTGACTGCACATAGGATGGATATCCAGGTGGAATGGTCTGTCTCTTCTTCAGTTTCTGTCCTGCACTGTGTCTCCATATTTGCACCCTTGAGTATTTTGTTACTCCTTCTAAGAAGGACTGAAGCCCCCCCTACTTGGTCATCATTCTTCATGAGCTTTTTGTGGTCTGTGAGTTGTATCTTGGGTATTTCAGGCTTCTGGGCTAAAATCCAATAATCAGTGAGTGAATACCATGTATGTTCTTTTGTGATTGGGTTACTTCACTCAGATATATTTCTAGTTCCATCCATTTATATATGAATTTATCAAATTCATTGTTTTTAATAGCTGAGTAATATTCCATTGTATAAATGTACCACATTTTTTGTATCCATTCCTCTGTTGAAGGGCATCTGGGTTCTTTCCAGTTTCTGGCTATTATAAATAATGCTGCTATGAACATAGTGGAGCATATGTCCTTGTTATGTGTTAGAGCATCTTCTGGATATATACCCAGGAGTGTGGTATAGCTGGGTCCTCAGGTAGTGATATGTTCAATTTTCTGAGGAACCGCCAGACTGATTTCCATAGTGGTTGCACCATCTTGCAATCCCACCAACAATGGAGGAGTGTTCCTCTTTCTCCACATCCTCGCCAGCATCTGCTATCACCTGAGTTTTTTATTTTAGCCATTCTGACTGGTGTGAAGTGGAATCTCAGGGTTGTTTTGATTTGCATTTCCCTGATGACCAAGGATGCTGAACATTTCTTTAGGTGCTTCTCGGCCATTCGCATTTCCTCAGTTGAGAATTCTTTGTTTAGCTCCTTACTCCATTTTTTAATAGGGTTATTTGGTTGCCTAGAGTCTAATTTCTTGAGTTCTTTGTATATATTGGATATTAGTCCTCTATCGGATGTGGGATTGGTAAAGATTTTTTCCCAATCTGTTGGTTGCCGTTTTGTCCTATTGACAGTGTCCTTTGCCTTACAGAAACTTTGGAGTTTTATGAGGTCCCATTTGTCAATTCTTGATCTTAGAGCATAGGCCATTGGTGTTCTGTTCAGGAACTTTTCCCCTGTGCCTAGGTATTCGAGGGTCTTCCCCACTTTCTCTTCTATTAGTTTCAGTGTGTCTGGTTTTATGTGAAGGTCCTTTATCCACCTGGACTTCAGCTTTGTACAAGGAGATAGGAATGGATCGATTTGCATTTTTCTGCATGCTGTCCTCCAGTTGAACCAGCACCATTTGTTGAAAATGCTGTCCTTGTTCCACTGGATGGTTTTAGCTCCTTTGTCAAAGATCAAATGACCACAGTTGTGTGGGTTCATTTCTGGGTCTTCAACTCTATTCCACTGATCTTCCTGCCTGTCTCTGTACCAATACCAGGCCGTTTTTATCACTACTGCTCTGTAGTAAAGCTTGAGGTCAGGGATGGCGATTCCTCCAGAAGTTCTTTTATTGTTGAGAATGGTTTTCGCTATCCTGGGTTTTTTGTTGTTCCAAATAAATTTCAGAATTTCTCTTTCTAGTTCTGTAAAGAATTGAGTTGGTATCTTAATGGGGATTGCATTGAATCTGTAGATTGCTTTTGGCAAGATGACCATTTTTACTATATTAATCCTGCCAATCCATGAGCATGGGAGATCTTTCCATTTCCTGAGATCTTCTTCAATTTCTTTCTTCAGAGACTTGAAGTTCTTGTCATACAGATCTTTCACTTGCTTGGTTAGATTCACCCCGAGGTATTTTATATTATGTGTGACTATTGTGAAGGGTGTCATTTCCCTAATTTCTTTTTCAGCCTGTTTATCTTTCATGTAGAGGAAGGCTACTGATTTGTTCGAGTTGATTTTATAACCTGCCACCTTGCTGAAGTTGTTTATCAGGTTTAGGAGTTCTCTGGTGGAGTTTTTGGGGTCACTTAAGTATACTATCATATCATCTGCAAATAGTGATATTTTGACTTCTTCCTTTCCTATTTGTATTCCTTTGATTTCTTTTTGTTGTCTGATTGCTCTGGCTAGGACTTCCAGTACTATATTGAATAGGTAGGGAGAGATGTGGGCAGCCTTGTCTAGTCCCTGATTTTAGTGGGAATGCTTCAAGTTTCTCTCCATTAAGTTTGATGTTACCTACTGGTTTGCTGTATATTGCTTTTACTATGTTTAGGTATGGTCCTTGAATTCCTGTTCTTTCCAAGACTTTTACCATGAAGGGATGTTG
This sequence comes from Mastomys natalensis, assembly GCA_021653895.1. Lineage (NCBI taxonomy): Eukaryota > Metazoa > Chordata > Mammalia > Rodentia > Muridae > Mastomys > Mastomys natalensis. Next base: position 1,118,145 of record JAJTUV010000708.1, read on the forward strand.
AATTTTGTCAAATGCTTTCTCAGCATCTAATGAGATGATCATGTGGTTTTTTTCTTTGAGTTTGTTTATATAGTGGATTACATTGATGGATTTCCGAATACTGAACCATCCCTGCATTCCTGGGATAAAGCCCACTTGATCATGATGAATGATTGTTTTGATGTGTTCTTGGATTCGGTTTGCTAGAATTTTATTGAGTATTTTTGCATCGATATTCATAAGAGAGATTGGTCTGAAGTTCTCTTTCTTTGTTGGGTCTTTGTGAGGTTTAGGTATGAGTGTGATTGTAGCTTCGTAGAACGAATTGGGTAGTGTTCCTTCTGTTTCTATTTTATGGAATAGTTTGAAGAGAATTGGTATTAGGTCTTCCTTGAAGGTCTGATAGAATTCTGCACTAAAACCATCTGGTCCTGGGCTTTTTTTGGTGGGGAGACTTTTAATGACTGCTGCTATTTCTTTAGGGGTTATGGGACTGTTTAGATGGTTTATTTGCTCCTCATTTAACTTTGGTACCTGGTATCTGTCTAGAAAATTGTCCATTTCATCCAGATTTTCCAGTTTTGTTGAGTATAGGCCTTTGTAGTAGGATCTGATGATTTTTTGAATTTCCTCAGTTTCTGTTGTTATGTCTCCCTTTTCAGATCTGATTTTATTAATTTGGGTACTGTCTCTGTGCCCTCTGGTTAATCTGGCTAAGGGTTTATCTATCTTGTTGATTTTCTCAAAGAACCAACTCCTGGTTTTGTTGATATTTTGTATAGTTCTTTCTGTTTCTACTCGGTTGATTTCAGCCCTGAGTTTGATTATTTCCTGACGCCTACTCCTCTTGGGTGTATTTGCTTCTTTTTGTTCTAGAGCTTTCAGGTGTGCTGTCAAGTTGTTAATGTGTGCTCTCTCCAATTTCTTTTTGTAGGCACTTAGAGCTATGAGTTTTCCTCTTAGCACTGCTTTCATGGAGTCCCACAAGTTCTGGTATGATGTTTCCTCATTTTCATTAAATTCTAGAAAGTCTTTAATTTCTTTCTTTATTTCTTCCTTGACAGAGTCATCATTGAGTAGAGCATTGTTCAGTTTCCACATGGATGTGGGTTTTCCCTTGGTTCTGTCATTATTAAAGACCAGCCTTAGTCCGTGGTGATCTGATAGGATGCAGGGGATTATTTCAATCTTTTTGTATCTGTTGAGGACTGTTTTGTGACCAATTATATGGTCTATTTTGGAGAAGGTACCATGAGGTCAGCACACTCTTGATATCCAGAAGCTCTACTCCCAGGGCCAGTCTAGCACTGGCTGGCCAAACATCTCCTGAGAAGAGCTGGCCCTGCCACCTCTTTCGCCCCAACAGCCCAGCCACACAAAGCCATTCAAGTCCTCTAAGCAAGACAAACACTTCTTACCAAGCCTCTAGCAACCAGCTCCCGTGGTTCTGGCTTATTCACTAACCACTACACATTACTGCACATCTGCATGTTGGTAATAGGAGCCCATGTGGCCTCTGTATTAGAGCACCATAAAGCATGGCTTAGACAGTATTATTTAAAAAGATATTCTTCACAGTAGATCATCAATTTTCCCACTATTGAATCCTTTAATGTATATGTTTTGAAGTCCTTTCCCCTAAACAATTTATTACAGAAGTTGATTCCACTGTGAATTCAAGAGCTAAAACTTTCCCATAATTGTAAAATCAGCTTTTCAATCTCAAATAAGATAGGAAACCATTCCATTCTGTCTGCTTATGATGCATGTACACACCCAAAACGCCAAAAAGCTTTAGTGAGTAAAGCTGTCACATAATCACTTTTAAATATTTGCCTTTTGTCTCTTAACAATCATGTAAATTAAAGTTAAATTTATTCTGAAGTTAAACTGTTTACAAAAAAATACACATAAAGGACATAAAGTTGAAATCACTTACTTTCTGCTCAGGATGTTCCTGAAATAGAAGTCCAAAGTAGTCCTTCTCCAAGAGGTTCAGGTGCTCGCACACTCTGTCAAATAACACTTGTCCCTTAGCACGTTTCTGCAGAAAAACAGAGCAAGTCTTTACTTTTCTAAAGGAGATGAAGAAAGAGAAAGAGGAGGTTAGTGGGAAAGAGGTGAAAGGATACACAGGACAGAAAAGAAGAAAGGGGGCTGAGGTGGGGGCAAGCGGGATGAAAATGGGGGAGAATAGAAACAAGACAAATTTTGTATGAAAATGCTGTAATAAAATCTATTTTGTATACTAATAAAGTTTAAAAGATTATTTTTAAAGCACTAGTCATTTATTACAAATTAATATAAAGTATTTATTTTCTAATGTCCTAACGATGTAAAGTATAATTCTAAAATCCTTAACAAAATCCATTCTGCTTTACTGATATTCTCATTAACTACTGAGATTTAAAAAGCAAAATGCTGAGTACACATCTACTCATGTGAACGTTCTATTTCAAATTTCCCTTCAAAATCTGAACATGATTCACACAGTTCTAAAAGAATACTGCCCTACAAAACCATCTGATGTGACCTCACACAAGTCATATAAACTCCGCCCTGTGACCCTGACTCTTGTGACCTCACACAAGTCATATGAACTCCGCCCTGTGACACTGACTGATGTGACCTCACACAAATCATATGAACTCTGCCCTGTGATCCTGACTCTTGTGACCTCACACAAGTCATATGAACTCCGCCCTGTGACCCAGACTCTTGTGACCTCACACAAGTCATATGAACTCCACCCTGTGACCCTGACTGATGTGACCTCACACAAATCATATGAACTCTGCCCTGTGATCCTGACTCTTATGACCTCACACAAGTCATATGAACTCCACCCTGTGACCCTGACTGATGTGACCTCACACAAATCATATGAACTCCACCCTGTGATCCTGACTCTTTAGACCTCACACAAGTTATATGAACTCCGCCCTGTGACCCTGACTGATGTGACTTCACACAAGTCATATGAACTCCACCCTGTGACCCTGACTGATGTGACCTCACAAAGTCATGCTGGCAGCACGGAGGCTTTATTTCCTTGTTGCTGCTATTCCAAGATATTTATATAACACCAGCTTTTATCATTTAAATTACACTTTTATTTCTAATTTTCTGGAGAATATTCATTTTTTAAAAAACTTTATAATAGATTTAAAAGCCCCAAGAAAACATAGAAAAAGAAATTGCTATTTATCTAGTGACAAAGCATACTCATTCCCCGTGGAGATGCCCAATCCTGGAATGTCCTAACTGTGAGCCAGTCAGATGGGCATCTCCTCCCCACAGACTTATAGACAGCACAACTGGTTAGCCAGTGAAACCAGAGCAGGACCAGTACAAAGAGGGCTCGGCAGAATGTACCTATTTGTAGAAATTACACATACACACACACAGAAAGAAATGAAGAGACAGACAGACAGACATCTTGGGGAATAGAATCTGGTACTTCTACTAAATGTTTCATAACAACATTTTCAAAAATATGATTATTATTTCAGTAGTAAATGAAAGAAGTTCACACAAGTTATATTACCATAAGCAATGTGCTATGTCCATCATTGTGAATTAACAGTCAGTAGTTGATAGTTATTAAGGTAGATATGTGTTTCTACAGTATATAGAAGCTAAATACAGCACTACCTCTTAATAAGATATGTAACTGAAGGCAAGACATTCACCTTACTCCACCACCAGTTTCCATAGCTGTGAGAATAACAGACCATAACACAAGGTATACGTCAAGCATGGAATAAATTAAAAACTACTGGCTACAGTTCTTGAAATTAGAAACCGGGCGGTGGTGGCGCACGCCTTTAATCCCAGCACTTGGGAGGCAGAGGCAGGCGGATTTCTGAGTTCGAGGCCAGCCTGGTCTACAGAGTGAGTTCCAGGACAGCCAGGGCTACACAGAGAAACCCTGTCTCGAAAAACCAAAAAAAAAAAAAAAAAAAAAAAAAAAAAAAGAAATTAGAAACATTTAAAAGAGATGTCTAAGATAATGTCTATAAATACACATGTCATAAAGAAAATACATTCCAGTTTAAAGTCACTTTCTGTAAACTCATGTGTTTTCAATAGTTTCTATGTCGGACACAAGCTCTTATTTTATCCTAAAAGACTAGGAGGAACAAATCCACAGAGCCACCACAGTCTGGCGTTCCTCTGCAGAGCAATGATACAGCAAGCCCTAGCACTGGGACAGCAGTCAGACCCCGTTGTTCACTATCACTCAGAATTTCAGGAACTGTTCTGTTACTAAACAGAGTGGCAATGGGAAACCACTTAGCCTCCTACTTGTAACCCAGATGCAAGAAACACCTCACAGCTCTCTGAAACAATCAAGTTAATGAGACAGGATATGCCAAAGCATCTGGATCAATCACAGCTGAGTTTCTACTCCGAGTTGCTCTTTGACTGGGCCCATATCTCACAATTACCAAAATACTGTCTGGATGCTCAGGTTGCTCCTCCTATTAGGTGCCCATCCCTCTCTAAGACACGGATATTTTGATAGCCAATGAGAAACTGACTATGCACAGCTGTTCCCTAAACTTCCACTCACAATCTCCACTCTCCAGTGCTATGGAAATGCCAAGGACCAGCAACTGTATCTAAGAAGAAAACAAGAAATCAAAAACATGACACTGCATGTGAATCTCAGAGAAGGAAGGGATTCTGGGAATGGAGAACACAGGTAACTAAAAGAGCTTCTCACTTTTGGTGCTCATTAAGCTTGGTGGAATGAATTTCTCCTCAGAGACATTGCAGGATCTGTAAGATGAAACAGGAAGCCACCATACACTAAATAGGCAGTCACTGTGGTGGTCCTGCCCCGTCTACACTGGCTGCAGTATTTGCCAGGCTAGAAGGCAGAATACAGTGGCCAAGCAATAGATGTCAACTCCCGTGATAGCCAGTGGAGAAACAATGATGAATAAAGCATAAATGGTCTCAAGAAATGTTTATTCAACTGGGAAGGACAGACAATGAACTCAATAGACAGCAAAATGCTGCCTATTGAGCTGAGAGAATTAACTTAAGTGTGTAACATGTTTAATAAAATATATGAGTTATTTCATTAATTCATAAAAGGCCTGTATAGGACTTGAGCTATTCTAAAAAATAAACTGGTGTTAAATATGATCCAAAGTTTCCATTATTTAATTCAACCTCCTTTGAAATCACAGGGAGTTGAAATGATCGTTTTCCCATTTGCTTTTCTGAATTTCCTTTGGAGAATTAATGATAGCTATCTGTAAGTGTAACAATTACACTTCTGTCTAGGGAGGCAGGTTTTCTCTGTGTTTGAGCTAGAGTATTAGAATGTAGTTCAGGCTGGCCTCAAATTTGAGATTCTCTTGCCTCAGTTTCCTGAGTGCTAGATTATAGTGCAAAACTATGCCCAGCCATAAGCTTTTTCTTGTTAGGTGTGTGGTGCTCGGCCCAAGGAGTGGCACTATTAGAAGGTATGGCCCTGTTGTAGCAGGTGTGGCCCTGTTGGAAGAGGGATGTCACTGTGGGTGTGGGCTATAAGACCCTCATCCTAGCTGCCTGGAAGTCAGTATTCTGCTAGCAGCCTTCAGATGAAGATGTAGACCTCTCAGCTCTTCCTGCACCATGTCTGCCTGGATACTGCCATGTTCCCACCTTGATAATGGCCTGAACCTCTGAACCTATAAGCCAGTCCCAATTAAATGTTGTCTTTATAAGAAGAGATCTTGGTTATAGTGTCTGTGCACAGCAATGAAAATCCTAAGACAAAAGTTGGTACCAGGAGTGGTATATTGCTGTGATAGGCCTGACCATGCTTTGTTTGGAAGAATGTGGATTTTGGGACTTTGGATTTGGAAAGTAGTGAAATGCTTTAACTGGGGCTTAGTAGGCTATTCTAATAGGAATATGAATGACTTTGTTGCTGAGAATGATTTGAATTGTGTGGACCTGGCCCAAGAGGTTTCAGTGAAGAATTTCAATATGTGGTCTAGAGACTGGTTTTGTGGTGTTTTGGTGAAGAATTTGGCTGCTTTTGCCCTTGTCTGAAGAGTCTGCCTAAGGCTAAGGTGAAGAGACTCAGATTAATTACACTGACAAAGGAAGTCTCAGAAATGCCCATAGACTTTATTCTTCAGTTAAGTCTCATGAAGAGCATTTTGAACAAGTGTAGCAAGCATATGTGGCTCGAGTATTAAAGGGGCACCAGGAAGTGAAATCCAGCTGAATCCTGTATTCTGGGAAATAGCAGATTAAGGGAATGGAACTTGGGGGCAAGATCCTACCCAGCTGTTTAGATCCAGGCATGGTGGTACACACCTTTAATCACAGGAGACAAAGACCAACAGATTTTCGAGTTCAAGGACAGCCTAGAACAGAGCAGATTCTAGATGAAGAAAAACTTAAATCCAGGCTTGGTCCCAGTGCTTAGGAGACAGTCATTCATATCTCTGAGTTCAAAGTCAGTCCACAGAGCAAGTTCCAGGACAGCCAAGTGAAGGAGTTAGAAAACGGAAAGCTGGGGTGATAATGAGTGGAACAAGGGGGGCATGTTTCAGCCCCAGCGAGCAGTAGAACTCAGCAACTTCAGCCATGTGCTCTGGCTCTAGCATCCAGAATAGAAGGGATTATGGGGACTATTGATGCTGCTTAGCTAGAGCTAAGAAATTAGTGGTGATTAAAAAGAGATCAGCATCACTGTGGTGAAATCTTCTGGGAAGTGTTTTCTGAGAGCACTAGGAAGTTGTGTTTCAGAGATAGCCAAGGTTGTACCTCACGCTACAGCTGTACTTGATAATGTTGTGGCTTGGGTAAACTGTGTCAGTCTCTGTTCTGATGATGTAGCATGTTAGTCCATCTGTCAATAAAACCCTATAATCAAGAATGGGGCACTACCTCAGTGGTAGAACCTTGTAGAGCATCCATGAGGTCCTAGGTTCAATCCTGAGTACTGTCACAAAAGAGTTCATAAAACTTTCCAAGTACATTTTGCAAAAAGAATTTTTGTTTTTATATCAAATTACAACAAGCTTGACAGTTTACACTCCCCATGTGCCTCTTGCTAACCCAACTTACATCTCAGTTTGCAGGACCAGGAAAAGGAAGGTGCAGTGGGGGAGACTGCTCTAACTCTCCAGGCATGGACCAGACACATGGCAAGGGGCACGCATGCATATGTGTGTGTGTGATCTTCCTCATCCTCCTTATTTCTGGAGATGAGGTCTCGGACTGAATCCAAAGCTCACTGGGTTTAGCTAAACTTCTGCCCAGCAAGTCCAAGGGATCCATGGTCTGCCTGTCTGCCCGGCTCTAACAGATCTGCTGCCTGCCTCCCAGGGCTTTCTGAGTAGACACTAGGGATTCACTCCAGGTCTTTGTGCTGGCACTGGAAGGGCTGAGACATCTCACAAGCCCACATCTTTTTTGATTTTGTCTGTTTGTTTTGGTAGAAGCTGTATAATATATTAGAGACATGCAAAGGAGATAGAGAAAGTAAGATAATTTAGATGTGTTTTTAAAAACATTTTACTCAAGAACTAGCAGACTAGTTTCTGAGAAATTTCTCTTAAAAACAAAAACAAAAACAAAAAAAAACAAACCACAGCAGCCCCCAGCTAAAAGAAGGCAGACTGAAATGTGAGCCTGAGCTCAGCTCTGGGTCTGTGCTGTTATTTGTGGCATTCGTAACTGACGCCAAAATAGGACATTTCTGGAGGCCCCTCAACTTGGAGGAATTTGGGCAACTGCTTACCCAGCATATTGCAGAGGATGCCACACACCATAGCAGTTTATAAAACACCATCACTGTCTCCGTGTAGGCCCCTCCACAGTGCCCTTATTGTGTGCCAAGAAGCCAGTGACGGGAAGCACACAATGCAATCCATACATTACTCCCCAGAGCTATGCATTCTGCATTCACTCAGAACTACACTGTACAAATATAAAAGGCCAAGAACAAAGGCATGCACAGAGCCAACAGGACTCATTTATTGTTGCCGGGCAGAGGAAGTCAACTAACGCCGTACAAAGGAGGGAAGAGCCTCAGCCTGAGGGCATGACTATCAGAATTCTTTTCCTGCCAATGAGTCACCTGTCCCCATATCTGTTTCTAAAGTTCATTCAACTTCTAGCAAAAGGAAACCAGAGCCAATGACCTTTTTTTTTTAAATATGTTCAAACCATAATTCTACAAGCAAGTAAGTCACTTATGTTTCCCTGATCATTCATAAAAATTCAAAAAATTGAAAAGGTTATTTCAAGTACTCAAAAAATTCCTCCCAACTGAAGACACCTACAGAAATGTCCTATTTGGAGAAAAAAAATACATCTGACTGAACACACAGAGACATTTTCCTTTGTCCTCATTCTCAAAGCGATACAATGTAATATCTACTTACAGTGAATCAACACTGTTATAAACGCTAAGTGATCTAGCAGTAAGTTCAAGTATACAGGAGGATATACATACAAAAAACTACTAGGCTATTTTACAGAAAGAAATTTATGTTGTGGCTCTGGGTATTTGTGGAGGTTCTGGAAACCAACCCCCTTTAGATACCCAGAAACAACCAGATTTGCAAGAAAAAAAATAAACAAAAAAATCTATTTTACCCAGAATAGCATTTCTATCGTTTCATCTCCTAACACAAAAAACCTTCCATTCTAGCCAATTAAATAACCATGCAAAATAATGTAATTATCTAGAAACATGTAAGAAAAAGTAATGAAAGCACATCAACACTTACAAAATCATCTTTAAGAAAACTCTCAACAGGGTCAAAATAGAAGTTGTAAGATTGACAGAACTAATTAAACGACTTAAAAGATTTTTACAAAACCTAACTTTAATATGTGTTACATTTAAGGTAAGGATCCACAAATTTATTTTAATCCTGTGATAAAACAAACTATAGAAACTTTGTTACATAAACTAAGATTTAGAACAGAAAACACACACTAGCTCTGATCGCTAGACAAGCTATTACATCTAGTTTAGTGGTGAGGTTTGAGAGAACGCACACACAGTCTCTCTCTCACCCAGCCTCTGACAGCAGCATCCATCCACAGCACCACTGCCCTGACACAACCACCAGGAGACAAGGAAATTCGCACCAACCAAACTGCAGAAAGCAGCCTGGAACGGCAGGAGGTGGGATGTACATGTCCTTCTTTGCAGCCTTTCCCATACAGTGAAGAACTCAAGTCATTGATGATATACTTACTTATTAGTAATGTATTCAGTCACTTCAAACAATAGGACTAGTCCTAATTAAAGCCACCCATGGAAGCATGCTTAGCTCAAAAATGGCAACACTGGCCCAATAAAGCCAGCGCACAAGAGCTGATATTGTGTGGTATCTGGTATCTGTGCTAGCAGAGTCTTATATACTAAGCTATCTTTCCTGCTAAATAAATGAAAAGGAAGCACGTCTTCCTAAAACATTCTGTTGTTCACGAAAGATGGCACCACACCACTTCATCTGATAAATCCTGACAAAAAGCTGGCAATTTTTGTTGGTGTTTGGTAGTCTCTGTTCAAGATTTGAAGTTTTTTAATCCCTCCATATTTAGAGATGAAAAAAAAAAGTGCCTATGTAGACTTTTATCAATTTTATTCTGAACTTTCCCATTATAACTTAAATATCTCTTCATATTCTTAAGAGAAAATAGCCCAAAGAAATGGCTACCGATTAGGTCTCAAGCCTAGAACAAATGGCTGAGCTGCCAGTTTCTCCCAGAATCCCTCAGTTCCATCAGTTAGTTACAAGGTAGAGCTGGCAGCCCCCAAATCTACCCTGAACTCTCCAGCCCAGAGGCTGGGCTCCCTCTCTATAAAATCCAGCTGCTTTGGTAACTCAGTCCTTCTGTCTATCCTTACTACCTCCTGGCTCTCCCCTCTCCAGTCTCCTAACATGGCCAGGGTCGGGGTGAGGCTCACTCTGTACTGTCCCCGATGTCTCTGCCTCTGGCTATACTCTCCTTCATATCTACAATAAACCTCCTCCTTCATATCTAGAACAGTCCTAATCTCTTATATTTCATTTGGTCATTCACTACCAACAGGTGTGCACAGGCAAAGCTACCAAATGGTAACTACCACTCAACACAGTGCCCAGGAGAAAGGATCTCTGAGAGAAAGGGTCAAAGATGGTCACTTAACTATGAGTTACTTTCAAATGGCAAGTTCACTGCTTTCAAAATGCCACTGATTTGTCAGAAAAACAATCCTGGTATCTTAAAAGCAAAAGTGAAAATAATATTAGAGACTTTCACTACTACTCAAACTTCAAGACCATCCTTTTAAGGAGACATTACTAAAGAAAAGACATTGCAATACAGCATTACTGATTCACCTTTTCAAGCCCAACCCAGTCAAGAGATTTACTACTTCAAGAAAAGCAATGGACTCTCACAGTTCTCTGCAGGCTGCCAACTCCTGAGGGCTCCCTTCTGCCTGAACAACCTTTTGCAGAAATATAATGAATTGTTTTGCAGAAATATAATGAATTGTTTCAGGCCTGGAAGGATTTCTAGAAGTCAGTCAACTGTTCCTAAGCATTGAAGAAGCAATGCAGTGAGGGTCAAAGGAAAAATGAAATTAGAAACACAGATGCTATCAAAATATTTTAGGGAAGAAGGATAAGAAGTATATAAAGTAGTCGGGCATGGTAGTGCACACCTTTAATCCCATCACTCTAGAAGCAAAAGAAGTAGGACCTCTTGCACTCAAGGCTAGCCTAGTCCACAGAGCCAGAACAGTTCTAAGACAGCCAGAGCTAAACAGAAAAACCTTGTTTCTGTACAAGAAAGTAAATGGAAATAATTACTTTTTAGGAGAACTGACGTAGGCAAAGATGCTCTGTAGGGAGAAAGTAACGTTTCAGGTAAAGAAGCAATAAAAGTATTAAAGAAAATCCAACAAGAACTTAGCAGCTGTCCAACAACAAAGACTCCTTCTCCTGACAATGTGATAACTGAACATGTAAGCTGGATATGAATCAGACATTACAGATCAGAGAAGATTCATGTAGCTGAGGAACAGAGAGATTATATGATCAGAAACTTTACAGGAGAGCAGACAACTCAGGAAGTGAAGGATGAGATCATTTTGTATGGACAGGGGAGGGAAGATAGCCTGAGGTCACACCTAACAGCCCCGAGGGACCAGCTATTTGTGGATTAATAAAAAGTCCCACCAGCTGACACAACTGTAGGTTCTGTGAATTCTTCAAGTGAAACAAAAAGCTCCTGCCACTTCCATGACATGGCACCCTTTGCCACTTTTAAAAGCCTCAAGTCCATCGACACAGTTACCACCTTAAACCTTTCATATCCATTGACACAGTTACTACCTTAAACTTATCTTTTCATTATTCACATGGACACAGTTATACCTTAAACCGTTTCTATCTAAGATAGGAAGCCATCGAGAACATATGGATCTAGTCATGAACTTAATCGCACATAAAATCCCCTAGTTCCTAAATACACACGCACCGTGCAATCACAACACTTATTGGAATTTTACAGAGAACTATAAAATACGGTCAACTTTAGTCCACTAAGAGTCAATAATAAGGTCACACGTAGTTGAAAACACCTGGCACGACAATCCACCAAAGCAGGAATTTTGGATGTCAGAATGAGTCAGGAATGCACTACGACCTCGCGCACTCTGTTCCTTGTACACTGCTCCTAACGCGTATTCATTAATCAGCAGGAATGGCTGGGACATTCATGTGTGGTTCAAAAACAGATGCATTCAATTCTCACGACAAAATCAACCACGTGGGAAAACTCGCACATGCCGGAGGAAATGTGAGCTTTTACTCAGGATGCACACGAACTCACACTTCTCAAGTCTCCCCACTTCCACACTTACTCCAACTTTCAAAACTATACACAGAATTACAAGCGCTAGAAAACTCCAGCTCAATCCTAGAAATACAGGAAGCAAATATTTTCATTCTTACTGAATCTGAGAATAGAAGAAAAGGCAGGAAGTCACTAGCCCAAGACATACAAAGATTCAATAGAAAAGTAAACATAAACCTCCTGCTATCCCCACGACTTCAAATAAACCTTACTGGATTGTTCCTTACAGGAAGAGCCCTGCGGTTTTAGCACACCAAATATGTAAATGACTTCTGCAGCAGCAGCATAAAGACTTGTACAGCCAAGTGTCTGGAGCCAGCATGCAAAATCCAGAAGACCCTAAAATGCTGCACAACTTAAGCTCTCATACCAAATTAGGTTGTCATACATCACTTAAATAATGGAATGAGATAAAAGTTGATATGACCTTCATTTAAAAATATAATAATCCTCACTGGCTACTGTGGTACACACCTTTAATCTCAGCACTCAGGAGGCAGAGGCAGGCAGATCTCCATAAACTGGATTATATGGAGAGTTCTAGGCCAATCAGGGCTAGATATATTTTGAAATTCTTTCTTGAAAATAATAGTAAAAATAACAATCCTCAAAGATTTCAAATACATGTGTCTAATACAATTTATCAAATGATAATTTAGAATAAAATATAAATAGTAATTTTCATGGACAATAATGAAAAGGTATTTAACATTCTGAAACAAATGCATAAAGATATAGTAGGCTTTGGATAAAAAGAAGAGTGTGACATCACAATGAACTACCGCTTCCTAAGCCAGAGAGCACACAACTGAGTACACACTGTCAAGCCATTTCTATGGGGTCCTTTGAGCTTAAACAATTAGTATCTAATGAACTGTACTCAATCTCTGCTTGTCATTTTCACTTTCTGGGAGTCTGGCAAATGTGTGTGACATTCTTAACCTGCCTCTCCTTTCTCAAAAGAATACCAACTTCAAAGGTGACAAAAGTGTTTGAAACCAATTTATCTGGCAGCTGTCTTTATCCTGGGGCTCAGAAGCAGAAGGAACAGGTTCAGGGAGTTCCTGAGAGAAAAAGAACTTTGAAACAGGAAGTGTCCCCCCCATAAAAAAAAAAAAACAACCACAAAACAAAACAGTAAGGGAAGTCACATGTATTCTACTGTCCCAGATACTGGGGGAGGCTGAGGGAGGAGAACATCTTCAGCTCAGGAGTTTGAGGCCATCCTTGGTAACTTAGTTAATAAGCCCATGTCAAAAAAATGTGTGTGTGTTCTTTTCAATACTCATCCTTCCCCTACACACATAGGGCAAGAATGGATATTGATGGGTCTATAAAAATGAACATATTACATACATTTACAAAGCAGTAAAAATAATATATAATATGTATATAAGTACATTGCACATATCCTGAATGTTAATTCTATATATGTCGAATAATCTAAGTAGCAAAGATGACAATTAGATAGGACAAAACAATCCTACAGAATTATATTTCCTAACATTAAAGACATTCAGTATTATATAGCGTCACTTAAATCACACAGTCAAAGATGGACCCTCACTGACAAAAACACTGATAAGTAATGCAAATAGCAACTTGCCAAACTGACCCAGTGTTTCAATGAGATCACATAAAACTGTCACCTATGTGGACCATTGGTGCGTATACTAACCAGTGCAGTGACTTTTTAGCACCTACCCCTTAGCTACTCCAACAATACAGCTAACACTTTCCAAATCATAACTGGCATCTTGGCTTCTTCAGACCTACCATTCTTGGCCCCTTTGTTCTACAGGTCAGTTTTAATGTTATACTGGTATTTGAGGTATTCTAAAGCCTCTCTACTCTAGAAAGAAAATCTAGACACTTTATGCAGACTTCCTACAGTGGCAGATTTTCTTTTATTTGTTTTTTGGTTTTCAAGACAGTTTCTCTGTATAGCCCTGGCTATGCTGAAACCCTCTGTAGAGCAGGCCTGCTTCTGCCTCCCAGCGCTGGGATTAAAGGTATGCACCACCTCCCCTGGTTGGTGTCAGTTATCTAATGGTTTCCTCTACCACTGTGGATGAGAAATGATTAGGTCCTCCTTACTGACATGTCATAGAACCTAAGAACAACTGAAAATGAGACACAGCACACACAGACAAGGAAAACAATGAGAGATACAACACTTAGTGACAGTTCTTCCAAGCCACAAAAAAAACCCTATGTGCTTTACACTATATGTGCCTTTCTCAACTGCTCAAAAATCCATTAATAGCTAGTTTCCCACACATACTTCCTCACACAGTACCCAGACACTAACTTCCGGTGTAGATCTGCAGAAGCACAGATGGGCAGCATCAAGCACATCACCCATGAGTCTAGGCCAGCACTAGACAGGACGCATGAGAGCACCCAACCACAGCTCACCAACCTCCACACTCCACTCCTAAAGAGCAAACACAGCAGGTCTGAGGAGACATGGATCCAAATTAATGTTATCAAGCAACCACAGTTCAAGGAAAATTTAGATGAAAGAAACCTTAATTACAACAGGAGACACCGCACATGACTTCTGCACTACTCTAACATCTACTAAAAGGAGGTGAATTACATCAGACCCAAGTCCTGCTCAACAGCTCATCTTGAGCTGCTGGTGCATAACATCTGCTGCAGGATAGCCTCAGGAGTATCTACCCGGTTCTGTTTTGCTTTGTACCTGAAAAGAATAAGACATTCACTCAACACAGCTGCTATAGTGCTGATTTATGATCTACTGTCTTCGAAAGTTTCTTCTTAAAATAGGATGTTAAACAATCCCATATTAAAGAAAAGGAGAATATAAATTACAAGACTCTTATGTTTCCCCAATAAGCTTAATTCTTGGTGAATTAAAAGACTAAGTTGCAGCTTTTAGTCTTGGGTACTTACTATCTAAGCTGGGCTTTGGGAAACACAACAAACTAATTCTTTGAACAGCAACAGAATCACGCATAGAAGACTAGCTACTTTACTTTGTAGTATTCCAAAATTAGATCAGAGATCTAATAAACACACATTAATGCAAGCACAGTAAAAGCAAACTTCAAATCCGTGTGTCTATAAGCTACAGACAATTCCCAAAGAAGAACAATAAAAATGGGGAGCAAGGAAGCAAAACGATAACCCAAACTCAGAAGTTAGAACACAGTCACAGGCATCTGGGCTAGGAGAAAACCTCTGTAAACTCACTAGTTAAAGATACATTTTAAAACAAGTTACTTCAATTTAAAAAAAAAAAAAAATGGCAGAAGGTGAAGCAGGCAATTCCTAACCAAAACAATGCTACTATAGTAATATCTAATAAAATAGATTTAAGGTATAATGCAACAATCAGGAAAACTCCCAACAATATGTAATTCTGAAGTTAAAATTCTAGCCTAAGATTTTAGAAAATATAAATTTACAGGAATACTAAGGCAAATTATGAAATAAATATTGCCATTTTAACATACTTAGAAATCAATAATCAATGCTGTTAAACAGTATAGACAAGAAACAGACACAGTTAACTGGATCAAAGACAGATCCAAAACTCTGTATAAAGAAAAGAATGCCACACTTACCAAACTCTAAGAGAACTATGCCAACCAGATATCATGGTTTAAGTGAGCCTTAAACACAACAAAATCTGTACTTTAGACCATGTTCTGGGCACAATGTAACTAAACACTGGGAGTCTGAAGAAAGGAAAATTCTCCACAACACAGCCATGTGTATATTCACACACTGAAATTTCTAAATCATATACATAAAAATTCCAAAGTTAAAATAAACTGTAATGCTATGGAAAGTACTAGAAGGTGAAATTAAGAGCCAGATAAAACATATTTCCAAGTATTAAACTCAAAAAATCAGAAAACCATAGGAATGGGCTGGGGAGTACAGGGTAAGCAAAGGGGGGATATTACAAAGGAAAAAAGAAATAATCAGTAAACAAAACTTACGTTGTTTTAGGGGGAAAATAACATAGATTTGCAATAAAAAAAAAAAAACGTAAGAAAAAAGAAAAGGAGCATGCCTGGTGTTGATCTGTATCCTAATACTTTGGTGACGGTGCTTATCTGCTATAGAGTTTCCTGGTAACTGTTAGGGTCCTTTATGGATACAATCACAGCATCCTCAAACAGAGACGCTTTGACTTCTTCCTTTCCTACTTGTATCTTGATCCTTCAGTTGTCTCACTGCTCTGGCCCAGACTTCAATCATAATATGAAATAGGTATGGAGACAGTGGACACCCTTGTCTTGTCTGTTGGTCATGGGCTTACCCATGTATGAAGAGGTGGAGCCTCCTAGCAAGTCATGAGGATTCCATCTTCATGACTGATCTTAGTGCACTCAGACAGAATGTTAAAAGAGTTGATAGCCTCCTCCAACCCTGCAGGAGCAGTTTTACTCCTCCACAGCACATGAGGGATCAGCAGAAAGGGGCCATCTTGGAAATAGAAGGCAGTGCTATCTTACAAGCCAATCACTGATACCTTGATCATCATGACTTTTTCAGTCTATTCCAGGGTTCTCAACCTTCCTAATGCTGCGACCCCTTAATAAAGCTCCTCATGTTGTGGTGACCCCAACCATGACATTATTTTCATTGCTACTTTTCCTAGTGTTGTGAATTATAATATAAATATCTGATATGTAGGATATAAGACCCACAGGGGTCTCGACCCACAGGCTGAAAATTGATGGACTCTATTCTTTAAAACTTACCTCTTCTAAAGTATTTTGTTATAACACTAAGAACCAACTGAGATAAGGATTCTTAATTCTTTGTTACTCTATTTTTGAAATGCCTCAAATGTCAGAACTATTATAAATGCATGGGTAGACGGTCTAGACTGTTTATAAAAAGATAAGAAAACAGTAAGTGCTGCCTGAGTATCCTTGCCTAGCAACAAAATGTGGTCAAATATAATAAAAGCATTGTTCAACTAGACAGCCACAGATGTTTTACCAAGGAGTAAAATATGAGTATCACTGGCGATGGTGCATGCCTTTAATCCCAGCACTCACTTGGGAGACAGAGGCAGGCAGATCTCTATGGGTTCAAGGCCAGGCTGATCTACAGAGCAAGTTCCAGGACAGCCAGAGCCGCACACAGAGAAACCCTGCCTCAAAAAACCAAAAAGAAACAAACAAACAAAAAAATAAAACAAAAAAAAAAGAAGCAGAATGCCAGGAACTTGACTATTATTAGTCAGACCATCGGCAGGATGGCTGTAATTCCAAGGGCATGTTCACAAGCTCTAGTAGCCAGCTGCTACAGCTGCAGGCCTGGCTCTGCTACCACCTGGCAGTTACTGGCTTAGGCTTGACCTTCCCCACTGTGCACTGAGAATGGAGTCTTACATGAAACATGAGAAGCCATTCAGAGAACTTCAATACAGTTCAGTGGACATTAACTATTAGTGCATGTCATATAAAAAATGTCACTGTGAAGAACTGAGGTGACAGAGAGCCCTGAGCTGGTGCTCTAAGGCATCACACCGGCCTTTAGATTTCAATGCAGGAAATTACACCTCTTACAAAGCACAGGCATCTTTTTATAAATGAAACAAAACTGATGACCTAGGTTTACATCATTCTCTTTCTCAATAATTTAACTGCTTAAATCTCTTTCTAAAGGTCAATTTAGAAATACCATTTCTCATGTAAAATATCCTATGGAGGTAGTAGCCAAAGCTGATCTTTCAGAACAGACACAAACCATACAAGACTGAAAGGCCATGGCAGAGCATCACCCCTGCTTAGCCCGAAGTTAGGAAGTGCTGTCTGCCATGGAAATGATGGCGCTCTTTCTACATGGCAGTTAATGTTTCACGTGCACAACTGCAACAACCTGGCCTAAAGGAACTTGGTGAAAGGGGGCAAAGACTCATTGTGCAGGATACTTTTATTCTGCCATGAAGAGGATTCTCTGCTCTGTCCCTGCCTCACCTCAAGGTCACAGCTGTATTCTGTGCCATCTAGGAGGGTGACTTTGGCCAGGACAGTCTTGGTCTTCTTGGTAGCTTTCTGAGAGGCCACCTCTGCCTTCAGCTCACTTGTCTGTACTTCCTTCGTCTCTCTTTTGGCTAGACCGCCTTCCAGTTTCTCTTCCTGTGTGACCTGTGTCACTTCTTCCTCCTTGTCCTTCCTCACTTCTTCAGCAGGCTGCCAAAACAAAAAGGCCACACTAAAGTTAACCAACTTATAGAAGACAACATTAACAAGAAGAAATGATGAAAGCCACTTTTCCATGCAGACTGATAACTTCTCCAGGTTATGAACACAGCAGAAAGAGCTCCAGCCACACTCTCAGTCCCAAGAGGAATCTTCAATGAGAATTATGATTTCCAGGCTAACTGCTTTAAGCTTAAGCTTTTTACCATTTCTTGTATCATTTTATCACCCATTATTTTGCCAGGTTAATGATGTAGGCATTAAATAAATAAAAGAAACTATATTCCAGCAGCTGTACTTTAATAGCACTGAAATAACAAAGTTTCTAAAACCTTAAGCCACAAGAAAACCTAAACTTCCACAGGCAAGGCAAACCAAACACACACACACACACACACACACACACACACACACACACACACACACGGGGATGGGGGGGGGGGGGAGTCCACTACTTACTTAAATAAGGCAAAGGTAAATTACAGAGTATCAGTGTAACAGAAGAGGTGGGAGGGTCCAAGAGGGCACTCAACCTTCTCAGAAACAGGCACGTTCAAGACAGGGTTATGTGTGTTTTCTTGCTGTGGTGGTGGTTCTTTGTTTGGTTTTGTTGTTTTGGGAATAGTTTTTCAGACTCACAGGGAAGACTGAAGTGCAATAATCCAAGTTTCGTATTTCAGATACACTAGGCTGAGGTAGTATCTCAATACAGAAGGGAAAATGATCCTAAACCAGGCAGCCCCTTTCCCCCTGTGCTGTGCCCTCATTCCAGTCTTCTTCTCCAACCTACCTGGGTCTCAGTGCTGCTTTTCAAGGCTGGTTTTTCTTCCCTGACCTCCACCTTAACCTCCAGGTGCTTCCTCTGAGCCATCTCTTCTGCATCTCCTTGGCCCGACTCTCTTCTTCAGGGAGGGCATCCTCTTTGTCTACGATCCGGTCTTCCACACCAGCTTGAGTAGGCTCCTTTTTATCTCCTCCATCTTTGGCTACTACTAAGTTGTAAGACTTCTGCTTCTTAAGCCATGGGGGTATGAAGCGAGAGATGCCCCTGTTCTCAGACAGATCCTTCCCTCGTTTCCGCCGGTGGGGACTGCTTTGGCTTTCAACTGTAGGACCTGGCTGGAAACCTTTTTCTTCCTCTGGCTCAGATACTGGAGTCTGCTCATTTTCTACTTCTTTAGCTTTCTCCTTGGGGGCATCTGCTCCCGCCTGGTCAGAGCCCTTCTTCACTTCAGATGCAGAGCCAACTTCAGTAGTCATGGTTACAGCTTACACTGCAACAAAATAAAAACCACATGATAATATTTTAGACTTTCCCTCTTTCAATCTGGTGGTGAGGGGGTGGAAAGGGCAAGGCAGGGTGGGAAGAGAAACAGCAGAGAAACTGGAACAGGAGCTGTTAAGGAGGAAGGCACAGACAAACTCAAGCCTGCTCTATTAGAATCTCAGAATCTAGCAGCATCACAATGGTGCACACTCTGCACAGCTGGGACACAAAGTCACCCATACTCAAGAGAGAGCGATGACTGTTATTTAATCCCAACTAGTTACACAACTATATGGAAAGTCTAACGTAACAGTTCTCTTTCACTTCTGGCCTTTATTCTTTATTAAAGAAATATTTGTCAGTAATACTAGGAAGTATTAAGAAAACCACTTTTAAATGGTGGGTGCTTAACAGCAATAAAAAGTTACTGAAACAAAACTGTACTATTATTTTGCTTTCCAGTGTTATATCCTAATTCATCTGCGCTATTCGAAAAGTTAAGCTTCTGAGAAAATTAAAGCCCAAATCAGAACTCCAAGCCTCTACCCTACCCAATCTCAAACATACTGTGTGTGTGTGTGTGTGTGTGTGTGTGTGTGTGTGTGTGTGTTGTCTGTGTGTGTGTGTGTGTGTGTGTGTGTGTGTGTGTGTGTGTGTATGTGTGTGTGTATGTGTAAGAAAAATAAAGGTTCTAATCCTAAGTAAATATATTACAGAATGGGAAAAATCTCACGGGAAGGACAAGCTACCCTGACCATGGAAAGAGAGAAAAAGAATCTAGGGAAGTTACGGGAACTGGGGAGGTTATCCATGGAAACAGGATATCCAGGAGGATGGGTCTAGCCAAGACATAGAACTTGACTTTAAATTTCCTGTTACTGACAGGTTTGTGGAGATGTCTGCTAGCCAGTAGAGAAAACAGGCTTTGAAAGAGTCTAGATGGGCACTAAGGACACCACTTGGGAGCTGTGGTCACATGGACACAAAGCTACAACCATGAGTAATACAGATATCACCTAGGAAACTAATTTTTTTTCAGTATTAGAGGACTCTACAAAGAACCCTCACTACTAACTATATGCAAAGAAGAGACAGAATAAGGCCTGTAGGCCAGAAGACACATAGTGAAATGACAAGATCAGAGGACAGACTATCTTTGAGAGCAGTACAACGGAGACTTAACTACCACACACAGGACTTCTCATTCTCTGGTATTTACAATTCAAAACACCCACCAACAGGAAGGAAGACACAACTGGATCTATAATGCACAGAAAACATGTCTTCTTACAAACATAGTTAAGATTATTATATACATTAGTCACATAAAACTAAAGTTGATTTCTAGCATATACCTTCTAAATTACATCTTGAAAAGTGAATAAATATCTAGGTAAAGTTAAAAGAAAATCATCCCACACTTGTAAAAGCTAACCAAGACAAGTTGGCAGCTAAGTACTCTGGCTACAAGAGACAGGGTACTTAGTTTAATAATCAACTGATGATGATGGTACGTTCAAAATATCAGAAAGCAGTAAATATACAGCTGAAGTTCCCACTGTCCTATTAAGAGCCAATAACTGTGCACACTGTGATCACAGGAGAAACCACTGTGCTGGCTGGAATGGGAACAGCCACCACAGAGTAAATGCCATGAACCCTTGGCCATCGAGGGTGGCACTATTAGGATGTGTGACTTTGTTGGAGGAAGTATGTCACTGTTGGGGTGGGCTTTGAGGTCTCCCTGATCAAGGTAGGTCCAGTGTTCCACAAAGTCCCTCCTTGCTGCCTACAGTCTATATGAAGAACTCTCAGTTCCTTCTCCAACACCATGTCTGCCTGCATGTCGCCATGCTTCTTGCCATGATCATAAACTAAACCTCTGAAACTGTAAGCCAGCTTCAGTTAAATGTTTTCCTTTATAAGAGTTGCCTTGGAAACGATGTCTCTTCACAGCAATGAAACTCTAACTAAAACAACCACTAACAGCTCACTGTGTCCAACAATATGCAATTTCTGTTCTTTAAAACATCCATGAATGGATCATAAAGCTCCTGCTTTACTCCTTAGAAAAGATCCATGCCAGTGTGTGGAAATGGTTACAGAACATGTTACAAAGTGTGTTCTCACCAGAAGTAGCTCTGCTCCACAAAACATATTAACACATCATATTTGAAAGTCATTGCTTGGCTATGTGATCAAAAGCTAAAGAATAGAAGTTGAAGACAAACTGCTACTATGGAAATACAGAGTACAGGTGACCCAAGCAGAGCTGCGCCTCACACACTGCATCAGTGACCTCTGTACACACCCCAGAGCTGACCCACATCACTCATTCAAACTGATGCTACAAAACAGAAAACAATGCACAGAGCTTACTGAGCTGCAAAGAGTCAACAATGAAGGTAAGTGTAATTCTATGTAAATAATCATGTTCTTAAAACAGCTCTAAGAGCTCAAACCCAACACCACTTTGTAAGATGATTTCTTGAACAAATCACTACCATCAAGAGAACATGATTATAGTACATGCATTCACCATAATTACCATGCTTGTAACTCTCAGCAATTCAGATGTGGATGGGCTTCTAACTGCCCCACCCAGAATAATGGAAACCCAGTGCTACGTGGTATGCTTCCAACAACATAAATCTCGGTTGTATTTCCCATTGAAGCCCTTGAAGACGGACTTCATGTATAGCAGGAGCATCTAGACTTGTCTTCAGAAGCTGGCAAACACTATTTAGTAAAATACTGTTTTCTGGGCATTGTAAAATTCTAAGTATCTAGTCTAAACTGGGAGGTAGTAGCTCACAACTTTAATCCCAATACTTGAGAGACAGAGGTAGGTGGATCTCTAAATTTGAGGCCAGCCTGGACTACAGAGTGAGCTCCAGAACAACCAGGGCTATACAGAGAAACTGTCTCAAAAAAAAAAAAAAACCAACAACAGCAAATCTAACCCAATATCCTCATTTTATCAGCAAGGGAAAAGATTGAGCAAGCAAGATGTGCCCAAGGCAACAAAGTTTAATGGACAAAGACAAAACCAGACTAATTTTTCTCAAACTATACAGTGCTCATTAATCTTTAATTAGAATTACTCAACTCCATCATTAGTGGTATAGTTATATAATATACTAAGTAAAGATTTTTCTACTTATGAAAAACCAAAAGAACCAGCCCATTAGAAAAGCCTGTGGTTTGACACAATTACCATGCTGGCATTCTCCAATTGAGGCCGATGAAAGTGTCTGTTTTTGTGACAGCTCCAGGAGAAAAAACATGCATCATTGAACAAGCAATCAAGCAGTAAACTATCAACAGAGACCAGTAATGTTTAGTAGAAAATGATACTTTAAAAAACCACTTTTTATGTCCTTTTGGTTAAGAAAAAACCACATTTACACCAAGGTGTTGTTGCTATACTAGCTGAAACCATCTACTATACATCTGCTGGTTAAACACAGGCTATTACATCAGTATTACACAAAACAGACAGCCATACAACCTTGGAAAAAATGTCAAGTGTCTGTGCTAATGGCAGCTCCAGGTGTTTCCTCCTAACCTTTAGGGTCTGGGAAAGTAGGACTGTCGGGTGAGTGGCTCCCTTCCTGTGCTAAGATCAGAAGCAACCCATTTCTCCTACCAGAGCATAAACAAGTATTCAAGGAGGATACTTAAATAACAAAGGGGAAACGTATATATTTTTAATCTTCAAAACTAGTGGTAATAGGCTAAGAGATTTATGTTTCAACTCTGAGAAACAGAAACAAAACTATTCTACAAATAGCCATGAATATAAAAATATATTGACAATGTGTGGACAGTTCTAATTCAGCTGTTTTCTAGAGCTAACAAAATTAGTATTCATCTTCCATGTTCGTGAGAACATAAGAGATGAGTAAAGAACCTTGCTAACACCCACAACTGCTCACTTTTTCATCTCCCCAAACGGCCCACAGCCAAAGAGAAGGTCCTTTTAATACGCATTAAAACAGCAGATGTGAGAAAAGCAGTAAGAGAGATGAGTCAGCAGCTCCCTAATTCTACTGAGGAAGCATAGGGTGATGCTTCTCACATATACAAAACGGTAAAGAGGAAGAAAGACGGGAGAGCAAAGGGTAGGGGGGAAGGGAAGATAAAAAAACATGAAGAGGAGGAAAGAGTAATAAAAACAGGCAGACAACATGGCTCAAGGACTGATGTACACAGTTCACTGGTAGAGAGTGTGCTAAGCATGAGGGAGGAGGCAGGAGGAAGGAGGGAGGAGGCAGGAGGCAGAAGGAAGGAGGGAGAAGGCAGGAGGCAGGAGGGGGAAGGGAAGAAGAAGAAGGGAAGAAGGAAAGGTTTTTTATAGCTTTGTTTCTCTAAACACGAGATTGTCTAGAAATGCTATGTCTAATATCTACTAAGTACAAATACACTGAAAAAAATGATTGGTCAGTGCATGGCATCTATGAAATGGCATCAATTTTGCATTCATACTATTCTATAAAGATGTAAGCTAACATCTGCTTGAAATTAAGACCACACACTGAAAAGATAGGAACTACAAATTGCCCTTTGCTAGTTTCAGTCTAGGCTACGTCAGGTTTCACCCAGAGCAGTAGTTCCTTGGCTTTGTCTCCTCTTTAACAAAACCCACGTTTTGTTCAGTCTCTCTCCCCTTACACATGTACGCATATCCAAGATGGGTCCCAGTGTAGGCTCTCTTGGTCTAGAGCAGTCCTGAAGTTTCCCTTTTTTTGTTAAGAAGACATGCACTCATTTGTTCACATGTTTCCAGGAAAAGATTCTTCCCTCTCCAAGGGTAGTTGGCTTTACTGGCTCTGAACACTGTAGGAATGTTGTAATCATCTCCAAACCACTGGGAAGAAAGCCTAAGGACAAGTCGGCTCAGGATACATAGCACTGACGGAAATTATGGAAAAGAGGACCATCATGCCAGACCCAGTCGAGTCCCATTTTCTGTGACATAATATAACATGCTCTCCTGTAGCTGAAATGATTGCAAAGGCATTCAGAAGTTGACATGGCTAAAGGTGATCATGAAGCTGAAATTAAAAAGGCAGTCAGTCATTTGCAGTCTTAGTGAGAGAAATGTACCCGAGGCCAGGCAGGTGCTCATCTATGACCTCAACAGACAGGAAGCTAAGGTAAAAGGTCAATGCAACTCTCATCTGGGCTATTTATAAACAACAACAACAAAAAAAAAAAAAAAAAAAAAACCTCTGTATTTAAAAATAAAGGGAAATACACCTACAAATGTACAATGGAAGCATCCTTAGTCACATGATCACTGAGCATGGCTACTGATACAGTTGCATTCGAATACAGATGTGCTGAAGAGTATCTGCCACACACGCCACAGAAATCAATTTGTCTATAGCTATACCCCAGGGAAGAACATGAAGGTACACACCTTTGATTGAAGCACTTGGGAGGTAGACAGAGGCATGTGTTTGTGAGTTTAAGGTCAGCCTGCTCTACGTTGTGAGTTCCAGGACAGCCAGAGCTATAATAGTAAGACCCTATCTTAAAAAACAGAAAGCTATCACAATCCCAAATATGTACTTTAAACCAACAGTCTCACTATCCTACATTTTAGTTTGAAAGCATAGTATATATGAAAGAAATAATATTCATGTGCACACATGTAGCTACTTGTATATTAAGGAACAAACAATAAATGTTCATGTGCACCCATATATCTACTTGTATATCAGGGAACAATAAGTTCATGTGCACACATGTATCTATTTTATATTAGGGACAAACAATAAATGTTCATGTGCACACATGTATCTATTTTATATTAGGGACAAACAATAAATGTTCATGTGCACACATGTATCTATTTTATATTAGGGACAAACAATAAATGTTCATGTGCACACATGTATCTATTTTATATTAGGGACAAACAATAAATGTTCATGTGCACACGTGTAGCTACTTATATACTAGGAGACAAACGGGAGACTCTCCAAGAGTAACAGAGTGTGGGAAGTGAGAAAGAGTGAGGTGCAGTACAGGAGAAAGGAGTTCTCACTGAGCCAAAGTTTCAATGAGATGAAGTACTTCCGCACTGCGTAAGAATAGATTTACACACTGAGAGAGCAACAGAGCCACCTTGCCCTGTCACACAGCTCCAAACATAGAAACAGCATAAGCATACACAACATCCAGGCTACTCCAACTCACAAGCATGAAACTGATTTCCTAGAGAATGGAGTTTAATGCCATCTCTATAATGCTCAAAGTAACTGATTTTTGCTAGTCTATTTGAAATATTTCACAAATCAACCTCATCCCACATAGACTGTTTTAAGACCTATGTGTTTAGAATAGTAGTTCTTTTACAGAAGTATTTTCATGGGCCTTCAAGATGACTCAGTAGGTAGAGGCCCTGCCACCAAGCCTGCACTATGCATTTGATCCTAGGACTGACATGTAAAAGAAGAGAACACTGCACACATGCTCTACACACACATCTACACTCACACACACACACACACTCACACACACCACACACACACACACACCTTATATACACTTAAGTAAATGCAATAAAAAGTAAAAATCATTCTCAGTTCTGTATTTAAAACGAGAGGCTAGGGCTCCTGAGAAAGCCTTGCTTGTTCCTTTACCCTCCCACCCTCAGGACAGAGCAGAAACATGTCTTCAACATGTCCCAACACTGTAGTGCAGGGAGGCGCATGATCACTGCTACTGTGTGCACACACCAGCTCTGCCAGTGGAGAATCTTTTATAAAGGGAAGATAAAACAGAAAGGGAAGTAAGTGTGAGACAGTCCCATAGAGATGTTCCAATCACTTGCAGCAGCTTCCTCTTCATCTGTAGGAAAAGCAGCAGCAAGCCAGCCTCATGAGCACAGAGATGTCACGCTTCCTGTCCACACCTCCTCACTGGCTACATCTGCTACCATGCACCCAGAAACAGGGACATTTTTGTGAGATGAGTAAAACTTGATGTTCCCAGTGCAATGTCATACATCCGGTGGCTTCTCAATAATACTTTTATGTTGTTCCTAGTATCTAGGGAACATTTATTAGATCCTCATGAAATAATACTCTATAGAAAAGAAAAATATACTGTTTCCCAGAGCAGGGTCAAAACCATCATCTCTCATGATTATAATGGATACCATAAAATGTACTTTTTCTGAGCTCATTGCAGCTACCCTCTTCATAGGATGCTCAGCCAACCATCTTACTTGGTATCAAGTGGTAATCAATAATCAGTTACCTATTTCTATGTAAATAAAGTCCTATGGCAATGAAATAACAACTGTATTTCTAGAGGCTCTTCCCCAATAAGCTAAAGACAAATCCACCAAGGTTAGCTGCATAAGATAAACACACAGGCTGCAGACGCTGCATTTTAATGGGTCATAAGACAAAAGCTTGTCAAAGTCAATCAATGCCCCAGACTATGACAAGTCCACCAAGCTGGGGCCTGCTTTCAAATCCTCTTCTGTGTAAGCCCGGGAATGCTGTAATACAAACATACATGCTGGGGTGTTGGGGAGGGCAGTTCCTCATTAGAGCAGGGCAGTCCCTGTGGTGTTAACAGAACCACAGAGATCACCAGCTGGTCACAGCACACCACTTTCTATTGTTAGGGAGTAGCAGTAAAACCAGTTTTAAAGAAAACATAGTAGATGAGTAAATTATATAAAGATATAACAAAATTTACTTAATCCCATATAAATGTCAGAATCTAAGCAACTTAATGAATTTCCTCAGTATGGCAAAATTAGGTACTTAGAAACAAAAGACAGGGAACAATATATGAAAAGAGTATACAGTTCTTGACAACAGCAACTGTAGATGCTGAAACGGAGGGAAATCCCATTTCTAAGAGCTAAAGAGCAATTCATTTTCATCAGATATGTTAGGGAAAAAAAGTCTACAAATTAGTACTACATTGAGATTTTCACCCTTTAATGTGGA
Organism: Mastomys natalensis; assembly: GCA_021653895.1. Lineage (NCBI taxonomy): Eukaryota > Metazoa > Chordata > Mammalia > Rodentia > Muridae > Mastomys > Mastomys natalensis. The sequence continues at coordinate 1,145,444 of JAJTUV010000708.1, forward strand.
AAAAAAAAAAACCCAACAACTATGCAACAGACCATTGCCTTCACGGTGCAGTAGAAGAACTGGACCTCAGAGGTTCCTCAGGCTGGAGGTGTGAAAGTCAAAGGTGAGGCAGGAGGACAGGTGGATAGCATAAACCAGCCGCTGCTCTCATGTCCGAAATGGCTACTTGTGTTAGATAACCCACACACTCAACATTTCCTAGAAAAATGCAAATAACCAGTCTAAACAAAACATGGGCCACTAAAATACACATATGCATACAGTCACACACACATACCAAATCCCGTCTACTCAGTACACTGGCGTATTCCACATTTTCAGGGCCCTGGACATTTAACCACACTTTCAACAACAAACTTCCTTTCACAAGCAGAAGTAAGTAAGCATGAGCCATAAAACCCAACTGCTCCCACAGAACTCTCCTGCACATACATACGCAAGCAGCATCGAAGTGCAGCCAGCCAGCCAGCTATCTCCTGTCTCTGGTCATTGGAAGACTGTGGAAAGCCGATGGAAATCCAGCTCCTAAAGCTTAGCGAGCAGGCCCCACCCAAGAGGACCCTGCCAGAGAAGGGCATGCTCAGTAGAAAAGCTCAGCTTGCTTCCAAGTCACTTCATTCTTCAGCTAGAAAACTCATGTGGACCAAAGCGCTTCCTGCTGCCTGTCCTATGCAGTTAACTACATAAAGACTGTTTCAGTGATACAACTCCAATTCTGTAACTGCAATTTTCATGATTCAACCATGACTAAGAATGTCTTTCCCATTTAGTTAGGCTGTTTACATTATTTATTTGCTTAGAGAGAGCAGGAGAAGGGAGAGAGGAAGAGAGGGAGGGAAAGAGTGGGGAAAGGGGAAAGGGGAGAGGCAGAGAGGGAGGGGGGAGGAAGGCAGGGAGGGAGGGAGGGAGGGGTGAGGGAGGGAGGGAGGGACAAAGAGAGACAGACAGAGAGACAGAAAACAACTCAGTCCTTCTGTCATGTGGGAAATGAAACTCAGGTCATCAGGCTTGGCAACAGGCATCTTCACCCACTGAGCCAGCTCATACGTCCCCTCAGTTTTATGGTAGTAAGTTCTGTTCCCCTCAATAGCCAAAGAGTCTAACATGAGGCATGAGAAACTCTTTTGAGCTGTTGTTAAGGCTGTCCAAGAAACTCCCAAAACCTCCTACGTGACTGCTGAGGCCTTCGGTTGCCCCCTAAAGGTGGAAGTAAATCTGTATTGGTGAGGCACTTCAGATACAGGGCCAAGAGGGCTTATGTTGGCTATAGCAAGGTCTTCAAGGGTTGAAAAGAGTATTTTCCAATCATAAGGGAAACATTTTAGATATTTCAATAATAGATATTTTACCTGTACCAAATGGTCAATAAAGAATAATGTTTTCTTCATGAGAAGACTTACTCAAGGTAAGTTTCTGTAGTAGCTCCAAAAAGATTCCTCTGTCAAACTACACAAATGTAAACTTCTGTGTTGCTCTAGCTAATGAAAGCAGGCTAGTCCCAGTTTTCACTGCACCATGAAAGAGCAACCTGCTGAGATTCTCAGTAGAGCCCATTTAACTCAAAGTACAATTCTTTATCCATAATTTTTAATTATAAACCTATTTTAAACCTATTTACACTTACTTATTCTGTACATTAGAAGTGTATACAAGTATGCACACCATGGTGAGTGTGTAAGGTCTGAGGAGACTTACAGGAGCTAGTTCTCTTTCTCCACTGTATGAGTCTCACATACTGAACTCAGGTCTTGGGACTTACAAAAAAACACCTTACCACTGAGCATCTCACAAGCCCTTCAAACACATTTTTAATAAATATTGGTCATATGAATTTATTACATATACAGTTCCATACTTTTTCTAAAACATGCTGCTCTGTAGAATAAAGAAATCCAGCAGCCACAGACCTACACACAAACACCAGTGACCTAGGCACTAGCCAGCAAGTCCCCAGGCTCTAGCTCAGACACCTACCACGCCTGCGTCTTTCTTTTCTTTACCCTAGCTCAGGCTCAGAAACGTGTCCCTCTAAAATCTGCACTCTGTACGTGGAGGCTTTGGGATATAACAAATTTAGAACGAGGCTAGGGAGGAAGTCCTGATGATAAAAGTTAATGGGCCTGTGAGAACACCAGAGAGCTTACACCACAGCCACCTAACTAAAGCCTAGACGAGGTCTTACTTGGAATGTCACTGCCTATTCCAATTTGGATGTGCAACATCCAGCAGTGTGAGAAAGCGAGTTTCTGACATTTCAGCCAGCCCATCTGTGGTGGTTTGTTACGGCAGCCTGACTCCTCATAGCCATGGAAGTCGACAATACTGCTCAGCTTCTGAAGCTTCAAACTGAAGACCCCATTCATGAGACACATGAACCTCAAAGCTGGAGAGACCGAGAGAACTAAGTAGCAGGGCAACTTTTGTGGCACCAGGATTTGGAAATACAACCCAGAGATACTAAATGTGTTCCTGCCCTCATGCACTGGTACACAGGAAGGCCAAAACTACACTTCAGTCTGCTTCAAAGAAGGAGACTGTCCATCTCTGCCATCAACTTTGACACCCTTGGTTTCTAGATTATTAAACTGAATCCATATGTGAAACAACCTCAGAAGCTTAGCCACTACACTGTCAGAAGAGAAGTCTACACATGCTCAATTTCATGTAAACTATTGTTTCTGAAAAGATTTTAAACAATTCAAAGTATACAAGCTGAAACACAGCTTGCATTTTGTTAACAGACACTTGGATATGTTACATGCATTTTTGGAAAAATATTTTTAAACTCTATTTTTAATGCTATATCATCATTATCATAAAACTGAAATAAGAAAGTTTATCCTTAAAATGTGGTTTGTATAACTAGTCAGGAGAATTGTTTGCTAAGGTGGAAAACATTATCCTCTATTTGTGTACAGGAGTCTATATAGATTTTAATCTTAAACTTGGGGTAAAAAAAAAAACAAAAAAAAAAACAAAACTCGGGGTAACTTCATTTTGTAAAATTGTTTTCCACCAAAAAAAAAAAAAAAAGAGAAGTGGGGGGGGGCAGGAAAGCACACAAGAATGAGTGCAGCAGGGGGAGAGGGAGAGGGAGAGGGAGGGAAAGGAAACAAAGTGTAGAGTCCAAGTCTGTGATGATGCCTAACAGTCCCTGAAGTGCTAAGGCTGCAAGCAGACTGCTGTGATTCTGAGACGAGCCTGGGTTACAAGAAGCAAGATTGTCTTGGGGGGTGGGGGAACGCGCAGAGAGCGAGCACACAGCTCAAGACTCCAAACTCTCTTTGCAAATTTAGTGTAAAAAAGTTCTGGGTAGGGCCGGGCGGTGGTGGCGCACGCCTTTAATCCCAGCACTTGGGAGGCAGAGGCAGGCGGATTTCTGAGTTCAAGGCCAGCCTGGTCTACAGAGTGAGTTCCAGGACAGCCAGGACCAGAGAAACCGTCTCGAAAAAACCAAAAAAAAAAAAAAAAAAGTTCTGGGTAGCATGAAAGGACCAGGGGACAGCAGAGCTCTTTAGGGGTTCTACTCTTTTCTTTAAGAAGTGAACATCAACTGCCAAACCAGGGGGAACACAGACAACACAATTTCCTAGCAGAGCCCTAAAACCACATGGAAAGCCCCACCCCACCCCACCCCACCCCAAATAAGCCTCTTTCTCTCTCTTTTCTAAGACAATTGAGCTGACTGGGACCCAACATTCCTACCCACCAAAAATCATGAGGCTGTACACCCCCACCCCCACCCCACCACGGACGAGCTCCTGACTCTTTAAATGGATTTTCATTTTCTAAAACGCTGTTATGTCTCAGTACAGTTGCTATTGGTCCCTTGATCCAGGGGCAACAGAGACAGAGACAGGAAAGGGAGAACACCTGGGGCTGCAGGAGGTCCCGGCTCCAATGTGCACATTGTCTTTGGACCACACAGCATCGTTTAATTTCTTTCAGGCTCTGAATACAGATTGATCCTTAGATGGGTCATCTGCACATTTCTTGCTTAACCAGAGTCCTGGCAACAATATGCACACATGTTTGATTGTAGTTCTTAAAATGCAGCCTTCTGCTGATTTGTAGGAAAAATGCATAATATGACTTGGCTTTTTCACGGGATAAGGAGACGAAGTGGGGGCAAGTACAAGGGACAGAAGAAAGCAGTAAGGGAGTTGGGGCTATAGCTCTGTGGAAGAGAGCGTTCATAACAGGCATAGAGAGTTCCGTTCCGTTCCTGAGCACCGGCACGCACACACACACACCCCAAAATAAAACAATGGTAGTTCAAATTTCCTAATTAAAAAGTTATTGCTTTGAAAATATCAAAAAGTATTCTGACAAAGCTTTTAACATGCAATCTTAAAAAAAAAAATAAAGACTATAGCACAACAGAAGTATACAATCGGACTAGTGTCAGTCTGTTTTCTACTCTACTCTGTGACTGTTCAAGCCAAAGGACTGTCAGTTGTTGACTGTCACCGGCAGAGTGTAGACTTGGAAGATGCCTGGGTCTACAGAATGGAATGAAGGATACTGAGCTGAGAAAGGAGGCTGCTGGGAACAGACGGAGCTGACTGATGCTCGCTCACAGCCGGTCACGACAAAGAGGACTGACTTCCTAAGTCTGGCAACTCAGGTAAACCTATTAGTTACTGTAACTCTCTTGCCGTTTTCTGTTTGCTTTAGCTTTCAAGTCTTGCCTATTCAGAGCTCACTTTGAGGACATGACACCTAGCAGAACTCCACTCTGATTTGCTCTGGGGTCTGCTGAAACCCACTGGGAAGTTCTCCCAACCAACAGTGCCTAAAATTATTATTTGAAATGCTTAAGAAGTATTTGCTGAATTCCTCCTTGATATCAGACCAGATACAGGTAATTTAAACTAGAGCAGGAGACAGACACATAAACAAATCACTAGGCCACATGCAATAAGAGATGTAAGTTCAGGAAAGATGCAGAAGCGGCTAACTCCCCTGGGACACGCTCTGCAGTGAACAGATGCTACTGTTAGGTAGTAACAATACCCATGTTGACTTAAAGATGAACAAGCAAAATAAAATTAGACTATTTACTATAAAGAATAGCACAAAGACCAAAAACAAAGGTCACTGTGCAATACTCTACAATATAATGCAGCAAAATGGGGTTTTACAGAATCACAGTCAAAGCCAAAACTGGCCTCAGTGTTCATGTACCTTGCCATGGCTCTTAATAGATGAGGAGCCTGAAGCCCCACACTAGGGCATTGTCTGGATTGCACAGTGAATCAGCAGCAGATCTAACCAAGATACATATCAGACTCTGATTAATAATCCCAGCTCCTTGTCCTAAACTACAGCATACCCTGCCTGGCTGCAGAAGAAAAAGGAAGACAAAACTAAAGGAAGAAAATAAAAATGAGGTCCTTTACTGTAACCTAATGCCAAGAAAGAAAGAAAAACAAAACAACAACAACAACAAAAAAAAAAAAAGAAAGAAAGAAAGAAAGACCCACGAGCTCCGATACACGAGCACAGATCTAAAGCACTTCTCAGTCTTCCCAACTTCTGTACTTAAGAAAAAGCCAATAACTTCCAAGAACGGCTACCAAAGGACCACTGCTAAAAACTTATCTCTTCAGGGTAAAGAGATGGCTGGTGGCCAGGAGTACTTACCACACCTGTGGAGGACTGGGGTCCACTCCCAGCCTACAGGGAAGCTCACAGCTGTAACTCCAGTTTAGGGGGCCCAGCACCTTTTCCTCGGGCACTTTTACATGCAGGTGAAACACTCATAACTATCTACTTATTTCCCCTGGAAGAACATTAAGCTTACACTCAAACCATTTAAGTACTATTCGCCCACTGCCCTTTACCTAAATCTACAGAATGAAGGTATCAGCCACTAAAGTCTTTAACAGGACTGGCGTTAGGATCAATAGAAAATGACCAGAGCTGCCAGTCAAGTGCCAATACTACCAGAATGCAGGAGACTATATTAAACAAAACCTTCAGTGATCAGAATCATCAGCGTTTTTTCTGGCTGAATGCATCCTATATTAATTTCATTTTTAAAAAGATATTAAAATAAAATAATCTGCCTAACCAACCTGATTTATTTTTTCTCAATAAACAAAATGAAAACTATTTCTCCAACCTAACCCACCTCCTGCAGTTTCTCTTCAAATCTTTCCTCATCTGGCTTTTAAAACAGCCATCACTGGGGATGGAAGATGCCGTGAAGGGAAGAGAACCTGAGTTTGGGCTCACAGCATCCACAGCCTCAGTGCAATGTGGAGGAGGGCCAAGGGAAAGATGGGCAGCTCCTTAAAGCTCACTGACAAAGCAGCCTAACCCATCAATAAGCTCCAACTTCAGAGAGCTGGACAAGTAATGTAGAGAGCAACCGAGAAAGATGTCCAACGACAAGCTCTGGCCTCACCGGGCACACACATGTACACACATCCACACATACATGTACACACACCCATACACATGTTCATCCATTCACACAAAGCACATACATATTCCTCACCCATTAAAAAACAAAAAGCTACCATTCACATAAAAGAGGCCACATGGTCCAGTGGTTAACAGTGCTTGCTGCCAAGCCTGACAACCTAGATTCAATGCTGAGGACTCATGGGGCTGTGGACGGACCAGCTCCCAAAAGCTGTCCTCAGACCTTCATACTCATTCCTTCCACACACAATGTAAACAAGTTATAAGGCAAAAAGCAAGTTATATGAAGCTGAAAGACGGACTGCTTCTATTAGAAAACATAAGGTGCAACCTGATGGGCATTGCCTGGCCTCCAGTGCAGCACAGCCTCCCAACTGCTGGGAGATCAGCAGGCTCCCAACCACAGCTTTACTGGCATCCTACCTGGAACTAGATTTCTGCATGTGTTTCTGTAACTTCAGCACTCAAACTTGAATTGAAGAAGACAATCGTAACCCTGAGTTAAAAACATACTCTCAACCCAAGTACCCCTCGGTTCAACAAAACATACAACTATGCACCAGCAAGCCTGCACACTATTCGTTACTTTTGTCTATGAGATCCTGATTTTGGTTCTGAGACTATAGACATCTAAGAACACAGCTACTGGCAATGTGGGAGGAGGGCTGGCATACCTAACTGTAAGCAAGATAAGGGAAGCACAAACAATTCAGCAGTAACTGACTGATGAGGGGAGAAGGCTCCCAAGGTGACCTTGAAGGATAAGAAGGAGCTTCCTGGGCAGACATAGATAAGTAGACGTTAGTACATTCCAGACTGTGGGAACAGTGGGGAAGGGCCTGGGACCATTAAAGATAAATGTGCTGTCGAGAATGGGGAGTACCTCATCTGCCTGGAACAAGGGGTGGGGAGTGGAGATGGGAAAACGGAAGCAACAGCCAAACAATGCATGGTCAGTACTGAACTCAGATGTTCTTACTCAACACTGTGGGCGATGGAAAATAATAACTTTGTGTCTCTGGAAGAGTGCTCTGGCAGTCATTTGAGAACAAGTGATACAATGAAAGGAAGCTGATAAATGATCCCCCAATGATCCCTGAGATCCCTAACAGGCAACCAAAGTACAAACAAAAAGGTGGGGTGTGGAACTGTTTGGTGAGTAAATAGACACGACTGAATAGTAAGCCAGGTGGTGGGAGGAACACTGAACAGAGTTCCTAGGTTGCTTAAAGTTAAAAACCAAATAGGAATAACCGCTGGCCTAGAGAAACTTCCAAAGAGACCAAAGAACAAAGAACAAAGGAATCAAAAGCTACCTGGATGGTGTTGGACTGAAGTGTCTATACAGTACTCAAATGAAGAGTGAAAGGATGGGTGGTAACGGAATGGCAAGAGTGTGTCAGAGGGCACAGAGCCCTGGGTAAAGGAGGTCAGGTAGTATCAGAGTGGATGGACCCCTGGGGTAAAGGCGGTCAGGTAGTGTCAGAGTGGATGGAGCCCCAGAGCAAAGGGGGTCAGAAAGTGTCAGAGGGGACAGAGTCCTGGCGCAAAGGGGATAAGGAAGATATTCCCAATGGATTTTCGAGGAACTTCAAGGCCCAGTGGGAGATGACAAGAAGGGAGCCATCCACATGCTGGGAGGTATCCAGACCCACACAGGAAGGCAGCTGCAGGGACCCACAAAGCTTAAGGGGTGCTAGGAGAGTGTCCTGCAGGAGGGAGAGGTAAGCCGGCCACAGAAGCTCTGCGAAGAAGGCAGGGAAGCAGTAACTACCACACACTTTACAGTAAACTCCACTTACATAACCTTAAAGCACTTAGGTCTTAGAAAAGAGGAAAAATCTCTTCTAATGAGTGACAAACCCCCAGAATGCATGTAAACAAACAGTAAGCACAGCCAGTTAGGGTAAACATTTTCAATGAGAAGGCATTGTTTCCCTCTGCTTTTAACTTCTCAATGTTTGGAATTTCCTGTCTAATCTTCCATCTTCTGATATAGAAACGATCTGTAAATCAGCACTTAGTAAACTACCACAAGGAACACAAGCAAACGAGTGTCCATGTACCTCTAAGCTGTGTGAAGGCAGAGAACTAAAAAGCTCACCACTAAAGCTCAAGAGTAAAAGGAAGGGCCGTTAGTTCTCATCACAGAGTTTGCCAAGGGCCCGACTACATTTATTTTACAAAATAGAAAAACTACAAGTATAATTCCTATTCTGAAACTGTGAGGCCTGTGTCTAATAAAAGCTCAGTTCACAAGATAAACCATGAAGACCACCACACCACCAGCACCCCGTAAGTCCATGTGAGGTTATGAAACAGTACTCCTTTTATAGAGCTGAACCCTTTCCAGGGTGGGCTTTAAGATGTTCTGACAGTGCACACAAATACTATCTCTGGAACGGAACCAAAACAGCACAGCTGCAAGACATCTTCCCTTGTTGCTGTAGGCCTCTCGAGCGCAGCCCTTCCCTTTAGTCTATAAAGACAGAAGCAGGACTAGTTCCCCTACAAACTGCTTAGTGGAACTGCACTCGCCTGATCCAAACTTCAGGAAAAAAACCTAATATCCATAATACAGTTAGTTTAATTTATAATGGAAAACATGAAAACTTGAGAAAAATCCCCATTTGAATCAAAACTAAGCTTAAGTAGATAAACATTCATTCACAAGTTACAGCCCACCACCATCACCTCAAACAGGAAATTTAGATCTACAGCAGCAGAAATTGTTCAAACTTCTAAGTAGTAGTAACAATAAATAACAAGTAATTTGTATTCATATTAAGAATATTTATTTGAACTTCACATTTATGTTTTGTGGCTATTTCATGACAGCTAAGACTAGAAAAATGATATCTTAAATGCACTGAAGTAATACCAAGACAGGCTCCAGCAGCTCAGTGGGCACCTCTCCTTATAGTCACTCCCATAGCAACAACACAATCTCCTTTTCAAATACTTCATCTGTAGGCAAGGGAAAACCAACACCTACTTCTCAACAACCAAAAATAAAAATGAAACTACAAAGAAATAGGCCTTCCCAAATCCTAGTACACAAATTTCAAACCCTACGATTTAGATAAGCATCAAGTGAAGTTAGTCAGTGTGAGGACTCTCAGGAGTTAAAGACAGAGAACACAAAACTGTCTAACTTCTCTGACAATAATCATTCTGAACAACCACCACCACCACAATAGAAGGAAATAAGCAACTGTCAACAGAGGAGCTCCGAATGTTACCTGCAACTGTCAAAACACTGAAGGGCAGCCCATACCAACACAAAATAATCCCTGTGGTAAACGCAAAAGATGACTGACTCGGAACCTCGTTTCACACACTCGTTTCACACACTCACAGATCTGTGCTGGCGCTATACTTTTGAAATAAACCAAGTATTTACTCATCACAGTGACCTTGTCTGCTTCAGGAGCTCTCTCAAATCACAAGCATCCTCACTTCTATTTCAAAATCTCTGCAAGCAAGTATTTAAAAATTCATTTCATATTACAATAAAATAAGGCTCAGAGAAATTAAATAACTTCCCTTAGTGGCACAGAATGTAAATCTCATGGTAGCCAGCCATCAGTCTTGGATTTCTGCAAGTCAGCTGTGAAATTCTAGTTCAGCATCCTCAACACTGATGTGGAGCAGAACCTTAGCCTATTTTGTGTGAGGTGTCTTAACATTGCACTGTGGTCCTTGCATAAGTCCACATACCTTAAACCCCAACAGTTTAACCAAGCACAGTCCCATTTCCCTACTATTCACATTTGGATATAGCCATTTCCACACACAGGACTGCCTGAATTATTTCTACTCTAATATAAATTTTCTCTAAAGCATTTTTTAGATATATACAATAAAGTATAAAATGTGGAGAAAAACCCACCACCTGGATCTGTGTTCTAGACACACACACACAGAGCACATACCTGGCATTTAATGTTAAAGCACTAACAATGGCTTGGTACACCAAAAGTTAAACAAAAGGTTTTCCCTGTTCAATTGTACAAGAACTATAAAGTCGTTTTAGAATGTATGTGCACATACCAGGCATGAGTGAACATATTTCGAATCTCAACACTAAGATGGCAGAAGCACATAGATCTCTGCAATCTTGAGGCCAGTCTGGTCTACAGAACACACTGCAGGCCAGCCAGGGCTGCACAGTTAAAAACACTGGCTAAGAAGGTACATGTGTGGAGGGAGAAAAAGTAACAAACCAACTATGGTACTTCTAAGTTCTAGCTTGTTACACACAGTGAGTTTGTAAACAATCCTTGTACTTGCTGCTTTCCACGCTTGACCAGCCTCTTCAGGTGCACAGCACTACAGGTACTGTTGTTTGGGGCATGCTGGTCTACACAAGATCCTGGGTCACTGTCTGAGTGAGCCGTCCAGGCGTCTGGAGTGGATCCTGGTTGTTGTGAAGCCAGAGGGTTGCAGCAGAGACTGGCAGGCACTGTGATCCTGTGTTCAGCAAGGAAGGGCTCTCAATCACGCGAGGATAGAGCTGCTCACTCAGCACCACAGAGCGTTCTTAGAGAGCACCAGTGAGACCTACGTCTTCTACTCAGCCCCATAAGCTACACGGGCTCTGGCTTTGTGGTGGCCATCATCTGGAAAGGTGAGGGCCACATCTCTACAGTCATGGTAGGACACACTGACTCAACAGTCTGGGGTGGGAGCACATATAGAATGCTAGTAAACAGGGCCAGAAGAAGGTTCTGGGGCTCCAGTGCAGCGAGCTGGAGAACGAGCAGCCAGGGGAAGCACACAAATTGCTCTGACGGTTTGAACTCTCGTGTCCACGCAGGACAAACTACCTCCGTGAACAAAAAATAAGCCCACACCTTTCCCATCACCCAAACCACTTCCTGTTCTCCACTTCCCCACACCCATCCCTAATGAGTTTAAGTCCCAACTTTAAGTGTCTTTTTGTATCCTAAGCCAGTAGAGATTGGATCATACCCTTCGCTACAAACGTGGAACATTGTAAAAGCTGACCTCACCTACCACAAAGGACAGACATTCAAATCCTCTGCTTAGGAAGAACAGACAAAAGGGTTTGTCTACAGATACCACAAACACATCCAGCAAATACCCCACATCGTCCTTTGTTTCCTGGAGTGACCTCACAGCTCACATCTCTAGCTGATATAATCACCAGATTTAAGGGTCAAGGAGAAAAGGTACTGCAGATTAGAAGTGTAAATTGAAGAAATCTGAATGCAACTTTGAAAAACAGAAGTTGGGATCCAAGAACTAAGGGAACAGCCTGAAAAAGTGAAAAGCAAGACAAACAAGATGTTCTGGGAGAGAGTGGGTGTGGACTGAAAGCAAAGCAGCTGTCGGAGCAGCCACTGGATCTAAGTCACATGCAAAGGTACGTTACTGTAATACTGTATGCAAGAATGGTTCAACAAAGAACAACCAATAAATATATTAATAAAAATGAGGAGGGGTCATCCAGGATCATTTCAAGACAGGAAAAAAAAGTTTGAAAAGTCCAACACCTTGAGTTAGGCATGGAGGCATACACTTTTAGTCCCAGTACTCCAGAGGCTGAGGCAGGTAAATCTCTGTGAATTTGAGGCCAGCCTAGTCTATATAGTGAGTTCCAAGGCAGAACACCCAGGGTGTAGAGAGGGAATCTGTCTAAAAAAAGAGAGGTGGAGGAAGAAGAAGGGGATGATAGGAGGAAAGAGGAAGAAAAAAGGAAAGTAAAAAGAATAGAAAAGAGAAAAAAGAAAGAAAACAAAAGAAAGGAGAGAGGGAAGGGAGGAGGGAGGAAGGGAAGGGAAGAGAAAGTAGGAGAAAGAGAGAGAGAAAGAGAGAGAGAGAGAGAGAGAGAGAGAGAGAGAGAGAGAAGGCACACGTACACACATCTTTCCATCATAGACCAACAACAAAATCGGCACACATACACCGTCTCACCACCGTGAAGAGTCGTCTACCCTTCAACATGTATCCAATGTCCTCTAAGTATCAGGAAAAAAAGGGTTCTCCTTGACACTTCTGCCCAACACTACACTCAAATTTCAAGCCAGGGTAATCAGGCAAGAAAAGGAGGTGGGGGACATCTATGTTTTTAAGAAAAATAAAAAGCATTAAATTAAAAAATAAAAATGACCCAATAGGAAAGAAGTAAATTCTCTCTACTGGGAAATGACCCAATCTTATACTTAGAAAAACTGTAAAGAACAGTTTTAAGATAATGAACCAGTGCAGCAATGATTAATATACAAAATCAGCTGTATTTCTACACAATGAACAACACAAGATGAAAATGTTTCCACTCAGCTTCAAAAAGGATAAAATGAAGAGGAATAACCGTAGCTGAGGAAGTAGTAGACGTAACAAACATTAGAGAGCACTGGAAGATGTGAAGAAAGCCCTCGTGGAGGAGTGCTGACTGAGCCAGAGGTTTAGTGGTGCGGAAATGGCAGTCACTGCCCTCCACACAGATCAACGGATACAGGACCGGGCCAAATGGCAAGCTGGGTTTTGTGAAAATGACAAGATAATTCTAAAAGTATGTAGAACTGTAAAGTGAGAACTGTAAGAGCTACAATATTAGTAGCTAAACTAATAATGACACAGAAGACAAAAGTGAACCCCATTTTAAAATTAAAATGCTACATTAAAACATTATAGCACTGGAATAAAACAGACATACAGAACAACGGACATAACTGTTACCCCAGAAACACGAACATGTCTATCAATATGACAAAGACTTCCAACAAACGCTGATGGGACAGCAGTTTCCTACACGCAAAAAAAACCAAACAAACAAACAAACAAAAAAAAAAAACAAAAAAAAAACATGCAAGCCCTATCTCACACTACGGGTAGAAGTAAATCCAAAGTGTACCAAACACCAAATGTCACATTAAAAGCTATACAGAAAGATTTTAGAACAACATGTATAAATAAGTCTTCATTATGTTTCTGGATTAAATATAAAACCAAGAGCAACACAAGGAAAAGCAAAAGGATGAATTGGACCATGACAAAATTACTGAATTACTGTTAAGGAAACCACTAGGGGTTAAGTAAAACAAACAAGTGAACAGCCAGAAATATTTGTGAGCATGTATGTGACAAAAGTCTACCACACAGAACATATGAAATGATTTGAAACAACACTCAAAATCTGGGCAAGTCTTGAACAGACATTTCTCACAATATTTACAAATGGCCAATCACAACACGAAAAAAAGTTTGAGATTACTCATTATAAAATCAAACTCACTTTGTAATAATTTTTCACACCTACTGGGATAGCGGTTTTAAGAGAAAAAAAGGAAGAAAAACAGTGTTACAAGACAAGTGTGATCACACATGTGTATAATCCCAGCACTTGGAAGGCTGGGCCAGGAGCTAAAGACCAGCCTGGAGTACAGAGCAATACCCTGCATGAAAAATAAAGCAAACGTGTGCATGCCTGTGTGTGTGCACGAGAACACATACACAAGGTGTTCATGAGAACCTGGGAAACCTAGAGCCTGAATGCTCTGCTCATAGCAATGAAAAATGGAAGTGCAGGCTTGGGGACCTTGGGAAGAGTGGGAATAACTGTTTAGGATGTGCAAGGTTTCTTCTATACAAGAGAGCAGGGTCTAAGATACCACAACATTGTTGGCTGTATAAATACAATGTAGAAAACCATGTGAAGAACCCAAGATTGGCAAGGAAGCACAGTAGAAGCAAGGGCCAAATAGAAAGCTGTGCAATAGGCACAAACAGAAAAGTAAGGGGTGAGATGGGGGTTTTGAAAAACTTATGAGAAAATAATTCATAGAACTTTAAATTCATCCACAGATTTCTAAATGGTGGACAAAGAAGTAACTGTAACCTAATCCAGGCCCAGAAGAAGTACATCCTTGAACAAATGGAAAAAAATAAAATAAGAAAACTATCCTAAAATTCATACAGAACCACAAAAGCTCCCCAACAGCCAGTAACCCTAAGCAAGAGGAGCACTGCAGCAGGGCCTGCCATTCCAGCTGGCAAGGTCCGTGTCAGACACAGAAATCAACAACACTATGACATCCGAACAAAAACAGACACACACACCAGTGGGCAAACCTGAAAAACATGAGCACACATGTAACTTCGGACATTTACTGCTTGACGAAAATGACAAAATCATGTACTAGAGAATAGAAAGCATCATCAATAAATGGTTCTGGGAAAACAGGATGTCCATGTGTACAGTGATGACATCAGACTCCAATCTCACCTTGCACAAAAACTACTCCAAGGGGATCAAAGATCTATGCATGAAACACTGGAACTGCTCAAAGAAACAGTAGACAGCACTGACATGATACAGGTGTAGGAATGGACTTCCTGAGTAGGACTCTATTTGCCCAAGAACTAAGGCAACAACTGACAAGTGAGACTTCATAAGACTAAGACACTTCTGAGGAAGCCCACAGAGAGGGAAAGAATCCTTGCTAGCTATACAGCTGATAAGGAATATCCAGAATGAATGAATATATTCACACATATATATTCACACTTTCATACTATATATCAATACATATACACACAGAAGACAAATGACTCATTCAAAAATGGACTTGGGTTCTAAGCAGCGTTCTTAAATATATGAATATAAAGAAATATCCCAAAAACTGTTTATCAGCACTAACAATTAGAGAAATGCATACAGAAACAACTTTGAGATTTCATCTTACCCCTGCCAAAATGCCAGGATCAACAAAACAACTTACAACAAATGCTAGAGAAGATGTGGAGAAAGGAAACCCCTATATTCACTGTTGGTGGGGTTGCAAACTAGCCCAGATGCTCTGGAAATCAGTTCGAAGAATCCTCAAAAAGCTAAAACTACTCTACCATATGACCAAGCTATAGCACTCCCTGGTGTATGCCCAAAGGACTCTGCTCCAAAGGACGCCCTACTCCACAGACCCGTGTTCAGTCATGTTCACAGAAGCTCTAGTCACAGTATCTAGAAAATAGAAACAACCTAAATGTCCTCCACTTGACAAATGTTTAATGAAGATGTGGATCATATACCCTACTGAGGACTATCCAGCTACGAAGATAATAAAATCTGCAGATATGTGTAGTTCATTCCCTTAGTCAAGAAAATATATCTTTGTAATAGACAAGAAGCTTCAACCATTGCAAAAAACTGATCACAGAGTAGAGCTATGGAGTCCAACCCTGAGTGATGGACACACCTACCATGTATCGCCTGTACCTGAGGCTCAGGGCTCACTGAAGAAGAGAAATGAAAAGGTTCTAAAAAGTCAGGGGAATGGGAGATTGTCTGTGAGATTGTCTCTCGGGAAGCTACATCCTCTATGTCTCACCAACATGGCAGTCTAAACATACCCTGAGTAAGGACAACACCAATAGACATGCTAATGTTGAAGTAGGAAAACCCTGTAAGCCTCAACCCTAGACTCAGAACTACAGGCAACTACAGACTGCTGAGTGGGAGACACAGTCTTCCCCAGGGAGGAACACACCAATTGATTATCCCATACCAAACCGTTAGCCCTGGAAACATATATACAAATAATATTTTATGAACTAAGCAGGATGTGTGTGTGTGTGTGTGTGTGTGTGTGTGTGTGTGTGTGTGTACACATCAGCAATAGGGAAAAAAAGCTATGAATTTGAAATAGAGATGTACATGGGAGGGTCTGGAGGGAGGAAAGGGAATGGGAAAATTGTATCTAAATATTTTTAAAAATTATAATTAAAAAGAAGACAAGATCTACTCAAGCTTAAGCTTCTTGGTACTGTCTTTGGAAGAGGGAATAAGCTTAGGAAAGAAAATAAGGTCTGTTCTATATTTTCTGAAGCACCAGAGAAGAGAGTAATAAAGAAATCTGTTCAGTGTTTCACTGTTCTAAGTCTATTCCTTTGTTTTTCAAGAGACCAGAATTAAAAACACAACCACTTCCCAATGTTGGGGTTGGGTCTAGTGTTTCATTGGATATCAACATTAAAGTTGGCCATGAATGAACTCACCTATGTGACAGCTATGAAGTAGATAAAGGCAACAAATATTCAATTAGCAGAATGGTGAGAAGAATGTCACCAAATAGATTCGGGGGCAGTAATCAAATAGCTGAGCAGCAGAACCTTTCACTGAAATGTTATCACAGGAGGGACAGTGAGGGAATGCAGTCAACTTTAGGTTGGGTATCAATAAAACAGAGACATAACCAGACAATTACTCAATTAGCCTGCATAGACAGGAAAAGAGGGGAAAACAGATGAAATAGAAAGAAATGGCAAGAAAGCACCCACCCACATTAAAAACTACATGCAATCATGTAAAGTTACCAATGAAAAGGCAGAAAGCGTTATGCTGAATGAAAAGGCAAGGGCCAACTTTAGATTATGTACTGGAGGCTGGCTCAGGCAAAGCAGAAGCAGTGGGTGGGCTCCAGGTACCTGAAACTGCCAGCCACTGAGCCATGGAAACCAGCACCAAGATTAGCTTCAAGACCCAGAGTCGTTAAGGGGAAGCTACACAAACAGGTTACTTCAAGGCAAAACTGTCTGGTTACATTATGGAGATAGTAGCCGCCTACCCCCCCCCCCAAAAAAAAACAGTCAGAAGCAAATGACAAAAAAACTGTTTCTAGGGAACAATACAATTCAGTTTACCATTTGCCTTCATGGTTATTAGATAAACTCAACTCTGCTACAAATCAATGTTCTAGTCCAGTGGTTCTCAACCTGTGGGCCTTTGGGAGCTGAGCAACCCTTTCACAGGGGTCACTTACCAAGCACTTACATTAAGATTCCTAACAGTAGCAAAATGACAATTATGAAGCAGCAATGAAAATAATGTGGTTGGGAATCACCACAACATGAGGAACTATAGAGACCCTTCCTTACTGCTCTAGTCTAAAACCTTCTGAGAGCAGCACCGCTGATAGCTACATGCCTTCAAGGGGACAAGAGAAGACACAGCTGTAGTCCTTCCCCTAGCCATTTCTAGCAATAGACCTGAAAAAAAAAAATTCCATGGTTTCTATAAATTCATAGGAGCAAAAATGTCAACAATGAAACCTCTGAGGGAGATAGCAGTCTCTGAGGATGTGATAGATATTAAGTCAGAACCAGGTGTTCTCATTGATCAAGACCTGAGTTTTGTACAGGAGAATCCCTTATCTCAGAAAACACCTACAGTGGTCCTTACATAGGTTGCTTCTTGCCCTACTACTAAGAATTATCAAACACCTGCAAGTAGAAATGAAGGTGCTGGTGCTCATTTAAACAGGCTGCAATTTCAGCAGCAGCCAGACAGGGGTGTCACAGGCAAGCAAGCGGATGTACAGAGGGCCAGTATATGAACAAGATGCCTGTCTCTGCTTTATTCCTTTCCCACCTCACTCATTTATCACATTAGTAACATGGCTCTAATGTGGCTATCTTCAACATAGACACAAAATGTCATGGTAGTCATAGGAAGGGCTATGATTACCTGGGTATGGCATATCCAGTAGACAACTTTCATAATCACACTCTAATTTTTATAATTAATTTTTAATTTACTAATAATTAAAATTTATGATAATTAAAATCTTAAATAATTGAATTTTAATAATTTAAGCTAAAGCCTTTAAATATGTCAAGTTCATGTTTTACACAGTAGGAGGCATTTCTTACTGAGCACCTCTGAATCTTCTGCTTTCTCTTACAGACCTTAATTCTAACAGTATAGTATTTCTTTCCCCTGACTTCTAAAATATCTACACTCTAAAAAAACGCTAACCTCCAGTGTTATCAGAACTTTCAACACAATCTGAAAATGCTTTTCTCTTCTAGGATTTTTAAAGCTTAAAATCATAGCCAAAACACTCAAATGACAACAACACTATGTTCTGTAAATTACTAAAAAGTAACATGAAGACACATATACACTTGATGTATTTTCTTTGCTTTATTCTTCCTCAGAAAAACTTGCTCTTTGTAAAAGAAAAGTTTGGAAATTATTTTTATACTTTTGAAAAGATGTGCAAAGTTTACAACCATGGCTGTAACTTGTTTCACTTGGATCTAAACATGCACACCCATTGGCATTAGAAAAATGCTTGAGCAGAAATCTTGTATGGCCCTACGTGATATTTCCTGTAAATTTCAAAGCGGGAGGAAGACTGTAGCATCCTTTATCCTAACTAGCATGGGCCTGATTTGTAATGGGTGAGTAAAGGAACACTTGATGAATGTATGAGCAACTGCATATAATCATGGACTAAAGGCTACTACTAACTGCCATTCTAAAGAAAGCACAGATGAGTTCCTGCCTCTCCATCCAGGCTAACTGCTGAACGTCCTCTGTAATTCTACCACTGACCACGTTGTCATTTCTTAAGTCTTACTACCGTGTCTTGGGAACTCAGCAGCTCTGTCTTCTTACTTGACTTTGAATCCCTTCAGTGCAGCACATTGAAAACATGGACATAAAAGTGCTATGTACTGAACGGTGGCAATTACCAAAGTCAGTGCAACTGGGCATCCCAACTTCCCATCATTTCTCTGAAGACATTTACTGCTAGAGACTTGTCTGAAGTTGTCTTTAAAGTAAGTAACAAAAAAAAAAAAAAAAAAAAAAAAAAAAAAAGAACGAATGATATTGCAGTAATGCCAAAGCTATTGATAAAACTTCAAGGACTGACTTTATATTTATCTAAAATTATACATAAGGGTTTTGTGTGTGTGTGTGTGTGTGTGTGTGTGTGTGTGTGTGTGTGTGTGTGTGTTTTTAAAGGAAATTAAGTTTATTCTTCTTGGTAATTTCAGTTTGATCATCTAGAATAAACTAAACCATAAAGTTTCAACTCGATAAGGAATCTGCTTTTTCTGTTCTATCTTAACTTTAGAGTTAAGCATCCTTGCTGTATCCCAAAGTGAGTAAGTAAGGAATCCCAGGTTACTTTTCTGTTCTATAGACCACTGGTCCCAGAATCTTTAAGTTCCCTTCAGTGACTGGTTGATCAACTTGGACCCTAAGTTATATAAGAACACCCAATAAAAAGAAATTTTAATTTTGTCTTGGAGTTGATTTTAAGAGGATCTGCCTATATCAATTTTATATTTACCTTGAAAAGAAATACATGGAATATCATGACATGAGGCTTGAAATAATGGCACAGCTGATGCCCAGATAGACACATACACTGTTAACCCCCAAGTCCAGATAACAAGAGTCAGATAACAACTGAACCAGCCTTTGGAAATCTGCATATCAACTCTCCAAGCCAAGTTAAGGCTATGTAATCGATTCTCTATTTCAATGGTTCCTTAACAATTTGAAAGGACCTGCTCTACTTTTATGGTCTCAGAAAACATCCAGAATGGTAGCCTATCCCTTTCTGTGTCACAACTGTAATCAATTAACATACACACCTGCTACTAAATACAAGCTCTCTCTCTTTTTTTTTTTTAAGATTTATTTATTTTCTGTATATAAGTACACTGTTGCTGTCCTCAGACACACTAAAGGAGGGCATCAGATCCCCTTACAGATGGTTGTGAGCTACCATGTAGTTGCTGGGAATTGAACTCAGGAACTCTAGAAGAGCAGTCAGTGCTCTTAACCTCTGAGCCATCTCTCCAGCCCAAATACAAGCTTTCAAATGAAGTTAATGTTTCCAAACACAAACTCTTCCAGATAACAGTCTATAAAACACAGATTTTTTTCATTGCCCTGTTCTGTCAAAAGAAGGTAAGTTTAAAAAGAGAGTGCTGTTGTGTTAATCCACACATGCATACCTACAAACCAAAAACTAGAAATGTTTAACCGAAGTGCTAGTGCTGTTTTTGCTAGTGCCAAAAACATAGGCACTGGGAGATCTTTTTCTATTGTATTTTTTCTGTTACCAAGTTTTCTGTACATAATATGTGTTGATATTGTAATAAGAAAAAAGGTAGGGCCATCAAAATGGTTCACCAGGTAAGGGTGCTTGCCACTAAATCTGATGTACCAGTCCTACAAACTGTCCTGAAATACAAACATACATATAAATAAATAAATAAATGTAATAATAATTTATATATAATGTATATAATCCTTGAAGATACACAAGGTCTATTCCCTTTGTTTTCCTCCCACTGAGAGTTTCAGAGGCAGTAAAGGTCCCATAAGATTAAGGTCCCACTGTTATATCAAATGGCACTGTTCTGTGTACAGGAGATTTATTTACCTAAACACAGAGGTACATTCATGACATGCTCCCTGAGCTTGCAGGCATACAAACTGCTGGACTCTAAACGACCAAGGCGCTTCCAGACACTGTTACACCAGGGGACTTTCAAAAGTCTGATTTCAGCTGGATTCAAAAGAATGAAAGGAATTTCCTGTATTTTATCAAGCCAATTTCCCAGCAGATTTTTACTTCCAATTCTTTTGAATACAAGGGTTAAGACCACTTGGCAAATAAATTCAGAGATATTTAAAGAGCAATACAGATCAACATGAGGCTGATAGTCCTTCTCAGAAGCCATTCTAACTGAATGTTAGAATGTTAGAATGTCCAACTGTGAATGATGTGGTCACATCCAAGTGCAGAAGGAACCATCTGCTTTGGGACCACACAGGAACACATAACATACATCTCCCAAGGATCAAGAAAAAGCCTGTCTTTGTTTTGTTATCATATGACAAGTGTTATTGTTTAGTTTTCTCTATAACTTCATTACAACACCAACCACAATGCATGTGCAATTTAACGCAAAAGAACCAACATACTTTTCAGAACTGTAAAATGGCATCTGTAGAATGTCTCAAGAAAATAACAAAGGCACTTCTTTACCCTGACAAAGAGCACTGTCTCCACTAAAATACTACAAAGCTATTGGCGTTTGGAGGGAAAAACCAGTAAAAAATTACAAAGCAGAACTGAAAATGCAGATTAACGGACTACAGAGAAAAATTAAGACTATTAGGGCACAAATTTCAAATTTCCCTCATTTCAACATGGGACAGAGTTTCACAAAAACAACACTTGGTAACTGCAAGTGTGAAACTTACAAAGAAAAACCGTAACAACTTCAAAACAAAAGTTATCAGCAGAAGTATTTTTTTCTCATCCACAGTGTATGGTGTCCCAGAGCTGAGGCGGCGGCTACAGTGGCGACTCAGGACACTTTCTTCCTTATGATCACCTCCTGGAGATTCAGTCAACCTTCCCTCTACAGCTAAGGACACTAGGTATCAAGGAGACCAAGTTTTAATTCCAAAATGCTTCACTTACCAGTTAGCACATTGACTTCCCAAGACTATGAACAAAGAGGAACATTCACATGGATTAGAGACAACCCATTTTCAAAATGGCACAAGAGCATCCCTAAACCAGCCCTAAAAATGTAGCTACATTAATAATGATGGAAGTGAAGGTGAAAGAGAAATCAATTTTTTCACTAACTCAGTCAATCAAGTAACTTTTTCAAAATCCGATTAAGAGAGTTGCTTTAGAAATGAACGGGGGGGGGGGGGGCTGGTAAACCCTTAGTGGCAAAGCACACGCCTTACACACCAAGCACAGGGCCCTGGGGTGCATCCCCAACACAACGGAAAAGCAAAAGCAAACTAAGAAGTAGGTTGGGGAAAAAAACAAGAGTGTCAGAATCGAGAACCCAAATAATAAGTGTCTGCACACAGGACATGGGGAAAGCACAGCCAGGAGATTAAATCACTCTCCTGCCTGGGCTCAGAGATCATCAAGACACGCCCCAAAAAGCTCTTTCATGCTTGAGAAAAAACCTTCCATCACAACTATAGACTACTGTACAGAAGTCACCTACAAGTAAACTGTTCTGCCTCTGCTTCCTACAACTTACTGGTCAGCACTACCTCTAATTTTCCCAGAATACTGCTTCTCAACCAGTCTTTCTCTATTCCAGTTCTGATGGAAACATCTGTGTTCAGAAAACCTCAGTGACTGCTCACAGACAGCAAGTGGAGTCCTTCACCGGGAATGCAGAGGCCTGTGAGATGCTGGCTTGACCACCCTTTCTGACCCCACGTCTCCCAGGCTGAATGCTAGGAAGCCACTTAGCCCCAAAGGCTCACACCCCAGGCCTTACTCAGAAGGCCGCCCGCAGAGCTGAGCACCAGCCATCACCATCATCACTGAGTGGACTCCTTGCCACCATCCTTCTCCTCACCCTTCCCTCTTCTGGGTCCCACTGTGCTCTCTATCTCTCAGAGCTTCTTATATACAAGTTATGCTTAAAGTTAGATTTAAAAGAGTGAGGAGCAAATGGAGGAAATTCAGTAGACCTCCATTTTCAAGCAATTCTGGCAATTATGATCTTATTTTTCTGATATCCAAGATAGTCATGTAATGATCCCATAGCTATATTATTAAATTAACTAGCACTCTAATGGCACATGCATTTTGTCTCATTTTAATGAGAAATTTTGTGTTGTCTCTTATACTGCTCATTAGGAAATGTGAGCAATGGCAGCTATGGATGATGGTTTGCATATGTAAGCTAAGCACTTTGGAGGTGTAGGCAGGACAATCAGAGTTCAAAACCAGCCTCAGTTATACAGCAAGTTCAAGACCAGCCTAGACTATAGAGAGACCCCCCTCTCAAACAAACAGCAGTTGGGAGGAAGGGGGCAGGCATTAACTCTAAGCAAAGCAAGACCAAAGAGGCAGTCCCTGAAATGAACCCTAGAGTGGACCACCAGAGCACAGGCCCTCCTGAATAACAAAAACAAACAAAACCAGCTCAAAGCACTTATTTTATAACTATCAAAGAATCTGAGAAACTTTGATCTAAGTACATGAGAGGCCAGTTTTTTAAATGTTCTGAGAAAGGCAGAATGCCCCCACCCCCAGGCATTGGATATTTGCCATTTGTTCCTCTTTGCATGAACCTCTAAAAGGTAGTGCTGAAGTATGTTTTTTAATAAACTACCCTTACTCCCTCTCATGTCAGATGAAGCTCATTTCTTCTCCAGCCTACAGAACAGTGCCTGGTATGGTTACATTCTGTAACATCAGCACTCAGGAAGCTGGAGGCAGGACAGGCCAACCTAAGCTACATAGGAGAACCTTTTAAAATAAGTGGATGGATGGAAGGAAGATGGCAGCTACTTTCCCAAACTACAGGAATCCTGAGGCTCTCTCATCAATGTGCAGCACTGGCTGTCAGAGGAGGATGGGGCTTGTTCCTTACAGGTTCAAGTTGGTATTAACCTTTACTGTACTTGAGCAGGTTCTGCACAAGCACCTCAGGGAAGGCTGTGTTCCTCCCCCAAATATAAACAGAATCAATCCCTTTGGGTCTACCAATCACCTGGACATGGGCCTACATCAAGAGAGCAGGTTTTACCTTAAGCCATGCTAGAGATGGAGGAATGAGTAGCTCTTTGCTAAGACAATGTACCTTCCCAGAATCCCACTCCTGGCTTTCCCAGGATACTCAGCCACAGCGTGCAGCCTGGGCAGGCCTCCTCTCTGCATCACTCAGAAAGTCGGCCTTGCACTCTTCTGCTAGCTCTTTTCTCAGCATGCGTTCCTCACACTGGCTTGCCTCTGCCCTTCTCTAAGCTGCCCTCCCTGCCCTGTGGCTGCTTGTCTGCCGTGTGACTGACCTCCATACTATCTTAATTCAAACAGCATGGCTTCCTCTTCTCCATCTTCTACTAACAGCAGCTGCCAAGTTCAGTTTGCTGCCCTGCAGTTTTGCTTTTAAATTCTATTAAAACTGTCCTCAAACTTCACAGAATCTGTTCTTCAACTATCTGACTGACATGTCTAAGAACCCAAAGAAGGGGCCCAGATTTCCCTAATAACAAAATCTTATCAAAGATAAGAAGGTGCCTGGGAAAGTGGGGTCCTCATTCTGGAAAGTAGTTAGAGCTACCACAACTGAGCTGCCGTTAGGCTCTTTTGGACCCCTCAAATATAACATGCAAAGGCAACACAGAGCATTGAGGACATTGCTAAATAAAATACAACTTGTCTTCTAGAAAACCTAGTCAGCCTAACGTCCAGAAAACCAAACTGCACAGCACCTCAGTCGGCTGTGCAGCTGGCTCCTCACTAGCTAGATAACTTCTCATGTTGCAACACAACAGAACCCTTTGAGACCAAGTTCAGAGGTGCATTCTGTTCTAGAAGAACACCACCATCAAAAACAAATACCGCTCACTACCCATCAATCGCAGCATCCCAGAGAAAGTACAACTCACATTATCAGTGATGGAGTCCTAAGAGTGCTCGGAGCCCACACCTGCTGTCCAGCTCTGCAGACACTGCCACCACCTTGCTCCCTAGCCCTGTACAATCCAAGGACGCCTGGATTAGGATAAACCCTTAAGCAGCAGTGCTGACACAATTCAGTTCCAGCGCTTAAGTCAGAGGCGACACAGCTCCAGGCCAGGAATAGTGCCACTAACACTAGAACCCAAAGGTAAACACGAGCATCCCTAAGAAGCAGTGTTTCCTTCCAATCTTAAAATTAATTCCTGTGGTAGCTTACCTTTTTCCAGGCAAACAGAAAATATTCCCAAATGTCTTAGAGAGTAAAAACAACTACTAAATATAATAAATCAACAAGCAAAAGAGATAATCAAGAGATGAGATCACTCTGACAACAGAGTTTTGCACCAAAAACAAAGATAAAACAAAAACATTGCTATTCACTTTCCCTTTTAAAGGAAGAGGGCGTGCCCGTGCACACACATCACACAAATGGGCCTGGCCATGATGTGCCATAGTTGCTAATGGAATCAGTCATACCTGCTATACATCCTGACACCTCATGGTCAATAAGTGGGGAATGCATGGTTCCAATATCTACTCTAACAAGAAGCAATGTAGGAGTGTCACAGTCAATCAAAAGGAAGACTCTTTACAATGAAAAAAAATGTTTGGCTTAGAGGACATACACATCTACCATCAGCTACATATAATGAAATAATAAGCATTATTAATACTCAAGAGAAATGAGAGAACTTAAGTACATTATAAGAAACACAGAGTGCTGCCACGGGGGGAAAATAATTTTTTAGTTGTTTTCCCTATCATAACTAAGCACTTGGCCTGTTGTAGGTTGCCCTGGTGCTGTTTGTATTTTGATATTAATTCTGCTTCCTCAAGAGAGGCTGCCCAGGAGTGAGTAGATGATACTCAGGTGATCTCACTGAACCTTCTCCCCATTCTGACTGGTCAAATAAAGGCTGGAGCCGATGACTGGGCAGTGGAAGGGAAATGTGGGACGGGAGGTCTCAGAGAGAAGGGGGGGGGGGGGAAGATGGAGCAGAACCACACGGCCTGGAGGAGCCATAAGTAACAAGGGGTCTCATAGCTGGGGAATAAATTAGTATAGTGATAGATCTGCCCAATCTAGGCATATAGCTTATAAGTATAATAGCTGGTTTATGGTTTTTATATGGACTTATTGGGGTAGGAAATTACAACATTGGCCAATTTGTTATATTTCTTTAATACCTAAGCTGTTATCTCTAGAGAACTATACCCATCCCAATCATTTTTTAAATCTTGTAGGAAATTATACATCAACTTTGCCAAGTGACACCTAGACTTAGACTTTCTTTATTTTTCCATCTTTCTATTTTTGCTCTCTTCCTACCTACAAATAGATGCGGTGATTCAGTCTTCCTCCCTCCCTGACGATGGAGTTTCAAGACTAAGTATCTCCGTCTTCCCTCCTCCCTCGCTACAAAAGCTCTCAGATTAGGGCAATTATACCTACTGGTCCTTCCTACAGGACTAGTACCCCAGGAGGCTAAGGCAGGGTGACAGCACAGGGGTCAGGATAGCCCACACCACTTCCAGGCTAGAGATACTGGCTCAGAAAATCTGTTTTCAGATACTCCTCCATATCTCACCAATGTGTGTCTTAGCTCATATATAGTCCTTAAGATTTACAATAACTTCAGAGATGTCAGTTTGAAGCCATAATAAAACTATACATTTAACCAAAACATAAGTGCCAAACATGTCAGACTTGTTTATTCCTCAGAGATACTCCTTCGATCAGCAAGGCCAGCCTAAACCCAAGAGACCTTGTTTTCTCATGTGCTCCCAAAGTGTCACAACATCTTAGTAAGCCCTTGACAGCCCCCTGCTAGGAAGAAGGGAGAGGAATAAAGAAAAGCAGAAAACCTTGCATGGTTAACAGTGTCAAGTCAAATTCAAGGTAAGAGCAGAGTAAATGGCAGAGGAATATGTGTGAACAACAGCCAAAGGAATTAGAAAGCTACAAATTCTTAAGGGAATTCAGCAATGTAAGGGCAAATATATTCCAGAATAAAACATAGGTAAGATGTTAATTACTTCATCAAAACATTTTTTCAGAGCTCTAAAGTATGCTGGAGAGATGGCAGCCAGTCAAGTGCTAGCTGTGAAAGGACTGAGTTTGATCCCCAGCACCACACTGGGGGACAGGAGGGGGGGTGCAGTGTGGAGCCTTATCCTGTACACACAAAGAAAATATAAACATCCAAGATTCACATGCTGAATGTAAAACACATTTTAACTCCAATTTCTTTCAAGTCTCTATCAATAATGCAAAGGAGCAACAAAGCAGCCATATTGCAGCACTTCTCAAATTGTCCCTCGGGTCAAATTACTTGTGTCTGGGTGATCTCAATTTTTTATTTTTTCATACTCAAAGTGATAGAGGGACTTAACTCTATGAGGTCGATGATCTCTAATTTATTCTAGAACACACAAACACTTGACAAACTCTCCCAGTAACTGAGGCCAAGCAAAGCACTGTGTGTAGTAAGAAGTGCACAAACTGCATGAACCAAGTCTAGCTTGGCTCTCAGAGTGACGGCCATCACGAGCAACACGCTTGACCTTATTTTACCTTCTTCATCTAGAAAAGGAAGACAACTACTCGTGATCTAAAGTATATCTTAAAGGTATAAGTATTTTCAAAAGATTCTGGCATAGCATGGCAAGCTACACACAAAGTAGGAGTGAGTGAAGAAAAGACATCTAAGCGAAACACACAGTTGAGACCTACTTCCTGAAATGTACACAAAATCTGTTTACAAAGTATTTACTCCATAAGCTATGACTGCAGAGCACAAGCATAAAAACATGATAGTAATAACAATTCCATGTAAAGGGAGGAATAAGATTGGCATATTATTTAAGACTCTCTGAACCACAAAGTCTATCTGATACACCTCCAGTAAACAGATCCAATCTCTCAAGTCCACACTTTTAACAAAGATCTTTAACCTTTAGAAAATAGGCTGGTTATCAATAGCTCTCTCAGAAAAACTGAAAATGTGATCTTCAGGTGAGGGGGGAAGGTGTATGTGTGTGTGAGAGGGGGGGAGAGGAGGGCAAGAGAGAATGAGCTTCAACTGTTTTCCCAACTTCTTGTCTCTAAGAGTCTGAAGACCCTTCGTCACCCAATGTCTTCTCCCAAACCCTCATACAAGTGACTGAGCTCAAGGCACCTAAAGCTGGAGTTCTCATCCCACGAAGTTTTCAAAGATTACTGCCCAGTCATCTCCCTGCTCACACCCAGAACTGACTGCATACAACATCTCCCAGCAGTACCTCACCACACCACTTACTTTAGACAAGGGCAGACCACATAGGGAAAAGATAAATGATCTGACCCCTGTGGGGGTGAGGTCACCATCAGCCAAGGCTCTGAACACTGGAATGCAACTGCAGCTGTGGCTTGACTCCTTAGCTCCCAAGGCTAAGACCATATAAATGGCTCCTCTCTAAGACCTAGAGAGCCTCAGTCAGTGAACTGTGCTCTTCTTGGGAAGCCTGCACCATCAATTTCTCTGCTTTCAACTTTTCACAGAACACGGATGGCATCAAATCCTGCCACGACAATCTTAGGAGGACCAACAACCATTCCCAGCTCCTTTTATTGAGTAGTAAGTCTCAGAGGGACTGGGTTTTGCACTCCTATCCATAGGCAGTTCCTGAAACTAAAAACTGATTTGGGGACCTTTGGGATTTAAAAAAAAAAAAATCCTTATGTCACCAAAACCAGACAGTAAAAACCAGACAGTAAGCCAGTAAGCATCTTAGGGAACATGCAGGCTATGGGCCTCATCTGTAAAAGTGGGCTAAAGAAATATATATCTGCCTGTCTCTAATGGTTTATTTTCATCATACAGAAATGTGTGATTGAGTTCCAGACTTCCCCATGCATCTGAAGCATTCTAAATGTAAACACCATGCATTAACTATCCATACTCCTGCTTTCTCCAAGGCCCAAGAAATCAACCTCCTGATGGTCTTCCTCTTCTCACCATTCCCATGTCATGTCACTTTACCTTCCAAGCTTCCCCAACTGTGACCCAGAAATGCTTACTGCCTGATGCAACTCACAAAAACACAGCAAACACACCAGCTTTACAGAAACCATGTTTTCAAATGAATGACCTTCCCTTTCCTTCCTCTCCCTCATTCACATACGTTTTTTTATAAGCACCACATGGTCGTGAGTCTCATATTACTTACTGTTCCCCTTTTAAATGCTGGGCGTGACCCTCAAAATAACTTTCTTGAAAACCCAGTCTATACCTGCAATCTTACCAAAATCTCAGCTTCTGGTTCTCTCCTATCTTTTCAATGCAAACCTCAAACACCAATTCCAACACTTACTTGACTATAAGGAGTCTATACCCCTACCCTCCTCCTGAAGCAGCTTAGATCCCAAAAGTCACTGGTGTGGCACCTTAACTCCTTGTCCACTCTGATTTAGAGCTGTCCACACCCAAGTTGTTTAACAAAACCCATCTGTGTTCATGTATGAAATCCTCAACTAATAAAAACTGTATTTTTTGTTAAACCATCATAGTAACTTTTCTCAATCTCAGTATTCATGCAGGGTAACTCTTTAGTCAAAACACTCAAGAGGCTGAGGCAGGAGGACTGACATGAGTTCGAGGTCAGCTTGAGCTACAGAAGAAGACCCTATCTCAAAGACAAATGAAATAAACTATCTGACAGTTAGAAACCCTAACAGGACCTTTATTGATCCTAGAAGTCCTATCAAGTTCTTTAGTCATACACGTTTACACATTCACAGACATCAGTTTTCTATCTGTACATACTTTTTAAAAAAACTGTCAGACATTCAGCCACGATCAAACTATAGCTATCCTTCAATGGAAAAAATCTAATCTCCTGTCTACCAAACTCTGTTACAAAAAACAACAGCAGACACTTGAGGACAGGGAGAGGGAGGGAAGACAGTGAAGGGCACAGAAGGATTTGCCCATCAGCTGAAGGCTGAACTCTAATAACACTAAGCTCAAGGGTGCATAGCTGCTTAGCAAAAAAGGAACCATTACTCTCAAATAGTGGCTCTATTTTCTTCCTCAATCATGGTAATATTTATTCTCTTCCAAAGTAGTTCATGTGCAGCCATGCCTTGCTTGTCCAATCACTGCCGAGTATAACAGCTTATTGTCTAACTATAATCTGTCTAACCATGCAAACACTTGGGCAACCAGGCATGGTCAATTTGCAAGAGTCAAGTCCAATAGCACGGCCACCGTGATGAGTCCAATGCCCTACTAGTGGGCCTCTCAATGAAGAAACAACTTTCCCACAGTTATCTCTCATTTGAATTCAAGTGTCTATGCTTTCACATAATCCAAAACAACCAAAATAACACACACACTTGCTAGTTACTCTAACCTGTAATATTTATACACCTAAAAGATTAAACCCTAGAGAAAAACGAAGTTGTCTCTCTGAAATTCAAGTCAGTAGAAGTGCAGGCTAAGGCAGTAAACCTGATCAAAGCACAAGGAACCCCAGCTCCGAGCTCAAAGGCTGCAGGAGCTCCATGACTGATCCCTCAAGGACCACTTCTGTCACTCTCAGACCCAGTTCCTCCTGACAGGAGTAAAGATGGAGAGGGAGGGGAGAGGGGAGGAAGGGTAAACCCAGGATTACCATCCATTCTGAAAAACAGCCACTACAAAAAGATACCTGAAACGCTGCCAAAGTAGAAAGAAGAGAGGGCCAAAACCAGGCTGTAAACAGGAGAAAAACTGGAAGAAAAAAAATTACTCAAGGGAACTTCACCACAACCAATCGAAACGCAGCGTGTGAAGCCCAGTCGAGAGGCACATCTAAGGCCGAAGAGTCAGAAAGACTGTGAGAGCCAGAGGATCTCTGCTGCAAGACTGTGTCTCCTAGCAATGTTAGCAGCTACACACAGACTTTCACCAACATGGCTGCCTAAACATAACCTGAACAAGGATAACAACAGCAGACATGCCAAAATGAACACAGGAAAGCCCAGGACCGCCCCCCCCACAACCCTAGACTAAGACCTATAGGCAACTATGGAATGCTGTATGAGAGTATCAGAGATAATAGTCTTCCCCAGGGAAGAGCATGC
This sequence comes from Mastomys natalensis, assembly GCA_021653895.1. Taxonomy (NCBI): domain Eukaryota; kingdom Metazoa; phylum Chordata; class Mammalia; order Rodentia; family Muridae; genus Mastomys; species Mastomys natalensis. Next base: position 1,176,269 of record JAJTUV010000708.1, read on the forward strand.
TGATTAGTTATCCAATACCAAATGGTCAGCCCTGAAAATATACATACAAGTAACATTATACAGACTGAGCAAGTTATATCTAGGAATATGCAGTTATATACAAATACACATAAATATACACATCTAACAATAATTTTAAAAGGTCATAAATTTGAAAGAAAACAAGGAGAGGTATATAGGAGGATTTGGAAGAAGAAAGGGGAAGGGAGAAAGTATGTAATCATATTATAATTGCAAAAATAAAATATAAAATTCACAATCAGCTATAGACTGCTCCTTTCATCTTAAATGTAACAAAAATCATGAACGTTACGCTGTAAAATCCACTAGGTTACAATAAGACACACAGAAACATCCATTTCTACTAACAGACATTTATAGATAGAGGCATCAGGTGAGGTAGGAAACAGAACCCAAGGTCAACTTCTGTTACTTAGCTTGGAGCTGGGGAGCAAATGGATAGATAGCTGCTTCCTCCATTTCCATAGTAAGAAAAGCTGTACCCAGAACTGGACCATCTCACTACGAGAAAGCTTCACGAAGTCAGAGTCTCTAAAGAACCTAGTATGCGGCCCGGGGCCTCTGCTCGCTAGAACTGGGCCACTCAGCCTCTCCAGTGACCATTCTGCAGTGAGGAGCAGCGCTGCTGTTACAGGATGGATCTGCCTCCCAGTGGCACTGAAAACCACTATGCTAGACGAGGAGCAAAGGCCACTTAGCACAAATACAATTATTAAATCAATATTGCTGAGTATCACAAAACACTGAGAAAGTTTGCCCTAATTAGCTACTCCCCGGCATTAGTGAAAAGCTTAGGTGCCTTCGATAAAAGACAAATGTCAAAAGTAAGGTCAAGAGAGCACAGCAACATCCAGAGCTTTTAAGAAGCACTAAGACTGAGGTGCCTGCTCCTCCTTTGTACTACCAAAGTTTACTGTAGGATTCAATGCATAGGTGTGGCCAAAGCTAACCTAAGTCAGAGCTTGGGGAAACACTAACCAAAGCAAGACGACCTTTATTCCACATGTCCCAGCACATTCCACAGGAATAATCCTTCAAGACTTTCATTCTAAAAGATGAGGATCTGGGATAGTAACTACCTAAAATAATTAGAACCATACAGATGGGCTCCAAAGCCCAGTTCCAGCCAGTTGTTGGAAACAGGACACCCTCTCTAACCTGCTTCCCTTGTCAGGAGCCCTACAGGGGACATCGCCAATGTATGGATAGCAGCATGTGCTAAGTAAGGCACAAGCAGGTAGCAAGTTCCAATAGTAACAGAACTGTTTTTTATGTTGTGAGTCTTGTGGAAGAGGGTGCTTTCTAATGAGCTTATGGGAAGGGGAGGAGGAGAACCCCTCTGCCTATAAAATGCATGTTTACCTTCATATAAGGTAAAGGAAAAATGGGTTATCTCTGATGCTCAATATTAGAGTAAAAGCAAGCCAGAACTGTTACCTCTAACACGTCACCGCTTTCCAACCTCTGCTAAAGCAGCTATTCCTCCAGATTGCTGTCCAAAATCTACCAAGGCATCATTTCTAGTATTTGAGATTTAAAATTCACTTTATAAACTAAATCATCTAAAAGGTTTAGTGACCGAGGGAATGATTCTCTCGCACACCCACAGCCTGTCTGCAGTTGTTCTTCTGCCTCACGCTTGTTTTCTAGCTACTACAAATTCTTCAGACCTTTTGGCAGCAGCACAGGAAACTGCCCTTTTCACCCATTCCCTCACAAAAATGTAATCACTTTCCAAGCAAACCCTTCTCCCAAGGGTACTATGCTTTGTAAAGCCAAATGTACACAACTTTTCATTGAGCAATGAGTCCCAAATATTTTGCATTTTTGTGAAGGAAATTGAAAGCAAGTCACCAAAGACATATGGGCAAAGCTTTATTGCATCAGCTCAAAAAAGTGTGCTATGCCAACATCTGAAATATATGGGGCCTCTGGAATCGCAGCTGTTTGTACTTTATACAAATCATCAAGGGTATGATAGGCAGTGCGTGAAGCCATTTCCTGCATTTAATTATCCTTAGATTCCCTGCTGTTCCCAACCTGTCATATTTTATATTATTCAAGTAAGTGGAGTTTGTCTTGTTTAAGTCAAGCAACTAACTCACTGTAACTTTGGTTAATCTCAGTCTTGCTACAATCTGATACGTCACTTAAAGGCATTTGGACAAGTCACAGGATGAAACTGATGAACACTGTCCGCTTTTTAGCCAAGGATGCAAACAACTATAAAATATTTAATTTCTAAAAATAAAGCCAACATTGCCTCTTTAAATGTAAAATTAAAGACACACTTTTGAAAGCCAGAAATTCCTTTGTTCCTCATTTGGCTTAAACTTTCACACATTGATTATTTATTAAAAAGAAAAAGAAGCCAAAATCATAAAAAGACATTAAAAAATAAAGTTCAATAGTGCTCTGAACTGGGAGAATCAAGAGTCAAAATCCAATCTGTGAACAAAATTCATGATCTTTAAAGAAACAAGTATCTGGCCAGTGTCTTCCAAGCAACATTTTCTGTGTCCAAAGATGACTTAAAACCGTAAACAAGTTCCAGTAACAACACAATGTGCACACGCGCATACGAACTAACTGTCCTCTCAGGAAGTAACTGACGCGGTTCTGTGAGACCCACTGCACCTTTTCTTTAAGACTTACCCTGACCTCACTATGTAGCCAGTGATGATCTTAAGGCCTGATCCTCCTGCCTCCACCTTCTGAGCACTGGGCTTCAAGACTAGCTTTCCACACCCAGTTTTAAGCAGTACTGGAGGCAGCAGCCACAGTTTCAAGGACAGCAGGCAAACATTCTACCAACTGAGCTACATCACTAGCCCAAGACATAAGACTTTGATCTAATATAGGATCATCAAAAGACTACTGTGAGTCAGAGTTCAATAGGGGACGGAATATAAATTAGGCTGACATTCAGAACTCCTTTTCAAAGGAATTTTCAATCATTTAAAAAAAAAAAAAAAAAAAAAAAGCAATACAGATGATATAAGGAAAAGATCCAGAAGCAGCCCAAGGTGCACCAACTAGAAACTCCAAGGAAATAGACAGCAAGCAAGTGAAAAGGGCTTACCTGGTATTTTTGGTACTTTTTCTAAGTTTAAAGATAAAGTTCACAGTGGAGCAAAGGATAGTTTTAAACACATTTTTCCACTGCTTGCCTTCACTGTTATTAAAACTATGATGGTAATGGACTATCATCTCCATGAACAAGCCAACACAGGTAACTTTATTGTTAGTAGCTGATCAGGGTCTTCAAAGGACATCATATCATGGTTATCTACAAGAAAGCTATGTGGAAAGAACGAGTTACTCTGCATTGGAGTTGCTCAGCCTGCTCTAAATCCTTTTAGGAGCTGATCAACACCAGCATAATTAGAGATAATCACTAAAAAAGCCCAGCATTCTTTTTTTCCATTGGCTGCCCATGTTCTCACACATCTACTTCCAAGGAAGGGACCAACTGAAGAGCAAGTGCCCAAGGTCACGCAGAGGTCTGCCATACAAAAACAAAGCTCCAAGTTCAATTTTCAAACACATGGGTTTTCTGGCTCATTTTAGAAAACTTCAGCCTGGGAAAAACGAACCTCAGATTTGAGCTAACTGGACAGTTGGAGGCTGTTTTTCAATCTTCCCCATTAAAGATGTTTTCTGAGCAGCAGAATAAGTCACTAGTTGGTAAGATCCACCCTACATGTACCTACATGCAGCTCCCATTTACTCGAGCTGCATTAACAAGTGCACAGCTCGCAGTGACAAGCAGTACAGTGAGGCAGAGGTGGGCGAGTTCAAGTGCTGTGTGTGCCCGTCTGTGTGCCATGCTTATAAAGGACATCTGTCTAGTTTACTTTTTACTTTTTATAGCACAAGTGCTAAGTGTCCATCGTGTACCTAGAAAGAAAACTATGAACATTTAGTTTCAGAAGAGCCAGTGTTCTCTTGAAGATGGGTTCCAGCTATGTATGAATCGTCTACATTTGAGTGCTGGAAAGGCTAAAGGGGGCAGTTTTCTGTGTTGCTGCCAATGGCTGAGCAATCTGAAGTAGCTTGTGCTAGAGAACTCCCTGAAAAAAAAAAAACACGAAGTTTCCAAGCTGCTCTGCTGTAGCTAGTACAAAATCATGTGAGGTTTTCCTTCTTCATTCACTCATCTTTTCAATTATAGTTTCTTCATAAAAGTCTTTGCAAGTATACAGTCATACATGCAATTATATAGTTGTGTTTATAAGTGATCCAAAGGCTGACAGCTGACATATTGGAAGCTTGTTTCAGAAAATGTGTAACTTCTGAGCATTTGATTTTTTTTCCAGTGTTATCCATTAGCGATTAATTCAGGTTATAGCCATTAATTCAGGTATGGCACATTCCTCCTGAATTCATCCTGAAAGTATTAAAGCACTAAATAAGAGAGGGAAGAAAAAGACTGAAATCAAATTTAAATGTGCATACCACACCAGATTATTCACTGATGAGAATAAATATATTTGGTCTTTATAGTGAAGTCCAGGCTAACCTGGACTACACAGTGACACCCTGTCAAAAGAAAGGGAAGGGGTAACAATACTCTTGAAGAGAAACTTCAAGTGATGGGGAAAAGCAGGCAGAAAGGAATTCGGAGGGCAACCCTAAGCTCACCCCAGCTTTGTAAATACACACTAAAGGTCAATGGAGAGATGGCAACCTTCCAATGAGCTATATCACTAGTGCCAAGGATCATCCCTGGATCTCTTCGCTAGAAAGCCTAGCATATCACTTCTAAAGTGTACATGACTTTTTTCAGTAGCAGACTTATTCCTTAATTGAACTGAGAACCAGAACAGGACCACTTAATTCACACAAATGGGGATTCCCCACAGATGAAGACATGCTTTACCAAAGGCTTTGTAACTTAACATTTTGTCAGCTGTTTTAATAAGCAGATAAAACCATGTCACACATAAACAGGCAGTGAAGTCACATTGCTGTTTTCTGAACTCAGGATCAGGCTCTCAGAAGTCACCAAGCAGTAGAGGGCATCTCCTGGGTCAACCATTTCTCAGCAGCTGTTGCTGGAGACAGTATTTTTCATAGGTCAACGTTGCTTTCATATGTTTATGATTATCATTATAGTCACACTTTTGATTTTAGTTCCAGACTATGGTTTTCTATTTCACATACAGCTCTATTCAAGTCAATGTTCATTTTCTAACACCTATATAATACTCCATCACAAAGTATTCTTTCTCCTAATCGGAAGATAGGTTGTCCCCAACACTTTGCTACTATAGATGTCTGAGGACCACTTCTCCAATGTCTCCTTACCACAGGACTTTTCGGAAGCACTCCCCTAGAATGGGAGGTCTGGTTTTACCCCCATAGTCAAAAACTGTTCTCCAACAGGGCAGTATAGCAGTGCCAGTTCATCTTCTCAGTTACAGTGTATGGCTGCAACATCTCTAGGTCTCCCTCAGTGCTTTCCTGGTATGTGTAGATCCATGACAGTTACAGGTAAGTTGCTGTGTTAACCTGCTTTTCCTAATGACTAGAGAGTTCTGTAAGCTATAACCCTTTGGCTTTCCAGTGCTCCCTGTTTTGTGTCTGGTCCTACACCTTGGCAGCTACAAGGGATCCCTGTTGTCCGTGTGATAAAATGCTAACTGCTCTGGCCATGCAGGATGTCCCTGCAGCCAGTCAGCCCTGTGAATACAGGCCGGCCAAGACCTATTCCACTCCAGGTACATCTCATACCCTTCTTTTCTTCCCTTCCCTTCTGAACTCCCCGCCCACACTGACTGTCCACCATCTTCCCTTACACACCCTCAGAACCTCAGTGAGACACACCACAGATAGTTACTAGCACTGTTAATCTACTAATCTATAAACAGCTTAGTTACAAGAATTCTCCCGTATTCCCACATGTCAACAACATATGAAAGGGACTAAGCAGGTAAAATATATATACATGTACCATTAAGTTTTCTATCTGTTTCAAGGCTGGACTCACAGTTGCTTCAAGGTTTACTCTCACCACTACTTGCAAGCCAGAACCATTAGATACAATCACCGCTTCAAATCTGCAATACGCTCAGTCATGACAGGAAGGCTATAACTTATCCCATACCGATGGAGCACCACTCATACACAAGTGTGTATTTTAACTAGAAAAGATGGTCAGGCCACAGCTTTCTCTCCATAGGGCCATGTCCTGGTAGACCTGCTTAGTTCCCCCTGGGACACACGTGACTTGGTCTCAGCAGACCAGCGCCTAGGAAGTCAAACAACTAAGCATTATGTCACACACCTGCAGTGTTTGCCAAAGGCAATAAGGCCAATACTGAAAACACAGCCAACAATTGATTATGTAATGACTCTGTGAGCCAGTCAGCAACAGTACCAGCATCAACTCTAAAAAGCTAAGAGGACATTACATCATCAAAAAGTGAAATTCTTATATGGTTTTATGTTCTTGCTCTGGTATTTTTGCTTTTCATTTTTCAAATTTTATTTATCTATCTTTTTATTTATTTATTTATTTATTTATTTATTTATTTAAAGTATATGGGTAGCTGTCTTCAGACAACAGAAGAGGGCATTCAGATCCCATTACAAATGGTTGTGAGACACCATATGGTTTCTGAGAATTGAACTCAGGACCTCTGGAAAAACAGTCAATGCTTTTAACCACTGAGCCATCTCTCTTAGCCTGTGCTCTAGTATTTATTGTAACCTAATATTTAAAAACAGCAGTCTACTTATCTCTGAAATAAAATGAAGTATAATCAAAAGGAATATGTATTTTATTCAGCTTTAAGGTCCCAAGCTGACCAAACCTTCCTATATCACAAGAGGCCATTTAAAACAACTATGATCATTTTATTTTACATCTACAAACACTGTAGTATGTAATTTCTCAGATAAGTATGCTAAAAACTAGTAATGCCTTAGGATAACTCTGAAGTAGAAAAGGCTTCGATTTACTAAGGGAAAAAAAAAGATTTGTTCATTCAACAACAAAGTATTGAACTCTTCATCTAAACACAAACTTTCACAGTTAACGAGTTTGATTTCTCCAAAAAGTTTCATAAATCATATAAAACTGACTCAAGTTGCCAAGAGTTGTTCTTACAATATTCCAAAGTCAATGTCAATTCACTTTCTGCTGATAATTAATTTTAAATAGTTTATTTAAAATCTTCCATGATTAGAAATACTTCTGAAAAGAACAAGTGAATTTTTTCTTCCTAACTTCCCAACAGTTAAGTGCCTACTCAGAAGTCAAGTAACTGACACACAGTATCCTTATTTGACAGCTGCAAGAGCATTTCCAAAGATCTCACAAGAAACAGACAGACATCAGAAGATCAACAGTGAAGAAATGGCAGCACTGTGGCAGTTCAAAGTTAGACACTGACAAGAGTTAGTCAGCACGAGAGTTAGCTCAGGAACCCAATCTGAGCTTTATTACTGTTCTGTACAACAAGGCTGAGGAAAGCCCAGTTAACACTACCAGTCACCTGAAACACCAGAGCTGCTACACCTTCTAAGAACTAACAGCTACTTAGGTCTGAGAGGAACAGACCAATCCGTAGGTCCCTTTAAAAAATATACTCCAAACAGGTACTTCATGACATGGCCACATAAAGCTGTTTTGTTGCTTTATGTACAGGAATAACTTTGCCCTTCTGAGACTAAGTGCCAGGTCACTAACAACCATCTTTTGGAGCACTGACTTCACTCCCTAAGAATAAAGGAATGAAGAAAAGACCTCACTGTCTGATGTTCAGGACACACAATACTCTGTGAACAGCTGACTCCAACTGGTTCAATATCTTAAAGGGGGAAATGCTAATACCAATCATACAGAATCAAATCATTAATACAGCATCAAATCATTAAGCTTGTTCAGACTTTAAACAGTCATGTGCTATAATGCTTAGGTACACATTCCTCTCCAGCCTTCACATCTCATGTTTATAAGAAAAGGTCCCAGCTATCTGAATCATACACCAAGTTATAGAGAACAATTTCTCTACACATATACCAGTCGTATGGGCAGCCACTTGGTACTATAGCCAGTTACTATAACTACACACTAGTTATTTGTCACCACTGAACTCCTCTACCTTTGTTCCTAACTCAAATGCTGCAAACAACTACTTAAAGCAACACTTTTCAGTCGTATCTGAATCAGACGTACTTCAGGTCCTGGTTAGCAAACATTTCAACTTCTCATCTCCCAGTCAGTCTAGAATGTCAATGATCCCAACGGAGAACAACCCCCTTTTTAAAACACTGCACACCCACGCAGGATTCTCCTCCCTTATATCTCTTCCTTGTTCCCAAAATTCTGGAAACATGAGACTGTTTCATTAATATCCTCCTTTAGTATCTAGCACAATGAGAAGATTTTATCCAGCCTATTAGGACTACACATAAAAGTCTGGTGTTTGTTTTGTTACTAAAAATTTAAAAATAGCATTGCCCATTCCACCTAAGCATTTATGAAAAAAAAAAAATCACAGTAAACTCTACTAGTGAAATTCTGATGAATCATGTGGTAACTACATCAGTCACAGGCTGTCAAAGGCTAAGTTTATGTCTCACAGTCTCATTCTGTGGATACTGAGCCTTCAAGACCCACATAATCAAACCATACATACATAATCAAGGACTGAGCCATTACTTCTCTATTTTTAAAAGTTGCCAACTTAACTGCAGAACCTAAGAGTCCATTTTGCCACCGCAGACCTCTGAACAGGATTCAAATGCCCAAGAATGTCTTAAACGTATACATTTACTTTGGAAACTTAAGAGACACCTACCAAGTTATAAAGCAACAGCCTGAACATTCCAGGACAGTTAGTGGCTACCAAACAGCACAAATGGGACCTTCAGTAGTCCACAGCCACTGGTGACACAACAGCTCAAAGCCTGAGCCAAGATCTGATTATTCTGAGCAACTTAATCATCAATAAAATCACAACATGAGACTTTAGGTTTTACGGGCTGCTGTGCTCCATAAAGCACTGGAGGCCTATGGGAAGAACTTCTGGATGAGGATAACGAGAGAGCTGGCATCACCTACAGAGACTTAAGGACTCAGTCACAGTGTTGGAGCCCTTTCTTGTTTCTGTTAACTATGTTAATGAAAGGTTCAGGGCTCTGCCAGGGTGACCTTCCAAGATCAGAGGTCTATGTTCACAACAAGGAACAAAGGCTATACAACCAGCAGCACCTGGCCCCTCCTTAACCGATGAGATTAAGTCCCAGAAATGTGCTCTGTGGTCCTCTCTGCAGTCTCTATCTCCTATTCCCACAACAGCCTCTCTGACATTTAAAACACAGGCACTCCATAGACTACCTGAATTTTATTAATGAACTTTCTGAACCTTATTTCTCAATTGACAAAATGGCTACCAGTCTGCCCCATCTTCACATGCTTGCATAGACTTTCCTTTGGATTGCAGTAAGATCCAATTAAACCATGCTGCCTCCCCTACACATTTCAGACGCCCAAACATATCTCTTTAACACACGCTGTCTTAGTTTGCTTGCTGCTGTGATAAACACCATGACCAGATCCAATCTGAGGAGGAAAGGGTTTATTTTACCTTACACTACGTAGTCCAGCATTAGCAGGCGCTAAGACAAGAACTCTAGCCAGGAACTTGAAAGCAGGAGCTGAAGCACAGACTACGAAGGTGCTGCTCATTGCCTCTCCACAGTTTGCTTAGTTTGCTTTCTCATTAAAAACAAGAGTACCAGCCCAGGGGGTATCACTAGTAGTGGGCTGTACCTTTCCACGTCAACCATTAATAAAGAAAATGCCCCACACGTATACCCACGGACCAACCTCACGGAGAAAATTCCTCAGTTGAGGAAGAGTCATCCTCTCCCTGGGGGACTCTACTTTGTGTCAGACTGATAGAAAGCGGCCAGCAAACAGTCCATCCCTAGATAGGCAACTTCTCCAGCATTTACCTAACTGTTGAACTATTCTTAACTGAGTCACTTATTTAACAACACCACCAAAGTCATTATAGAAAACTATCTGCAGTCAAACAAAATTGCACAGTATTCAAATAATCAATAAATTAAAATCCTCTCCCTAGGAATTCTAAAAGTTCTAACTTATAAATGCTTACACAAAGTATCCAGGCATATTGCCACATGCCTACAACCACAACACACAAGAGGCTGAAGCAGGAAGCTCATAACAAGACCCTGTCTCAAAAGAAATTAATAAAAATAAGCTTATAGGACAAAGTAAAGAATATTAAGATAGGTTAGGTTGGCCTGAGTAGTACTGGCTCCAAACTACTCTAACTCCTGAGGTGTGAAGGTTGTAAGTTCACGAACGCTTAAACACTTAATGAAACTACTGTCTTAAAACGAAAAATTAAAAAAAAAATGAAAATAGGGCTGGAGATATAGTTCAGTACTGAAACCCCTACCATGTGTAAGACCCTACATTCAACTCCCAGCACTACAAAGAATAAACTGATAAAATAAAACAAACGTAATCATATATTAAATGAGCAGTAGGTACCCTCAAAAAAGGCAAATGGTTGAACCTGTGTCTGTGTGTATGGTGTGTGTGTGTGTGTGTGTGTGTTGTGTGTGTGTAAGAGAGAGACAGATAGAGACAGAGACAGAGACAGAACAAGAACATTCACCTAAATCCCTAAATGTTCATTTGGATAGTAAGCCAAACATACAAGTATGAAAAAATATAAACTGATTTTTTAAGCCATAATAGAATCTATTCAAGAGCAACAACAGGGTCAAGACCAGCCAGGACGGAGTCTCAGAAGGAAAGCTGACAGATGGAGGTGGCTCAGCAGTTAAGAGCACCTATCACACTCGCAGAGAACCTGAGTTCAGTTCCCAGCACCTACACAGTGGTTCACAAACAGTTCCGAGGACCCACCCCTTCTGGCATTTATGGAGATCAGGCACACATGTGGTTCATACATTTGCATGCAAACAAAACACTTATACACATAAAATAATAAACTGAAAAAGAAATGTAAGAAAAGCTGATCAACATCATCAAATTATTAGGAAATGTAAATCAAGCCCACAGTGAAGATACTTCCTACCCATCAGGATGCCTATTACTTGGGAAGAGGGATGTAAGTGTAAGCACTGATGCAAAGAAATGAAACCCTGCTCTAATGCACATGGAAACACTGCAGAGTGTGGCACAGACCATCAGCCAGGGTTCCTCACAAACATAAGAGTTACTGTGAATCGGCAATTCCACTTCTAGCTTCTGCCCAAGCCTAAAAGCAAAGACTCTAAACCATGTTCACCTACATTCAAGCTTCACTCAGCATTATCCACAATAGTAGAAGCATAGAAACAGGTCAATACCCAACAGATACATGAGTAAACAACATACAAACTATGTATTGTGTGTATGTGCATAATGAAATACTGTCTTGTCTCAAATAGGAAGGAGGTTCTGGCACATGCCACAAAACAGATGAGCCTGGGCAGCATTCACTAGTTAAGTTAAATACATCAGATAAAGAACACGTGTATGATTGTATGAGGTAAGGCTCCCCGGGGCTAGTGGGAGTGAGGAAGAAGGAGTGGTTATTTAATGGGTACAGTCTACACTGAGAATGCAGGGAGATGCTCAGTTGGTGAAGACATGAGCTCTGTTCCCAAGAGCAATGTAGAGAACTGTGATCTAGGACTAGGGAGGTAGATGCTAGGCTGGCCAGCCACTGCAGCCAATCAGTTAGTGTCAACTTCAGTGAGAGACCCTGCTTCAGAGTCATAGAAGAACTCACCTGACAGTGGTCTCTGGCCTCCACACAAATGGGCACACACTTGAATGCAGGTCCATATATATGCACATGGGCACACAAACACACAAAGACACAGACAGAGCCATGTACGTATACCACAACAAAAAGGGTTTTTTTTTAAGTTCTGGAAATGGCAATAATAGCTGCACAACACTGTGGATATCCTTAATGCCAGTGAATTACAGTTAAAATGGAAACATATTTTGTTCTACAGAAAAATCTCACTAGTAATCCAGGCTAGCCATGTACCCCAGGCTGATCTCAATTTGCAATTTATTTCAGAAGAACAAACAACACTGAGCACAAATCCCAGGGGGGAGAAAAAAATCCCAGAAAATCAATATGCTTAATCAGCTTAAAGGTTTCACCAGTCCCAAGAAGCAAAACAGACAAAAGATTCTTTACCCCTAAGCACATGACAATAAACGACACTGAACTGCCCACAGGACCCACAGGACCCACATGGCCCACATGGCACACATGACCCACATGGCACACATGGCCCACATGGCACGCATGACCCACATGGCACACATGGCCCACATGGCACACATGACTCACATGGCACACATGACCCACATGACCCACATGGCACACATGGCACACATGACCCACATGGCCCACATGGCACACATGGCCCACATGGCACACATGACCTACATGGCACACATGGCCCACATGGCCCACATGGCACACATGACCCACATGGCACACATGACCCACATGGCACACGTGGCACACATGGCCCAGTTAAGCAGTTCATCAAGTTCGAAGTCTTCAGACAAGGTGAAGATGCTGACTGAAGATGCATCCTTCCATGGAAGCTACTCATTAGGACTCTTGCAGGTCACAGCCTCAGTCCCTCTTAACTAAGGAAATACCATATGCACAACGAACAAGGACAGCTGTGGCAATGCCATCTGGGATGCTAGCACAAACTGTCCAGGTTAACTAAATGAAAACCTTGTTTCAAGCACTAAACAATGAAAGTCAGAGAAGCGTCTGTGCACCCCATTCCACTAAGACAGATGTCTCCGAGATGAATGTGGTCCTAGGCTTACACTTCATCTCTCACCTTCTTTACCAACACTCTGACACTAGACTCAGTGTGATCCCACTTAGTTTGTAGAATAAATGGTTCATTCTCTTGGAAAAAGCACCAGATCTCAGTTTCCTCTCAAAGCTTTCCTCTCTTGCTACTAGCCAGTAATTCTAAGATTCTGATACTTTTTCCTCTTTTAAAATCCCCCAGATGATTCTAATATCGCCAGGACTGAGGACAACTGCCTACAGCAGACAAGAAATACTAAATAGTTGCAATCAACTAATGGGACATCTGATTAGGCCAGAAGTGATAGGATAGGACTCTAGAATGCCACTGAGAGCAGACAAGAGGAGAGACAATACAGGAGGCCACCTCTGCACGGAGGGATACAGGAAGAGAGGCAGCTGAGTCAGTACTCTGTAGAAAAGCACCAATCCAGCTCCACTGCTCCACTGAAGAACCTGTCTCAAATTCAACTATAGGTCAGACCACAATCACCACCAGCATCTAAAATTTTTACACAGTAAAAGGAACATCCAAGTCAGTTAATGTACTTACTCATTCCTATCGAGGAAAGAAAATTAACAGTCTATGTTGGACTTTCTATCACTGTAACAAGCACCACATATAACAAAACAAAGCATATTTAGCTCAGTTCTAGACATTTGGTCCACCATGACCAGGAAAGCATGCACGGCAAGAAGCTCATGCCAAGGCATGCAGGAAGCAGAAAAGAAATGGGAATGAGGAAAAGGCCAGCACATCCCAGTGACCTACTGCTCCAGCGCGGCCTCATCTTCTCAAGTCTCCACTGCCTCTCAGAACAGTGCCTCCAGCTGAGGACTCGTAAACCTATAGTGACATTTCCATTCAACCATAACATACTCTGAACTTCATTAAGATTGTGTTTCATTTATTAGTTTTCATTCATTCCATAAGTACTCAGAAGGTACTTTAACACATGCCAATCACTAGGAACATGCCAAAGTATGGTGGCTGCTCTGGGAAAAGGCGGGAACTGGAAAAGTTTTCACATTCAGCATTTAAAATGGAACCTGACAGATGCTGTGCACATCCAAGAGTGATAAAGAGATAGCAGTTAAAGCTACTTGTGGGAACCAGAAATTACTCATTTTAAATGATCAAGAGTTAGGGAAGAACTGGCTCCAAAGTATAGAATCATTCAAGAAATAGAACTTAGCAAAGTCTGAACTACTAATCTTTTGGTTTAAACAGGTCTCACAGTATAGTTCAGGCTTGCCTCAGACTTGCAGCAAATCCTCAGGCCTCAGTGTCTGAGTGCTAAGATGAGCTTCCAGCCTTAACTTCCCTTTTACAAAATGGTTTTGTCTTATACTGTAAAACCTCAAAGGATTGGAAAGCTCACTAGTAAAATGTTTGCATTCTAAGCTGGAGGAACAGAACAGAGTTCAGTCCCCAGAAGCTACATTTTAGAGGGAAAAGGCCAGTCACCATGTTCTCTTGTAACCTCGGCACTGCAGAAGTGGACACAGCATTTCTGAAGTTTCCTGGTCAGCCAGCCTAACTTGCAGGACAGTGCAAGAGCCTATCTCATTTAAAAAAAAAAAGTAGAACACCACCCAAGGCCTCCAGAAACACGTGCATACACATGCATGTACATGCATCACATACACATATGCAAACACACATATATACACAAAAATTTCAGGATTTAAGGAAGAATATGTCTTCAATAACTTTCAGCAAGTTACATCAGGAATAAATCATATTTTCTATTTATATATATATGTCTTTTTGCTATTTTTTTATAGAAAAAAATACTTTAGGGGTTTTATAAGTCATTAACCACATAGTATTTTTTTCTACAAAAATAAAAATAATAAAACAATCAAATAAACAGAATATCTTCAAAACATATGCTAGGCCACAGTTACAGCTGTATGTGTAGATATTCTCTTGGATGTCTTCTTTTAATTCTTAATTTACCAGACTCTAACTGTTTTTTAAGAAATTTTATCATAAATACTAACTGTAAGATGGCCTAAATTCATTGTATGGTAATATACAAAATAAAAAATAACTGCCATTCAACCTACAGACACTTGTATGTTCATGTGAGAAAGCAGTTGTTCTTATAAAGGAGAATCCTGCACAACTTAAATTGAACTTATTCACAATTCAGTAATATTATAAATGTGAAAGAAATAACCAAGTATTCATAGTATTCTTGTTGCTGCCACATCTGGAATAGCCACAGAAAAGCTTTGTCTGCTAAAAACGTCAGTATTCAGTTTCTGCAGTTTATGCAATTTTAGATATTTGTTAAAGTGCTGGTTCTTTACAAAATAAGTTTCTTATAGTTACAAAAATAATGTTATAGTTTACAAACCTGCCATAACTTAAACATATAAAGAGTATTTCTAACTAAAGTATAGTATAGTTTTTTTTTATTTACTTTAAAACTTAATTCCCTGGAGAATAAACACAGAATTCTGTTATACTAGTTTCTATTCTTGGAAAAGAAATGGCTTTTCAGAGCCCAGCATTTGGTTTGCATTAGTATGGTATGCAGCTGTATTATTTGCAGTGCTGCCAACCATGCAGTACTCAGTAAGTGCTCAGTACTTAGAAGCCGGAGGTTCCTAGTTAATGCTTAACAACAAAGCCACGATGGCAACCAGTGAGAACACGGGTAAACCAAGCCTACAAAGCTAAAAAGAACTATTGCCTACACAAATAAACTTTTAAATACAATGTGCATTAAACTCCATTGTAGGAAAAAAAAAAAAAAAAAAAAAGCAAAGTCATAAGCTAATGTGTGTTTTAAAATGTCAGATACTGTTTTCCCAGAGGTGTGGAAACATGGTGTGCTCATGAAGACTTTATTCAATTACAAACGCATACACTGCAACTCCTAATATGACCTGTTTACTCCAACCAGAGGAAACAGAGCTGCCCGCAGGAAACTCTCAGCAGTCTATTAAACCAGCATGACAAGGTTACTGTCCAAGCAGAATGCTTAGCTATGCTTTAAGATAAAATAAAAGACAGAGGTTAGCATGCAAATCCCTCCGAGTTTCCTCTGAGGATGGAACTTGTGACTCTGAAGGATGCTGGAACTCTCATGGCTCCAAATTGAATCTGTGGCCTGGAAAGCTAATTGAATAGGAAATAAATTATGACATCTAACTCAAAAAAAAAACAAAAAAAAAAAAAACAAAAAAAAAACCAACCCTAACAATACACGAACTCTTAAAATATTTTGTTCCGGGCTGGAGAGATGGCTCAGTTTAAGAGGCCTGACTGCTCTTCCAGAAGTCCTCAGTTCAATTCCCAGCAACCACATGGCGGTTCACAACCATTTATAGTGAGATCTGATGCCCTCTTCTGGTGTGTCTGAAGACAGTGTACTCATATAAATAAAATAAATAAATCCTTAAAAAAAAATTTTTGTTCCAATAATGACTAATAGTAAAACAACATTTTTAGCATTAAAAATTGCAAACCATACATGGAGAAGCCCTGAACTGTCATCCAGTTCTTAAGTGTGGATGACTCAGCATCATGGTGTGAGCTCTCCACTTCAGTGCTTCTTTATATCACAGACTCATTTGTGTTAAAGCTAATGG
Organism: Mastomys natalensis; assembly: GCA_021653895.1. Lineage (NCBI taxonomy): Eukaryota > Metazoa > Chordata > Mammalia > Rodentia > Muridae > Mastomys > Mastomys natalensis. The sequence continues at coordinate 1,192,753 of JAJTUV010000708.1, forward strand.
GGATTCGATGGTATTCTAAATTTAAAAAAAAAAAAGCATTGTCTTTAAATAAACTCATTCCTTTTTTTTTTCAAAGTTTGATATAGTTAAGTCTAAAAGACAGAGCCAGTGTAAAAGAACTCAGGAAGGGGGAGGGAAAGAGGAGACAAGATCAGGTATGGGAAAAGACAGGAAAGAAGCACAGAGGGCCAGGAGAATGAATCAAAATATGCACTGTGGAGTTGGGGCAGCAGGAGGGAACCTCTAGACTGTCCTGGAGACCTGGGATGTGAGAGGCTCCCAGAACCCAATGGGGATAACATTACTGAACTGCCCAACAGTGGGGAGATGGAACCTGAAAAGACCACCTCCAGTAGATAGACAGGGCTACCAGGTGAGGCAGGGGACCACCCTCCCACCTTCAAAAATTCAGAGACAAAAAATGGAGCAGAGACTGAAAAAAAAGCCACCCACTGACTGGCCCAACTTGGAATCCATCCCATGGGTGCACACCAAACCCTGACACTATTACTGACACCATACTGTGTGTGCAGACAGGAGCCTGGCATAGCTGTCGATCCTCTGAGACGCTCTACCAGTAGCTGACTGAGACAAATGCAGATACTAAAAGCCAATCATTAGACTGAGGTTGGGAACCCCTATGGAAGAGTTAGAGGAAGGACTGATGGAGCTGGTGGGGATTACAACCACATAGGAAGAACAAGTGTCAACTAACCCAGACTCCTCCGAGATCCCAAAGACTAAGCCAAAAACCAAGAAGCATGCATGAGCTGCTCCCAGGGCCTGGGGCACAAATGTAGCAGAAGACTGCCTTGTCTGGCATCAGTGGGAGAGGATGCACTTAATACTGTGGAAACTTGATGCCCCAGGGAAGAGGAATGCTGGTGGAGGTGAGATTGGGGTGGGAGGAGATTGGTGGGGGGATGAAGAACTCAGGGAGGGGACCAGGAAGGGGGAAACATTTGGAATATATATTAAATTAAATGTAAAGAAAAAGAAAAGGACTCAGGAAACGTGGTCTTCATCCAAAAAGAATGCATGGCCAATCACAGTATAATCCAGCATATAGCAAGACCCTGATTCAGGAGATTAAAAAAAAAATGTCTGTGTAACTGCCTGAAATCCACAGAATATATAAAAATTCTTCAATCAATGAAGATAAGAAAGCAGCAGACTGCTTCTGGCTAGCTTTCCACTGTTGTGAAAATACCTGAGACAAATTAACTTATAAGGATAGAAGCTTAATTTTGGCTCACAGGTTCAAAGGTTCCAGTCCACAGTGAGTTGGCTCCATCATTCCCAGACCCACAGCAATTCAGCTCATAAGTGGTTGGCAGAGTAAAGTCTAGCAAGGCTGCTTACCTCCAGCAGCTAGGGGCAGGCAGAGGAGGATGAAACGCCAACATACCTGCAAGTGTAACCCATTTCAGGACCCAGCTTGCTTCCTGCAGGTCCCACATCCTGACCACTCACCCTCCCTCCCATGCCACAGGCTGTAGAAATAGATATACATACATAGACAACTGGCAGCATTTAAAGCCTAAAACTTTTTCCATTAATACAGAAAAAAAAAGAAACAGGTCTAACTATTAAGCCCCCTTCCAAACTGCAATAAAGCAAAAAAATTAAATATTTATCCAGTGTTTCCTATTTTAAAACTATTTTATGGTAACCAAAGAGCCTGCATTGATAAAGGAAAGCTACTTAGCAAAGAGCAAACAAATAAGATAAAGAGAATAAGAGCTATAAATACCGCAGCTGGAAAGTTGGCTCAGCTGACCAGCACTTGCTGCCTTGCATAGGGGTTTGATTCCCAACACCAAAATAGGAGTTTCACAGCTACCTATAACCCAAGTTCCAAGGGATCCGACACCTTCTGGCCTCCACAGGCACTTCATACACATGGTGGATGCACTATATACATACAGTCAAAACACTCACACATAAAAATAAATCTTTTTTTAAAAAGCATTCAAACTCCATTTTAGAATACACAGTTTCAGTGCTGTGAAGATCAGCAAGTCACAAAAAATTTAATACTAAACTATATGCTTTAAAAAGATCAAGATAGTAAACTTGTGTATTTTGACTCCAATTCTTTAAAAGTCCTTTTTATAACTTTTGCTAATTCCAGGCAGATAACTGGTAAAAAACTACCAATGGATACTATACTAGGTAGAAGTTGGATGAAGAACTAGACATATATTGCCAAAATTTCACTCCTCCCAGATGATACACTGATATCAAAAGGGAAAACATGATTTCACAATTGGAAAATCTATCATCACCATAAATGATGCTAGATTCATTAATAATGATTTGTATGGCTCCTGCTATGGTGCAATGGGTCTATTAACATGTTTATTCTGGTTTGAACTCTTCAGATAGACTTTTACTTTGACAGAAAATAAGGGATAGAGAAAAATAAGCTAAATGTGTCATAGAAACAAGAAAACCCAGTCAGAGAAAGGAAAGGTTTTAGGAGACATAAGGTGACATCATGTCTTCTAACAAGTTGCCATCATGAAAACGAAATGAAATGAGAAGGAGGCTTAACTATTTCAAAATAAAAGACACTAAGTAGCAAAGGCACGGCTAAGAGAGGAAGTGTTCCTTTGTAAAACTGGTTAACTAAGCACACTATAGAAGATACCATGGGAATGACCGTGGATATTATAATACACCAAAGATCAGATGATGTTAAAGAATTTCTGCCAATTAACAGTTATAAAAATAGCAGTACTCTAAAATGATAAATTCCCCTTTTCACAAATACATAATAAATATGTAGAGATGAAAAGCTCTGAGCTCCATAATTTAAATTACCTGGGTAAAAAATACACACAAAAGTAATGTAATCACATAATTCATCCAGGCAATTAGTAACCTATCAATGACTGCTAAAAACCACAGGTCAATGCTGATGGAAATTCTATATATCTGCTTGAAACCCTGATTCATCTTCATCCCAAAGCCAGCCAGCCACAAGCGTATCTTTTGTCTGAACAATGCTGTGTGTGTGTTGTGTTGCGTTGTGTTGTGTTGTATACATGTATGGGGTCAGTTCTCTCCTACCTTAGGTTGCAGGGGTTGAGCTCAGGTAATCTGGCTTGGAGATATGCCATGTCACTACCTACAATAGTATCTTCTGATGAGATGCAATACAAAGAAATGCAATGAAGAAGGACTCAAACCTACACACACCTCCCCACAAATGAACCTTGACTCTTACTTACTCAGTCTCTGCCTACCTACTTATAGGAAACAGAAGACACAAACATATTAAACATTACCACAGATACTGATGCAATAAAAAAAAATTGTGAATACAAAAATTTCCATAGAATAAAGCAGTTTCAAAAAATAAACTGGAAAAAAAAGGAGCCATATATTAAATTATTCAACAGCCATGGCTATCAATATAAATGCTACTCAGAGGTCAATCTGAATAACAAAAAACAAACAAAAAAATAGAAAAATATAGACCCCAAATACCTAATGACATTGAGGAAAGCTTTGTAGACGTGGTTTTGAATTTGAATGTTGGGGTTGCTTTGCTTTCTGAGCCACGCTCTCATCTCATTATGAAGTTCTGCTACAGTGAAGTCCACACAACCCTAACACCCACAGAGATCAGTCTGCCCCTACCTCCCAAGCGTGGGGATTAAATCAAGCTTTTTAGATATAATCTTGAAACTGTGGCTTTGATTTTTTTCCTTTATGCTTATCCATCAAAACATAAAGAAACATGAATGAAATGGCACCATGTCTGGGATCTGCTTTAAAATAATCCACACAGGAGATAAAGAAATGACTGCAGTTAAAAGATCTGGGGCTCTTGTAGAGGATTTGAGTTAGTTCCCAGCACCCACATTAGTAAGCTTACAACTGCCTGTAAGTCCAGAAGATACCTTCTTCTGGCATCTAAGGGTATCCATACACATACAACTTACACACATCAACACACAAGCAAATAAAAATAAGTACTGGGCTTTCTGTATGTTTGTTTGTTTGGTATGTGTATTTAAGATAATCCAATACATAATTAGGGGGAAGACCCATGGGTTTAGATGCTATACAGAAGAAACTAGTTTAGCCATCATATGTTGAATGTGAGGTTCATTATTCTTTCCTATGCTTGTATATGCTTCCATTATAAAGAGTATTCATTTAAAAAGAAAGACAGTAAGAAGGCATGTTACATCATCTTAGTCTATCATCCAAGTCCCTCCACCTGCTACCTAAAATGAACCAACCAAAACACATAGATAGAACTAGCAAAAATATCAGCATTGATAAAGGGAAGACAAAGGACCCACTGTGAAAACAAATGGAAAAGGCAAAGATTCCAATGGACAGCAGTGTAAGTCTGCCCACCGCCATCAGAGACAGACAACTGGTGTCCATTACTCTACTGTCTTCTCTGTTTCTGCATCTGAAAAGTTCCATTGAAAGAATCAGGGCTGGGGTGGAATGTGAGGCAGGGAGGAAGAGAAGGAGGCAAATGGGGGGGGGGGGGGGTTTACAAATGTCCTTCAGAGGCTTCCTGCAGAACACATGTATTTGATCTCCTTAATACATCTTGGTGTCATCTTTAACACATCGCTAACTTGTCATCTTCCCACTTAATCCTTACATTCAATTGTCAAGAAAAAAAAAAACAGAGGAGAAAGTACTTACAGATAGTTGCTTACTGGGTGGGAAATCAAGGCAACAACTGGACAATCCCTGTCATGGTATGAGAGAAACCAGGATTGGCATAACTGTAAGGCAGCTTACTTTTACTGCAAGCCAGGTCTTCTCAAGTCTGTAAGTGGTTCCATACGTTTTCAAGGGAAATTTGGGTTCAGTTGATCTCAGAAAATAAAGGAATCTCTGCATCCTTACAACCGGTTTTGGAACACACCCACAGTGGTATTAAGAAACAGCAAAACCAGAGTTCTGGAGAAAACGTTCTGTATTAAGGGGTCTGGCTGCTCTTCTAGAAAGCCAAGGTTTGTTCACAGTACCCACACTGTACTTCACAACTGTCTATAGTGCTCGCCCCAGGAAACTCATCCATCTTCTGGCCTCCACAAGCCCTGACTGCACACATGTGAACATATGTAAATGCAGTTAAAACACTCAAACACATAAAATAAAATAAAGATTAGAAAAAAAGAAAAGAAAAACTGGGGCTGGAGAAACAGTTCAATGACTAAGGGGACCTGGGTTCAACCCCAGCTCCCACAAGACAGCTTGAAACCTGCAGTAACTACAGCTCCAGAGGATCTGATGCCCTCTTCTGACCTCCTCAGGCACCAACTGTGTACATGGTGCAGAAACATGCGTGTAGGCAAAACATTCATACACATTAATAATAATACACATCAATAATAATACACATTAATAATAATGCACCTCAAAAATTTTAAAGACATTACAAAACAAGATGTTAATGGAAAAAAAAATAAAAGTGGAAACTGATTTTTTTAAAAGCCTCTGCTTATTCCTACCGACATAAAAGGGACAGAAGAAAGAACAGAGCACCCAACAGAGATAAGTGGCACCCCCAAAAACTGTGGGGATGGTTCAGAACAGATACCCATCACTTCAGACAAGTATCTGTGAGGAAGCAGAACCTTTAAGTTAAAGAGAACTGAAAACTATCACCAATCACAATATGTGGACCAAATGTGGACTGATTCACACAGTATAAAAACAGTCAGATATGGAGGCACACCTACAATCCCAGCTCTGAGTGCTGAAGCAGTATCTCAAAAGTCTAACTTCCAGCACAGCTGACAACACTTGCTGAATAAACACACTGCCCACAGTCACTAACTCTAGCCCTACCTCTCAGTGCCAAGGCTCAGCTGCTAACCACGACATCTATGTTCCTTCAACCAGCAGCACCTGGTGATTCTTATAATACCAACTTTGGCTGCCAACGTGAGATGCAGTCTTGGTCTCTTCTGAAGCACAGCTTCTGCAGGGCTGACTCCGAGGACATATTCCCAGATTCATGATTCTCAGTGATACTGGTCTCTTAACCACTGCTACTTTCTCAGCTCCACTAACCACCATCAACTGTCTCAGTAAAGCCAAGGATTCACTTCAGTGGTGCCTGCTAATCACAGCTGATTCTTCAGCACCACTTGACCGAAACTACAGATTCTTAATTCAAAATATCACATAAATAGCACCACTAGAATCTTTGCATCCTTCTGAAACTTTGTGTGCTCTCCACAGTCTCTTCCAAACTCCAAGAAAACATCCCACTGAGCTCTGAGCACTCAATGGCTTTCGTAGCCCATAATTCAATTGCCTTAACAATTGTCCCAAAAACACGTGGTCAGGCCTGCCATAGTAAACCCCACTCATGGTACCAATTTCCATCTTAAGTAGGGTTTCTGTTGCTTTGATAAAACAAAATCACCCAAATCAACTTGAAGTGAAAAGTGTTTATGTCATCTTACAATGTATATGTAGCCCATTATCCAAGGAACTCAGGGCAGGAAGTCCTCAAGGCCGGAACTTATGCAGAGGACATGGAGAGCACTGCCTCCTGCCTTGTGCTACCTGCTTTCTTATACACTTCCAGGAGCACCTGCCCGCAGTGGCACTACCTGCAATGGGTAGGCTTTCCCACATCAATCACTAATTTAAAAAAATGCCCCGGCTACACAGAGAAACCCTGTCTCGAAAACCAAAAAAAAAAAAAAAAAAAAAAGGAAAGGAAAGGAAAGAAAGAAAGAAAGAAAAAAGAAAATGCCCCACAGGCTTGCCCTCAGGCCAATCTATGAAGGCATTTTTTTCAAATGATCTTCTCTCTTCGTCCAAATGACTCTAGCTTGTGTCAAGTTAAAAACCAGTTAACACAGCCAGGAGAGGACATTCATTTGTCTTTCCTGGGGATTGCTGGACACCTGACACATATCTATCCAATAACAACTGGGAAAATTCCACTGGCAATGTTAAACAGAGAGGTTTTTCTCCATAATTAGCACCAAAGATGAGACATTTCCTTCTTCTGAAGGTAGTCAGCATTTAAAGCACATAAAGTATATATAACACTTGGGAGTTGAGGAAGCTCTTTGCTTATCAGCCTATGGACAAAAAGCCTGCATAGTGATGGCTTAATGCTGAGTGTCCACAGGATCCAGCATCATTGAAAAGATGAACATGTGTATAAAGAAGTTCCTGGAAATGTGGGCAGCATCATGCTATGGGCTGGGATCCTAGACTGCATAAATGGAGTGTTTTAGTTAGAGGCTTACTGCTGTGAACAGACACCATGACCAAGGCAACTCTCATAAAGACAACATTTAACTGGGGCTGGCTTACAGGTTCAGAGGTTCAGTACAGTTATCATCAAGGCAGGAGCATGGCAGCACCCAGGCAGGCATGTGCAAGAGGAGCTGGGAGTTCAAGATCTTCATCTGAAGGCTGCTACCAAGACTGGCTTCCAGGCAGTTATGAGGGTATTAAAGCCCACACACACAGTGACATACCTACTCCAACAAGGCCACACCCACTAATGATGCCATGCCCTATTCCAAGCATATGCAAACCATGACATGGAGAAAGCAAGCTAAACACATGCATCCATCCTCTTTGCTTCCTGACTAAGGAAGAAATGCTCCTGTTGCCATGACAACTATAAACATGAACTATGAGTCAAAATGCACCTTTCCTTTCTTAAAATAAATAAAAAATTGTAAATGGTTTCAACAGTTGAGAGCACTGGCTGCTCTTTCAGCGGGCCTACATTGGATTCCCAACACTCACATGGCAGCTCACAACCACCTGCTTCCAGTTCCATGGGATCTGGTGCTGCCTTCTGACTTCCACAGGTACCAGGTATACATGTAGTACATAGACATATATGCAGGCAAAACATTCATACACATAAAATAAAATAAAAATAATTGGTTAAAGAATTGTGGAAGGAAGAGGTAGAATTTTGTTTTAAAAAAAAACCTAAAATAAAATTAAATCAAATCAAACCAAGGAGAGTAGAGGCAGTGAGGTGGCCTGTGGGTAGAGCCCTTTTCAGGTGAGCCTGATAATAACACTCAAGTCTTGGAACCAAGGGTGGAAAGAGAAGACTCCAAAAAGTTGTCCTCTGATCTTCAAATCCAGGCTGTGACACATGTGTCCAAACTCTCTTACACACAATAATAATGATAATCACAGTGATAATTCTAAACCAGAAAAGGAATGGGGTGGGAAGAATAAGGTACTAAAGTTGTACCAGGCTAATTCTCACTTTAAACTAAAGCAATTTCACGGAATTTATAATGGGAATCTCAACAACTCACTTCTAGCAAAGTTTGTGCTGTCCATCTACTTTGAAACATGACAATGTACACAACTTCTGAAGTTTCCCTATAAACTTCTACAATCCAAAGGAGACTGAATCAGTATTTCAAATTGACATCTGTGGGCTGTAGTAGAAGAAATTATTTAAACCCCAAATTTGTCGCTGTAAGTCTCCTACCCAAACGAGACCAGTAAAGGAAGACACAACTCGATAATTATGGTATAAATAGCACGCCTGGATTGGGCAGATTTACCGCTACACTACTTTAATTCCCGGCTATGAGATCTCTTATAACTTGCAGTTTTATCCAGGCCGAGTACCGCTAGCTTCCTTCTGCTTCAACTTCCTCCTGCTCTTTCTGCTGCTTCTTCCTCTGCTTCTGCTCCCCCAACGACTTCCTTCTCTTCTGCCTCTGCTTCTGCTCTACCTTTTATATCGAATTCCTCTCACTCTCTCCTCCCCTAAGCCTTTTTCTCTGCCTCCACTTCTACTGCCCAATCTCTGGCTCTAGTCTTTATTCTACAGGTTTTAATTGGACAGAAGGTTTACAAGATGTCATCTGTGTACAGATTCGATCATCCTCTGCAGCCCCTCCCAGAAGGGTGGAACTAGGATCAAAATACAAGCCTGGGGCTATCCACAACAGTGGGCCAGTAGGGAGATGGCTCAGCAGGTACAGGCACCTGCTGCCCAGCCTGACAAACTGCAGCCAATCCCTGGAGCCCAGATGGTGGGAGAAAACACGGGGGAGGGCGGGGGAGGGTGGGGGAGGGCGGGGGAGGGCGGGGGAAGGGGGGCACGACAAGATCACTATTCATAACAGCCAAGAAGCAGTAAGGTGACTACAAGTAATGATAATATGCTGTAATATTTTTCAAAGCTTAAAGAACAGAATTTAAATGTTTTGCCATAAAGAAATGTTTGAGTTATACTGACTATAACTCAAATATTACAAAACATACACATGTATCAAAATATCACATGAAAACTCACAATTCAACCTCTTTCTGGAGTTGTTTTATTTCGAGGAGACAGAATCTTGTGTAGTCTAGTCTAGATCTCATGATTCTCCTGCCTCCACCTCCTGAACATGGAGTATCAGACCTGCACCACCACACTCGGTTTACGCAATGCTGAGGACTGAATTCAGAATACCATACACTTTGGACAAACACTAATTTTTATGTTATGTATCAGTTAAAAAATAAACATTAATGCTAGGCATGGTGGTATGTACTTTTAATGTCAACAGTAGGGGAAGAGACAAGAGGATCTCTATCACTTCAAAACCAGCATGGTCTACACAGCAAGCTACAGGGGTATGTAGTGAAAGTTTATCTCAAAATCAATTATAATAATAAAATTTAAAATAAAGACATTAGTGGGAGCTAGGCGGTAGTGACACATAGTTTTAATCCCAGAGGCAGTTGGATCTCTGATTTCAAAGCCAGCCCAGGTCTATGTAGTGAGTTCCATGACAACCAGGGCTACCCTGGGAAACCCTGTCTCAAAAACTCCAAATAAATAAACAAACAAACAAACCTGTTAGTGGGGAAATTACATTGGGTAAGAGGTGGTCAACATTAAGACTTCAGCTGCCACCAAACTGCTTTCTGCTCAATCATTTTTCTAAAGTTGCTATAATGATACCATAAAAATTATCAAATATTTTACCAAAATCTTTCACCTATTTTTTATAAGGAAGGACATTTTAAAATCACTTTCACTACAAAGATAAATTAATGAGTCAGAAGCATATGAATCAGGACTGTTTTCACCACACCTGAGCCACCAAAGAGAAAGCAGACACTAAAGCATGCCTTCGCCCAGCACTGCCCACAGTAATCGCTGCACTGGGACTGGAAACAGGGCTACAGCCAGAGACAGGGTCTAATTACCTGTTCTGTGAAAATTCTAAGGACTCAGGGCGAACTCCTGTGACTGACTCCAGCCCTGGCCAACCACAGTCTGTGCTCCAGTAACACTTGCCAAAGCACTCAGCTACAGGAGATCTCTCCATCCATGGCTGCCTTCCTGCAACTACCACCTTCACAGGGCCTTTGTGACTTCTCAACATTCCAAATGGAATCCATGGTCCATCTCAGGGACAGGGATGGGCTCAGGAGACAGTAAGGGAGAGGAGACGTTTATCATGTCTCTCTTGAATACAGACTCTTACTGTATGTAAATGAGTCATGATTTTACACACACACACAACACATCAAGAGAAAAGGGAGAAGAGGTTGGGGTGAGGAAGAAAGTAGGGGAAGTAAAAGTACTTGATCTATTAAATGAAGTCAATTTGTGGTCAAGGTGCTTAAATAAAAATGTCTACAAAGCCGTTACACCTCATGGTGAAATCAGCTTATTATTTTCTAAGACGGAAGAGGAAGGGAGAACAAGAAAAAAGTATGATTATATATTGACAAGAAAGGACACAATTACCTTGTATGCGAACCTTTTAAAAAATCTATTTTATTTTTTTTATTTTATTTATTTATTTATTTATTTTTAATTTAATTTTTTTTGCTTATTCACTTTATAACCCGTCCCAGTCATCCCCTCCCACAATCCTTCCCCATCTCTTCTTTTCTGAGTACCCCCTCCTCCTGTATTCCCCACCCTGCCACTTTAAGTCTCTGAGAGGCTAGGTGCTTCCTCTCCCATTGAGGCCAGATGAGGCACCCAGCTAGAAGACCATACCCCATATACAGGCTGCATGTTTTGGGACAGCCCCCACTCCAGATGTTTGAGACCTACATGAAAACCAAGCTGCATATTTACAACATATGTGCAGGGAGGCCTAGGTCCAGCCCATGGAGCTAGATCTGTGTAGACTAGGTATGCTCCACGGTTGGTGATTCAGTCTCTGAGAGCTCCAAGGTTCAGGTTCGTTTACTCTGTTGATCTTCCTGTGCAGTTCCTATCTCCTTAGGGCCCACAATCCTTCCACCTATTCTTCTTTAAGAGTCCTCAAGCTCCATCCACTGTTTGGCTCTGGATGTCTGTATCTGTCTGAGTCAGCTGCTGGTTAGAGCCTCTCAGAGGACAGCTTGCCCCTGTCTGTTCTCAGGCTGGAGGTTTAGATCCTGGGAGCTCTGGTTGAATCTTTTGATACTCATTCTAAAAAGGACAAAAGCACCCTCACTTTGGTCTTCCTCCTTCTTCTTGAGTTTCATGAGGTTTATGCGTTGCTTCTTAGGTACTATGTGCTTTTGGGCTAATATCCGCTTATCAGTGAGTGCATACCATGTGTGTTCTTTTGTGATTGGGTCATCTCACTCAGGATGATATTTTCTAGCTCCATCCATTTGCCTAAGAATTTCATGAGCTCATTGTTTTTAATAGCTGAGTAGTACTCCATTGTGTAAATGTACCACATTTTCTGTATCCATTCTTCTGTTGAAGGACATCTGGGTTCTTTCCAGCTTCTGGTTATTATGAATAAGGCCGCTATGAACATAGTGGAGCATGTGGCCCTGTTGCATGTTGAAATATCTTCTGGGTATATACCCAGGAGGGGTATAGCTGGGTCCTCAGGTAACACTATGTTCAATTTTCTGAGGTATCGCCAGACTGCTTTCCATAATGGTTGTACCAGCTTGCAATCCCACCAACAATGGAGGAGTGTTCCTCTTTCTCCACATCCTTGCCAACATCTGCTGTCACCTGTGTTTTGGATCTTAGCCATTCTGACTGGTGTGAGGTGGAATCTCAGTGTTATTTTCATTTGCATTTCCCTAATGACTAGGGATGCTGAACACTTCTTTAGATGCTTCTCAACCATTCGAGTTTCCTCAGTTGAGAATTCTTTGTTCAACTCTCTACCCCATTTTTTAATAGGGTTATTTGATGGTCTGTCCAGATGGTTTTAGTGCAGAATTCTATCAAACCTTCAAGGAAGATCTAATACCAATTCTCTTCAAACTATTCCACAAAATAGAAACGGAAGGAACACTACCTAATTCATTCTATGAAGCCACAATTATGCTTATACCTAAACCACACAAATACCCAACAAGAAAAGAGAACTTCAGACCAATCTCCCTTATGAATATCGATGCAAAAATACTGAATAAAATTCTCTCAAACCGAATCCAAGAACACATCAAAACACTTATCCACCATGATCAAGTAGGCTTTATCCCAGGAATGCAGGGTTGGTTCAATATACGGAAATCCATCAACGTAATCCACTACATAAATAAACTCAAAGAAAAAAAAACCACATGATCATATCTCTTGATGCTGAGAAAGCATTTGACAAAATTCAACACCCCTTCATGATAAAAGTCTTGGGAAGATCAGGAATTCAAGGTCCATACCTAAACATAGTAAAAGCAATATGCAGCAAGCCAGTAGCCAACATCAAACTAAATGGAGAGAAACTTGAAGCAATCCCATTAAAATCAGGGACTAGACAAGGCTGCCCACTCTCCCCCTACCTGTTCAATATAGTTCTGGAAGTCCTAGCCAGAGTAATTAGGCAACAGAAGGAGATCAAAGGGATACAAATTGGAAAGGAAGAAGTCAAAGTTTCACTATTTGCAGATGACATGTTAGTATACTTAAGTGACCCCAAAACTTCCACCAGAGAGCTCCTAAACCTGATAAACAACTTTAGCAAAGTGGCTGGGTATAAAATTAACTCAAACAAATCAGTAGCATTCCTCTACACAAAGGATAAACTGGCTGAGAAGAAATTATGGAAACAACACCATTCACAATAGTCACAAATAGTATAAAATACCTTGGTGTGAATCTAACCAAGCAAGTAAAAGACCTGTATGACAAGAACTTCAACCCCCTGAAGAAAGAAATCGAAGGAGATCTCAGAAGATGGAAAGATCTCCCATGCTCATGGATTGGAAGGATTAATAAGTAAAAATGGCTATCTTGCCGAAAGCAATCTACAGATTTAATGCAATCCCCATCAAAATTCCCACTCAATTCTTTACAGAGATAAAAAGAGCAATCTTAAAATTCATTTGGAATAACAAAAAACCCAGGATAGCGAAAACTACACTCAACAATAAAAGAAATTCTGGGGGAATCTCCATCCCCGATTTCAAGCAGTACTATAAAGCAATAGTGATAAAAACGGCATGGTATTGGAACAGAGACAGTCAGGAGGATCAATGGAATAGAATAGAAGACCCAGAAATGAACCCCCATACCTATGGTCACTTGATCTTCAACAAAGGAGCTCAAACCATCCAGTGGAAAAAAGACAGCATTTTCAACAAATGGTGCTGGTCCAACTGGAGGTCAACATGTAGTAGAATGCAAATTGATCCATACTTATCACCTTGTACAAAGCTCAATTCCAAGTGGATCAAGGACCTCCACATAAAACCAGCTACACTGAAACTAATAGAAGAGAAAAATAGGGAAAAGCCTTGATCACATGGGCACAGGGGAAAAGTTCCTGAACAGAACACCAATGGCGTATGCTCTAAGATCAAGAATTGACAAATGGGATCTCATAAAACTGCAAAGCTTCTGTAAAGCAAAGGATACTGTCAATAGGACAAAGCGGGAACCAACAGATTGGGAAAAGATCTTCACCAACCTTACATCTGATAGAGGGCTAATATCAAGGTATACAAAGAACTGAAGAAACTAGATTCCAGACCATCAAATAACCCTATTAAAAAATCTATTTTAAAGGTAGATGATGGATGCTTGTAATCCCAGCATTTATGAGCTGAGGCAGGAGAATTATGAGTGCAAAGCCAGCCTAAGCTACACATTAAAACCCTTCCTCCAGAAGAGATAGATGCAAACCTGACACTACTGGTCACCAACTCTCCACAGGCTTCCAGAGCTCCTGCCCAGCCATAATTCAGACCAGTCTCAGAACTGGAGCACAATGTCAGCAACTGGTTCCAAGTTGCTCAATGAAACTGAACTCTCATAAACAAATTACTCCAAGTCTGGAGGAGTTTCCATATTCTTACTGATATACAGGACAGTGTTTAGAACAGAAGAGTCTAGAACAGAATGTTATTCTGTTCACTGAAGTAAGTTCCAGAAACTTGAAGGGCCTCAACTATAGCATTCCTCCTACAAAATCAGTTTATACCAAATTGAGCTACTATCAGGACTCAACAGTAAACCTAAGTCAACGTTCAATGCCAGGCTCATAGGAAATACCAAGAATGACATGTATTATCAACTCTTTATAATCCAACGCCTTTTTTAAGACATTGTAATTACATGTAATTTAAAGTGTAAACTCTTTCCAGTATAAAAGTCGCACGTATTAGTTAAGGAAAGCACTGCAGTACCAGAGACTCAGCTGAGGCTTGCCTGCCAGGGATTGCCTGTTTCTAAGCCCAGAGCACGGTCAGTGTTTAAGTCATATACTGCTCCCCACGCTGCCGATCAAACATAAGCATAACACCTTAGCCAACAGAAAGAAAAATATCTCACTTCTTTTAGTTCTCACAAAAAACACAGAACATCAAAGAACAGAAGGGAAAAAAGGAAGAAAAAGGAAAAAAAAAAATCTAAAATAAACTCAAGTTGGAGGCATAAAAATACACTAACTGCCAGGTATGTTGACGCACTTTTGATCCCAGCACGCAGGAGGCAGAAGCAAGAGGATCTCTGAGTTTGAGGCTAGCCAGATCTACACAGTAACTTCCAGGCCAGCCAGAGCTACACTGAGACCCTGGCTCAAAGATCAAAATATACTACAATTACATCTCTTTTGCTCTGACTCAGCAGTCATTCAAAATGTTGCTGTCACAGCTTATTTCTATATTGTAGTCTGTTTCATCGCTAGCACTGACTAAAACACACACAATGCTATAGTCACACAAATCTGCTTTCAGTGACAAAAACAATACTCAGATATTTATTTCAAACACATGACAACTAAGTATGTTATAAATGAACAACTTACTCAAAAACGAATCAGTTGTAAACAGGAACCTCAAACACCATGTAGTACATAACAGGGCTCCCACATTATTTACACAGGAAATTATATACTGTTTAGGATTTGCTTCAAAATATTATGGGTGGGCCGCAGTGAGCATCAAGGAGTCGAGACAAAGTACACATGAAGTGCTTTCCAGAACAACATTCCTACCTGCTGAAGCCACGTGGGCATGTGGTTCTTCATTACTGTTCTACTGATGACCATCCTGTAAATTCTGCAAACGAAGTACAAACGGAAGCAGAGGAGGCCATGTTGGCTCAGGTCTTAAATCTCAGCACTGGAGAACCAAAGGCAAAACAGAACAAGGGGTTCAAAGGCAGCCTCAGCTACAGCCCAGCTTGCATGACAGGTCTGTTTCAGTAGAAAAACTTCTGTTTTCTGTCTGATAATGGTATGGCAGGAACTACTTCCAAAATAAAGAAGAGCAGCAGATACACACACATACACACACACACACACACACACACACACACACACACACACAATATGGCTTCAATTACATACACATACATATAAATTACATACACATATACAAAGAAAAGTCCTTTAAAACAACCCATCTTCTCCCGTTGTCCTGTATGTTGCACAGAGCAATTGACATACAGGTCCCAATCTATAGAATGGTCTAGAACCCACCGTACAGTCTTTTAACATATGCTCACAGCACCAAGATGAAAGTGAACTGGCATCCTGCAGCCACTACACATGCACTACACATGCACTGCACATGCATAGCACATGCATGGCATATGCACAGCACATACACCAGTTCAGTCCTTTCCAGGGCTGCAGAAGTTACAAATGCCCTCCACAGACCTCGCCCTGCTTCCAGTGTTAAGGAGGGGGCCCTGAGAGAGAAACCAGTGTTTTCACATTCCCATATGCACCTAATTTAAAACAGACATGCTTGACAATAGGAAAATTAAGCCACAAGCTTTACTGATGTTAATTTTAAAAGAGAATTCTGGCTACAAGTGCAGAGGGTAGGTAATCTTGATTTCTTTTTTAAATAGGCTCAAGTCATTACTTGACATTCTAAGTTTTCCTATATATAATTTTTATTTATTTATGGAGGGAGAAAGTTTTTCTTTTCTTCATTAAGAGAAGTGAATTGGAGGAAATGTCTCCAGGAAGATGTTCTGTTAGCTGCTTTTTTTCTATGGCAGAGCAATTAAGCAGAGAGTACCAGGAAGACACAAAGGATCATCATAACAAATAGAGTCTCCCAAAGCCTCCCCTGACTATGCACACTGCCTAGATACTGCCAGGGCCACATTTTCTTTGCAAACACTTCTAAAAGCATTTGGCGTCATTTTCCAATAACCCCCACAGTACCAGACTTCCTTGTTTTTTCAGTAGTATTTCAAAACCTTGACACATTTATTGAGCTATTTTTGGAAGACTCAGCCTGTCTACCTTCAGGGCTCATGGTGCAAATATATAAAAGCTACAGGACATCCCTTTAGCTACAGAACTTGGCAGGCTTCCGGGGACTCCAAGAAAACTCCAATTAGCTACTTTATTAGCAGCAAAGGAGTGGAATGGAGAAGGAACCACTGAGCACAGGAGCCTGGCCAGGCTGGCTGCCCCTATTGAACTACTGAGTGGCTTTCATTTAACCTCTTCCTGACTTGTCTTTCTACTGAACAGAACTTTAAAAAAAAATCTTAAAAGTAGAATGACAAAATGTTCTAGAGATTTCTGTTGGAAAAAAAAATTAACTTTAAAATTAACAGATGTGTATACATATATATATATATTGAATAATTAAAGAACATGCTGGGTATACACATAATCCCAGCACTAAGAAGGCTAAGCCAGAAGATCTGGGCTCCTAGGGAGCCTGTAGGAAGAAGAGAAAAGAAAGAGAAGTCTGTCAGTCTCAGTACATAGCTTTATATGTTACCAAGGGGAAAGGGGACTGTATAAAATAGCATGGCCAAAGAAATCTTCCTTGGAACCTACCCAGTGGAATTCTTTAAAGGGTTTGGTTTCGTTGGATTTTTTTTCTGTTTTTTTTTTTTTTTTTAATTTATGAGTATTGATATTTTGCCCATGTGTATGTTTGTGTGAAGTTGTCAGATCCTCTAAAACCCGAGTTACAGACATTTGTAAGCTGCCACCCAGGCAGCTGGGATTGAACCCGGATCTTCTGGAAAGTAGTCAGTGCTCTTAACCTCTAAGCCATCTCTCCAGCTCCAGGTTTTGTTTTTATTTGAAACAGGATCTCCTGTGGCCAAAGCTAACTTAGAACATACTATGAGGCAGAAAATGACCTTGAATTCTGCCTCCATCTCGAATTTTAGGCATGCATCTCCATACCCTGTCTTTTTTTTTTTTAGATTCAGTAATTTGTACAAATTTGTGTACCCATGTTATAATTTTTCCAAATCCTGTATTAACTACTTAATGTCTCTAGATCACTTTAAAATGTGTATCCTCTTCCAAGTTAGACTAGGTAATAGAAATAAAGTAAGAGTTGGGAACAATTGTACATCTGCATATACAGTCAATCAAAGGGTTAAAAAGAGTCTATGCAAATCTCAGTCATTACTACATTTCAGGGAGACACTGCACTATTTAGAACCTGAACTATCTTCTCATAGAAAAATATAGTGTTTGCATTTATCAATTCTGAAACGCACTGGGCAAGTTAACATAAACCACACACTTGTAGTTATTAGCCCTTCCTAGACAGCTCAGCCATCTCCCATGCCAGGCTTTACACAATCCCTTTTATGTCTCAACTTCCTCAAATCCACTCACATAAACCCTTAACATCCAAATCCACATTCCATAAAACTCCTTACACCTTACCTAGCAATGAAGATTTTCACTTTACAATAAGGTTGTTCTAATCCCCAAATAATAATAATAATCCCCAAATTTATATATGGTACTATGTATCAGTTTAAAGGTAGACAAATTAAGAATTTACTATTCTAAAATAAGACTCTCATTTCTGAAAGGTACATATTCACCAAATCTGTTGCCACTGTGTTTTGTTAAATTTATCTAAGATAGCTAATTTTTAAGCTTATACTAAACTAATCTTGGAACAAGCACAGGAAGTGTGTCTGTGAGATACAACAAGGAGTTCTGTCCCAGCATCAGTCACTCACTGTAAATACTGACTCGTTAATCTGATTTTTCTTTGTACTTTTACACCTAACTTAAGTCGGAATAGAAAAAGAAATAGGTTTATTATGGCTGCAATAAGTACACACTAAATACCACAATAATCCTCTGAATTTTATTTTTAATCAACATAAAACCCTAATCCAGACAACTGAACATAGGTTAATTTCTACTCTTTCCTTAGTAAACTAACAGGAAGAAAATAAAACAAAGATTACAAACAAGAGAGAAAGCTAGGGGTTGGACAGCACACACCTTTCATCTCAGGAGCCTGAGCTGAGAAGAGATATGCAGACAGAACTGTAGGACTGGAAAGCACCTGACTTCAGAACAGAAGTTGCAGCCTGGCTCCATGCCTTGGCAGACCCCCCAAAAAAAACTGAGGGCTAAAGTCCCTAGCACAGGACTGCAGGTTCCAGGTCCCTCTGGGGCCTGAGGCTTGACAAAGAGCTAAATGCAGACATAGGCTGCAAAATATGACCTCAAGCTTTGAGGGAAAGTTAATCACTAACTCAGAATGTGATACAAGACAAACTGTATAAGCCATCAACTGAAAATGGCAGCCTATCTTAACATATACCTGAGTCTGAAGAAACTGACTTCCCGCTGGTGATTTCCTGAAGAATTGCTAGCTGAGTTCATGTGAAATCAGAGTTAAATCAAGAAACAAATACAGTGTACAGGAAACATAGAACCCAGGGGAAAAAAGATGGATAGATATTCCCAAAGTACAGTTATCTATAGAGAGGTTCTATAAAGCCCAGGATGACAGAGGGCCCAGAAGGATGGGGGAGGGGCAGCGAGGAGACAATCAGTACAGCACTTGCTGTACTGAGTATCTATGCTCAACTCATACAAAACCTACATGAGGTGACACCTATTTACTGTCCCAGCACAGGGAGACAGCTGGATCCCTGCAGCTCCCTGGTCAGTCAAATGTGCAAGCTCAGGACAGAGAGAAAGCCTGTCCACAAAGTGGACAACAACTGAGAACACCTAAGGCTGACCTCTGTTTCCATGTGCATATAAGTAGACCTGTACACTTGTGCACACTCACATGCACGCACGCGCGCGCACACACACACACACACACACACACACACACCTAACTGCAGGAATTTTAGAGCTTTCAATGCAGCTGAACTAAACCAAGAACATCAGCGGGAAGAGACCAAAGCAAAATCATCTTCAAGATAAAACCTAAAGACTGTTTAAAAGTTTTTACAGGCATAACCAAAGCACTTTACATGGCTCATCTAAGTTAAAGAATGGAAGAGAAGAGAGTGTGAGTCTTATGAGAAGAGATTAAAACAAGCTAACTCTAATCAAAATGTAAAATAAGTAGCTGCATCATTCATATGTACAAGAAACTGGAGTGGACAGACATCAGCAAACTGCATAGGCTGCTCAAGAGTTTCCAAAATGAAACATCAACTAAAACAACTCTTGATGCACAAAAATACCTCCACATGAGCAGAGGAAATGAGACAGTGGCTGTTAAATGTCTGTGGAACCAAGTTTTTGACTCCCAGCATGTCCTGTTCCCCTATGAAACACAAAAGACTTTAATAAATAATAAAATGAAAAGTATTTCATTATTTTCTTCAAGTCAAGAAACAAGATAGTTGTGTTTCTTAGAGACCAAACACACCAAAAAACAAAACCAGAAATATTGAAAGTAGCGGCCACTGGGGAACTGACAGTTGTTTGGGCACTGGCCTGCCCACTGTTCCCCTTGTATCCCTACAGCATGCCTGGCATTCTAAATCACGCCAAAGTACTCTGGGGAGAGCCATTTCCACTGTAAATTAAACAGCAAACGTGTAAAACCACATGAAGGAAAAAGCTGGTTGGGGAAAGGGAGAAAGCCACACTTTATTTCTATGCTTTATACTCTGGCATGTTTTGCTGATGTTGGAAAGCAGACGAGGAGCACTGCATGAAAGGCAAGAGGCCATTCTCCACTTGAGTAGGAGGTTAGCTCTATGGGGCACCTAGAGAACATGTGGCCCTGCTTCAGTCACAATATAAATAAGACTCATACAACCCAAAGCAGTGCTCAGTCATGGGATCCTTTTACTCAGGGCTTCAAGACCACACTGTAGAGAAGAAATGTGGGGGCCCAAAGTCAGCCAGGAAAGCAAGCCTATCTCCTACAAAAGCCAGATGCTCAAGATGCCAACAACCTCCAAATGAGGTCCAGTTCTTCGGCACAGCATCAAATAACTTACATAACTACTGGCCCCAGTGGTCAAAACTAACATTCAGCCAACACGTCCACTTGGCGCCATGAGTAAGTCAACCCTGATCTTCATCTTTAAAGTGAGCTACATACTATACTAACATGTATAAATACAGTCTAAACAGTCTTCCTCCTTTTTGGTCTGGTTTTCTGGGGCTAGCTTCTCTCTCTCTTTTCTAACACGCTATTATTGACTATGGCTGATTGTCCCCTTGATTATGTACACATAGAAAAAAGGCAGCCCCTAAGACTGAATGAACCCATCCGTGCTGTGACAGCATCAGAAGATTGAGGGCCTCATAGCAGGAATATGGCTCAGTGGTAAAGGCGCTTGCAATCAAGCCTGAGGGTCTGGGTTCAACTCTAAAGCCCACAAGGCGTAACTTCCATGAGCTGTCCTCTAACCTCCACAGTGCTCCATGGTGCGTGCAAGACTACATACATAAACATAAACCCACGCACAAAATAAATAAAGGAAAAACAAAAGTCAATAAAAGGTACTGAATAAAAGCCTACATCTAAGGAAAAATCTCACAGAAATAGAAAAGAGGGAGGGAACTGGGTCATTTTTATAGATCTAATTACAGATTGAAGAGAATACAGGGTACAGGAATAGGTTCACTAGACCACAGGGATAAAAAGAGCAAAATTCACACTGTGCTTAGCACACAGGACAATCAATTATATTTCTTCGACAAAATACACTGAAAGGAAAAGTAAGAAATAAAGAGATAACTAAATCTTAAAGGCCATAAAGACTATCTATATGTACAAATCTTAACTGCATCTTCATACAAAAATTAACACTTGAAAGACTAGAAAGATTAATGGTTCAGAGCACTTGCTACTCATGCAGAGAACCCAGGTTCCATTCCCTGTACTCCTGTCTGTAACTCTAGTTCCAGGGGATCCAACATCGTCTGCCACAAGGACCAGGAACACATGAGGTACAGACATACACGCAAGTAAAACATTCATACACATAAAAAATGTTTTAAAAATGACATTGATTAAATTGACACTTAACTAGTTGGGTATGGTGGGTATATACCTATAATCTCAAAGTTGACTTGGGAAGCAGGAAAATCACAAGTTCAAGGCTAACTTGGGCTGCATAAAAGAATGTGAGACCAGACTGAACTACAAAAGGAATTTGAAACCTATGTGGGCTACACAGTGAGCCCCTGTCTCAAAGCCTCCCACTTAAAAAATTGGCTCTTAAGAACATCAAAGACCACTGTGCTGAAGAGATGGCTCAGCGGTTAGGAAAGCTTACACCCTCTTAAACAGCACCTCAGTTTGGATCATGGAGACTGTATTAGACAGTACACAATCGCCTGAAGTCCAGCTCCAAGGGATTTTTAAATCTTCTGGCCTCCAAAGATACCCACAAGCACCGTGCACATACTAGTATGCAGGCACACACACAAACATGCACTTAAATATAAACCAATTTAAAAAAGAAAAAAATGGGAATCAAGACTTTAATGCTGACAGATAACTTGGAAGCTTTAAGAAACACTCAGTGTAATGATGATATTACAATTAACATTATAAAAGTGTATCACTGAAAATCACAACACAACACTGAAGTTTTTCAAGGGCTGGAACTCAAGCTCAGGAGGTAAAGTTCATGAGGTCCACATAAATCAGGGCTGGTGGCTTGTGAAGCCCTGTATTCTCAAGGCTTGAACAGTGGAAGCAGGAAGAACAGAGGTGCATCTTAGTGTACATGGTGAGTCTGGGATACATGAGACTTTGTCTCAAAAAAAAGGTTGTTTTTGAAAATATAGAAGACACAGAAAATAGGACTTAACCCCATATCAAGCTGCTGCCTCAAAATGTGAACTTTGGTTGTTCCAGTCTTTGACTATGACCAAAATGACCAAATAACCAGATAATTAGTTCACTGTGTCCAGAGATGCAAGAGGTGGTCAGACTTGTTTTGTGAGCATTTCTACATGGTATACACACCATCTTCACTATCCTTTCTAAGTCATGTGACCAGTTCTTTCTCAGCATGTGAAGGTAAATCAGTACTGCTTGCCCATATAAGCCTCCACTTCCTCTCTTTTCTCCCAAACACTGCAATTCCTAAGACCACATGGAAAACTGTTTTACAGACTGCTTTACTGTCTGAACTGATGGGCTGGTGCAAAATGAAACAGAAAGAATGAAATGAAAAACGTCACTTTACAAAGCCAAAAAATATAAATCAGGTACAGTTGTAGGCTATGGAAGTCTAAAACTAAGCTTCAGAGAATGAAGCAAATTGTTTAACAGTAAATGAGGAAGTCTAGAACCAAACCAGAAAGTGAACAATTCCATACATCATTACTGAGGGCTTACTGCACAGTGGACATTGATCAGCCATGATCCTGATGGTGACCCAAAAGTAACACTTCACAGAGGGAGAGGCCCAATAGGAAAGAAAGCCCTACTGTAAGCAATGCTCACTGTAAAGTCACATAGCCTCACCTATTGTCAGTTCAATCGCTGTTTAATAAATGGAGAATAAATCCAGTAGTTGGTTCATATGATGGAAATGAAGTGGGCTAGAGAAGAGTTTCTTAGCCTGTGGGTAGAGACCCCCAGAGCCTGTATATCAGATATTTACATTACCATACGTAATAGTAGCAAATTTACAGTTATGAAGTAGCAAAAAAATAATTTTATGGTTGGGGGTCACCACAACATGAGGAACTGTGTTATGTGGTCACAGCATTAGGAAGGTTGAGAACCAATGCTCTAGAGGTAACATGAAAAGGAAACGGGGAACTGAGTCAAAAAAGTTATCATAAAAAATAATGCAAGCTCTGTCTGGCCGACGGTCCTTCCAGTAGAGGCGAATGGAACCAGTATTACCTCTGTCCTCTAAGTTTCCTACCCAAAATAAAAGTATTTATATTAGATTTCTGGTTTCATAATACTGGCAGATAGTTTAAGATTAAACACTACGCTGCAGTATATTATTTCACACATAATACAAGGTACTGGATCTATAAAGCTTACATTTTAGTGTGTTATTCGCCAGAGCCTAACCAACCAGTAAAATACCCACTTAACATGAGCCTTATTTCAACAACCTTACTTCAACTATAGAGAAAAGACACTGTGAGACAGCATATGCGCACTTCAGATTTAGGATCCATTACCTCTGGCAACACCGCAGAAAGACTACATTCTTCCTGTACTGTTGAAACTAGATCCCAAGAGCTTCACCACATACATTGTACTTTGTGCATTATTTACAAAAAAAAAAAAAAAATGGGCAAAAGTAAGTTGATAGTTTTGTAAAAGTTTAAAAATTCTAAAGATACTGTACTAAATATAGTTTTTAAAAGGCATTCAAAGCAGAAAAAATCCCAGCCCCATATCAAACTCTGCTTCCACAGAGATAACTGGTTCCTGACGACTGCAGAAAATGTGCTTACCACAAGCAACACACTAGCTCTTTTCATAGCCGAACAAACAACTCTCACAGATGCCAGGCACTACGTGAAGCATTTATAAACACTGGCTCCTTTAATTCTCAGATCACTCTATGAAATAGGTATGATTTTCACACACACACACACACACACACACACACACACAAAACCATTAAAGAAACGGCTTTGTAAAATATTTTGCCCAAGTCCCTTGCAGAATGACAGCCTACCCAACACCACCCAGCGTGGACATGTTAGTGGCCTTCTCTAATCACAGCTCTACAAGAAACTTGTGAGGAAACAGAAGCAGTTGTTAAACTCACAGGCAACAAGTGTCTCAGACTGTATACCAGAACTTGGTTTCACCTTGATCACAGCACATGGGGCTCAACTAAAGAATCCAATGGAAAGGAAATAGTACAGCCAGGCAAGGGAGGAGAAAACAACAGTGACAAAGTGCGGCCATACAACAGAAAGAGGTAAGAGAACAGGCCTCTGAAGACTCTGACTTCCTAGTCGCCAACATTTAAGAATTAGGTCCAGGATGCAGTTCAGCTATCCAGTGTGTGCCGTGGGTCAGTCCCCAGCACCACATAAATGGATGCTCAGGGTCCTCCTCCACCACACACCGCATTCAAGGTCAACCTTGTCTACACAAAAGCTTGTCTCATGCAACAGTAATTATTACTTAAAAAGTAAGTGCTGAGTTAGATCAGCAATTTGAAACCTCTGACCCCAAATAATCTCATATTCCTATTTTGTCTTTCTGTGTTCCCCTTACCTCTCAACCTTTCCTGCACTCACGCAAACACAAACAGAAGTACTCTCTTACCACAGCCTGAGGCATACCCCAAGCAACACATCCTCACTAAGATCTCAATCCTCCGGTCAAGAGTGTAAATTAAATTGTGTAAGCACTTCTGACTACCTCTCTCCAGAGTGTAAGTTGTGTGTGTGAGAGTGTTTGCATTCTTAAAAAGTAGCCTCTTTGGATAATGGCAGGGAAAACAAACAAAGAACAGTAGCAAATATAGATCACATCTGAACCTTCAAACGACTGAAACGGAGACACACTGTGGAAGATGGTGATTCTGAAGCAATGGGTGAACCTAGCACTGCTGTAAAACCCTGATGGGGTCAGCTCCAAAGCTCATCCAGAGACCTGGAAACCCAGAGTTAGGATCTGAAAAACATGCCTGGATGGTAGATGAACCTATATGGCATTTTTAGTTCACCTTAGAGGACGCTAAATAAAAACATGCTAAAATGGGGAGGGGGGGGAATCAGTTATCTGAACAAAGCATACTTAAGAGCACTGAGTGTATGATATTAACTCAAGGCCCACTGAGGGGGAAAACTCGGAAGCGTATGAAGTCACAGAGAGCCTATAAAGATCTGACTTGGCATCTGAGATGACATTAAAAAAAGGAAACTCAGAAAACATCTTGTTTATAAAAATTCTAGTTATAATAAAAGCTAGTCCTCAACCAGGAAACAGTGTATAGATGACTTTCCATCCTTGACATGAGAAACACCCATCTAAACCCCTATACTGATCCCAAACCCAACCGCAAGAACAGGGGGAACTATGTGCAGCAGTTGTTGTAAAGCAAGTCCTCTTGATTATTTACATGATGTTTCTACACGAGCTATAACCAACCCCTATAAAGCTGACTAAAGTTTCAAGGCACACAACTGGAATCCAAGCTACTGGACACAGAAGGGGCAGAAGTTCAAAGCCAACCTTAGCCACATAGCAGGACCAACACCATTCTAAACTGTATGAGACCCTGGGCTTTGTTGTTGTTTTGGTATTAAGGAGTTTTTTGTTTCATTGGTTTTGTTTGGCTTTTGGTTTTTGGAATTTTGGCTGATTGGGGTTTTTTTGGTTTTGTTTTTTGTTGTTATTGTTGTTTATTTGTTTGCTTTGCTTTGTTTAGACAGGGCCTTTCTACATGGCCCTGGCTGTCCTGGAATTCACAACATAGACCATGCTGACCTTGAACTCACAGAAATCTGCTGGCCTCTGCCTCCCAAGTGCTGGGATTAAAGGCATTAAAAAATATATTCAAGAAGACTGGAAAGATTGCTCAGCAGTTAAGAGCAGTTGCTGCTCTTGCAGAGAGTCCAGGTTTGATTTCCATCACCCACAGGGCTTACAACTGCCTATAACTCCAGTTCCAACAGAACCAGCACCCTCTTTCTGTCTGTGTGGGCAACATAATCACACTCATAGAAGTAAACCTTTAAAAATATGCAAAAAACGTTCAGTGAATGATTTTTCTACTACCGATTCCCCATCTATCAGATATATGTAAAACGTGTTGTGTGTGTTTTCCCTTCTATCTCATACAAAATACAAGTACTTTATAGAAAAATTATCCTCAAACAGTTCTAACTGTCAGTTTTTTCAAGCTGTATTAGAGATAGTCTTCTTATTTCCTATCTAGTTTACTTGTGACTTCTCAGCAACTACACTACCTATAGGTGCTGGGGTGGGCATGTCCTATAGTTTATTACACACAGCAGTCATTCAATCTCAGATTTTAGTTTGGGACACTGCCCAGAGAGACAAATAATAGAAATCTTATGAATATCAAGTTATTGGTTCATGCTAAAACATGGTGCTCCCAAAGGATGCTCTGTCTACAATCTGTAAGAAATCATATTCAAACCCCCTATTTATTCAGGTCCTCCAAAGAAGCTAGAAATGTTTCTGTGGGAGGAAAGGAA
This sequence comes from Mastomys natalensis, assembly GCA_021653895.1. Classification (NCBI taxonomy): domain Eukaryota; kingdom Metazoa; phylum Chordata; class Mammalia; order Rodentia; family Muridae; genus Mastomys; species Mastomys natalensis. The sequence continues at coordinate 1,219,551 of JAJTUV010000708.1, forward strand.
CAGAGCTAAGAGCAGATCTGCTGAGTCTTAAAAGTTCAGCCCTGAGATTCCAAGATTCTATAAAAGAGCAGTAAATTAGGGTTTAGCTACTATTTGCTGACTATGGAAGCCAAAATAAACATTTACTTGAGGCTTTTAAGTCTGTGAGAGTACCCAGTGGTTAGGTACAGCAACTCTAATCTGGAAAAAAAACAAAAAGCAAAATAAGTAAATAAATAAATAACAGCAAATGTTTCTAAATAAAGACGGAGTGGAGAAGATGAACACATTTCCTTTGTCTCCTCCAATAAATACCTCAGAAAGCAACATGCCACTTGGTGGGATTGATCTCTAGAAACTTCTGCTGCCTTATTAAAAAAAAAAAAAAAAAAAAAACAACTAGCAATTCATGTTTTTCAAGAATGTCTACCCACAGCTATCTCAGCTCAAGTAAAGAAAAAGCCCATGCTTTACTGTGGAAACAGAAGCAAGCAAACCTCCCACTACGCAAAATATGAGCCCCACATTCCTAAATAATATGGCAAACATACAGCTTATGCAGGTCACTAGCCACAGTATTATGGGGTGACAATTCAGAGCAGAACTAAATGTTAAGCATAACTACACAGAATTGCTAGTTACATAGAAAATTTACCAATAAATATTTTAGTTGAGGACTGCTTTCTCATCATAACTATTTTTAGTTGAAAGAGTGTGGTTGGGTAGCCCACACGGATATGGTTCTCATTTTTTAAATGTCTATTTTTTACATTCTGGTCACTGGTTAGGTTTTCTAAACTCAATTCTTTAGAACTGGTAATTTGGAAGGAGTAAACCACAAGAACATTACATTAAAAAGCAGAAGACACAAGGCTCACCAACCAGGTCAGTTGAGCTAGAAGGCTCTGAGTCCTCATACATCTAAAGATGGGTCCCCTGTCATCCAGACTCACACATAACAAGAAAGGTTACACAAACAAACTGTCCTAAAGGCACATCTCCAGGTACTGCAAACTTCTGAGGTTCCTTAGTTTCTGTCTGCAGCTATTTTGGGGTGGGTGGTGAGCATCCATTCAGATTCTTCCCAGAAAGCTACAAACAGGCTTCTTTCTAAATGAACCTAAAAATTTGGATTTTAAAGATCCATAATCAGTTACTGTAAAACATCCCAAAGCAGTTTACATTTCTTACGCAAAACACCAAATGTGTCACTGAAAATCTATTGCGTGCTGTTAAATAACGGCATTGCTTCTGATTCTTTTTAACAACCCCCTCTAATTAGACTTCAAGAGGGTTGATAGCTCAATCCATCCACACTTTTTTTTTTTTTGCAGAGTGCCCTACTTCTACTAGAGGTAAATGACTAAGAACTGTTAGGACTAGGTCTTTCTTAAAGGGAATTGTTTTAAAAGAGAGAAACTGTCCTCTCCTATTAATGAGCAGCCTCTTGTTCTCAACAGGCAGTTTGCAAGCAAGACCACTGCTGACTTCAGTGGGAATTCTGCCCCAGACTTGAAGAAGACAGAATAGGATTAAACTGGGCAAACTTCACACCACTGCTCCAACTCCTCCAGTTCTCCAAAGGCAACAAACACCTCTGAGGATTGATGGTGGGTCTCAAACCAAATTATAGAAATGATCGTCCTAGCCCCAACAAGTGACACAGCCTCTCTCTTTAAAAGTTATGTCAAACTAGCAGCCTCCTGAGAGGGCTGCTGGCACTTACCAAGATCCAGAATAACATTACAAGGCAGCCCACCAATGGCTGCAACAGCAAACCAGAGATTTCTCATAGCAGGAGCCTGCAAACAAACTGAATAGCACAGGAAAACCTGTACAAATACTGAGAATTCTAAACCCATCTCCCACAGCCAAGAAACAGATCAAGTTTCCCTCAAATCCACGGGAATGTCTGACAGAGCAGACTAAAATGTTGTCAATGCAGTGTTGTAAGGCAATAAAGAATACAGAGATAATGTACTCCCACACACACACAAAAAGAAAGACAAACAGAAAAAGGACTGAAGAAAAATGAGTGGAGAAAACTGAGACCGTTTTAGTTTTGTTTTTGAGCTAATCACAGTAACAAGAACATACTGCCCTGCACAGCCCACGTTTCACATGCAACAAAGTTCAAGAAAGAGAGAGAATCTTGATTCGAAAAGGAGGAAATATATTCACAACTCCACTAGGTGCCACCTTGCCTATCACTCTCCCAGGGACCTTAAAAATCAGGGACAGCTGTTCAGGTGGCAGATTTACTGAAGGGCTTCCTCATTTTGTAAGGAAGGCTCCACGGAGACCACTCCCCAAAGTAACACACTGGGGAAGGGGGCGCTCTTCTAACTTCACCCCAAATAAATAAATAAAACTTGGCCCCGCCTGAGGCTGGCGTCTGGGGACACTTAATGACTACCGTCCACCGAAGTCGTCTGGGTTTGAGGATGGGGATCCCGGGATGCCAACCTCAACGCCACCGACTCCGTTATTTCCTCCTCGTAACCCCTGCCCTGAAACTCACCTAAACTGTTCCACCCCTCAGCTGCCAGCGCCCGAAAAAAGGAAGCCATCGGGTCGGATGGCCTGGTGTCCCGGCTGGAAGGCTCCCCGCAGAAAACGTGCGAGCGTGCCCGCAGCGCCAGACCGCACAGCCGGCGGCGGGGGCGGAGGGTCGCTCGCGTGGGCCCGACCCACGGCACGAGTGGGGCTGGCTGGCGCGGCGCCCTCCCTCCCCGACTCCCGCAGAGCCCACGCGCGCCGCGGGCCCGTGTCCGGCGACCCCCCCCCCCAGGTAGAGAGGGCGCGGCGAGCCCCCCTCACCCCGGATGAAGCCGCACGCCTTGGTAGGGCCCGGGCGCGTGAGCCCGGGGACCGCGCTGCGGTCCTCGGCGGGGAGGGAGCGAGAAGGGCCCGCAGCCGCCCCCTCCCCCGCCCGGGATGGCCGTCCGAGCTTCCTGCCGGGGTCGGCTTCCCGCCTGCAGCGTGTCGCGACACCGCCCGCCACCCCGCGGCTTGCTCGCCTCCTTACCCAGACACCGGCCCTCTCGAGCTTGCTCGCCCCGGGGACGCGTCCCGCTCCAGCCTCGGACGCCAATCCTTCGCGCCGCCGCCTTCACCCTCCACCGGGTTTCAAATTGAAATTCCCTGGCTGGGGCCGTCAGCGAACTCACCGCGCAAGCCCCGCCCCTCCTGGCGGAAGCCCCGCCCCGCATCCCCCGCTCGGCACGCCCCGGGCGCGGAAACCCCCCGGGGGCAGGCCACGCCCCAAGACCAAAGCCACGCCCCCGGCGCCGGCTGGCGTGGGTGGGGGGCCTTCCCGAGGGGTTCGCGCGGCTCCCGGGCCCAGTGCCCCGCCGCAGGGGCACGTTTCGCCCTCGGAGCGACCCTGGAGATAATGACAGCCAGTGCACATGTGCGAGGCGTTCTTTCTGAGAATCCTGGCCTTAAATACCCTCTCAACTTCTAAAGTTCTTTCTTCGGAGAGCTTTCACTGACCAAACCTTCACTGGGTGCCTATTTCGTGGTAGACGGTAGAGCAGCAGGTCCAGGAAACCGAATAAGGAAAGCTGGGTCCCCCCTCAGTCTGCAGTGAAAGAAGTGCTTTCACAGGAAAGGCTTGAAAAGAATCCATTTATTCTTCCTGTGGGAGAGGCAGGAGAGATTGGGTAAACCCCATGGAGGAGAGGAGCTTTGATGCTCAGCCTTTTGAGTCAGGATTTCTCCAGGCAGAGGATTGAGAACCTAGGTTGCAAAGTATAACAGGATAAGGCAGTGTCTAATACATATCGGGTCAAATCGTGGAAAGTTTTACACAGGCGCGCAGATAGAGTTTTCCCGTGTCTTTTGTACAATTAGACCTTAATCTCTTCTACTTATTGCATCTTTTCTGAGCATTGCATGTCAAACTGTCAGAGTGGCAGCCCACTGTCTCCAGCATCTGCACTCCCTACTTCCCCACCCCCACCCCCCACCCCGTGTTCCTCTAGTCATTTGCTTCCTCCCACCTCTAATAAAATCTTTAATGATTCACCTCTGTCAATTTCTTTCCTAAACATCGTAAAATTAACAGGATCAAATTAACCCTCAGTGGCAATGCCTTGCGTGTGGATAATACTTCCCAGGAAATGACACACATTCAGGTATTTTATCAGTTGGTCCTCACAATAACTATGAAAAGGATACCTATGTCAAAAAGAAAAGAGTTGGGGAAGTAAATTACTGGCGAAAAATCATCCTTGTAAATAATAAAATTATTGCGATAATAGCTAACATTTGTTCTGTCTTAGGAACTTGAGTTGACTTAGTTGACTGCAGTCCCAGATGCTAAGTACACAAGGAAAGTTTGATAAGGTGTGTAATGCATACTAGAATCCTGATTACATACATTTCTAGCATAAAGAAGGCTTGGAATAATTCCTGTTCCTTTTCTGTTGCTATAAGGAACTACTTGAGACAGATAACTTAGAAGAGATTTTGTTCATGGTGCCATAGGTTTCTGTCCATGGCCACCCAGGCCTTTACATTGGGTGGGTGGCCAGGCCTCATGGCAGGGAGTACATGAAACAAATTACCTTATGGAGTCTGAAAAGCAAAAACTGAGAGACTGAGATCCTAATATACCTTACACCTAGTGACCTAACTTTCTCCAACTAGGTCCCACATGGAAAAGTTCCCACCTCCCCACAGTATCATCAACTGGGGACCAAGTCTTTCTTTTTTTTTTTTTTTTTTTTTTTTTTTTGGTTTTTCGAGACAGGGTTTCTCTGTGTAGCCCGGCTGTCCTGGAACTCACTCTGTAGACCAGGCTGGCCTCGAACTCAGAAATCCGCCTGCCTCTGCCTCCCAAGTGCTGGGATTAAAGGCGTGCGCCACCACCGCCCGGCCCAAGTCTTTCAACATAGGACCCTCAGGGAAAGAATTAAGACCTAGGCCAGAAACAGCTTCCATAAAACAAACTTCTTCAAGATCCAGTACTTTCTAAGACCTTGAAACTAAATATCTGTAATTTTGATTCCATATTAAGAATAAAACATATAAGTTGTTTCCATTTTTATTTGTTGAGACAGACGTTCACTATGTTGACAACACTGGCCTAGAGCTCCTGGGCTCAATATTCCTACCACATGTAGCTAAAACTGCAGGTTAATACCACAGTATTGAACCTGAGCTCAACATATAAGTTTGGGGCCCACAAAACCTTGATCCACAAAGCTGCAGAGGTGGATTGATGAGGACCTGAAATCAGATGCCAACATCCAGGTAGCAGCCAGGTATAATATCACAGGTGCTTACAACCCTGGTGCTGTGCGGGTGGACACTAAAGGATGAGAGAGGCTATCAGACAAGGAGCCTAGGCCAAAACACAGAAGGACTAAGTTCAGAGGGAAAGCCTGCCTCAAAAGGAATAAGTCCAGAAATGATAGGACAATTGATGCTCTCCTTAAGCAGGGCAGTAGTGGCGTACACCTTTAATCCCAGCACTTGGGAGGCAGAGGCAGGTGGATTTCTGAGTTTGAGGCCAGCCTGGTCTACAGAGTGAGTTCCAGGACAGTCAGAGCTATACAGAGAAACCCTGTCTCGAAAAACAAAAACAAGACACTCTTCTTGGAGTGTCAGCTACAGGTGAATAATGTTTAAAATACCAATGCAAACTTGTAAAATGAACACATGTATATGTAATAAAACATAATGTTATATAAAGAAGATTCTCATATAATATTCGCTGCTGCACTCTGTGAGTTGTTTTTTTTTTTTTTTCAGGAGGAGATGCAGAGACAAGGTATTAAGCTCTTAGGTAGTTTCTCTTGATAGTTTTATGGTTTTCTTGACACGAGCTAGAGTCATTTTGGGAGTGGGAATCTCAAATGAGAAATGCCCCCCATCAGAATGGCCTGTTTGAAAGCCTGTGGTGCATTTTCTTGATTGATGCCTGATAAGGGAGGGCCCAGGTCACCTGTGCAGTGCCATCCCTGAGCTGCTGGTGCTGAGTGCTGTAAGAAAACAGGAGGTGGCACATACTTTAATGTCAGCTCTCTGGAGCAGAGACAGGCAGAGCGTTCTAAGTTCATGGCCAGCCTGGTCTATAGAGTGAATTTCAGGACATCCAGGGCTGCACTAAGAAACCCTGTCTCAATAAACAACAAAAACAAACAAAAAGAGGCGGGAAAGGAAAACAGAAAACAGGTTGATCACACATGAGAACCAAGTGTCACTCATACATGGCTTTGGCTTCAGGTCTTGCCTCCAGGTTTTTATCCAACTTCCTTCTTTGATAGACTGCGATGTAAAAGTATAACCAGAAAAAGTTATTTCCTCTCTGTATTTCTTTTGGTCTTGGTGTGCTTTATCACAGCCATAGAAAGCTAACGGACACAGTAGCTCATGCTAGCCATGGAGTCTGCTTGTAAAAGGTTGCCTCCATTCTTTACAAGTTGGAAATATAGGCAAGTGCAGTAGTACCCTGCCCTGTGCCACTTTTTTTTTTTTTTTTTTTGCCCTATGCCACTTTTAAAGGATATTAATAAGATAATTATATCCATAAGTGTTTTTATATGGGAGCCAAAATATTTAGCTTGAAGAAATGATTCGATGTCATTAAAAAATTATTACCTTTGTGTGTGTGTGTGTGTGTAGTGTGTGTGTGTGTGTGTGTGTGGAGAGAGAGAGAGAGAGAGAGACAGAGAGAGAGAGAGAGAGACAGAGACAGAGAGAGAGAGAGAAAGAAAGAAAGAGAGAGGGAGAGAGGGAGAGAGAGGGAGAGAGAGGGAGAGAGAGGGAGAGAGAGGAGAGAGAGGAGAGGGAAGAGAGAGGAGGAGAGGAGAGAGAGGGAGAGGGAGAGAAAGAGCAAGCTGGCCTTGGGAATTTCAGATATCCATCTAATAATCTTTTGGTAAAACCACACCCCGTTCCCTCCCACCATCCCTCATCTCCCACCATGACTTTTCTCTCCCAATATCATGGCTTCTTGTGGGAACAGAGACAAAGAAGTGGAGGGTAAATGGAGACGGTGTCCACAACGATGCCCAGGATTCAGACTCTAAAGACTAACATCAGAGTTCAGATCTAACTTTATTGTTTATTACATAAGCTTATATATATAGCTTTTTAGCCAATTTGGGTATGTTTATATATGCAAGGGCAAATTGGGGCACAACAGATGTTGTTTAGCAGAATCTGACTTGCCTGTCGCCTGTAGGACAGGATCCAATCTTCCGCGGAGATTTCTGTGAAGGAAGGGAAGCAGCCACCGCCTTGGCCTAGGGTCCGTTGTGTTGTCTCACCCGCATGCCAGGAGGGAGCCGTGTGGGAGCCGTGTCAGATCCTTCACTGTGGACCGTGGATCAGGACTCTTCAAGGAGCCGCAGAAGCTTGTGGTGCCTCGCTCTCCGTCCAACTTCTTCCTCCACCAGGTTCCTCCACAGCCTCCACAGCCTCTCTCCTTTAAAAAAAAAGAAAAGTTTCCTATTTTTAATTTTATGTATATGGCTGTTCTGCCTGCGTGGATGCCTGTGTAGCATGCGCATGCAGTGCCCACGGAGATCAGGAAGAGGTAGTAAATCCCCTAGGATGAGAGAGTTACAAGTAGTTGTAAGCTGCCAATAACTACGGGAAATTGAACACAGGTCCTCTGGAATCAGTAGCTGATGATACTTTTACCCACCCAATCATCTATCTCGCTAGCCTCATAGGCTTTCTTTTTTATCTTCTTAAAGCTCCTGAGTGCACTTAATTCTGCCACTGTGTGGGCACGGACTAAGGGCCACTTACCAGGCAATAGGGATGAGCTTCCAGACTGGTACGGGTTTGATTTCTGTGTGCTATGAATCAAATATTCAGTGTCTTCAGAATCAAATTCTGAAGGGTAATTAATTGTCCTAGTTAGTCTTTATCTTTACTTCTTTATCTTTACTTCTATCTTTAACTTACTTCTAATAAACATTTAACCTCTTGCCCACCACCCAGAAGAGTAGTAGAAGAGAAAAGTTATTAGGCTATGGGGGAGATGGATCTGTTCGTGATAGTTCTTTGGGGCAAGCTCAATCTTCATTGGCAACAGTTCAGTCCTGTAGCAAACACCAAATACAACTCAGAAGCTGCGGACCAGTCTTCTAGGCAGGCAGACACCACATATGAACCAGCAGCTGTAGTTCATTCTTGAAGAAATTGCCAGTCTCGCAACCTCAGGAGCAGTTCTTTGGCAAGTTTCTCTCAATGCAGTCACCACTAGTGAAGATCAATAGTGCTATGTAAGGCAAACCAATACATGTGTGTCATTATTAAAGAGTAGCGAGGTCGAGCAAACCAAACCAATGTTCAGTGCTCATCCCCTACTGTCTGTGGTGTCATATTTATACTCCATCCTGGGTCCATGCACATGTCTCCTATATCCAAATATCCTTTCCCCTGTGTCTGCTTCAGGAAAACATTCTTTCCTGTGTCTGCTCCAGCAAAACATCCTGTGTGTCCCAACAAAGCATCATTTGACATAATTAATTTTCCAAAGGAACTAGAAGTTTTCCACATCAATAAGGTAATTGCTTGTGATGGTTTGTATATGCTTGCCCAGGGAGTGGCACTATTTGGAGGTGTGGCCTTGTTGGAGCAAGTGTGGCCTTGTTGGAGTAGGTGTGTCACTATGGGTGTGGCTTTAAGACCCTACTCCTTGCTGTCTGGAATCAAGTCTTCACTAGCAGCCTTCAGGTGAAGATGTTGAATTCTCAGCTCTGCCTGCACCATGCCTGCCTAGATGCTGTCATGTTCCTGCCTCAATGTTGATAGACTAAACCACTGAACCTGTAAGCCAGCCCCAGTTAAATGTTGTCCTTATAAGACTTGTCTTGGTCATGGTGTCTGTTCACAGCAGTAAAACTCTAACTAAGATACTGTACTTAAACACTTTTCGTATTTGTGTGTGTATATATGTAGTATGTAGGATAAGCTAAGGTGGGAGGAGTAAGGAGAGGAAGAGGAAAAGGAAGAGGAGGAGCTAGAGCGGGCAGAGATGTAGGAGGATAAAGAGCCACGCAGGTATGGAGAGCAGTAGCAGGTAACAACTTATATTTAGGTTAGCTAATTGGAAAACACCTCTAATTGTATGGGCATATTGTTATTGAGCATTACCAAACACATAAAGTCCTTGATTAATATTTAAGCATTAGGGTCTCATTTTCTTACAGGGCCCACGTGTATGGTGGGATGGTCTGGGCACTGCCCAGCCTTGAGGAGACAGCGTGGAAGATTGGCAGAGCCAATCTGGCATCTCATGGGTGGCAGGGCTAGTGTTTCTGGCTGGCCATTTCTAACTGCTGTGCATTCATGGCCTCTGGCCACGGAACATGTCAGCTGAGCTAGGCAAAGCCACCACAGCTTAGATACCACAGCTTAGATAGTCGGCCCAAGAAAATGCCATTTTAAATACTTACTTCAACAGTAGTACATTTTCATGTGAGTACTTCAAAGGTCTTCAGTGTTAGTTAGCTCTCCTGTGTTCCCACCTCTCCCTGGCCCTCCCTCCCACACCAGCCTCACCCTTCCAGCTCTATTACTTCCCACCCCCCTTCATACCACCTGTGTTCTCCCCCTCTGTTGAGGCCCCTCGATTTATCCTTACAAGCTTCCTGACCTCTATGAGGACTCCAATTTAAACACAGATATCTAAAGGCTCAAACCTAACACCCAGGGACTCAAAAGGACATGCGTGCGGCATTTGTCTTTTGGAGTCAGGGTTAGCTTGCACAGAATAATTATTTTCCAGCTTCGTTCATTTACCTGCAAACTTCATTTTACTTTCCTTAACAGACGAGTAGTATTCCATTATGTAAAATTTCACATTTTCACTCTTTATTTGTTAGTTTACCAACATCTAGGTTGGCCATTGTGAGTAGAGCAGCAGTGGGCCTAGGGAACAAGTGTCTGATGTAGCAGAGAGTCCTTGGGCATATGCCCAGGACCAGTGTAGGATGGTCACATGGTAGATCTACATTTCTGAATAAGCTCCACACCGATTTCCACACTTTGTACTCCTACCAGTAATGGATCAGTGTCCCCTTATCCATTAGACCGATCCTCACACCGGGGCCAGAATTTACTGTCATTTTTATTTTTTGGTTTTGGTTTTGGTTTTTTTATTTTAACCATTAGGGTAAGACAAAAATGTCAAAGTAATTAATTTGCATTTCTCTTGTGGCTAAGGATGTTGAAGTTTTTGTAAATAGTTCTTAGTCATTTGTACTTAAAAAAAAAAAAACAGAAAACAAAAAACCTCTTATTTAGTTCCATGCAATTAGTTCCAACAAATTATTTGTTGTCTTGGCCGAGTTGTTTTTAGTTCTTTGTATGTTCTAGATGTTAACTCTTTATGAGACGTAGAACTGACAGCGATTTTTTCCTCATTCTACAGGCTGCCTCTTCTCCTGGCTGCTGATGATTTTCGCTGTACAGATGTTATTGTTTTGTTAATTCCCTGAGGTCCCACTTATCAATTGTTGGACTTAATCCCTGCACTACTAAGTCCTATCCAGAAAGTCCTTCCATGCTCATGTAAGTCAAGGCATAGTCCCTACTTTTCTCCAGTAATAGATTCAGGGTATCAGGTCTCGGGCTATGATCCTTGAACCATTTGGTTCAACCACCACGGTGCAGGTGCTGGAAACACAGGCTCGAGCAGCCGCGCCCATCTTATGTGGGGCTGGGGATGGAGCCCAGGGCTTTGTACATTAGACTGGGATATTTTAAAATTGCATTTAGAAAGAGATCTATAGCACCAAGTAACATTCCGTTGTTTTCTTGTGTGCTTATTTGCTTTATTAATTAATTAATTATTTTATTGTATGTGTATTAGTGTTTTGCCTGCACATATATCTGTGCATCACATGTGTCCCTGGTGCCCATGGAAATCAGGAAAGGACATCTTATGGAGGTCAGGAAAAAACACTGGGTCTCCTGGAACTGGAGTTACAGACACTGTGGGCTGCTGTGTGGTGTTAGGAATCATACCTGGATTCTCTGAAAACAGTGGAAGAAAAGCCAGTGTTCTTCACTGGGCCTCTCTCCAGCCCCTGCCTGTTCCTTTCCTTTCCTTTCCTTTCCTTTCCTTTTCTTTTCTCTTTCTTCTTTCTCTTTCTTTTCCTTTCTTTCTTTCTGTTTTTTTCTTAATGAGACAGTGTTTGACTGTGTTACCCAGTCTAACTTCAGACTCATGATCTTCCTGCCTCACTCTATCAAATGCTGTGACTTGCAGCTTCAAACACTATGTCCAGGTATATGACAGTCATTAGAACGAGCAGACCCAGTGAGGATCTGGCAGACTTAAGAGGGATATGTGTTCCAAGTACAAGAAGGTTGCAAAGAAACCGGATGGGAAATGTTAGCAAATAGCAGGTGGCCAATGAAAGCAAGGAAATCTAACAGGGAGGGGAGGGGCATTTGGACAACTCTCTAAATAGGAGGTCCTCAGCAATGCGGGAAGGCTGAGACACTGCTGGAATTACCAGGTTGTGGTTCAATGGCAGGCTCTCATCCTTAGGAAAACAGACCAGTAATAATAACTAGGTCTCTAGACCAATCAGTAACAGGTAAAGGACTGACCCAGACCAAAAAAATAGGAATTCAGGTACTAGACCTGAGAGATAACTCATCCAAAATACCACCAGCCTCAAATGCGAGCACCATCAGTAGCAAAACCAGACATGCAGTGTGAACAAGCAATGTACACATGATCTCCCAATGGCCTTACTAACTCCACAGGGTTGTGGAGAAAGCTGGTCTTACTATTACTATATTAGCAATTCATTAGTGTGCCTCTGAGTGTCTGGCTTAAGCCAGAGAAACACACTGTAGGGGCTCTAGGTTGAAAATCAGCCCTTGCTTTGCACAATACACATACAGGAAGACCTGACACAGTTTTCTACTGTGACTGACTCTTATGTTCTCAAGCTTACATGCAGACAATCCCAATCCAAGACAAGCAACCAAGACACCATTCAAATACCCCACTAGAAGACACTGTCATGGCCACCATTTGGTGGAGTTTTGTTGGACTTAAAAACTGTAAAACAATCATTATTACTCATGAGTCTTTGGGCAGAAATGAGGCAAGCCTCAAAAGAATTCCTCATCTCTGCTCCATGTGATATCAGCTGGCAAGCTTAACTGTAGATGAAGAAGCTAAGATAGCTCTACTTACATCTTTAGTTGGTTCTGTCTGTTAGTTGGGGCACCAAATTTCTCTTTTATGTGGATTCCCACTGCATGTTCTTCCCCTCTGTCACTCCCTCCTTGTCAGTCAGTTCCTCCTCCTGCTTCTTCCTCTCTCTCTCTCTCTCTCTCTCTCTCTCTCTCTCTCTCTCTCTCTCTCTCTCATTCTCTATGGCCTCTCTAATAGGAAAACCCAGACTTCTTACATGGTACCTGGTTTTCAAGGAAATACGAACAAAATCTTCAAGGCTTGCAAAACCTAAGTCAAACTGTAGTATAGCCTCATGTTCCACTGTCTTATCAAAGAAATTCAGAAGACCAGTCCCCAGTTTAAAAGAGGGACTATTGACTTCACCTCTCAATGGAGGAGTAGGTCTGATGGAAAAGAAAAGTTGTTGGCAGTTATCTTGATAAACAATTCCAAAGCACCACACTAGTCTCTCTCTCTCTCTCTCTCTCTCTCTCTCTCTCTCTCTCCCCCTCCCTCTCTCTCTCCCCTCCCTCTCTCGCTCTCTCTCCCTCTCTCTCTCTCTCTCTCTCCTCCCCTCTGTCGCCTTCCCTCCCTCCCTCTGCCCTCTTCCATCCCTCCCTCTGTCCTCCTCCCTCCCTCTCTCTCTCCCCCTCCTCTTCCTCCTCCTCCTCCTTCTTCTTCTTCCTCTCTCTCTCTCAGCTGGTGATGTAAAACCTAGCAAAAGTGTAATGGGAACAGTAAAGAGATTGTTGAATCAAGAAAAAAAATGAGAAGAGTTATCCCCTCCGTTGTATGGATTTGGCATTAGATATTGTGTAGCCCAGTATTGATGGGCTCATTTGTACTCCCTCTCCCTCTCCCCCCTCTCCCCATCTCTTCCTCTCCCTCTCTCCCTCTCTCCCTCCCTGTCCCCTTCCCCTCTCACTTCCTCTCCTCCTCCCCTTCTCTCTCCTCCTCTTCTCTACCTCTTTTTTCTCCCTCTCCCTCTCCCCTTCCTCCCCCTCTCCTCCTCTTCTCTCTCTCCTCTCTCTTTCTCTCTGTCTCTCTCTCTCTCTCTTTTCAATAGGGTCTCACTACATAGCTCTGTCTCTCCTGGATCTCACTATGTAGACCAGGCTTGCTATGAATTCATAGAGATCCACCTGCTTTTGCCACCTGAGTGCTGTACTTTTCCAACACACTACCAGAATCTTCCCTCAAGCAGCCTGTCCAGTTTTCATCTGCAGTGATAATCTCTATAGGTTTTTCCATCAGAATCATCACAAAGCCTCCTTCCATATAACTTACCGTAAATGATGGCAATTGTCTTTTGAAACTCCACAATGGCTAATGGCAGCCATAGTCTTCTAAAGTCTACAGAAGGGTAGTATTCCCTCAACTGTACTTGTAGTTTCAACCCTAATGCACCCTGCGTTTTCTCACTCTTAAGAGGAAGAGGCACCAACATGCTGCTTCCTGTAATCAAGAACCAGAACTGCACAGCTGCACGTGGATGCTCATGGTCCTTTGCTCCCTAGAACTACATCAGAACTAAAATGGGCTGAGGATGTAGCTCAGCAGTAGAGCATTTGCGAGAGGCCCTAGGTTAAATCCTAACCCTGAAAAGTTCCTAGAAAAGGAACTTTTAGAGGGATACAACAGAGGTATATGATTTCAGTCTACTAATCTGAACATCATTCTATACCAAGTCTTGCTCTGGAAATACAAAAATGAGTGAAGCACCATGTCCACTGCCAAGTCTAGAGTCTGAGTACAAAAAAAATACAAGGATTCTGGAATTCTGGCTCCTGTCTCTGGCCCTCAGAGAGTCCTCACTCACTAACAGAGACTGTCTTTGTTATCTCTAAGTGTGTATGAACAATGAAGATGAAATACTATTTCATACGAATGGCAGACTTCACTGATTTCCATTACATGCCAACTCAATTCAGAAAGTAACCACAGAATGAATTCAGTAAAAGTTACTCTATACTTTGATTTAGACTGACTGAGTAAAGAAGAGATATAGGAATTTTAAGATGTCTCTAAATTGCTCAAGAAGAGTTCAGAGGGCAAAAGAGAAGAGTTTAGTTAGACTCATTCAAAGGCCAAAAGAACCCAAGGCAAAGGGACTGCAGACGGTGCATTATGAACTTAGATAGCAGTTTTGCTTGGATAAAGCAGATGTGTGTCTATGGGTAGAGACTAAGATGCAACACTGATATGATAGGAATATGATAGGATAGGATATGACCTCTGATTGTTAATATGATAGGAATGACCTCTGATTGTTCCTCCCCAATCAGCCACACTACCAATCTGTCTCTGCTCTTCTAAGTTCTTTCCCAGGCAGTACTGACAAGAGGGTTTGATCAGGTTATAGAGAAACAATATCCTTCTCATACCCATTTAACTGAATATGAGAATTGGGAGGCAAAATGACCTTCAAGCCTTGGCATTGGACTTCATTTCTCACACAATCCTATGGGCCAGTTTTCTTCACAAGTACTAATCAAGCCTGTGTTACGGTTTTACTGCCATGAACAGACACCATGACCAAGGCAACTCTTAATAAAAGACAACATTTAATTAGGGCTGGCTTACAGGTTAAGAGATTCAGTCCATTATCATCAAGATGGGAGCATGGCAGTATCCAGGCAGGCATGGGGCTGGAGTTCCTGAGAGTACCACCTCTAGTTCCAAAGGCAGCTAGAAGACTGCTTCCAGGCAGCTAAAATGAGAGTCTTAAGGCTCACACCCACAGTGGCACACCTACTCCAAGGCCACACCTCCTAGTAGTGCCACTCCCTGGGCCAAGCATATACAAACCACCACAAGTCCTGACCCTGCTTAGCTTCAGAAATCAAGTATGTTCAGGGTGACATGTCCAAAGCCTATCATAGACAACTTCTGATGTGACTTGATACTGAACACCAAAGGTTTTGAACATGCTATGAGGAATCTTTGCCTGTGGAGTGTAATTTGTGAATAGTCTCAGCAACTGGTGATATAAAACCTAGCAACAGTGATTTTATATCAATGGTAACAGCAAAGAGATTGTTGAATCAAGAGAAAAGATAGAAGAGTTATCCCCTTACTTGTATGGAGTTGGCATTGGGTATTATGTAGTCCAGTCTTGATGGGCTCATTTGTTCTTAATGGCCCATTGAAATAGTAGTGACAGAGCCGATGAAACAGGAATGTACACGCTCATTTTCTTTCTTTCTTTTTTTTTTTTGTTTTGTTTTTGAGACAGGGATTTTCTGGATAGCCCTGGCTGTCCTAAAACTCAATCTGAAGATCAGGTTGGCCTCAAATTCAGAGATCTAAAGGCATGCACCACCTCTGGGCAGGAATAAGGCCATTTCTAAGCAAACAAATATTTCTACTTGGACAATGCATTCTTCTACAGAGTATCCTTTGCTTATTCAAAACATACTCGTGGTAGAAAGGTCAGTATTACCAACTACCAGCCCTCACTTGCATTCCATGTGGGTCCTCACAGCACAGAAATGTGTTCTGCTTATGGGGGAAAGCTTATGATGGATTTTAAGGCTATATGATGCTACTGCTGCCCATGACCCAACCTTCTCCAGAGCAAAACTTTCCTGGAAAACATGATTGCTGAGAAAAACAAAACAAAAAACACCACACCCAGAAAATGATGAAAAGCCATACAGCTATAGGCTCTATGAAAGCAGGAACTTCTGCCTTGAATCCCATGGTATTTTAGTTCTCAGTACACAGGTTCAAATAAGCCACTGTGATGGCTTTTCATGGTTGTCAACTTGACTACATTGGGAATGAACTACAACCCAGAAATAGAGGGCACACCTGTGATCCAGAACTTGAGGCTGGAAGACATCAGGAAATCTGACAGACGGTAACTTGAGAGAAGCCATTTGAACAGAGTTATTGAGGCTTTGAGAACATGTTTAGCCTTTGAACACAATTGGGGAACACTACAGATTTCCCTAAGATTGCTAGATTATTAAATTTTGTTCTTGTATTATACATATAGCTCATCCTCAAAGCCTGAAAACATCGTCTAATACGCTTAAGTCTAACTTTATCAAAGTGAGCACATATTATCCTGCAATATAGACTGAGCAGAATAGGCTTCTCAGCCAATCCCTCCCTCTCCTCTGAAATGGGGGCTTGCCTTACAACCATTTACATTACTGCTCAATGGTGTCTGAATAGGGAAGGGGCTAGATTAAAATTGTTTATCTGTCATCAGTTTTTTAAATGTAGAATCTTAGAACCTGTGTAAAAATGTTAACCATAAGCCTGCCATGTGGCCCACACTTTTAATCCCACCACTTGGGTGACAGAGGCAGATGGTTCTCTGAGTTCAAGGCCAGCCTGTTCTACAAATTGAGTTCCAGAACAGCCAGGACTACACAGAGAAACCTTGTCTTGAAGAACAAAACAAACAAACAAAAAGGACACTTATAGTAATAAGTACTTATAATCTCAGAACTATGGTGGTAGAGACAGGAGGATTTCTGGGACTAACTGCCTAGCTTAATTGTTCAGCCTTAGTAAACGACCCTGTCTCAAAAGAGGTGAATAGTATTTCAGAAGACACTTTGAGGTTGTCCTCTGATCTCTTAACATGGGAGCATACATACATGGACACATATATACCTCCCACATATACTTGCACACACATAAATATGCATGCAAATGCAGAAAAAACCCTCCTTGGCATAATATAGTGAACGTGAATATGTATACATATATACACATACACACACACACACACACACACACACACACACACAATATATATATATATATATATATATATTTTATATATATGATGACACAAAATTATATACCAATGAGTGTGTTGTAAAAAGGTGTACCCAAAGGTGTGGGAGATAGACAGACAGATCCCTGAGTGGACATGTAAAGAACGAAGTCCTGAGAGAATGTGTATCGTTGACACGGGCGCAGCTGTGTGAAGAACTCCAGAGCTTCAAACCCATGGGAATAGCACTGCCTTCATCTAGTCCAGGTGTGAGTGTTTACGAATGATTGGCCAATGTGTGCAAAAAAAAAAAAAAAAACCAAAAAACAAACAAACAAACAAACAAAACGATTGACCACAGCATCCTCCTGGGAGATAACTGCAGCCAGAGACTGCTCCCTACAGAGACCTCCTTCAAAGATGAACTAAGCCTGCCTCCTGGTTCAGCTGTATCCAGTAAGCCCCCCTCCTTGATGCAGATACATGAAATAAACATGCTGTGCTTCCATGTTGCTGTTGAGGCTGTTGCATCTCCATCAGAGGGAGCACAGCCCGCACGACCCAGCATCTCTGTAGGCGTGTCTGCATTTCCTCAGTGTTTGGAATCTCTTCATTCCCTCATCCACCCCAGCCAAGTTTCCAGGACTGAAGGCTATGACATGACTCGGGCACAGCGGCACACTTCTATAATAGCCCACATAACAAATCGTAATGAAGCAGTTAAAACAAATTATTAGTAACATCAAACATGAGTGCATCTAAAAAGAATTAATTCTGAGTGGGGGAAAAAAAAAAGGCCAGACACAAAAGAATACCAAATCATGTGTTCTTTTTACACAAAGTTCAAAACCAGCCAGCATTCTGTGCTTCTAGCAATTGATAATGCTGTTAAACACTGGAGAGGCACCCTCTGGAAGGAGGTTGTTAGGCTCCAGCAGTGGTTTCTGCTATGGATGATGGTTACACTGGTGTGTTCATTTTTGCAAAAAATGAAAATCACTGAGTAAGAAAATAGATGATTCTGGAACTTATGGGTTTGCTCAGCATGGAAAGGTGCTTGTCATACTGGACTTGGTTCCCAGAACCCGGGAAAAGGTGGAAGGAGAGAACTAGACTCACAAATCCACTCTCTGACCTCCACGTGCACAGCATAGCATGTAGACACACACATAAACACACACACACACACACCACCACCACCAACAACAACAACAACAATAATAAGGTAACTTTATAAAGAACTTGACATGTGTCCTTGCTTCTACATCAATGTTAATCTTTCTACTTAAAAGTTCCCAGCATCTAAACGGCAGCTTTACGCATCTCCAATTCCTTGGGATTCATTCAGCTCCTTCTTCTGACCTCTGAGGGCACAAGACAGGTACATGCAGGCAAAACAGACATACAAAGTGAAAATAACTAAAATCTTCTTTAAATTTAGTTTAAAATTTAAAAATGGAAGGGATGCCTGTCAAGAGTGTAGTACAGTCATAAAACTCTCGTCTAGTGAAATTGGGCCCTGGGTTCTATCCCTAGAAATGTAAAAAGGAGGGGAAGAAAGGAACAAGACACTTAGGGATGCTAATCACACTCCAAGTTTTGAGAAACGGAAGGCACAAGAGAAGGAACTATTGTTGCTGTGGTTGGTGTTTTCGTTTTTGTTCCTCAGACAGGGTCTGATGTTTGCCCTCTTGCCGTATAGGTAACGGGTAGCTCTCAAGTAATGATCTTCATTCTGTCACCTCAAGGCATGCATCATCTACCACACCTACCTTATGAGGCTCTGGGGAATCAAATCTAGGGCTTTGTGTTTGTTGGTAAGTGATTTTCCAATGGTTGCATTCCCCAGTGGCTTGCTTTCTTTGCTGGCCGTCACCAACAGACAAAGTGAGTGCACAGTTTTTTATTTTGTTTTAAGAGAAGAGTGTCTTGTTATGTTTTGAAGGCTTCTAATCCCAAACTTCTGGTCTCAAGCAATCTTGCTGCCTCTGTCTCACTGTATCTAGAAGTGCAGGCTTAATTCTTCACACCTGGCTGGCCACAATTTTTTTTTTTTTTTTTTTTTTTTTTACTCTGTTTAGATAAAAGCACAGTCCAGTAAAAAGCACTGGAAGAAAGAGACTTCAACCCTCTTGTAGCAAGTTGGATTTTTAGAATGTAGCTTAAAGAAATTCAAATGGCACATGAAATGTAAATATCTTTGTAGGAGAAAATCCCACCTGCTTAAATGTAGCCCGATTGTGTTCCACACAGTTGGTTAAATGCTTATTTAGAAGTGGTTTCCAGTTGCTTTTATCCCATTGTTTCCATGGTCTTGTTTTTCATCCTGTCCTCTGGGAATTTATTAGAATTGTTCCGTGATCCAATGAAAGGAGCCGTGCGCCAAACTGGAAAAAAAAAAAAAAAAAAAAAAAAACAACCAAAAACAAACCTGTTTACTTTCCCCAGCCTATTATTTTTGTCTAGCTCTAAGTACGTTTTCCCACAGGCTAAATCTCCTTTTCCCTGAGTGAGGTTTTTCTTTTTCTTTTTTTTAAATAGTTGCCACTTTGTGTGATAAATTTATATTTTTCTTCACATGTGCACATGTCCATAAATAAAATTGTGCTATTGCTTGTATTCTTCACCTATTTATAAGATCCACCAATCCAACTCACAGTTACAACGTTCAAAATAAATATGTACAGTGTAAAGAGAGTCAGAGAGAGGTGGGCATTTCCTACACATTTATTTTAAAGTCAGTAATTATTTCTAAACACAAAGGACAACAGTGGTTGACAGATATTAAATACAGTTGCTCACGTAAGCAATTAAAGATATCTACTATATTCAATTATGACAACTAAGCTTTCATCAAAACTTTCTTTAAAAGTTTCTTAAAATATTTTCCAAGGTGTTGTGACACATGTCTGTAATTCTAGCCCTTGAGAGAGTAAAGCCTGAAGACCAAGTTCAAGATGACCCTGGGCTATGAAGAGAACTCTAGGTAAGCCTGGACTGCACACGGAGCCACTGTTAACAGCAAGCAAAACCAAAACAAAGCAAAATAAAAACATGCAAAGCTTTCAGAAAAGCTTTCAGAAAGAGTTGGTAAGTCAGATAGTAGCAATAACAAGCCAAAAGATAGGATCAAAGTCAATCCAACAAAAACAGTGTTAAAGGCCATATCTGTGCTATTTTAAAATGGGTTATAATATTTTTGACACAATTTGAAATACGGCCACAGAATGAGATATTATAAAATTCCTTCTGATATGAGGGCCTTATAGACGCAAAGAGCCATCATCACTGGTAGATCACAGAGAATTTTTCTTAATATCTGTTTTGTTTTGTTTTTTAACTTAAACTTTAAAAAGTAAATTTAGCTGTGAAGTGACCTTGGAGGACTAGGCCATTTATTCCTCGTGAAATATTATCTTAGTTTTAAATTGTATTTTATGTGTATGAGCGTTTTTCTTGCATATTTCTCTATTCACCATGTGCGTGCAGTGACTACAGAGGCCAGAAGAAGCCATCAAATCCCATGGGACTGGAGTGAGAGAATGTTGTGAGCCACCACACCATGTGGGTGCTGGGAACTGAACCTGGGTCCTCTGGAAGAGCAGCCAGTGCTCTTAACTGTTGAGCAATCTCTCCAGCCGATTGCCTGGAAAACACAAGCTCAACTGGGATAGCGGCACATGTAGTCCCAGGACCCAGGAGGCAAAGACAGGATGCTAAGTGCTCTCTGGCTAACCTGCCTTGCCTACTTGGTAATACCTAGACCAATGAGAAATCCTGTCTGCAAAACAAGGTGCATGGTACCTGAAGAAAAACAGTGGAAGTCATTCCCTGGCTTCCACATGCAGATAGACTACTGTGCTTGTGCACAGCTCCCATGAACATGTTCACACTCATCATATACACACACACACACCACATACACACCCTTAACACACCCTCAATACACACTCAACACATACACACATTCACTACACACACACTCTCAACACATACACACATACCATACATACACACACATATATATACCAAACACACACATTTACACACACACACACACACACACACACACACACAAAGGCATGGAATGCATGCAACTGACATAACATGGAAATTATGAGAAAGAGAGAGATAGAGAGAGGGAGAGAGACTAAGATTGGACATATCCTTTTCCCAACAGAAAACTTTTTCCTCCCCAGAACAGATGTTATTTACTTTGACGTTATCTGAGGTCCATGTAAATTGTTTAGCTCTGCAGCAGTGTCCTGTGAGTTGAGAGCTAGGTGACCGCACTTGACCTTCTTACTGGAGAAGGCCTCCTTTGATGTCACCCAGTGTTTCCAGCCTCCCACAGTCACCAGTCAGTGGGTAAACATTAAGATAAGGACATATGAACATGGGAAGTGAGTTTGCCATTATTTCTCTTTCATTTCCTTTATAGCCTTATACAAACATCTATCATCCCATATTTATTACGAGAATATAAACACAAAAACCACTTTGAAGTAATGACTTCAAAAGTTTTGGACATTTTGAGGTCTGACATGGAGGGAAGACTTACTTTATCATAAGTCCTATTTAATCACCAAAGAACTCCAATAATTTTCAAATTTTCAAAACAAAATTAGCTTGACATCTGGAAGCTATTACAGAACTCAGGGAGCCACGCTCAGAAAGACATTTGCATTATAAATTTCACTATAAATTTATACTCTACAAACTTCATTATAAAGGCAGATCTGTAGAAAGTAAAACTAAATTTGCCATTGCTGCTTGACTCGTGTTTCTCTCACTAATTAGACATATTGACATCAAAATATAAGATTACTGGGGGAGAACCATAGCTTAGCACGCATCTGAAAAGGTAAAGGGAACACTTACTATTATGAAATAGTGCATGTATATAGTTGCTAATACCACATAAGTACCCTTTGTTATGCATTAAATATATTAAAATACGATTGACAGGGAGGCTGGAGAGATGCCTCAATGGTCAAGATCACTTAAGTGCTTTTCCAGAGGTCCTGAGTTCAATTCCCAACAACTACATGATGGCTTGCAACCATCTATGATGGGATCTGATGTCCTCTTCTAATGTGCATGAAGACAAAGCACTCATGTATCTATATAATCAAATAGTCTTTAAAAATAAAATATGATTAGCTTTCAAGTCGGTCAGAGCCTTCAGATCCACTTTACAGGAAGAGGGTAGATTGAAAAAAGTCATCTACCCAGAGCCATGGTGTTCTTTGCATGAACAATGATGCCTTTACAGTGAAAGACGAGAAAGTGAAAGATAGACTAAGTGTTGCTCATCTGAAATGCTTGTAACCAAAGGTGTTTTAAATTTGAGGGGTATTTGCATGTATTAGGTGTATCCATCCTGTGGCTATTGGCTGAACATGTCCTAGGATTCTGGTGAATGCATCCATACACATTGTAGATGATAAAATCATGTGTAATGTCTAGAGGTTTGATCTTATGTCTAATGAGGAGCTTTGGGGTGGGATTTGGGTCCTAACATGAAATTCATTTATGTTACACATAGTCTTTGTGTAAATAAAAGGTAATTAAAAATCTTACATTTCTTGCTCTACTTTGTGTTTATGTTACCGTGCACATAGGAAGGCCAGAGGATAACTTGCGGGTGTCTGTACACTTTTTCTAGCATGCACATTCTGGGGTTTGAATGTAGATCCTCAAACATGGCAGCAAGCACCATTACCAAGTGGACCATCTCACCAGCTCTGAAGGTAATTTTATCTAGTATTTTTATTGTGTCTACAATCCACCACATAGACTTTTCTGCAGTTGCTCTTGTATTGATACAAAAAAAAAAAAAATCCCATTTGGATTTGAGAGCTTTATTTTTTGTTTATTTACTTATTTATTTTTGATGCTAGAGATTAACCTGGAGCCTTTCACATGCTAGTCATGTGCTGTACATTAAGCTACAACCTTAGAATTCTTTTGTTTTATTTTGAGCCAAGATCTCTTTAACAAGCCCAAACAGGCATTGACCTTGATCCTCCTGCTTCAGCCATCTAAGTAGCTGAGATTATGTGTATGTTTTTTTTTTTTTTTTTTTCAGATTAGAGAGGGTAAAACTTAATACCATGCAGTGACTAGCAGTGTCTAGTTATTATGCCTCATGTGACCCCTTCCTTCCTACCTCCCTCTTAACACTGGTGTCAATATGTTACCCTGGCCTTTCACACTAGGGCCTAAGGAGATGTCACATGAAAGTCTGTGATAAGTTCCTTACCATTGCTAATATTGTGAAACCCTAGGCAGCCTCAAGAAGGCTACACGTTCATTTCTGGGACAGGATACAGGAGGAAAGCTGTCAGTACGTTGTATTCGCCTGTTGCTTAGAGACGGAGGAGGAGGAGGAAGAAGACGCATCTGTCTTAAGCACTGGTCTGAGTTATACAATATATCACATTTATACCATTCACTCACACTTATCCTTACTGCTCAGGGATGCTGACTATAAAGCTCACGTCCTTTTTGCTAGAAAATTCTGTCACTGGCTTCTATAGCGTGCACAGTTGTGCTAATGGAAAAGTGTGTGTCAGAGTTTTTTAAACTACTTGAGCTCAAAATGGATGCAGAAAGCCAGTGCAGATCTGGGTGGTGGTGCTGGTGGCTATTTAAAAACAAAAAGTGAAAGGGAGGAACCGAGGCATATAAATAGATCAATAGCAGTGTTGCCTGAGAAACTGCTCACTGATCCCCTGAACTGTGGAAACGAGAGGAACACAATAGTGGAGAATCAGAGCGAGGCCTCAGGCCAAAATGTACAAAAATACAAGGTGAACTGGGAGAGCTTGTGCTAAGCTGTAATGGAAGGAGGCTGAATTACAGCAGCGAATAGCATCTAGAAAGAATAGAACCAGGTGCCTCTTGAGTTAACCCTGCCCCCGCCCCCTCTCCCAGAATACAACAAGCCTCCCAGATGTAGGCAGCTCCCCCCAAAAAACATTAGTCTGGATGTACAAACTAGGCCAGGAAGACTCGCTCCCTCATGGGTACGTCAGCTCCCAGCTCACTTGCTTCCTGCTTCAGTGCACGAACATTCATTTAACGATTCATGGAAAAGATACGAAAGGAACAGTCCTCTTTCTCTTTCTTTCATATTTTGTTATTATTTTTAAAGGTTTCATTCTTTAGCTCTTACTGGTCTGGCCCTCATCAGACAGCCCAGACTGGTCTTGAATTTATGTCAATCCTCCTGCCTCAGCCTCCAGATTGCTGTGACTACAGATTACTGCACCTGACTGAAGGAACAAATTGTATTACTCAGTGGATGTAGCTTTCGTTCTTACCTGGATGTAACTTTACAATAATTTCTGCTGTTTTGCATCTGCTCTTAAAAGCTTGTTCTTAAGAAATGATCATTTGAGTTTTGATTCAGTCTGATAGCCAAACTAGCTATGTTCTTCCTTCTATATATGTGTGATGAGAATTTAATCAAATGATCTAGCTTCTCTGAGCTTAGATGCCCGCATCTGAGCATGTAGGAATTACCACTAATATCTACCTTAACTGGACAAAGCCTGAAAACCTGAGACAGCTATGAGGCTGAACAGTACAGTGAAGCCAGGCCACCTGAACACCACACCCATTAGCTCTCCAGCCAATGCCCACTGACTGGACTTGCTCAATATTTCAAGGTATACTTCCTTTCAGCACCTCAGCTGTGTTCTTGTCACGGCCTAAACCACCACCATCTCTCCCCTGCATCAGTGCAGTGCCCTCCTAAGTATTTCAACACTTGAAACCATCATCAAGACTGTGACCAGCATAAGCTTCCAAATGAAAGTCAAATCCTGTCAGATGGGAGTTGGCCCGCCTGTTCTTCCTGTCCGTGCATACTTGACAGAGAACTTGACAGGCAGCTTGAAGATTCCTATTATAGTGTTTCTGTTGGTAAGACACATAAGGACAGCTTACAGAGTGTCTTAGTTTGGGTTTTACTGCTGTGGACAGACATCACCAGCAAGGCAGCTCTTAAAACGACAACAGTTAATTGGGGCTGGCTTACAGGTTCAGAGATTCAGTCCATTATCAGCAAGACGGGAGCATAGCAGCATCCATCTGAAGCTGAAGGATCTTCATCTGAAGGCTGCTATGGAGAAGACTGGCTCCCACGTGGCTAGGAGGAGGGTCTCCAAGCCCATTCCCACAATGACACACCTCCTCCAACAAGGCCACACCTTCTAATAGTGCCCCTCCCTGGGTTTCCAATATTCAAACCACCACACAGAGCATTTCTCTTTTCTGCCTTGCTTAGCATAAAACTTCAGGCTTCATCTATGTTGTAGCATGTGTCAGAATTTCCTTCCTAGAAAGACTGAGTAGTACTCTATTGTACTGCGTGTTTCACAGTCATTTTATCCTTCCTCCAAAATATGGCTACTTGTATTATGTCTCTGTCTTTTGGCAAGTGAAGATGCCAAACATGGGTGTACAGTAAGTTGCTTTTATTTTTTAATTTTTTGGGATTATAGTTATATAATATCCCCCTTCCCTTTCATTCACCTCCAACCTCTCCCATGTATACACGTTTGCTCTCTCTCAAATTTATGGCTTCCTTTTTAATTGTGTTACACACACACACACACACAAAAACACACATTCTAAATATATAAATACAAGTTGTTCAGTCCCTATAACATCAGTAGCAGGTGTGTTTTCAGGGAATATTGTATCTTTAAATAAGGTATTAGTTACTTTACTGTTGCTGTGATAAAATAACTATCATGGCCAAAAGTAACTTAAGGAAGCAAGTTTTGATTTATCTTGCTATTTCAGAGTGGAAGCATCCTCACGAGGCATGGCATGGAGGATCAGATTTACACATAGAGGAAGCAGAGAGCACATGAAATGGGGAAAGGTGTAAACATTCAAAGCTTATCTCACTGACATGTTTCCTCCAGCTAAGACCAGAACCACCCCAAAGAGCATCACTAAGTGAGTAGCAAGTGTCCAAGTACATGGGCCTATGAGGGATGGCTCTCACTCAAACCATCACAAGTAAGGTAGAATTCACTTCCTAAGGCGGGACTCAAAGACCTTTTATTTATAGTGTATATGGGTATGGGTTTGTGGGTATATGTGTGGTGAGTGTGAGTGTGCATGTGTATGTGTCTGTGTGTGTGCATGTGTATGTATGTGTGTCTATGTGTGTGCATGTGTATGTATGTATGTGATATGTGTTTTTGTGCGTGTGATATGTATGTGTTATGGTATGTGTATTTGTGTGTAAGTGTGCATATGTCTCTGTATGCACGAGTGTGTGTGTATGTCAACGTGCATATTTGTGAATGGTATGTGTGTTTGTGTGTGGTATGTATGTGTGTGTGATTGTGTGTGTGTGCATGTGTATTGGTCGTCCATCTCTCCTATGTAGAGGTCAGATGAAACTAGCAGAATTCATCTTTCTTCTTCTGCCATAGAGCTCCAGGAATTGAGCTCACATCAGCAGCAGCTCTGGGAGACAAGTACTTTTACCCAGGAGCCATTTCAGTGATTCAGATCTTTTAAAATGAACTGTCACCCAACCTCTTGGTAGGTTTGTTTCAAATAAAAGCCGCTGCTAAACACCGGGATGGCTCCGCTGCTCTGCTAGCGGACCCAAGCACCCAGTTCAAGCAGTTCATAATCACCCGTAAACTCCAGCTCCAAGGCTCTGATATCCTCTTCTGCTCTCTGAGGGCCCCATACCCATGGGAACACAGACACACATAAATAAAAGTGTTTACTAATTTCTTCCTCAAAGTCCCTGTTTGCCAAGCAGGAAACGAAGACTGGGCAGTAGGCACGTGGAGCAGGAACCTGAGCCTCTGGGACTGCCCATTAGAAAGTAAAACTTCTGCCATAAAAGAAATGTGATCCGAAGCTCCGTGGAAGACCACTGGCTTAGTGTGCGTGGGTCCCAGAGTTTCATCTCTGGCACAAAAGAAAAAAAAAACAAAACAAAACCAAAACAAAAGCACTACAACTCAATCAGCCTTTGGATGTGGGTCCAGACTTTTTTCTTTCCCAAAACCTCCATGGTTGATTCTATTGTGTAGCCTGTATTGGGAACCTCTGATTCAGGATAATCATCGGAAGTGACTTACCTCCCATCGGTACCTTCAGAGAACCCAGTGTGGGTGAGGGGTATTTTCCAGGTCCTATTATACATGTGATTTTATTGTTAATCTATGGATAACTCCCATCTCCTGAAGTTGTCGTCGAGGGATTAACTTTATGAATTATGGCTACCAATATCAGACGTGGATCAGTGTGCTAAAATATGCACAATGGTGTCAGAGGCCAGGAGAGCTGTGCTAATGAAAGCGAGCAAGTAAATTATGTGCAGTGGTGCACACTTGGAATCCCAGTACTTGACAGGTGGAGGCAGGAGGATCAGGGTTCAAGACCACGGGGGCGGGAGAGATGGCTCACTGGTTAAGTGCAAAGACCTCAGGTTTAATTCCCAGCATCTGTAACTCCAGTTCCTGCAGGTCTTCCTCTTCTGGCTTCTGACTAAACTGCATGCATGTGGCTCATAGATATACGCAAATCTTTTTTTTTTTTTTTTTTTTTTTCGAGACAGGGTTTCTCTGTATAGCCCTGGCTGTCCTGGAACTCACTCTGTAGAGCAGGCTGGCCTCGAACTCAGAAATCCTCCTGTCTCTGCCTCCCAAGTGCTGGGATTAAAGGCGTGCACCACCACCGCCCGGCGATATACGCAAATCTTAAGTTGCATCCTGTAGCTTAAAAAAAAAATAAATAAAAACAAAAGAAAACAACCATCGGCAAAACAAAAAATAAAACAATGAACAAACCCCACAATGGAATGAATCCAGAGGAAAAGTTGAATACCTAATCCTACGCTATGGACTATTTGTCACACTCCACCCCCATGACAGCCATATTGAAAGTCTCATTCTCAGTCTTGGCATTTGGAGATGGACCTTAAGAGGGTGATATGGGAACAATGTAGGTCTATGGAGATTGGACTGCTTGTTAGGACCCTGAGTTCTGGGGACGTGGCCGAACTCCTGCCGTTTCTCCCTTGGAGTCTCGGGGTTCTAGGCCCATGCCCAGCCAAGAACCAGGATACCCTTACGCAGTCCCACATCTCCTCCCCTTTACTTTTTTAAAAAAGGGGGGTCACTGTGTCATCTGTGGTAAAAGAAAGCACTATTTAGGCCAGAGGGGTTAGCACAATTAAGTCACAAGGATAAAGGCTCAGAAATCTATGAAGGCCCCAGGAGACAGACCACCCACCATAGAAACGTGAAGAAATCAATGGAGGCTGGACCCTAGCAAAAGCGTCTGGGGAAGAACATGCAGAAGTCAAGGGAAGCCCTCTCTCACGGACCACACTCCTTCAAAATCGAACACTTGACACCTCTATCTGAGAAAAGCTCAAGATACTGAATGCATGGAATCACAAACCAGGGGAAGGAAATTGTAATATTCCTAAAAGTTCATGAAGGGAAGTGCTTGCAGCAGAATGAACCAGGATTTTGTACAGTACATGTGAAACGTGATAAAGGATTAAAAAAAAAAAAAGCAGTAAAAAAAAAAAAAACCAAAAAAACAAAAACAAAAAAAAAAAAAGAAAAAAGAAAAAAAAAGAGGGTGATATGGCTTCGAGTTTGGAGAATTCCCAAAGGCCTGTGTGTTAAGAAGTTCTGGACCCTCTAACAGGTGAGGTGTCAGGGCTGGGGATAGGCCCTGGCTTTGATCCCTAGCTGAAGAGTGAGAGCAGAAGAGTAGGAGCTCTGAGGCCATTGGAAGCCTCTCCTTGAAGACTGTGTGCCCCACCCCTTCCTCTTCTCTTACAGTCCCAGACATGAGTGGGATTTTTTTTTTGACCACGCATTTAGCATGATGTATTTGCCTTAACACAGGCCCAAAGCAACAAGGCCAATATGAATGGAAACTCCAAAACTGGGAACCAAGATAACCTTTTCTTCTTATAAGCTGACACCTCAAGTATTTTGTTGTAATGGTGGAAAAATGACTAATAACAGAAGGTAATGTGTTAAATGGAGTTGTGAAGGTAAACCATAGTTCAAAGAGATTAGTGCCTTTTAAAAAGAGATATTAAAGAGCTCTCTCTCAGCCGGGCGGTGGTGGCGCACGCCTTTAATCCCAGCACTTGGGAGGCAGAGGCAGGCGGATTTCTGAGTTCGAGGCCAGCCTGGTCTACAGAGTGAGTTCCAGGACAGCCTGAGCTACACAGAGAAACCCTGTCTCGAAAAACCAAAAAAAAAAAAAAAAAAAGAGCTCTCTCTCTCTCTCTTTCTCTCTCCTGCACACACCAAGAACAGACCACATAAAGCTGGATGTGGTGGCACATGCAGTTGGGAGACAGAGACAGGCAGAAAAACCACCCATGCCACACTACGTTGGAGGTCAGATGAGATATAACTCCATGAAAGAAAGGGGGGAGGAAGAATGAGAGAGAGAGAGAGAGAGAGAAGAGAGAGAGAGGGGGGGGGGGAAAGGGAGGGAAAGGGAGGGGGCGAGAGAGAGAATCTTTGTCCTCCACAGAGCTTCTGAAACCCTCGAGTCTCCAGACAATTGGTAATATTTAGTGAGTCCTAAGATCATTTCAGGATGGGGCTGATGTCCAGAGAAATGAATCATATGATCAGAGTTCTTATGACGTTTTGATCCACGCTGGAGCTCTGGGGCAGAGAGGGGGCTGGAAGTTGAATTCAGTCATCAGTAGCCAATGATTTAATTGGATCATGC
The DNA here is from genome assembly GCA_021653895.1 of Mastomys natalensis. Lineage (NCBI taxonomy): Eukaryota > Metazoa > Chordata > Mammalia > Rodentia > Muridae > Mastomys > Mastomys natalensis. The sequence continues at coordinate 1,249,193 of JAJTUV010000708.1, forward strand.
CTATATAAACTGCGTGGCTCATACCTGTAATCTCAGCATTGGGGTGACTGAGGCAGAAGGATTGTCATGAGTTCAAGGCCAGTCTGGACATCCATAGCCCCAGTTCTAAGAGATGCAACAGGCAGGTATGTGGTGTATATACACGAATGTAGGCAAAATACTCAAACACATAAAATAAAATAAATAAATCTTAAAATCAACCCCTTCAATGTTAAAAAAAATAAATCCATGCCTGGACACTGGCAAACATGTAATCTCAGCATTCTGGAATTGGAGGCAGGGGGATCAGCAATTCAAGGTCATTCACAGTTACATAATGAATTCCAGGTCAGCATAGGCTGTATGAGACCCTGCCTCAAAAAACAAAAATGCCACAAAGACTCATGACCCTTCAAGTCCTACAACAGTCACAAGAAGCCCTTTTCTGACCCCCGTACTAGCTGACATCAGGATACTTGTATATTATCTAGCCTTAAGTACCCAGAAATTTTAAACTACTTCCCAATGAAAATAATTTCTATGTTGGGGCTATAGCTCAATTGGTAGAGTGCCTGCCTCGCAGGTAGAAGTTCGGTGTCAAACTTTCAGCATGGCATAAACGAGGTAATGTTGGATGCCTGTAATCTCAACCCTGGGGAGGTGGACACAGGAAGATCAGGAGTCCCACGGCATCCCTTGGACTTAACATAAGGAGTTTAAGGCCGGTCTGGACCTGTGAGAATTTAGCACTGAAATTTTACATATATCACTGGTAGTGCTTTTGCAGTAGGCCACAAAATCTGTGATAGGTTTTTGTGTTTTTACTAAGTTACTTTACTTCATCACAAGTCTAGCACATCATCGTATGTGAGGGACTGACTGACTCTGGTGAATGTGGCCGAGTGTGACTTCAGACAGACGCCAAAGAAGAATGAATTTGTTCTTGCTTCATGTTCAAATAGAGCCTAATGATGCACTTAAAGCGTGTCCATGTCAGAGATGACACACTTTCTCACGAGGAGCTTATGCAATGGTAAAGGGAGGAGCCACTCTTACAGAGACCACATCTTAATGAGTAATGCACCCATAAGGGAAGCCTCATATAGCTAATGTGAAGCAGAATTATCCTCTAGTCGCTCCCCAAAGATAAGTTTACTATTTAATAGTAAAAACCATCCATTGATGCTTTATGGTTTCCTGTAGTTGGCTGGCTCAGGACATCACAGGTAAACTCTTCACAGAGCTCTATGGTTTAATCCTTTATGCTGTGATACGGGCAGTGATAAAGCTTGTGCTCTCTCTCTCTCTCTCTTTCTCTCTCTCTTTCTCTCTCTCTCTCTCTGTTACGTAGAAGCTAGATGAGGTTGTCAAGGTGTCCTGCTCTGTCACTATCTGTCTTATTGTGAACCTGGAGCCAGGCTGGCAGCCAGGAATGTGCACTGCTCCCTTGATCCCATAGCACTGAGGTTACAGTGATATCCATGACCATACTTGATTTTTGATGTGGGTCCTGGGAATATGAGTTCTGGTCTTTCTGCTTGAGCAGCAAGCATTCTTTCCTATGGAGTTGTGTTCCCTGCCCAGCCCCATCTGCTCTTGTAGCATGAAAATGGTCATATCATATGTAGATGGATCGCATGGCTGTGCTTCCATAATTCCTATTTATTTACAAAATGGTCAACCTGTAGGATCTAGTTTTCTGACCATTGTATGCTACTAATAAATCAAAACCAACAGGAATTTCTTACTTCCTACAAAAGAATAAACCTCATACAATGCTCCTGTGTCAATGCTGGCTAATTCTCTAGCTTTCTGTCTTGGAAATACCCTATAGGGACTTCCAGAGTCCTTCTATTCCACAGGATTACATACTGCCCCACTGTATTGGAGACATAATGGCGATTAGAGCAAGTGACAGGAATGTATAAATACTCTTTGTGTTTCTGAAAATATGTCATAGAGGATAGAATATAATATTCCAGTAACCTTCAGGGCCTGCTGACATGATAAATGCCCAGGACACCTATGAGTTAAGCTATTCCAGATGTGAGCTAAGGGAAAAGCTCCACTTCTGCAGCTTGTATCCCTTACAGTTGAGGAACAAACCCAAACTGGACCGTGTATACTCTCAGAAATGTACCTATATTTTCAGTAAATCAGGGAATAATCTGATTTCTGATAATGAGGAATATATCAATTGTTGACACTCAACACCACATCTGGTCCAACATTCTTCCCTTTGTGTCAGGGGCTGACACATGAGAAGCATATTTTCCATAATCTTTGCCCGCAGGGTTCTAAATATAGTTTACATTCTGTCCCTGAAGTGTCACGTGCTTGAATGTGAAATCAGAGCTGAGGCAGAAGCTGTTCCTCTTTCTCTACCCAGAGTGGTAGATTTGCGAATGTGAGAGGGGAATTGGTTCCTGTAACTCAGTACATAGGAGGCTGACTAAGGAGACTCATAAGCTGATGGCCATCCTTAGCTATGCAGCAAGACCCCATCATAAAAGAACACACACTGGGGAGACAGCTTAATAGGTAAAGGGCTTTATGTGTAAGTATGAGGCCAGCGTTCAGATATGTGCTGGACAGATAAGGTGGCCCATCTGTAATCCCAGCACTAGGAAGTGGAGAGAGAGAAACCCTAGAGCAAACTAGCTGGCTAGATTAACCATAATGTCAAGTGCTGAGTTTAAGTGAGAGACCCTGTCGTAATGTGTGTGGTAGAGAGCAATTGAGGAAGACAGTTAAGACCAACAGGTAGGCTCCATATGCCTGTTCATATGTGTGCATGTTATTAGGTCTGTTATTAAGTTTAGTCTTTTGCATATTCCTGATTTCAGCACGAAAACAAGTTGGTTCAAGTTGTTTGGACGTCAGTAAACATGAAGTCTACATTCAGCTTCTACCACTTTACTCCTTAAAAACCTTCAATGTTTTATAAGTATTGTATTCTCTGTAAATTAAATGCTAGTCTAGGCTTGATGACACATTTCTGTGATTCTAGAACCCAGGAAATGGAAGTGGAAACATTGAATTTGAAGGCAGCCAGAATCACATAAGCTTCAACCCAGACCGGGCCAAATAGAGAGTCGACTTCAAGAAATGTTAAAAAACCAAACACTTTTATCTTTAGGTGGTCAATGGATCTCTGTTTCCTTGGCTGGGACTAAACTATGTGTGGGAACAGGACCTATTTCATGGTTTCATTTCCTGGAGTACCTAGAGGCATTTGTGGGTAGAATACAACAGAAGAAGCAAGTGGATACTTTGTATAACATACTGTAATCATTTTATTTGGCATCATCATGTTTTTATTTTATTATTCTTACAGTTTTTCTTTCTCTTTTATTATTTACATGTCTCATATAACATTCTGGTACATATGGAATTCCTTATAATAATCCAGATCATTATGTGTGTGTCTGAACCTCAAGCAAACAAGTCTTCCTAAAGGATTAGCTCACCGAATTATCAGACCCTGCCATCTGGCCGTCTGTGACAAAGATATAAACAAGATATTAGTTGTAGCAAACAGTCTTGTGGTTTTAATATTACACACAAATTGATCCTATATTCTGTTGCTATTTGGAAGTCATCTCTTACTATGTAACCTCAAGAGAACATATAAAAATATAATGCTTGTAAAATTATCACAAAGTGATGTTTTATACATTCAGATTTTTTGAAATTATAAGCTTATTGAGGTATAATTCCTATGCCATGAAGTCACCTATGCAACTCATATACAATTCTACTGTTTCTCTTACATCTATGTGATTGGGTAGCTATTGCAAAAATCTAACTACAGGACATTTTTGTCCTCCCCAACCAACCCACAAGCATACACAGTCACACCCTTCTTCCAGGCTTAGAGAACTGGATATTTACTTTTTGTTTGAGGGGAGTTTGCTTAGATGGAACTCTCCAATTTTTTCTTTTTTTAAATCAAAACCATTCTGGTGCTGGAGAAATGGCGCCTGTGGCTTTGATTTGTACTTCACTAAAAGAATGGTTTTGAACATCTTTTCATGTGCTAAGTGTCTGTCTATCTTGTTCAGTAAAATATTTCTTCCAATCCTTTATTGCTGTTGTTGTAATTAAATTGTCCTTTTCTAACTGAATTATGAATATTTATATTAGGGGCTGAGGAGATGCTTGGCATATAAAAGTACTTATCACAGAAACCCGATAACCTGAATTCAATCGCAGAACCCATGTAAATAGTCAGATGTAGTGGTATACATTTGTATTCCCAGGATTCCTATGATGAGATGGGAGATGGAGACAGAAGGCCATCTGAAAGTGGAGACCCTGTGTCAAAAGCAAGCTGGAACAAGGGGCCAAACTCCCAAAAATGTTGTCCTCTGACTTGGACTCATGTTCCAGCACACAAAAACTAAATAAAGTTTTACTCTGTCTGGTTTGATGGTGCATACCTTCCCAGTGTTTGATAGGCTGAAGCGAGAGGAATGACCCAAGTTCAAGGCCTGCTATGGCTACATGGCAAGACTCTGTCTCAAAACAAAAACAAACAACAAAGAAATAAATAGGTGGCAAATACAAGCCTTTATCAGATAAACACACAAACAAATTTTGATGAAGTTTGATTTATCAGTGTTTCTTTTGTCATTTATAGGTTGTTATATTTAAATCATTGCTGAGACAAGTACAAAGTTTTTTCTTTTTCTTTTCTTTTCCTTTTTTTTTTTTTTTTTAGGTTTAACTTTGTGTTTGGTGGGACAGAATCTTCCTGTGTGAACCAGCCTGGCTTCTAAGTCACTGGCTTTTCCTCCGCATCTAGAGAGCTGGGATTACAGGTGTGAGCTACCACACCCAGCTCTCCAAGTAACAAACACTGATTCTCTTTTCCTCCATGTCTATGAATGTATAGATTTTGGGACAAAAGGATATACACACAATGATATTCACATAACCATCATTTTCAAATAGCAAAAGATTGCAAACAAAAACATCCATAATTGAACCATGGAGCCCAATTAAGTAGACTTAGGACATCTAATATCTGCAGTTAGGTAAAATGTATGGGGTACAGTAATGCATGCAACACACTAACAGTGTGATAAGATATTGGGATCATATCAAGGACTGACTCTTATGATTAGGTTCTCAAAGCTTTATAGAGGCTATTGGTTTAATTATTAACAATTGTACATTTATACAATTTAATTTTTAGCAATAATCGGTCTTAATAGCCAGTTCTCAAAATTCTTGAAGCTTTAACAAACGGTCTAGTACTATTCAACGGCTCATGCTGATGGCGACTGTGCAGGATGAACCTGGAAGAGACCAGGATTGTGTGGGACTGCATAAGGGTATCCTGGTTCTTGGCTGGGCATGGGCCTAGAACCCCGAGACGCCAAGGGAGAAACGGCAGGAATTCGGCCACACCCCCAGAACTCAGGGTCCTGAAAAGCAGTCTAATCTCCATGGACCTACATTGTTCAGTCACGTAGGCCATTACAATCCCTCCCAAAGTGCACAGGTAGAGGGTGTGACTACAGGCCTCAGGCCCTAGAGATTTACATCAGAGGGCGGAGTCAATTAAGCATTTTCTCCCAGAACCTCCCCCTTTCTCCCTCCCTACTTAACCCAGGTCTGCCCTGAGTTTGGGGGGGGGGGGTACATCCAGATCCATCCACCATCCGCCATGACAATAAAGCCTTTTGGAACCAAGGACTTCCTCGTATCATTGGGGCCTGCCGGGCCTGCCGCCACTGAAGCCTCCAGCCCATGGAACCTAGGACCTTTCTCCGGTATGTGAGACCCACTGCCTGGAAACCTCCAGGCAGCCTCCACCGTGCAGGTCCCGGGCTGCTGCAGCATAGGCCCAGGGGCCGCTGCTGCGACCCCCCAGTTTTTTCCCACAGGATTGAAAATGACAATGGACTGGGAGACAGCAGAAAAGAGAGAGCACCCCATGAAGGCACAATTACTTGGAAACTCTAACCCCACTTTGTAAACTATTCTTCCTTAAACTGAAAGCCAATCTTTCTTCAAGCAGCAATAAAAGTAATCCAGGGCTAATGCTACTAGGAGGGGTCACAGGTGTGTCTCCAGAAACTCCAGAAACTGTGGCTGTTAAAACTGCACCAGGTGTGGGATTCCTTTGGCCTGAGTCAGAAGATGCACAGATGATGGGAATGTCGCTAATAGAATGGCTTTGTTCTAAGAAATTTCCCCAGGAGATGATGTTTGTCATCCTAGTACTTGGGGGCCGGAGGCAGGTAGATCAGAAGTACAAGGCCTTGGTGACTTCAAGGCTAGCGTGGATTCACTGTTTCAAGACAAAAACATAAAGAAAATAAAAGAAGGCTAAACTGACTCCCCCCCCCCCAATGTAGCCACTCAGGGTCAGGAAATTGCTAAAAATACCAACTTTAAGATATTTTAAATTGGCCAGCCTGGTCTACAGAGCAAGTTCCAGAACAGCCAAGGCTACACAGAGAAACTCTGTCTCTAAACATCAACAAAAGATGAAAGATGTTTCAAATTTATCTACAAATTTCTTAGAATTGTCACTTTGAAAAGCTTTAACATAGATTTGACTAGGTCTTAGTGAGTAAATGCAGAGCAAATGTACTGTTTGTTAAGAAAAACAAAGCAAAATAACAACAACGAAAATTCAACAGCCAGTCATGGCTACATAGTGAAACTCTTTCAAAACTAAAAATGAAGTTGAATGAACCATGTGCCCAACAGACAGGTGTCCTCAAGGCCCTAAATATGCCATGACATGGAGCTTTAGTTATCCCAAAGGAGGTGAAAATACAACACAAATTTCAAAGTAGGAAACCAATCGTCCCCTTGGTTGAACAAAGACAGCTTAAGAAATGAACTTAAAGAAAAGACTAGAGGTTCTTTAAATAAAGAAGACACTGAAGGTAAGCAGCAGCTAGTGGTCAAATAGTTACTGGATGTTCTCAAGGGCACGTAGAAAACAGAAAAATGCTGAGTTTATTTCGCATACTGAAGGTTTTAGAGAAAAACAAGGGTGTGTAGAGATGAACTGCGGCGTTTCCAACTCCAAGCTGAAGAATTCCTAATTTCACAGGAAACTAGTCCCGTGGGAAGCCCACTGTTAGCATTCTTTCTAAGCTCCGCCCCACAGTTACTTGGCAACAGTCAGGTATGCCTGACTTCTATAAGGGGTTGCTTGCCCTCTTCTAGCTCTCGCTTTCCCTTACCCTCCCTCTCCATGTGCTCATGGCCGTCGTCCTCCTCCTCCTCTTCCTACTCCTCCTCCCCCTCCTCCTTCCCCTCCTCCTCCTCCTAACTTCTCCTCCTCATCCCCTAAATAAACTCTATTGGTCCCTCAGGGAGAAGGGAGTGCCTCAGCATGAGTCAGCTGAGGCACCCCCTTCCCCCATTCCAGACTACACCTCCATAGAGCATATCCCCTCTCTCTTTATCTTTTTATAAACACATCACCCACCACAATACCTTTTCACAGAGTCTGGCTTGCAGAGGCATGAGCTATCAGATCCACTAGCTGCCTCCTGTAGCTACTTACTACACCCTTTAAAAACTGGAGAAACGGCTGGGGAGTGGTGGCGCTCGCCTTTAATCCTAGCACTTGGGAGGCAGAGGCAGGCGGATTTCTGAGTTCGAGGCCAGCCTGGTCTACAGAGTGAATTCCAGGACAGCCTGGGCTACCCAGAAAAACCCTGTCTCGAAAAAAACCAAAACAAAAACAAAAACAGGAGAAACTTTGTTAAGCAGTGGGTAAACATTTGACTAACAGAAGAAAACTGAGCATTGTTGGATGTCTGACTGATACGGTACAGCACATCTACAGGTTCAAGAGTTCAAGGCCACGCTCTAGCTCAAAGTGTGTGTGTGTGTGTGTGTGAAAAAAGGCTTTGAGAAACTAGCTTCTCCATCCTCTTTCCCCTTCCCCTTCCTATTTTCTCCTTTTTCTTTCCACCCCCTCCCACTTCTTTCCCTTTCCCCCTCCCTCCCTCCCTCCTCCCTCCCTTCCTCCCTCCCTCCTCCCCCTCCCTCCCCCTCCCTCCGTCCCTCCCTCCGTCTCTCCCTCCCTCCCTCCCTGCTGTATCAGAAAATCTTACACTGGAGTTCAGACTAACCTGAAACTCACTATGTAGCCCAGATTGATCTCAAACTTGCAGCCATTCTCCTGCCTCAGCCTTCCAAGTGCTAGAGTTACAGGAATGAACTCAATACAACTGATGTAAAACATATTATATATTGTTTATATATACAAATGATGTCTATAAAATCTGCTACATTGTGATAAAGATTAAAAGAGATCAGACGATCCTGGGTGACTATGTTTGCTGAAGGGACTTTCAGTTTGTTTATAATTATTCTGACGCTTGTTACAGGACTGTATCACAAGACAATGAAATAAAGTTACTCTTTGATTTAAAACACTGCCATAAACTGTAAAATACTTGAGGGCTCCAGGTCTCCAAAACAGCCGATGATCTCTAAGGAAATCGATTTCTGGTTAATGGAGGACAGATTCAACTCCCCCCACTGTCCTGCTAGCTGAGTCTTCTACCCTTAGACATTCCCCCTCCCCTGCTTCCTCATTTCCTATACCTCCTAATTCTTACAATATTCAGAGAAAATCTCATAGGATAATTGTCAATTATGCTCTATGGATGTATAATTATGCCAGTTCCACAGAATGCAAATGAAGTTCAGCTTCAGCTTTCAGTCACACAAATAAGGAAAAAGGAATACTTAACACCAAACGCAGTTAGATGACCAGCTGTAGAAAGAGACAAAACGTACCCACAGACACTAACCTTCTGCTAAACAGCCCCTTAATCCATTCTCGTATAAAGAATGATCACCGCCTTTGAAGATGGGCAGGGGAGGTTTAAACTCAAACTGCACCCCTCTCTGGCTGATGAAAACTGCTTAGTACTCAGGCCAGGTGATCCAGAAATGGGAAGCCGACTCAGCTCTTCACTGTCCTTTGAACTGTCTAAAATGTCTTAGCAAACAACTAGAAAAAAATCATAAAAGAATGATTTGCCAGCTAATAAGTTGATTATGTTTATAACACTAAAAATAGCCAGAGAAGACAGCATCGGGCTAAGCGATCCTGTAAGATGTAAATGAGGAGATAATTCCCAGCATTAAGCACGTTCGAGAAACTTAATTAGAACTGCTGAGCCTGTCTGCTGACCTGGCATTTGTTCAAAACGTGGTCAAGAAAAGGAACCGCTGTGGAGAATAAAAATAAAGATTACCAATCAGGTCTCATCCTGGAGGCCTCTTATCCTGAGGGGAGGCTGGAGTGGGCTAATAGTGGGAGCTGACAGCCAGCCTGAAGTATATAGTGAGTTCAAGGCCGCTTAGTGAGATCCTATCACTGAATGGCAAGTCAAGAGGCATATAGTCCAGTGGTAGGACATTAGCCTAGCAGGCCCAAAGTCCTGGGCTCGATTTCCAGTGTCACAGAAATAAATGGATGAATGCACATGAATATGTAAGTAAGTATAAAAACAGGATAAATGAGTGAGTTAAAATAGAGGTTTTCTTTAAAAAAAAAAAAAAAAAAAAAAAAGGAACAACACAGCCTCATCTTTAGAGTAGCAAAAAGCACCCCCATGTGTCTCATAAGAAAATGCTCCTTTTCCCTTGAAGAAAACAACACTTTGTCAGGGCAATAGCCAATACTCTTCATGCTAATTCTTCCCGTAGCTTCTTCTCTCCTACCTAAAAAGTAGAAATGTACTTAAAAAAAAAAAAAAAGTAGCTATCCAGGCCATCAAACGAAGTATCTATAGAAAATGGTCAGATTGTCATTTAGTTTTAGTTTCATAAACTCACTCTTCAGGATGAAACCATGAGTCCTGAGCACACGCATGGCTGTGGCGGCCACACACATGCTGGAAGAGCCCCCCTTTAGCATCTTCTTCCTTTATCCTAAGATGAATTCATTAAGAACTGACATCTCAGGGTTGGAGATGTAGCACAGCTGATAAAGTGACTGCCTAGCATGCCCAAGGCCTTTGGTTCAGTCCCTTCTGTCACTGAACCTGGGTGTGGCAGAACCCACTTGTAATCCTAGCACTTAGGAAATAGAAGCAGGAGAATCAGAAGTTCAGAGTCATCCTTGACTGTTAAGGAGTTCACAGCCAGTCTAGGCCACTGGAGACCCTGTTTCAAACAAACAAACAAACAAACTAAATAAACAAAAATCAAGCTCCCCTATGTGAGCATTTTCATCTCTACTGACTTTGTCTTCCCCTCCCCCCCCCATGACATTCAGTTCTTTTTAATCTGTTCAGCGCTTCTGATCCTTGGATATAAAGTAGAGTCAAGCTCAAAGTCCTACTTGCCATTTAAGGTCTAGCTGAACTTGCTGCAGTCCTGCTGGTGTGTGGAAGCCTAGCCCCTCACTGAGATTTCTGTGAATTTCTAGTCACGGTCTCTAGACACAGCCATCTCTGCATGCTCTCTGCGTCTCCGTTCAGTGCGATCGCTAGGATTCATGAGTTAGGTTCTTGGTTCCGCTAAAGACACCCGAGAGCTCAGGTGAAGGGTCCCATCCGCCAGCATACTTTCCATCATCTCGCTCATTGAACTCACCCCTCTTTCTAGTCTCCTGTTGTTCATTCTGGGGTGTGCTGAGGATCCTCAATTTGCTCACTTTAATGTGCTGATACCTGTCAATTCATTTTCTCTTTCTGTACATTATCAGTTGCTGAATTATTTGGCACACGTTTAAATCTATTCTTTTTTCCCTTTAGGCCAACACTTCGGTTTAGGTTTCTGCCTCTAACACTGAGATGATTGTAGTATTACTGTGAACTTGGTTTTGACTCTTCAATTCTTGAATCCTATAAAAAGTCCTGCATGGTCCTGAAAGATGTATCTTTCATAGCAATCCGTCATGATGTGTGTTCTTTAAAGGAAGAGTACTTTAGTAACCTAGTTATGTAGCACAGTCCGACTTGCTTAGTTAGCCTGGCTTTACAAACATTTTGTAATACGGTCCCAAGCTCAGTTTCCAGGCTGGTCCCCACCCTTCTGTCATCTGAACCAGCCAACCATGTAAGTACATCTCTTGTGCGTCTTCTTGTATAGTCTCGGCTTCATAACCCTGGACTGTGAAACACCTGATATTACTCCAGTTAGATTAATCCACTCATTGTCAGGTCTAATCTCATATATTAAGGCCTCTTCTTGTACATCCTTCCTGGCACTCTCAGCTTGAAGGGATTGTCTCCCCTTTGCTACTGAGATGTAGCTGGGTGGGTGGAGGTCTATCTAAAAAATCCTTTCCCCTTTGACCTATTGTCTTAGTTCCTCTTCTAGTTGCTATTGATGAAATACCTGGCAAAATGACTTAAGGGAAGGGTTGACTGTGACTCATGGTTGGAGGGCGGAGACAGCGCGGCAGCAAGAGCTAGAGGCAACTGGTCACGTCACACTCTGTCGGCAAGCAAGGAGACATGGATGGTTAGCTAGCCTTCTCTTTTTTCTGTGCTGCCTACAGTTAGGGTGGGTCCCCCCACTGCAATGAACCAAATTTAGACAACAGACATGCCCAGAACTTTGTCTCTTCAGCGAGTCTCAATCCTATCAACGATTAACACTAACAGTCACACCAATTTCATTTTTTTCCCAGTATGCATTAGAGTGATACATGTTAGGGGGTTTCTTGGAGCACAGGGCTTTCCACAGTAAAGTGGAGTGGTCCAAAGCACACCAGGATAGTAGGTCACTCTACTTGTAAGATATGTGGCAAAGATCCTCCTGGCAGAAAAGGAAGTAGCACTTTCTTGTGGCTGTCTACCTTGAAAATTTACAAAGCAAATGGCTACACCATCTTTGGGTGCGGGGCTGGGGTGGGGATGAAGACGCCCGGACCTGATGCAGACCTGAGATGAGACCATCAAACAAGCACACAGCCAGAAATTGTCCCTCTCGGAAGTTTTGCCTGAGACAATTTTTTTTTCTTCTTTTAAAAAATGAATTGAAATAATTGAGGAAGAAAAAATAAAAAGAAATCCTTCATCTAAAGAATCCTGGTAAGAGCAGAAGTGGGTAGAGAAAGTCCAGATCTCAATACCAAGAGGAAAATCTAGACAGGTACACAGCCTTTTCCTTTGCTGTTACCTTGGGAACAGGCAGAATCCGAGCTATTCACCACCAGGAAAAAGGAATGAAACCCAGAACTTAAGGCTGAATTTTCAGGTGCTTTTCTGATGCCAAGTTGAAATTTAAGATGAGTATAGAGGTTTGGTAAAACGGCAGCCAACTAAACAGTGGGAGAAGCGTACTGGAGGTCTGAGATGCACAGTTCGGCCACCCTGCTTTGGAGGTTCCAGCACTGCCACTGAAGAAAAGAACGGAGGGACGGACTAAGCTGTGTGGCACATATGTAAGTAGTAAATAAAACTTGGGAATGTTAAATGTACAGACACCTCAAAAGGGATGGAAGGAACCAATGAAATCTAATTGTCACAAGGTACTACATATATATGAGGACCCGTGGTCACAGAGAAAATCAGCTTACAGGAGGAACTTTATTTGTGGCTCATGATTTTGCAGGTTTCTGGTGATGGTCAGCTGGCTTTGTCACTTTGAGGGTTGTAGTGGGGAGGAGGGAAGAGTATACAGCATCATGCCCAGGGGAAGCGTGTGGCGGAGGAGGGCGAGCTAGGACACACACACACACACACACAGAGAGAGAGAGAAAGAGAGAGAGAGAGAGAGAGAGAGAGAGAGAGAGAGAGGATTTAGAGAGGATTAATTAACTTCGGGAATGAATAGCCCCCTCACTTCTGACCATTAGACCCGACCACCCAAAGGTTCGATCACCTCCCCACAGTGCCTACCACCTTGAGATAGACTCTTCACCCCTTAGACTTTGGAGATATTTAAGACCCAAACCATGACACAGGAGCCTTGCCCTGGTGTTTTCCTGATAGAGCACCTTTTCCATATGGATTCCTGGAGATAAATCTCAATTCTGGGATTGGGGTTGTTAATCAGCAGTAGAGGGCTTACCTCCTAATGTCTATGCTTTGTAGGCCCACAAACAAACAAATAAATGAACAAACAACAAACAAACAAACAACAAACCAACCTCTCTGGGCTTTGGCCCTCACATCTACACCTCGGCAGGGATGCTGATAGGGTGTCATGAACTCAGGATGCAAGGTTCCTAGGATCCACCCTGTTAGCCCAGCTGCGCCTCACCAGAAGAGTTTTCTGTAGCCTCCTCAGTTCTTCCCTTTGCTCCTCATGAGTATTTTAAATCGATTTAATGAGTTTTGGGATGTGGGCATTTTAATACAGTGTAAGAGTCATTACAGTTGTTACGGTGATTCAGGTCTGTAACCTCAGCATTTAGAAAGCTGAGTAAGACAGGTCTCTGAAGTGGCTTAACAAATGTAGCTGCTTGCAGTCAGACTTGACAGCTTGAGTTCTAGTCCTAAGACCAGCAGAGTAAAAGGAGAGAACTAGTGCGTATTGGGTGCACCCCTAAATATAAATAAATAAATAAGTAAATAAATAAATAAATGTAATACAAATTAAAATAAGCAAACAAATAATTGCAAAGAGAAAACACCTGATTAAGTCATCAGGATAAACTTATAAAAAAACCAAATGAGATTAATATGTAAAATAGCAGATTTTCAAATTCTCATGGAAACTATTGTTTATAAAATGCTTTCAATATAGACAAACTATTGGGTTGGAAATGAAGCCCAGCTGATAGAGAGTTGGCCTAGTACACTTGGAGCCCTGGGTTCAAACCTCAGCACCACGTAAATGAGATGTTATGTTGTCCACCTGGAATCATAACTCTTGGGAAGTAAAGACAGGAGGATCAGAAGTTCAAGGCCAGCATGGACTACATCAGTCCCTGTCTCTAAAAACAAGCAAGCAAGTAAACAAACAAAAAAAAACAACCAACCAAAGAACAATTTAAAATAATTAATAAATAGATTTCATAAGGTAGAAGCAAAAGGCAACTTAGAGAAAATAAGCAAATGTTTTCTATATAAAGACATGCAAATGACTATCAAATACATATGGCTCTCAAGGAGTGAAAAATTGTCCCTTTTGTCTTCTGAAGATTCTCCAACATGAAAAGATAGATAATATACAAATTATTGGAGCAAAAATAGACATATATTAATATGTAGATGTTCATGGGAGTGATACAAAATAAGAAGCTCAAAAAAGGGCCAAAGCTGGGCATGGGGAGCACACCTGTGATCTCAGCAGTTATGAGGTCAGGAGTTCAAGGTCAGTACTGTCTGCTTCTTAGTGAGTGTCAGGTCAGCCTGGGGTATATGAGATCTAATCTAAAAGAAAAAAAATATAAGAATCCAAAACTAAATCAAAACAAAACAAACAGGCCAGATAATTAAGAACACTCTTCAAAGGAGAGAGAGAACCAGGTGATGCAGGCAGACGAAAGGGAGGTGAAATGAAGAGTGACTTGGAGAAAACTTCCTGTCGTGATGAATGCTTGGTTGCACCCTCCATGATTCTCATTTGACATTCCTTGGTTAATAAAATCTCAGTTGGAGGTCTAAAGACAATCTGGCTCCTCTTGGGTGGATCTGGTCTTAGATAAGTGAGCTTCAGTGGAGGCCCACCCTTAACACTTGCTGTTCCCCAGGGCCTGGCAGTTGAAGTTCAAAGTAGAACATTTTCTGAGACCTAACAAAACAGTATTCAGATTCATTAACAATTAGATAAATAAGAGCTAAAATAACTGTCTGCACTTTGTAGATGGACAATAAAGAAGAACTTCAAAGTAGTGGAATTTAATAAACTTCCAAAAACTGCTTATAAGTCTATATTTTGGGAGGGGCAGGGGCTTGCCACTGAGCACAGGGCTCTCTTTAAACTTACTATGTGGTCTACCCAGATGTTGAACTTGTAGCAGTCATCCTATCTTAGCCTCTGTCTTAGGTAGGGTTTACTGCTGTGAACAGACGCCATGACCAAGGCAACTCTTATAAGGATGATATTGAATTGGGGCTGGCTTACAGGTTCAGAAGTTCAGTTCATTATCATCATGGTGAGAGCATGGCAAAATCCAGGCAGGCATGGTGCAAGAGGAGCTGAGAGTTCTACATCTTCATCTGAAGGCTGCTAGGAGAAGACTGGCTTCCAGGCAGCTAGGACTAACCCTTACCCACAGTGACACACCTACTCCAACAGGGCCACACCTCCTCCAACAAGGCCACAATCCTATTAGTGCCACTCTCTGGGCCAAGCATATACAAACCATCACAGCCTCCCAGTGCTGGACTATAAGTGTAGGCCACTGCATCAAGCAAACACATACATTTGCTTGAACATTTTGGTGGATAATTGGCAATATGGCTCATAAACTTTATAAATAGTCATGATCTTTTATCTATCAGTCTCCTTCCTGGGAATTTATTTTAAGCAATAAAATAGTGAGGCTAGAGAGATGCTGTAACAGTTAAGAGGATCTGCGTTCATTTTTCAGAACCCATGTCTACAACTCCAGCTCCTGGGGTCCAACATGCTCTTCTGCCTTCAACTGGCAACTGCATTTGTGAGCACATTCCTATACATAGACACATACACATAATTAAAAATAATTTAAAAAGAGCCTTTTAAAAAGTAATAAAATATTTTAAAGGAATGACAGAAAGTATCATAATAATTAATAATGACACACTGGCATGAATTTACACGAGACTGAATAATAAAGTCAACGGTAAATTGAATGCATTATGGAACTCTTACATAAAGCTGAAACTGTTTTATAGAAGACTAACAAATGATGTGAGAAATTATTTCTAATATGTGGAACTGTTAGAAAGCATGTTATAATGCTGTATATGATTTGTATGAAATATATGCAATAATATATATGTATATATTTCTATATCAATAAGTGGCTTGATATCTTTTTGAACACTTCTGATTGATATCATATATTGTGGTGATGAGGACTGAATACAGTCTTTGCAAATGCAAGAGCCTCAGTTCTAGCCTGGTGATAATGTTTAATTTCGTTTCATGAATTCTTCTTGATGTGTTTATAAAAAGATAAAGAAAAGAGGGAATATGTTTTTGTGGATGTGTGGTGAGGTACGGGGGAAGGAGGTGACTCTGTGGGCCCATGCTGAGGCATCCCTTCCCCTCTTATGCCCCCAAGGTCCAGCCACATGATGGTATAGTATAGAATAGAGTTTATTCAGGGCATGGGAAGGGAAGTCAAGAGGGTAGCAAGGGCAGAGAAAGGGGGGGAGCACAGGAAGGCAAGAGCAAGAGAGAGAGAGGAGGGGGGCAAGCAGCCCCTTTTATAGTGAGTCAGGCAAACCTGGCTGTTGCCAGGTAACTGTGAGGTGGAGCTTCGACAAAATGCTAACACTTCTGCATTTAAAGATTTTTCTAGGAAACAACACAAGTTACAAAACAGTAAGTTAGAGCTGTTTAAAATAGTTTTAAAAAATTCAAATTCTTATTTATGTTTTGTTTTTTGAGAGAGGACTTCTCTGTGTAGCCCTGGCTGTCCTGGAACTCTTGGTGTAGACTAGGCTGGTCTTGAACTCATAGAGATCCTCCTGCCTTTGCCTTCTGGGTTCTGGGATTAAAAGTGTGAGCCACCAATGACAGTCAAGACATTCAAATTCTAATATTTAATATCATCAGACATTTCTCAGCTGTGCAGCTATTAAAAAACTATTTTTAAGTAGGCACAAGGTCTGGTGGTGTAGCTTAGCTATAGAGCAGGTGATTAAGATATGAAGTCTTGGGTTAAATCCTTAGCAACAAACCTTGGAAAGGGAGTGGGGGGGTGGTGTCTGATCATAGGCAGTATCTTAACATCGTTATGCTAAAAAAACAACACAATGGAATGTCATCCTGAGTCACCCTTGGTTACCAAGAGTCGTAGCTTTTGTGTTGATATTTGAGTATGTCTTGTAAAACTGCATGACTTCACCTCCTTTGAAAGCATTTGCAGCTGTAGTTTATATGTAGGACAAGCAAGTTTCTAGACTAAGAATTAGAACAATCGTTCTGGGGGACGTTCCCAGGGAAAGGACTCTAACCACAGATAGAAGTGGAGCTTTTTTCTATGCTGAAGGGAGTCTGGTAGATAAATGAGTCAATTAGCAACAAGCTCTGAAGGTCTGAGGTGGCTCTTGCTACGAGAACCATGTAGGAATTTGAATGTGAAACTTTCTCATGCAGCTATCTTGACAGTGTACCCAGACTGTCCCACAGAGAGAAGAAAGGCTGGGTGTGTTCTGAGGAATTTACTATCTCAATAAATTCTGTAATTTCCAGAGGTTCTAAATCATATCATTGATGCTGCCAATCTCCTAGCAGAACACAATGTATCAGGAAGCACCATCCAATGAAGACTGGGAGAATCCACAGTGGCCCTGTGAAGCAGTCAGGTAATGGACTGGCCAGAGGAGAAAGGTTTCTGGCGTCAGCTGGACCAGGAAAGCTCAGGAAGGCAAGCGAGCCAAGGGAATGAGGGGTAGTCAGGATTAATGCATCAGCAGCACCAGACACAGCTGGGGACAGCCAGGCATAATTGGGAAGACCCAGGAGACTTTTGTCATTGATGCCAATGACAGTTCTTTTTATCTTCAGGTTGGAGACACAAACACTAAGATAGCCCTCGAAGTTCTTTCTTTTCCTCACCTCTTGCTTTCCCCTTCCCTTTTTCCTTCTTTTTGAAACTTACTTGGCTTGTGCTGGTTTGTTTGATTGATAAACATGAGTAGCTAAAAAACAGATCTGAAACTTTTTATTCATTCATGAAATAAATATTCTCAGAGCAACCTCTGTGTACTTGGTAACACAAAGACTTGAAAATGCAGTTTCTGCCTTGTGGGGGAACTAATGGGCCAAAAGGTAACAAGGGAAAAGATGGGCGAGCAGGCACAGGCTTACTGAAGCAAGAAGGAGCAGCACCTGAGCCCAGAGGAGGGTTGGGTCCAGGCACTCTTCTCTCAATGAGTCATACATATCCCAGCTCATCCTTACAGCAGCTCTGGTCCCCTGAGCTGCCATGTCTGTTCACAAGATGGCTGATCTTGGCCAACTAGATTGATGAAGGCCTCTCAGTAGGTCCAAACATGGCAAACATAACACTTACAGGTTTTGCCCTTTAGCCTCTCTACCTTGCTAAGAACTAATAGATTACATTCCTAAAGCTAGCCCCCAGGGTCTATTCCTTATTCGGCTGCTTACTCATGCCTGAGACAAAACACCTAGCATTATTTGACTAACATGTCCAATCAGGGTTTACCAAGTCACCCTAGCACAGCCTCCCCCTTTTACTTCTTAAAAAACCTACTTCTGAAAACAAACCAAACCAAAACATATACAAAAACAAACCACAATCACCAAAACAAACAAACAAAAAAACCTACCTGCTGTGGCTTGCCGGCTGCCTTTGTCTTATCCAAACGCAGCCCCAACCTTGCTCCTCCCAGGTAATAAATCTCCTTTGTTCTAAGAATTTGGTGTCTGGGTGTGCTAAGAATTTGGAGGCTGCCAAATCCCTCCAATTGTATCTGTAATCAACTCAAGGGAGGAAGTTTCTTGATCACAGTATTTGAAGTGGGGAAACCAACCCTAAAAGTGAGCCTCCTCTTCTGATGGCAGCCCAAACTAAAGGAGATGGAAGAAGGTTATTTTCATTTTTATTTATTATTGCCTTTTTGGTGGCTTGCCTTCATTCTTTCTGGCAAGTTCATCGACTTGGTTGTTGCCACTGCTACATTCCGGTGCGATTAGGAACCTTCTTTAGTCTTCCACAGTGGACTGAGAACCCGTGGCTCTTTGGGAATCCGTGTATTCAGCCCCAGATGTGTGGACTGAGCAGCTACTGCTGTTTTAGCCTTTCTGGTGTGAGACAGCCATTTTTGGATTTACCTGGTGTTGGCTTACAGGCAGTTCCGCTAGGCTCCTCCTAGGGACTTAGCAAGGGCTTACTTCATAATCTGCAGCCATTATCTGCCAGGCCAGGTGCAGCCTGGCAGCCTATAAAAGGACTGCTCCCCACCTGGTTCACCCTCTCTCTATTCTCAGTGTTCCCGACCAGCTCTCCCCGTTTCTGGTTTCTGCTCTCCCTCCCTCCTCTGCCTTTGTGGCTCTGCTCCTGCCGGTCTGCCTTTACCTCTTCTCCAGGTCGTCACTCCCCTCCCCCCAAATAATCTCCCAGGTCTACCCCATGGTGTGATTTCTCGGGGGGGGGGGGAACACCAGGTGCCCCCCCCACCTCCGTCATTATATTTCATAACACCTGAACTATCCAGACCTCCACATAGAACAAAGGGCGGTACAGTCTGAAGAGACTAGGCAAAAGGCAAAGGGGTTTAGCTTGAGGGGGTGGGAGCAAATGTATAGTAAATGAAAGCATTAAGTAAAGCTTGCTATGCAGGGAAAGCCTTGTTCTCCAGTTTCTTCTCCAGTTTCCGGTATGGGAATACAACAGTGCCAAGCAATCCAGGGTGCCCTTTCGGGTTCTTAGTTTAACAAAATAATTTAGAATTGGAGTTTGCAACAAAACAGCATGGTGGAAAAGCGAGTTGAAGGAAAGGGTTTATTTGGCTTACACATGATTGTTGTTCACCCTCGCAGGACAGGAACTCACACAGGGCAGGATAATGGAGACGGGTGCTAAGGCACAGGCTATGGAGGGCTGCTTTCTTATAGAACCCAGGACCATCAGTCAAGGGATGGCACCACCCACCATGGCTGGGCCCTCCTTCATCAATCACTGTTTTAGAGAATTCCCTACAGCCAGATCTCATGGAGGCATTTCCACAGTTGAGGTTCTCTCCTTTCAAGTAACTCTAGTTTGTATGTCAAGTTGACTTAAGACTAGCCAGCACAGAGTTTGAGAGAAAAACAACTAGGGCTGGCAAGCTTTAAATGCTGGCAGCTGCTGGGAAGAGAAAGGTGAAGAGTAATCGTGCTTTTTAAACTAGAGGTTGCCGGGCAGTGGTGGCGCACGCCTTTAATCCCAGCACTTGGGAGGCAGAGGCAGGCGGATTTCTGAGTTCGAGGCCAGCCTAGTCTACAGAGTGAGTTCCAGGACAGCCAGGACTACACAGAGAAACCCTGTCTCGAAAAAACAAAAATAAATAAATAAATAAACTAACTAACTAGAGATTGAGGTCAGAGAAAGGCTAGAGTGTCAGAGGGCTTGCTGAGACTTTGGCCAGTAACTGAAAAACAGGTCAAAGTACAAAGAGAAGCACGCTTAGTGCCAGCCTTGAATCTGAGTTCAGGGCATCCCCTCCCCATCCCTCTCACCCTCTCTTCTTCTTCCCCCTCTCCTCCCCTCCCTCTCCCTCTCTTTTTCCCCTTCCTCTCTCTCCAGACCACAGTACCCCCACTTCCAGTTTTTCCCCACTTCCCCTCTCACCCAGATTCATTTCTCCTTGATTTTCCTTCAGAAAAGGGAAGGCCTCCCAGGGATATCAACCAAATATAGCATAGCAAGTTATAGTAACCTTCAAATCAGGGATGCACAAGGCAACCCAGTAAGAGAAAATGGTCCTAAGAGCAGACAAGAGTCGAAGATACCTCTGCTTCCAAGGATAGGAGTCTTACAAACATGCCAAGCTAAACAGCCACGGCATGTATGTAGAGGACCTACCCCAGACCCATGCAGGCTCTGTGAGCCTCTATGAACCTTGCTTAGCTGATTTTATGGGCCGTGTTCTCCCAGTGTCCTCCACCTCTCTGGCAGGATCCTCCAATTCTTTCTTCCCTGTTTCCTCAGGGCTCCCTGAGCTCTGAGTGGGAGAGAACTCCAAGTGGGGCTCTTTCAGCTAATGTTTGGCTATGGGTCTCTGAATCTGCCCCCATCATCTTCCAGAGGAAGCCTCTCTGATGACAACTGAGCTAGGCACTAATCTATGAATACAGCAGAATATCATTAGGAATCATTTTTTGATTTTCTTTTTCCTATGGTAGGTCTCGGGGCTGTCCAGTCTCTGGTTCCTGGTCATGCTGGCAATGTCAGGCATGGACTTCCTTTTGTGGTGTGAATCTCAGACTAGACCAGTCACTGGTTGGCCACTCTCACAAGTTCTTTGCTTCCTTTGCCCTGGCACATATTTCAGGGTAGATTGTAGGTGAAAGGGTTGAGGGCTGGGTTGGTGATCTGGTCCCTCCACTGAAGTTATGTCCCAAGGGTCAGGATTACACCATAGAGATACGTGGTTAGAAATAGAAACACAGTGCTTTGTTTTTGTTTTTTGTTTTTGAAAAGGAGGGACATATAGGAGTGGGCTCTTGAGCTGAAGAAAGCCACCTCCCACCCCGGAAGCACACAGCAGGTGCAACACCTACTTCTCACAGGTTTGTAGTGTTGGTTACAGGAAAGCTGAGGAAGGGGACAGTGGGGGTGGTGCTCTACTCTTCGCAAATCAGCTTCTTTCCCTGTTAACCTTGCTGTTTCAGTGTGCTGTTCCTACTCTCCAGTCACATAAATATACTTTTAAAACGGGAGAAGGCCGGGCAGTGGTGGTGCACGCCTTTAATCCCAGCACTTGGGAGGCAGAGGCAGGTGGATTTCTGAGTTCCAGGCCAGCCTGGGCCAGGGCTACACAAAGAAACCCTGTCTTGAAAAACCAAAAAGCAAAAAGCAAAATAAAACGGGAGAAGGGGGGATAATCCTTACAAAGAGAAATGTATATTCTACTTCCAGTGAAAAAGGGGAGGGCGAAGAGTTGTTTGCCTGTCTCCAGCTCAAAGTAATCCTTATGCCTAAATGGCATATTCCGTACCCTGCCCAACCCAGCTAGCCTAGGCTGCTGGCCTTTGAAGATCCTCCTGCCTCAATCTCTCTTATTTATTTTTGGTTCTTTCTCTGTGATTAGATAGCCTGCTCCTTTAAAAAGACCGTGTTACATGCAGATCCACAAAAAGGGCAGGGAAGCTTCATACTTTCCTGCCAGCTTTAAGGGACAACTGTGGAGAAGAAGGTCATAGTAACTCCCTCCCTCTCCCCCGCCCTTGAGGTTTTCCAGTGTATGGTCTTCATGTCAACTTTTAATTTGTTTCTTTTTAAGATGGTCTCACTGTGTAGGTCATGCTGACATGGAACTTGCTATGCACCCCCAGGTTGGCCTCGAACTCCAGGTACACACAGCTCTGAAGCGATGAGGGCAGTCCCACCAAGACAAGTTGTGTTAACCACTGTAGTTATGTGGGTGCCTTCTCTGTTCTCATGCCCATTCTAGGATATATTCCCAGTAGGTGAGGTGTTCTCAAAGTGGGCTGGATCAGTTGATTATTAATGATACTCCACCATATTTTCTTAAATTAAAATTAGACCCTTAGACCCCTTCCAATAAGCCAGCAGTAATACCACCATTTTGAAAAAACAGTAGCATTCTTTTCTACAAAACGTATTCATATTTTAACTATTTTTTTTAAAGTAAGTTGTTCTCTCTTATTTTACTCAGATACTGAGGTCCCTAGTGTGCAAAAACTCTGTAGATGATCTCATTTAGCTATTCCAATTTCTAGCTATTAAACTGCTGTTAAAAATGCTACGGGGCGGGGGGAGTAGTAATGTCAAGTAAATAAAAGTATCTCATTATAGCGACGTTCAAGGCCTCGCTATTGTACATTTTGCTCAGGCCGCCTATTTTTCAATCAGATCTGTGTTTCCAAAGCTCCACGCTAAAGCAAACACACGGGTTCTCAAGAGACAGCCGGCCAAGGAATGCTCTCCTGATCCCAGGCTCGCCCCTCCGAGCGTGGGATGGGAAGGGGCGCGCCGCAGGAAATTACCGAGGGCGGCCAGAGGTCGAAGCCCAGCGCGGCCCCAGGGACCGCCCCGATCCGGGTATCCACGCCCCGCCGGGCCGGCCCCTTCCGGCTCCTCCCGAAGCGGCGGGTGCCGGGGATGCTGCGACTCGCGGTGCTCTGCGCCTCCGCAGGCCTGGCCGCTGCGGCCCGCGCCCCCCGCCCCCGCGCGCCCTGCGCGCCCCGGGCCCGCGCCTCCGCCTCCGCCTCCGCGCAGCGACCATGGAGCGCCCAGCCGCGGGTGAGAGCGCCCGCCCTGCGCGCCCCGGGGCGGTCTCTGTCGTGGGGCGTGCTCGCCCGCCCCGTTCCGCCTCCCAGGCCGCCTGCAGCCCACGCCCCTCGCGGCCGATCCTTCCTCCCCCACTCCCCGTGCACCCGAGTGCAGCCCGGTAGTCCGGGCAGATTGGTTGCATCCGTGAGTCTCCGTGCACCACTTCCCACCGCTAATGGAGTTGGGTGCGATCCCACGAGTTGTGGTTTCTTTTACCTCTTCCTATCTTGTGACCCGTGGCCCAGAGTTTTGCAACACATCCTTTCCCTACTGTGTTAAGGAGGTTAACGAAATCAAGAAAAAAAAAATCTCCGTTTTATTTATCTATTTGTTATTTTTAAAATGGTAAACAAACCTTTGAACACCGTCTTGTCTCATTTAGGATTTTACTCGAGGATTGGCAAGGCGCACTTTAAAAAACCGGCGCCAATCTGCAGGCGCCCAGAATGAACTTCAGCTTGGGGCAACTTTCACTATGTGCTGAACCTGGGTAGGAGTTAGAGGTTGCACTTGGAGGGAAAGGAACCGGGAAGTAATAAGGGAAAAAAGGTGTTCTACAAGATCATTATATCCTAAATGTATACAAAGCATAAGAATATTAAAATAGTTGGTCTAATCATGCTATGTAAATACTTTATATAGAAATATAAATTATGTGAATAATGTACATGTGTTTATAACTTTCATGTGAATACGATTACACCTATCATGTGGAGAGATGCCCAGGGTGTTCCTGCTTGAGATGTTTTTATAAGGAGTGTGGGTAATAGGTGGAAGGAAATAGGATAATAGATGGAAGGAGAGGACTCTTCTCACCCATTTACACCGTGTGGCTTTGCACTTTGGAATGCTGTTAGTATATTGTTTCCCTATAGTGACAAAGGTTAAGGCTCTTGGTCTTGGCCAGTTTACTGGGTCCTTCCATTCATGTAGTGTCGACTTGTCAATTTCTCCTTGATAATTTGGAGTTCTTCCTCTTCATGAGGAGGAAATGGAAGAACGCTGGGTAAGTGGCCTGGTTGGCATGAAATTTCTGGAGACCTACTCTGCTACTGTTTTCCATAGCTAGTCAAAGTCGATCGACCACAGTGAGTGACAGGCCCATCCCATAGCTGTTTAAGCAGCTCAGGGGTCAGAACAGAGTCTTGCCTAATGGAGCTGTGTTTTGTAGTTCAGACAGGAAACTTACGTTGTATGACTTGGGCAGTCTGTTTTTATCCTTTCTGTTCACTTGACTTTGATAATGTTTGCTGAAGTGGACTTGTGATTTGAGTATTTGAATGTGTTTACTTTCATGGCTTTAGAGGATCCTTTAAATACATACATTCATGGTTTTTCTTACAAAAGCAATATTCACCTTAGAAACAACCTAGTACAGCGGTTGGAAAGTATTTAGCATAGTGAGGTGAGGTTAGCAGTCAGAAACACTTCAGCCTTTATTCTTCCTTTCCTAACTGTACATCTTGGGAACATGCAGTTTTCCAGCTGCTTTTTGATATATCTTATACTTGTTTTGTAACACTGGGGATAAAGCCTCCGGCTTCGTGTATGCTAAGTCAGCATTACCTTCCAGCAATAACCTTGACCACATATCTGCTTGTTAGAGTCACCTTTTCCCCTGTTGTTAGACTCTTCATGACCATGGTTTTCAGTCACTGGTGTGAGCACGCACTGCTTAATTGTTTCTCTATTGGGCATTTAAATTACTCCCCCTTTTCTCTTTGCTTCAAGCAAGGTTATGAGGAGTTTGAGTGTATGTGATAGGAACCCAGATTTTAGTAAGAAGAACTTCAGGCCCTCTCTGGTGCTCCTCACCTGTGGGCACGTTGCTTCCTGACTCAGCTTACGGTGCTGCCATCAGTATATTCTAAAGAGTGCAGGGTCTAGTTGATTCTGGAAATTTTGGGCTGTGTAACAGGGTCATTTGATCCAAATGATAGCTCCCCAGTCTACTTTACTTGTGGGCCAGGTACTAAGTCAGTGCCTGGTGTCATAGTCTTCTCTAGAACAGAGGTGTTAAGATTTAACCAAAGTGCATGTGCCTGGCATAAAATACCCATTTAAATGTCAGCTAGTAAAGCTGATAATGCCAATTTCTAATTAGCAAACACTCGTAATGCTAATTTACAGCTTCACAAGTGTAGCATTTACTCCTGTGATTATTTGGATTTATGTAATAATACATTTTGTTTTAATGACAGATCAAGTTTTGGATGACTTTAAAATTCTTTGTGCCGTATGGCTCAGGCTGAGGATAGCCTTGAACTCCTCATCTTCTTGTTTGTACCTCCCTGGGATTGCAAGTGTGACCTGACATGCCTGGCTTACACATTTTTGTCATAGATTTATTTACCTTGTAGAGTTGAATCTCAGTCTGGAGCGTGGCAAACAAGAACTCTCCTTTGGTAGTATATCCCAAGCTTCATTAACTTTAAATGTGAGACAAAAATCACACTAAATTAATTGTTTAGGATTTTTTTTTTTTTTAATTTATAATCCTACCTCAGCTCCCAAAGTACCTGGGATTACAGATCTGTGCTACCAGGCCCAGTTTATTTAAGCAACATTACAGCAGCCAAAACAATGAATTTGTGTTTTAAATGCTTAAAGATGGACTGTTTTAAGGCAGTTTTCCCAGAGAGAAGTATTTACACCTTATGTAAGAGGAAATGTGGTTATATGGATGTATTTAATTATATCCTTTACACTTTACCCAAATTCCAGCATGTACAGACCCGGAGCAAGGCTTCCTGAAATTTAGTTTGAGAAATATTGTTGTGTGGAATGATCTGCACTTCTTTGGAGATGTATGAGTCAGATGCATACACCAGCCCTTGGTCACTAAGGGAGGAGGATTGCTAGTTCAAGGCCGGTCTAGGGTACAGAGAAAGATTGTGCCTCAAAAGCAAACAAACACAAGAGCTGGGATGTAAAGAGAGATGAGCCCTGTTGGCGGGAAGGTGAGTTTGTGTAACAGTACGGCGGGGCTCAGCATAGATGCTCCTCAGAGACTGAAAACATAACTATACGCTGTGATACATATACGTACGTATACGTACATATACACGTATACGTTATACGCTGTGGCTATACTGTACCGCTGCTGGGCATACATACACGCAGGATGCTTAAGTCAGTGCATTATGACATACCTGCAAATCCACGTTTATTCCCACACTGTTTACAGTAGTCAAGTAATATAACTAGCCTAGATGCCCATTCACACACAAATGGAGAAAGAGAATGTGGTACTTTTATAGTCTCCAAAATTCCATAACACAGCATTTTTGCAGTTGTAAAGAAAAGTGAAGTCATGGCATTTGCAGGAAAAGAGATGGAAAATAACATGTATGTTTTCTTTCATGTGTGGGACCTAAGTTAAGTTACATATGTATATATACATATGTATCTATGTAGGTCATGAAACTAGAAAGGGAATCTTGAAGGGGAGGAAGAGATTCTAAAGGTGGTGGACAATAAAGAAAAGAATGAAGTATGTGTAACAGGAAGGCAGAGAAGGAGACTAAGTTCAGGAAGGTAGGAAGAAGCCGGAGGTGAGCAAGGTGAATTATTTTGAGCAAACACTATAGTGCACGTGTATGGAGATGCCATAGAAGGACCCAATAATCTGCTCACCCCAAAACTAAAGCTATAATTCCATGTCATAAAGAATAAAAGAAAAAAAAAAAACAGACTTAGGTGTAGGTGGCATTCTCTTTTTGGAGTTAAGTTTTGTCTACAAAATTCCCTCCCTTTTGTTTGCTAACGGTGGAAAGTAGTTTGTATTTTAAGTCCCTTGGCTTTTGTCAATTTTGATAAAATATTTGAGTTTGATATTTAAATATTATTTAAATGTTTAAATATCATTTAAATAAATAAATGATAGAGAGTGGGTAGCCACTGTTCTGTACACTGTGGTCCCTGAGCGGTGGAGACGGGAGAATGAGGACTTCAAAGCTAGCCTCAGCTGCATGAGTTTGAGGCCAGCTTGGAGTGTAAGAGACCTTGTCTCAAAACCAAGACCAAGGAAGCAAACATGCAAAACAAACACAAAAGAGTGCTCTAGAATAAATCATTGTATGCTTTCATTTTTTCTGATATTGGTTGGTTCTAGTTTTGATTTTGGTGTGTGGGACTGAGCCCAGGGCCAGGCATGACAGGCAAGCAGTCTGTGGGTAGACCGCATCCTCTGCTCTCCCCTCTCCCCCCCACCCCCCGTTTCTTAGGTTTTATTTTTATGCCTTTTAATGAATCCTGTGAAAATGAGAACATCTGCTGTGTCCAGAGACTGCTGTTAAATACTGTTGTTTTTCAGGGTTATAGAGATAGCCATACTTCAGTGAGATAGTAACCGCTCCCAGGTGTGTACTTGCTTTGTGCAGTCATTTGGTAAAAATTGGTAGGGTACCTGTAGGCAAGCTGGCTCAGAGCTCAGAGTGGAATTGTCAAAGGGGTGCCAGATGGACACAGAGGGACTGTTGAGGAGGGTGGCCGAATTTACTGACAGTCGTTGAAAGTTCCCCTTTCCACCAAGATTCCTGGGTAGAGTGGTAGGTAACTTGGTCACTTTCAAATCTCATGGAGACGACAGACAAGTGGACAGCTGCAACGCTGTGCATTCCTGGTGGGCCCTTCCTAGGTACCTGGAAGGATACTGGGTTGCTAATACAGCAGCCGTTTAACTTTGCAGTTGATCGTGCTTTTTATTGCAGCCCATCATTTAGAGTAGGCTCAAGGGATAGGAAAAGTGAGAGTTCTGGCAATGACTTTCAAGCTTCCCTTGCACATGGAAATCACCCAGAAGTGTATAAGGAATTCTGGAGGATAGCCTGGTCTACACCATGTAGACCTGGTTTAACTGGCCTGGGGGTGAGATCCATTCCTGGACAGGTTTGGTACAGTATCTGGGATCATTGCTGCTAATGTAAGATTCTTCTTGGCTTCACCGAGTGACTCACTTAGCACACTTGGCTTGCTCAGTAGTGATGCTAAATTGATCTTATGATACACTAAAAGTTAAACTGCATCAAGGATTTAAAGAATGACTTAATTCACCATGCTATTTAATGATTCTCCTTGCCTTCAGAATAGTTTAGAACCTAGAAATCAGTTTCCTCTATTTCATATATTGCCAAGAATGTGTGCTGTAAGCGTTTATTGTGAGTGGCAAATACTGTAAGGAGAAGACCGGCCTTAAAGTACACCAAGCCTGCTGGACATCGTTGCTTAGCAACACAGTCCACTCTAGAGTTTGTTTCTTTCATCTCAAGATCTTGGGGCTGTATGGAAGCTGGGGCTTACTGCTACCTCCCCCCCTCCCAGCCTCACAAGACGGGGCGGTACCTCATTTCACTAGCCTGGGAAGAAATCAACACTCAAAATTTGAATATGCTTTCTACTAAATGTAACTGCTTTCCTGAACAGCCGACAGGAAGGAAAATTGAACAGAGAACAAGATTCTGACCACTTCCCACAGACTCTGGACACCGAACCCCACCCATGCCCGGCTGACCCCACACCCTGCCTCCTTGCCTCTGAAAACCTAACCCCATCCCACATCCTGCCTCCTTGGCTATGAGAGCAGCAACCCCACTCTATACCCTGCCTCCTTGGCTCTGAGATCCCAAGTCGACCCCATACCCTGCTTCCTTGGCTCTGAGATCCTGACCCCACCCCATGCTCTGCCTCCTTGGCTCTGAGATCCCAAGTCCCACTTCATACCCTGCTTCCTTGGCTCTGAGATCCTGACCCCACCCCATGCTCTGCCTCCTTGGCTCTGAGGTCCCAAGTCCCACCTTATACCCTGCCTCCTTGGCTCTGAGATCCTGGCCCCACCCCATGCTCTGCCTCCTTGGCTCTAAGAGCTCCCCTCTAAATAGTAGTAAGAATGATAGCCAAGTTTTGTACTACCATGAGATTGAAAAGGTTTACTTGAAGCCATTGTAAGTCAGGAACTGTCCACATGGCATGTAGACTTGGGAAATAGTATTGACATGATAGTATCATATTGGGATTATCTCCTATCATCTAAATGCTAGATTGAGAAAAAGTTAGGGGAGCCATAGTTGGCTTTATTTATTCCTCCAATTCTGATTTTGTGCAATCTTATGTTATGGGTAGTATATAGTATGCTTAACTGTGTAAGTACTTTAAAAACTGCTTTATTGTTGATATTGTTATTTGGAGTCAAGATCTCAGTCCATAGCCAGGCTGGCTTTGAACTCAGCATTCTCCTGTGTGCTAGGATCAGAATCATGTATATGTCCCACGCCTGGCTAACAAGTGCTGTTTGGTTAAAAGCTTTCCTGAGTGTAAGTTGCTGGTGGGTGATGGTCCTTTACCTGGAATTGTAAAGGTTCAAGATACATGTTGATCTTTTTAAACTTTTAAGTCCAAACTGCATTTGTGTTTCTGATATGCTTGTATTATACATGGAGCTAAGCAGGGAGGAGAAAAAGGTAGACGGGTTAGAGGATGTAGTTTTAAAACTAAGACCAGTGATTGGCATTGAATTCACGCCGTAGAAAGACTTGAAGTTGAGATCATCCTGCCTCAGTCTCCCTATTGCTAGGATTACAGGCCTGAACTGTCCCAGTTTGTAGGCCATAGTTGTTCTATTTATTATTTATTTATTTATTTATTTATTTATTTATTTATTAGTGTGTGTGTGTGTGTGTGTGTGTGTGTGTGTGTGTGTATATGTATGTATGGTGCTAGGGATTGAAACCAGGGCCTTGTTCCTATGAGGCACTGTACTTCTAAGTGTCTTCCCCTGTGCCCTGTAAGTTATAGTTTAAAAAAGATGTATTGTTATTTTGTGCGCACATGTGCCTGTGTGTTTCTGTATGTCTATATGTGTACATGCCTGAATGTATGTATGGTGCAGCATGCTGGCGCCTAAAGAGTCTAGGAGAGAGAGTATTAAATCTCCAGGTAGTTGGCAAGTTGCTATACGTGGGTGCTGGGACTTGACCCTGGGAAATGAGCCTGGGCCTCTGGAAGGTGCAACAAATGCTGTTACCCACTGAACCTTCTCTCTAGCCTCCACCCAACTAGGCCACCACCCAACTCCTCCTTCTCTTCCTCCTCTTCTTCCTCCTCCCCCTTCTTCCCCATCTCTCTCCAGATTTATTTTTGTTCTTTGTGTATGGCTGTTTTGACTGTGGATTATGTCTGTGTACCCAATGATTTCAGTGCCCTCAGAGATCAGAAGAAGGTGTTGAATCCTCTGGAACTGGAGTTAACAGACATGCTGTTAGCCATGTAGGCGCTGGGAACTGAATCCAGGTTCTATGGAAGAGCAGCCAGTGCTCTTAACTCCTGAGTCATCTCTCCAGCCACCTTACATATTCTAATGGAATATGTTTTGCAGTTATTGCATTTGAAAATAGAGAATTACAACAGAAGGAAATAAATTTTTTTTTAATAGTCTAGAAGGTGAATTAGTCTTCAATAATATATTGGCTGAAAATGATGTAAGTATTCCAGGATTTTGTTCAGTAAAATAGCATTTCTGTCTGCTAATGGAGGTATGGTGAACGATGGAGACCACCAACAGCTACACTTAGCTGTCGGTTCTGGTCTTTTCCTTAGCCTTCCACCTACAGTATTGTGGGTGTTCTTCCCATAATAAGAAAACAAAGGCCAAGTGTGGCCTTTTAGTACGTGACATGGGAGGGCCATTACAAAACACCGTGAGGATGATTTCCTTCTCATACTTGGATTTCAAAAATGCAGAGTAGAGCCATGTATTTAAATTCTTCCTGTGTATGTGGGAAGGTATTCATGCATGATCTGGGTCTGGAGGTCAGAGAACAATTAGAGTTGCTTCTCTCCACCTGTGGATGGGTTCTGGCAAGCCCAACTCAGGTTGCCAGACTTTCATGGCAAGAGCCTTTACCCAGGCAGCCATCTTGCTGGTCTCTAGAGTCAAGTATTTTTAACTAGATTTCCAGTGTTGAATGTAATGATGGAGTGGAAGAGTTTATGGAGGAAAAAAGGGCGAGAAGTTAGAAACACAGAGCAGGACGGAAAAGGGATGAGAGGTAAAGTACCTGTGTGTGTGTGTGTGCACGTGAGCACGAGTGTGTATGTGTGTATGCATGTGTCTTCGTTTGTGTGTGTGTGCGTGCGTGCATGTGTGATCAAAATACATATGAAAATATTACAAGGAAACCTGTTATGTATGATTGATATATCCTAACAAAACAAAATTAAACAAAATGACCCATATTACTGAAAATAGACATGAGAAGATACAATAAACAAGTCAACAAATAACCTTTGTTAGTTTGTTGTCAATGGGTGAAAAAATATAGCTTTTAAAATTAAGAAAATTATCAATGAAAGTTGGAAGATTATTGATGTATTTGTCATCTGTGTCCTAGTTGAACACTATACTTTGGGAAAGAATTAAAGCATTAGACGCTTACTGCTTAGTGTAAAAAATGCACCTTTAAAAACAAGACTATCAAAAAACCAAAACAAACAACAAAACAAAGCCAGGCTTGGTGACCCATTGTTCACTTAGCACTCAGAAGTCAAGGCTAGCCTGGTCTACAAAGAGTCCAGGATAGCCAGGACTATTACACAGAGAAGCCCTGTCTTGAAAACACAAGACCAGACAACCAACTAACCAGTCAAAGAACAACAGCAACAAAACCCAAGCCACACCAAAACCAAAAACACCCAAGACTCTGTTAAAGGAGCAAGTTATAACCTCTCCTTATCGAGATGACTATGTATTGAATTCATTTAGCTGAGTTGGTTTGGTTTTTGAATTGGAGTTTAACAAATATAAATTCAATAATACAGCCGGGCGGTGGTGGCGCACGCCTTTAATCCCAGCACTTGGGAGGCAGAGGCAGGCGGATTTCTGAGTTCGAGGCCAGCCTGGTCTACAGAGTGAGTTCCAGGATAGCCCGGGCTACACAGAGAAACCCTGTCTCGAAAAACCAAAAAAAAAAAAAAAAAAAAAAAAAATAAATAAATAAATAAATTCAATAATACTTGCTTCTGTTTCTGGTCTGTTACAGGAGAAATAGATACCAATAAGTGTGAACATATATCAAGAGAAGAGGAAGAGGCAGGGGAACTAGAAACCAGCCCTGTAGGTTCTCTGGCAGACATGCCGTTTGCTGCTGTAGATATTCAAGATGACAGTGGAGGTAAGTTCTGTATTCAACCACAAATGTTTGGATGCCCAGACACTACATTTAGTTATATACATTTCGTCTTTTAAGTTATTTCATTTTACACAAGTGTCCAAGTGTCATGCTTTTGAGTGCTAATAGTTAGTTATCTGAACTGTCACAGATAATATTAAGGCATGGCTCACAAAATTTTGGACCAGATAATTCTGTGGTTACTTCTGAAAGTCACGGACCTGAAAGATCGTTTTGTGGTTTACAACAACCCACTTTAGTTCTCTAGAACCACCTGTGATTTCAGAACCTATGCCTTCATGTAATAAATGGTTAATGGCATTTGGGTGTATATAGGCACTTAGCTGTGCATTGATCAGGTTCATCTATCCGTTAATGAACCAGAGAAGCACTATCAGTTCAGTTTCATCCGTTCCTTAGAGCTTCATCTACAAACTTTATGAAGCCAGTACTTGATTGAAACATCAGACTAGAAATTTCATGTCGTTGTGAAAACAGAACTAACCATAATGACAGGGACTCTGTCCTCTGCCAAGGTGACAGATTTCTTTTATTCAGGAGCAGGAGATGAGACCTGTCCACTGTCCAGCTGTCGGCACTTCTGATCTGTCCATGTCTTACTCATATTTAGTAGATCTGAAGAGCTTACAGTAGGTGTGAATAATGAGCTACTTCCGGAATCCCTGTAGCCTCTGTAGTCTGTAGTCTGACTGTTGATTGAGGAGGTCCTTGACCACTGTACACCAAGAAGAAGGACTGAGGTGCATTTGTGGCCTCTCTTCTCTTCATGCTTTCAAAAGGATGTCTACTTCTGCTCAGGATGGGTCTCGGGAAGCATGGCCCTTTATGCAAGCAGGATCTCCATCCCCCTACCCCACCTCTTGCTCTCTCATTACCAGAGCAACACTGTCTGTCTGTGTAAAATGGGGTGTAGGCCAGTCTACAGAAATCTGTTCTTGACTATGGAGTATTACACCACTCTTTGATATTGTAAGTCTTAGGAGATTTAAAGACCATTTGAGTGTTAGCCTACATTTCAAACCACAGAATGGGAGCTTTCTTCTGTGGGAAGATGGCTTTCAGATTCTAAGCTCCAGTTTAATGCATGGACCCTGTGGGATAAGGGGAGAAACAGAACTGTGGTTTCAGTTTCGATTACTGAATCTTCTTCTTGTGTAACTGGTCATTGAAAGTGTGTGAGTGGGACTTTAACTGTATAAAGAATGCAGACTTTAATTTCTTCTTACTTTCCTCATTATGATACTCTATGGGTCAAAGGTCAAATGTGTATAAGACAGGGGTTAAAATATAGTGATGTATATTGTTATTTTATAAAATTTTTCTTCGTGTGTGTGTATGTGTGTGTGTGTGTGCACGCGCACACATGTACAGTTTCGTGTGCTGGTACATGTGTACTTGTGTAGGCCAGACGATGACCTTGAGTGTCTCCTTTAATCCCTTTCTGTCTTGATTTTTTTTTTTTTTTTTGAGACAGTTTCTCCTAGACCCTGCAGCAAACTGTTTGAGGAGGATATCTGGAAAGTCTTGCCAGAGAAAACACTCTTCCTGACATTTTAGATGATGTCTCTTGTAGTGACAATTTTGGCATTTTGGTTTCTTTAAAAAACAGAAATATTGTAAGAATCTGTTTTCATTTTAACCCCAGGCGTGGGCTGTGGGGCTGCTTCAGATTGTCTACAACGGCCGACCATGGTTTGCCTCGTGCTCTGGCAGGGCGTGATTCTGCCGATGGCAGATAGTTTACACAATTATGTGATAGTTGGAATTCTAGGGACTTTTTAGAGGGTATATAAATGCTAAGGCCCCAAGGAGTGGGATGGGTTGTGGTTGTTGGATGGTTACTATTGATTATTGTTGGCCATTCGTTAAGTAGTCACATGCAAGAAGAAATAAGAATTAGATATCCTGACAGCAAAGATTAAACTCGCCCCAAGAAACTCAATGCTGATGCCCCCCCCATCCATTGTTCTCTCCTATGTAGTGTTAGAGGCTTGAAGCGGGTAGAAGAGAAGGAGTAGAGAAGAGTAGAAGAAAGAAAGACCCACAAAGTAGCCAAAGACAGCCATAGTCTCTCATTGTACAGATTCATCTATACTGGGTCTGCCTGGCTGAAATGGGGTTTTGCATTTTTAGGGATACTTTTATCTAAGAGGATATTTCACTAGAAATATATAGGAATATTAAATGTTCTCAAATAGTATAGTCAAATACAACAATGTTAGATACATTTAGGGTCTTTCGCCAGAATACAGAGATAGATAATAAACCATCAATGTATATATGAAAGAGAACCTGGACATGGTGAGGAGATAAAGCAGCCCAAATCACAACTTTGTCTGTTGGTTAGGCGTGTTCCAGCAGACAAACATAACTTGTGAGAGGACATACCAGGACTCGGGTGTGTTTCTTCTCTCTATAAGAGAAGTGCACTGTGGCTTAATTGATTAGAAATACAGGAAGCCTCCCAGAAAATGTTCTGTGGTTTTGTTGTTTGCCTCTGACAGTGAAGTGGGTGTTAGCATGGGAGAGTCATTTTGCTGATGGGATTAGTCCAGTCTGCTTCCCACAGAAGATGGGCAGAGCTTTAGTTTCACTGATTGTTGCTATGTGAGATTGTCAATTCCTAACAACCAAGCAACATTTTAAAAATTACATTTATTTATTTGTGTGAATGTATGTGTAAGTAAGCATGTTTGTAGATAGATAGGTATATGTGTGAGTGTTTGCATGCCAGAACACACGTATGGAGGTCCGAGGACAGCTTGAGAGAATTAGTTCTTTCTCTCCACTATTTAGGTCCTGGGAATTGAACTCACATCATCAGACTTGGTGGCAAGCACCCTTACCTCCTGAGCCATCTTAACAGCCCTCAAACTACACTTAAATCAAGATAAAGAAAACATTTGAGAGTTTGTTTTTAGTTACATGAGTTTCCTAAATGTGAAACTCACTTCTATAGAAATTACTAATTCTTATTTTATGTCCTCAAAATTTGTTTTGTTTATATGTGTGTTTGAGACAAAGTGTCACAGGGCTCAGAGTGGACTCGGAATCATTATGCAGCTAGGGCTGGCCTTGAACTTCTCCTCGTGCCCCCATAAGCGCTGGCAACATAAACTTGCACCATCATGCTGGGTGAGCTTCCTCACACAGAGTTCTAATATAATCATTAGAGATTTTGGAGATAGAGGAAATTACCATTTCATTACCTATTAACTAGTTAAGTTATATTTATACATTTTTAAAAGTGTCATACAAGATTCATCTAAAATTCTCGTATAGAAAACATTGTATTTTAGTACATACAGATATGAGTGATTAGTCTTTGTCAGTTCAAAAGAGATACATTATATTCTGTGTCCTTTATATAGTTAATTGGAAAGGTAAATACCACATACAGAAATGTGTCTTGCATAATGCATGGATAAGTTCTGAGAACTGTCTTATTAGGCTATTTTTTGTTTGTGTTGTGTACATCACAGGGAATGTGGCAAACTAAGAGGGCTGTGAGATGTTAGTATTTTAAATTTATTTACTTTTTGAAGATAGTGACTCCATGTTTAGCCTAGGTTGGCTTTGAGCTCAGAGTAACCCTCCTGCCTCAGCCTTCCCATGTGCTGGAATTACAGCTGTGCATGCTCACTCCCAGCCTACTTGAAAGAATTTATTTTTTATCTGCTTAAATAACGAGAGAGGAGATACCAAAACAAACTCTAATTCATTCTCAGCATTTTAATTAAGAGCAAGTGTGAAAACAAACGACAATAACAGATGGAACGCTTAATTAATTTCTCTTCTAATTCATCCCTTTGTAATCTTGGAGGAATAAATAGAATTGAGAAAAAAATTAGATTTACTTAAGATGACTTGTGGCGCTTTTGTTAAAAAAACAAAAACGAAAACCTACAGTTGAGAGAGTAACAGCCTTTGTCAATGACATCGAGTTTATCAGCACATAGTAAATGGCTACTGAAGTCATTATGAACATTAACAAGTATAATAAATTAGTTTTATGGGTTTATGAGCTGTACTTCCATGGATGACTTTTTGCTAACTAGTAAAATTACTATAAATAATATGGTAAACAATCCAGGGCACATGGCCAAAGATTTCTGCATTTTGGGACCTCAAGTCACCAGCCTTTAAGATTTTTATCTGTAAGCTAGATGATTATATTAATCTTTGGTTTTTACCTTTTCATATGAAAGCAAGTAAAAGAAATATCAGCAAATTGTCTTTCAGGATACAGATGTGAGCTCAGGGTGAGACATCAGAAAGATACTCTGTTCTGGCTCTACAGATAAACGTTGTAAACACAGGAAGACAGACTCTCTGCAAACGGGAGGCAGCGTGACTGACAATGGCCCAGTGTCACGAGTTGCCAGCGTCAACAGGACACTGGAGTAAGGGAACAGAACGGCAAACACACTACAGGGTTAGAAAGTTGTCCCATGTGCATACGAGAGACTACTTTTTAGAATAATTCTCTGATTTTTCGAGAGGTAACTGAGTTGCCATTTTAATTTTTTCTTTTTGGAATCATGAACTGAACTGATTGATTTGATTGTATTTGATATAATTTACACTACTAAATTCATTATTCAGTTTGATGCTCAAATGATCTTACCGTTAGCCAATGAAAAGATTATAAATTGACATGACAGCTTGTCTGACATGATTCCACTCGCTACCGTTTAGATCATGAATGTCCACAGTGGCCCATGTATTAGGTCACCAGTGCTGCTGCAGGTGATGGGACATTGTGGGGGAAGTGGGGTTAGCAGGAGGAAGTTAGGTCATAGGGAATGGATGAAATAAACACAAAGAAGCCAACCAACAATTCACTTCCCTAGTGGTAAGAAGACTATGGTTTCAGACGTAGTGGCTAATATCTTTAATCCTGAATTTGAGGGGCTAAGAAAAGGGGATTGGTTTACATAGCCGACCCTTCCACAAACAAAACAATACATAACAAAGCAAAACAAAACAAAAACAATGGAAACCAAAACGAAACCAAAAGCCTTTGAAGCGTGGTAGAGAATGCTCGTTAGTGGTGCCTTAAGGCATAAGTCTATGTGACCTGCGTTTTACATAAAGTATTATTGGGACACAGCTGTATCCTTTCATTGTTTTGTCAGAGTTAGATAGCTGAAACATGGAGCCTGTGGTATGTGAAGCTTAAACTGTTTATGATTTTGTGCTTTATGGAAGTGTTTGCTGACTCTTGCTTTATATTTGAATATGGCAGTTATACAGTATTGCTGTTTATTACAGACACTACACATCTCCTTCCATTTTAAACTGGGTTATTATTGTTTAAATGTGTGAGACACTTTCTCTCTCTCTGCTCTGTTCTCCTCTAGTCCTTGATGTACCTCAAGGAAACCTAAAGAGAAGCAAAGAAAATAGAGGCGACAGGAATGATCACATGAAGAAGAGGAAGAAGGCCAAAAAAGATTATCAGCCCAACTATTTCCTGTCCATTCCAATCACCAACAAAAAGGTCAGGTTTCTCAAGATCTATGAGGTTTTATTCTAAACCATTTTTAAAGAATATTAAGTGTTTGTCAGCTCACTTGCTTTGTGGTTCTAGTAATATTTGATAGTATTTTAGAAGGACTGTGTGAGAAAGTTCCCATTTAAGTTATAGAAGTTGTTTACATAATAGTTTTGAGAAATATTACTTAGACCGTCATATTTGATGATAACAGGACCAGATGAAGCCAGGCCATTAGAAGACCAAATGGTAGACATCTGGAGTGACTTCCCTGAAGACATGTATGCTATGACTTCGACCAGACAAGAAGCCAGGTTTTTTGTTTTATTTGTTACTTTACTATTCCTCTAGAGGATCCTCCAGTGTGTTTAGATATGAGGGCAGTCAGGCTGTGATATCTTTTACCCCACTATCTTGATGTAAAAGCCATACTCACAAGGACCATGTCAGGATCCTCTCCAAAGCCTTGCTCAGCCTATAGGAGGAGCCTTTAGAATCCGAGAGCAATGACCGCATGGGTAAAGAGTATCTGAAGTCTCTTTGAGGACAGGAAATGGCCTCTTGCTGCATAGTCCTTCATGTGATGGGGGTCATTGGAACGTCATTTCCGTAAACACTCCTCATTGCTGTGTCGGCTGCATATCCCTTGCTCAGAATGCTGGAGACCAGGGGTCTGACACATTTTGGATTAGTTTGGGTTTGGACTGGTGGGGTGTTCATATGTCCATGACGAATCTTGGCCTGAGATCCACATCTGAATGAGGAATGCGCTTGCTTTTCCTGCTTGCCGTCTTCCTGCATCCTGAAGATAACATAATGCATGCTGTCTAGTATACCCGGGTCTTGACTACAGTTTATCCGATGACATCAGGTGTGAAAATTTTTCTTGCATTGGGTTTTAGATTTGGGTATTTTAGGCAATTTAGGTTTAGAGAAATTTGGATTAGGAACACTCAACCTGTACCAACATCAGATTTCATGTTAAACTCAGTATGAATCTATTAAAAAATATGAAAAAAAATCAATATTGTATAAACAGAGAAAATGGGACCAGGCAATACACTTCTACTGAGATTCTCTTAAGAGAGAAAAATCTAATAGTGTATTAACCTAAATTCTGAAGCAGCGACATGGGAATGCATGAGTAGTTCACTCACAAGACAGCCTTCCTCTGTCTTAGCCTGAGGTTAAGCAGATCTGAATCTGATTGTGAGTGACATATACTCTCTTTAACTCTCCCAGCAGTTCCCATCCCGTATCTCATGACCCCTTTGGGGTTAAACAGCCCTCTCACAAGGGTCACCTAAGACCATTGGAAAACACAAATATTTATATTATGATTCATAACAGTAGCAAAATTTCAGTTATGAGTTAGCAGCAAAAATAATTTTATGGTTGGGGGTAACATGAGGAACTGTATTAAAGGGTTGCAGTGTTAGGCCGGGCGGTGGTGGCGCACGCCTTTAATCCCAGCACTTGGGAGGCAGAGGCAGGCGGATTTCTGAGTTCGAGGTCAGCCTGGTCTACAGAGTGAGTTCCAGGACAGCCAGGACTATGCAGAGAAACTCTGTCTCGAAAAAACAAAAAAACAAAAAAAACCAAAAAAACAAAAATCCCAGCACTTGGGAGGCAGAGGCAGGTGGATTTCTGAGTTCAAGGCCAGCCTGGTCTACAGAGTGAGTTCCAGGACAGCGGGGCTACACAGAGAAACCCTGTCTCAAACAAACAAACAAACAAACAAACAAACAAACAAACAAAAAAGGTTACAGTGTTAGGAAGATTGAGAACCACTGGACCAGGCTCTCCATTAGTGTTGCTGAGGATCCAACCCAGGGCCATGCATTTGTCAGTCAACCACAAAGTTAGACCCCTAGCCCTGCTAAGAATCTTCAGTCAAATACATACATACATACATACATACATACATACATACATACCAACCAACCGTGTTTTGTTGGGTCATTCTAGGAAATAACCCTGTCTTTGAGTCAGGGTCTAGCTAGAGAGAAGATACAATAAGAAATAAAAAATGACTATAGATTACCATTCTGGCTTCACTAGCTTCATTCCAAGGTAGTCCTTGGAAATGTTTAGGTGATACACATTAGAGTATGCACAAATGCACACCATCTGTAAATGCTAGTATGTTGTCTGGGTTGGTTTTCTCTTGCTTTAGGACTCTGTGCACGTGGTCATTAGGCAGGAGGAGGATGAGAACTTCTGCACATAAGCCAGGCCCTGAGGTAGGCAGCTGGAGGGACTTCCCTGAGGACACGTGACTCATGGCTAGAAGGGAGGTCAGGTTTTTGTTTGTCTGTTTGTTTTGATTTGTTGCGTAGACATAATTCCACTAAAGTCTCAATGTGTTTCGCTGTGAGGGTGATCAGGCTGTGACATCTGTCACCCCAGATGGCTCGGCAGGTGTCCCTTCCTCCCTCACCACTTCAACTGTGTTCCTTCCAAAGCTGTGTAGTTGGTAAAAAGAAAGATCTTCCCTAACAGAGGAGGGCCGGTCTTTGTCAAGGGTGTATGAGTAGCCTGCACATCTCTGCTTGTACATCCAAGCAAGCATGATTGATTTAACCTCTGTGCTTTAACTGGGCGGTTCGTTTTATTGATTGATTATACTTGTGACTGGTCCTAGAGGGCCTGATAGTGTTAGGCACATGCTCTAACACTAAACTATAACCCCAGCATTCCTCTAGGCTGACCTTGGGCCAGTGATCTCTCTGCTTCAGCCTCCTGCGTAGCTGGGATTACAGGCCTGGGCCCAGCAGGCAATTGTGTTTAGAGTTCTCCCTTCGTGCTTCTGTTCTTTGCATCCATCCTAGGGCATCTCTGTCCTCTTGCTGCCAATGCTTGACTCCTCCTCTTCTAGGGAGGGTTGTTGGGGGCATGTGATAGGGTGTAGCACATGAAACAGGGGACCATTGGAATAAGGCAGCGAAGCTCTTTCCATCTTCACTAGGATTTGGTCCACAGGGGATGTGGGAGGAAGAATGATGGAGTCCTGTACAGCTTGGATTTCACAGACCTGGTAACCTGCCACTACCTTATAAACTCTACTGGCTCA